>JARHVA010001607.1:2072500-2695000 GCA_037957365.1 Torreya grandis | reverse complement strand
TTTTATCTCTAAAAGTTGTAATCATGTACCTATTTTCTAACTTTTAGGACACAAGCATTAGTCTTAGATTGCTATGCCAGCCCTAATGTCCTACCCTGATGTAGGTGTCTAATGCCCTAAAATCTCTAATTTGAAAATAAAACATATCCTAATTATCAACCTAAGTGTTTTAATGTGATATATTTCTTGATAAGAGTGGTATATATTCACAATCACTCCTCATGAATTAATCACCTAGAATTCATACCAAAGAGCATTCAATTAAGAAAAAGCTTCCCTATTTATCATATTTCTATATCAGGCATAGAGACTGCACATCTACAGGTATAACTTACTAAAGGATTAACCCAAGATCTAAATTTGTCAAGTTAAAATATAGGTCATTATTTTAATTTCTTTCCATATATTACATCCTTGTGCACACATTAGCCAACACATTAGGTGATAACTACATCAGTCTAAGGTTGTCTTGGGAGTAGTGGTAATGTAGGCAGCACTCATTGATAGAGGGGTCTTTGGGGTTAGATTGACACTATGAGATCACTAACCCATTTTGACAAGGTTACTATGAATATGAAAAACTACAGTTTTATAATTTCATTAGGAATGATAGTCCATGACATAGATTTGAATTCCATAGAGCAAAGGCAAAGACAAACTTAAAAGCATCCAGGTGGTTGTATCCTTTTCCAAAAGGTATTTCATATAAAACACCTATATTTGGTTTAGACAATAGCCTCAACACTAGCATCCAAGACTAAATCTAGTGTTTGTAGATCTAAAAACACTCAATATAGAATTTAGTGACTATTCTAGAATACTCTTCCAGTCTACTTCCTACATGTTCTAGATCTAGAACTATGTTAACATAAGAACTAGCTAAGTACATTGTTTCTTTGTCATTTCCATATCTAGCATATTTATACTTTCTTTTTTTAATTTATCACAATTTAATAAATTTAGCATATGTTGTACCTAAGTTTAACATTTAATTGGCCTATTGTAGATGTGATTATCACCCTTGTGCATTATCATTTATATATTCTTAACCCTATCTATCTAAGTAGGATCCACACCCAATAGAGGGTTAAATATTTATTGAACCTAATCTCTGAGAATAATTATTATATAAGAATTATATTTTATATGTTTATCTCTTAAATTTTCCTATTTTTTGTGTTTTTTATCTCTCTCATCATGGATAATATTGATTGCTTTAATGACTATGACTATTAAACTCTCCAACTATCCCTCAAGGAAGGAATCAAAATTGATTACTCCTACATTCTTCCAAGTGCTAAAGCATATAATATCAAAGCTTTGAATGGTGGTATCTATTATCCCTCTAATCAAGCCCATGATCCCACCATCTCACAAAATAAGTTGATCCATGTTAATTAAGATCAAAATCCTTTACCTTTACCTTCTACAAAAAAAATGGTTTCACATGGAAAAAGTGTTCCTTCATTTAATCATGATAGTTTTCACCAACTCCATAAGTATATCATTGAGGATATGAAAACTAATTATAAAGGGGATGTTCCTTCAAATTTCCATATCAAATGTAGGGACTGCACATCTATGAGTATGAAGTACTGAAGGATCAACCCAAGAGATAAATTGTTCAAGTTACAAGCTAGGTCATTATTGTACTTGATTTCCATATATTACATCCTTATGCACACACAATATAACACATTAAGGGATAAATACATTAGTCTAAGTCCCTCTTCATAGTAGTGTCTATGTAGGCAGCACTAATTAATAGAGGGGCCTTTGGGATTAGCTTAACATTGTGAGCTCACTAACCCAATTTTTCCAAGGTCACTATGAAGATGAATAAGGAGGGTTTTGTAAATTCATGAGGAATGATATTCCATGACACATATTTGAATACACTAAAGTGAAGGTGAAAATAAACATAGAAGCATCTAGGTGGTTATATCCTTTTCTAACATGTATTTCATATAAAACACCTACATTTGGTTCAAATAGTAACCTCAACACTGTTATGGTCCTGGTGGGTAGACTTCACTAATGCCTCAAGGTTTTGGTGTAGTGGTTCATTACATGTGGTATCAGAGCCTCCACCCAGGTTCAAGTCATAGAGCGGGTGGCTATGCCAGCATGGTAGTGTTCATCTGAGGCTTATACACATAGGGGATTTTGGTGGTATGGGCACAAATCTAGCCCAGAGTCTGAGCTTTAGAAGCGTGGTGGGATGTTATGATCCTAATGGGTGGATTTCACTAACACCTTGAGAATGCTATGTACCTAGAGATATGATATATTAATATATATGGGTTGATGGAGATGCTAACATGTGGCACACATCCCCTTAGTTATATGGGTATAATATATTAGGATAATAGAGTAACTTATGGAATTAGTACATTGGGTAATGATCAGCCTATAGTGGGATTAAGAGGTTACCCATCCATGGGTTAGATAGATGTCTATATCTAAGAGATGATTATCATGGTAAATATATCAAGTAAGCATTGAGTCTTCTATTGTAAGAGGATATTGGATGTTGTCCCCTCGAAGAGACATTGTGGAGTTATTCCTTCCTAAAGGAGTATTATATGGTGTTTCCCTACCTTAAGGGTATTTATGCATATATTGAATATCAAGATCATATCAAGTGGTATCAGATCCTCCACCTGGGTTCAAGTCACAGAGCGGGTGGCTATGCTAGCATGAAAGTGTTCATCTAGGGCTCGTACACATAGGGAATCCTAGTGGTATAGGTGTAAATCCAACCAAGAGTCTGGGCTTCAAAAGCATGGTGGGAAGTTATGGTCCTGGTGGGTAGACTTCACTAACACCACAAGGTTTTGGTGTAGTGGTTAGTTATATGTGGTATCAGAGCCTCCACCTAGGTTCAAATCATAGAGCGGGTGGCTACGTCGGCATGGCAGTGTTCATCCAGGGCTCGTACACGTAGGGAATCCTAATGGTATGGGTGAAAATATATCCTAGATTCTAGGATTTAGAAGTGTGGTGGGATGTTATGGTCCTAGTGGGTGGACTTCACTAACTCCTTGAGGTTTTGGTGTATCAGTTTGTTACATGTGGTATCAGAGCTTTGATTTGGGCAATTTGTGTGGAGTGAAACCCTAGTTTTTTTAATCGGCAAGAACTTTTGATTGGTTGAAAAAAATTCCACAATTTTTTTATTGGATATTGATAATATTTAAAATAAGTCACAGTAAAAAAATACATGTTTTTTTATTATTTTTTAGAGAATTGTTTCTATTTTAGGGTTTATACTAATTTCACTATATCTTCCAAAATATAAGGAATTTTTATTTTAAATTTTTTGTAAAGCTATACAAAGGCATAATAGAAGCACAGTAAAAATTTTAGAATTTTTGGAGTTGTTTTGAGTAAATTGTTGTGATTTTATGGTTTTTCATATATTCAATCTACAAATCAAAATTTGTGAGATTGTTTCACAAAATTTTGACTGAGGTTAAAATATAGTAAGAGGCAGATAGATTAAAAGTTGGGACTTTTTGGATCAATTTTGTATGATTTATTGATAATTTAGGGTTTCATGAACCCTACTTTTTTTTGTGGATCATGGAGTTGCAAAAAATTTCAAGGGAAGATGATGTTGATGCTAGAGAATGGTGGCTCCTTTTGGAGAATCATTTTAAAAAAACTTTTGGGAAAAGATGATTACTTTCTTTTTTGTCTAAGCCTACACTACATTGGTCTGATCAATTGAGTTGTACAAAGAGGTTTTCTTCATGGAAAAAAATGGAAAATATCTTTTTATATTGTTGGGATATAAAACAAGAAGCAGAAAAGGAAAAAGCAATAGAAGAAGAAGCAGAAAAAGAAGAAAAAATAAAAGAATCAACAGCAAAATAAGAAGAAGAAGAAGAAGAATCAGATGAATAAGAAAAAGAATAAGAATAATTAGATGATAAGGGTTCAAATAATTTGGCACCAAAGAAATCTAAGTTAATTTTTCAATTTCATGGATGCATTCAAAAAAAAGGGTTGTTGTGTCCATAAACCCTACCAGTAAGTATAACTTCATCAACATGAATGTGTCCAAGCATCTACATGTTCAAGCAAAGAATATCAAAGAGGTTCAAATAGATGGTAAGAATATTTCAATGTTTGAAGATTTGAACCTCATTATGGAAAAATATGTTTTGCATTCAAATTTTTATGCTTTGGATATGGATGATGTGGATATGGTTCTTAGATATCCATGGTTAGAGACTTTGGGAACAATGAATATTAATGTTTAAAAAAAATTCATGAAGTTTTGGTATAAGAAAAATAAGATCACTTTACAAGATATCATAGTGAAAAAGGCACCAATAACAATCCAGGTAGATCATGAGGATGAGATTGAAATAGGTGATGAAGATCATGATGAAGATTTAGATGATATAGATAAAGACACACTACAAATGAACACTTCATCTACTCAAGAGATAAAGAATAAAAAGGTGGAAGAGGTAGAAGTAAAGGTGGATAAGTTCAAAGTATTGGAAAAGGCTAAGGTATATAGACACCTACATCATCATGAGAGGAAACAATCATGGAACCAGGTGAGGAAGTGTCATAACAACAATCATTTTATCTTCCAATCATTATGGATATGCATGGAATCCAAAGAAAAAATAATATGGTACATGGAATGAATGGGGAAATAACTATGACTATGCATGGAAGAATACCTACTATGGTCATGGTTGGAATCAGAGTAGCGCAGTAGAATATGGTACATGGAATAAAAAGAGGAATAATTATGCTTAGACACCAAAGAAATATAATTATGATCATGAAAAAAATTAGAGGAGCACAATATAATTTGGAAATAAGCTTGGAGAGATATCACCTACCAAGATCACATATGGATGGCTAGATGATTGAGATTGGAGACAAGTGTGCAATGATTTGAAGCACACTCATTATTTAGTTTCTTCTTATGTTTCAGGGATGAAACATGTCAAGGAGGGAAGTAATTCTATATACCTAGGGATATGATATATTAATGTATATGGATTGATGGAGATGTTGACATGTGGCACACATCCCCTGAGTTAGTTATATGGGTAAAATATATTAGGATAATAGAGTGACTTATGGAATTAGAACATTGGGTAATGGTTAGCCTACAGTGGGATTAAGAGGTTACCCATCCATGGGTTATATAGATGTCTATATATAGGAGATTATTATTATGGTAAAGATATCAAGTAAGCATTGAGTCTTCTATTGTAAGAGGATATTGGAGGTTGTCCCCTCGAAGAGACATTATGGAGTTATTCCTTCCTAAAGGAGTATTATATGGTGTTTCCCTACCTTAAGGGTATTTCTGCATATATTGAATAGCAAGATCATATCAAACACTAATGTCTAATAACAATGCTAGTGTCTATGGCTCCAAAGACACTCAATCTACAATTTAGTGATTGCTCCAGAATCCTCTTCCAGTCTACTTCCTACATTTTCTAGATCTATAACTATGTTAACATCAAAACCAGCTAAGTGCATTATTTACTTTTCATTTCCATGTCTAGCATAATTATACTTTATATTTTTATTATATATTATTTTAAATAAATTTAGCATATGTTATATCTAAGTTTAACATTTAAATGGCCTATTATATATCTAATTGCCATCTTTGTGTATTATCATTTCTATAGTATTAACCCTATATACCTAAGTAAGATCCACATCCAATAGAGGGTTAAATATTTGTTGAACCTGATCTCTAAGTATAATTATTATATAATCACTCTCTTTTATAAGCTTATCTCTTGGCTTGTCCTAATTTCTATGTTATTTATCTCTCTCATCATGGATGATACTAATTGATTTGATGACTATGACTATTAAACTCTCCAACTCTCTATTAAGGAAAGAATCAAAATTGATTACTCTTGTATTCTTCCAAGTGATAAAGCATATAATATTAAAGGTTTTAATGGTGGTAGTTTTTATGCCTCTAATCAGTTCGATGCTCCCACCATATCACAAAATAAGTTAGTTTATCTTAAAGAATATCAAAAGCCTTTGCCTTTACCTTCTATAAAAAAAATATTTCACATGGAAAAAGTGTTCCTTCATTTAATCATGATAGTTTTCACCAATTCTATGAGGATATCATGGAGGATATGAAAACTAATTATAAAGGGAATGTTCCTTCAAACTCATTGATCAAAACCCATCATGTTCCAATATTTCCAACTAATATCCCCCTGGTCAAAGGTGATGACTTTTTCCTACCTTCATTTGATATTGAAAATTTTTGAAAGGTTAACCAAGAGATCATGGTCTCTTTACCAAGTAATATTAAACCATCAATAAGAATAAATCATTACAAACCTAAAGTTAAAAATGTTACTAGTGTGCCAAATCATACAAAAGATGCATTTTAACCAAAGGTTTTTACTATACCAAAAGAGATGCCTTTATAAAAGCTCCCTCAAGCTCCAATTGTTATATCATTACTGAAAGTGAATGAACCAAATTATTCTAATGGTCCAAGATATTCAAATGATATAATAAAAGTACCAATATTCAAAGATCTAATAACATTACCAAAATATCATAAATTTAGTGATCATGAACTTGCACTTCTTATCCATGAGGATGATGATACTCATATACCTAGATTCAAATAAGGTCGTGGGTTACAACCAATATATTATTTCTATGATGACCACTATTGGGGATCTTAAAAATTGGGTTTATATAATTCAAATGTAAATGTCTTTCCAAAATACTAATGCAAATGTGACTTCATTTAAGAATCAAATTCTTACATAATGTATACTTGAATATCACTATCCACAATATTTTAAACTACCAAATTTACATCTATTTTTTAGTCACAAGGACCCATTCAACGACGTGATTAATTATGTGCATTCTTTTGGTCAATGGGCAAAAGATGACAAATTATTTCTAAAATTATTCCACGTGAACATTTTTGATGAGGCTCAAAATTGGTTATATAGCCTACCAAAAGATTCTTTAACCACTTTTTTACAATTGTAAGATGCTTTCTTTATGGATTTCAATATCCACAAGGAACCAAAACTTACATTAGCACATTTGCACAATTTCAAGCAATGTGATGATGAATCCCATCAAGATTATATTATCTAAATCAAAATTACATCATATGATCTAGCATTTAGACCCTCAAATTTGGAATTACAATTTATTTTTAGTATAGGGATTCTTTCCCCATTAAAGGAAAGAGCATTGCATAAATAATATGAGTCATTTGTCCATTTATATAATAATGTGCATAGATATGCTTCCTTCATAATTACTCATCCAAAGGAACATAACATACCTCCATTCAAATACAAAAGTTTTATCCATCACATAAAGGACAATGATAAATTACATAAGGAGCATTATGAATAAAAATGTGGTATTCATAATTTTATATGACCAATTTGTAAATGTTACTTAGAATGGGGCCAATCCAAGGTCCATTCCCTATCTGATAATCCCAAGGGGAATGATAAAAAGAGTTAACATAAATAATATTTAGAAATTAATTTATTCATGAGTGGTGCTTAATTTTTACATAACCACATTGATACTATGAAATCAAAAAACTATTTTAGTGAAAGATGTTTCTCACAACTTGGGTACCATGCCAAAGATCTATGTGATAAGGGGCAGTAAAAATATTTGTTGGGTTTATTTTTTATTCCCATTACATATGTGCCCCATGTTATGTTTAAAAAAATATGGGTCTTACCCCATACTATGTTATACTTATTTACATTAGGAAAATTTTGGTTATATGAAATACAAGCTAAAATTGATCCAAATCAGCAAGGTATTTCTTTTTCTCATGAAGGCAAATTAAAACATATTCAAAATGATATCATTGGTTCTTATACTACACATGTAAAGTGTGAGGATGAACATGTTATGTACCTTTTAAACTTATCTAATCATGATTCAAACAATGTAAAAATCTAACTTAAGGTCGAAAATCACCACATATTCCAAAAATACCAACAAAATCAAACAACTTCAAAACTCCAAAAATATTTTCAGCATAAACATGTTTTATTGGATCCTTGTCATCTATGTGTTAGTTCCATTTTTATGGATGGCATATCATTTACTTCTGAATACACATATGTGTCATGATTCTACTTGAGTGTGATATAGGCATACATAGATACACAGTTTATTCATATTTTGGATGTTGGGTCTTCCCTTTACTCATGTCATGTGGACATTGGGGGCCTCCACTTATTTAATTCATGATTATATCTTATACAAGGTAGTTGATATGATATGCACTTGACATTTTTTATGCTAACACATTTGATCCATAGGATATGATATGTTTATGTTGGTTGTTTATGCTTTCCTTTATGTGCTTCCTTGAGTGTTTTGCCTTGTTATTGTCTTGTGTGTTCTAGCATTTGACTATCCTTGTACATATGTGTGATTTCTTTTACATTTGAACATGTCAATACTTGTTGTATAGACATTTGAACATGTCATTATTGATTTTGTAAACATTTGACTAAAATATGTCCCTTAGATTGTATGTCATTTGAACATGTCCCTTATTATTGGTCTCCTAGGACCATTTTATGTTGACTTGCCTTTGAGTTCTCTTGTGTGTGTGATTTTTTGATTGTTGAGATTATCCAATTACTATTTATATGTTGCCTTGATTTTTAGCATGAATCTTATGCATTCATGTGATCACATTGTTCTATGCACTTTAATGATACATTTACCTAGACATGGTCTTCTATTTATTACAGGGTTCTATTCATAGATTATATAGTTCTCTTATCCTTTTAAGGTGAGCTAATTACCAGTTCCTATCTTCCCTCACCTCAAAGGAGGGGCATAACAATGAGGGTATGTCATAGAGGAATTTTCTCCACATTTAGCAAAAAAATTAGATTTAGTGGGGGCATGATTTGCAAGCATGTTCTCCACACTTATTCAGTATTTGGCACACCTAGATTCAGTGGGGCCATGTTTTGGAAATTTGTTCACATTTTCAATTATTTCAATTTTGAGATTTCTTCATATATAGTGGGGGCATGTTATGTTAACATGTCACCCACACTTGTTCAAATTTCAAAATTGGCTAAATCACACAATTATATGATTTAAGTACATATTTTTAATATAATTTTATACATTGGTACCATTATTATATAAAGTTTCAGCATAAGGCATATCTAAGGTGCATATGTTATGAAATGTGCATCTAATATTGAAAATTCCAAATCATATTCAGATTTCAAAACTCTGTTATAGACTATCATCACCCACTAGGTTAGACTATTATAGACTATATTGAGCCAATCTAATGTAGTAGTTAGTTCATTATTGGTATGGTTGAGGTGATTAAATCACTCGATCTTACCAAGTTTCTAGGTTGGACTTGATTACATTATCTAGTCTCCCTAAATATACAATATGGGTTGACTTTATTCACTCATGCTCACCAGGTTATAAGTATTATTGGGTTGTATGATTGAGCTAATATTAAATCTCATGTATAAACTCACCTTTTCTCTAAGATTAGGGGAATGTGCCTTTTAATCTTTATCTACTTGTTGACTTCTTTCTACCATCAGGGTTAGAAAGGGTTAGCCTATGCCCAATAAACACCTGAGCCTAGCCTTGATCACCTTCTTGTGTTTGGTGAAGTGTCTTGATAGCCAAATAGGAGGTAGGTTATCCTTAGGAAGTTAGAGGTAGCATGTTCAAGTGGTGTTCTATGTCAAGCAAAGTGATGGTGGTCATATTATCACCTTGTTTGAGCTTGTGTAAAGCTTTAGTTTTATGTTAACTATGTATAAGGTTCCACAAAAAGTCTTGATATGGTCCTAGATAGTTGTGGATCCATCGAAGCATGTTGAGAACCTAAAAAATATGGCATAATTAGAGGATCAAATCTGGTATGAAGAGAATGTGATGACCTTGTTTAAAGCCTTAGCATGTTTTAAGGTCTTTTAGGAAATGTTAAGGTAACTTTCAAATAATATTTCCCTTGAGATCATGCATATTGTATTTAAAATGTATTCACACCATGTGAAAAGTATTATTGTGTCCCCTAGGACACCATTAAATCATTATCAAAGGTAAAATTCATTTAAAGGGTATCATTATCATCATAATGCCACTATAGAATGGTTTTATATGCAAAAGGGGTTTATATTAGAATTCAAATGCTTTTATTCACCACCAAGGGGACCCACACATGTAAAAAATGACTTTTCACCTTCCCTCCACCCGTACTCCCTATTTGAAACTATTTTTTACTCCTCATTTCCATCCTACCCACCAATAGCATTTCAAGATCTCAAACCTAAGAAAATGTAGGAAAATGATATTTTGTAGGTGTTTTTAGGCATGTATAGACCTATACAAATGATCAAGGTCATAAAATGGTCAGGTATCTTTAGTGGGAACCCATTGTATGCATAAAAGTAGAGAATTTATGAGTTTCAAAGTCAAAAAATTCAAAAATTTGCCCGTTCTCTCCATCACTCTTTTTCGTAGCCTTGGTTAGCCATTTTGGTTTATGCTCAGTCTGTATAGGAGACAGAAAATGGTGATCTAATATTTTGGGTAAATAAAGGAGGTATCATTACCTTGAAATTATTTTCATTAGTTTTTATATTGATTTCCCATGCTTTTTGAATAATGGTTAAGAACCCAGGTAGTCAAACTAGTCTTCTACATCTACATAGGGCCAATCTTTGAATGATTTTAGTGCATTTCTAGTTTGATTGATGCAATCAATGTTTTTATGTGTCTTATAGAGGTCCTCATAGTCCATCTACTTCATTATCCACCCCTAGTTCACATGTGTGAGCTCATGGGAGTAGGAAACCTTCATGTTGTCAAAAGTTTCAGGATACAAGCAGTGATTTCTTGATGTTGTAGAGCCTTCAATGCATGAATTTGGAAGTGAGTAGAGGTTTGATGATCTTATGGGTTTCTTGTAACCATTAAATTATTATTTTCCTTTCAAGAAAATTTAACTCTTTTAAGATCTTTTCTTCAAGTGTGACTACCTATGTAGTTTGACCTCTATTACAAGTGTGAGTAAAGTGTTTCATGATTGATGGTTATTGAGGATCATTAGGACATTGTATAAAATGTAGAGGAGTTCTACACATGTGGAGGATCCCATCTCTTATAAGGAATAATCCTCATTATGTCTCCCAAGACCAAAAAACCATAAACTATCTCCCAACGCTTTCATAGGCCTTTTAGTAGGGTTTAAGGTTTATTATCATTGTTTAAGGTTTTTGTGAAATCTTAGGTTTCAATTTCTCCCTCAAGAGGCTGAATTAACCAGCTCCATGTGTATTACTTTGTTGAGTATATAGATAGGGATGTATAGGATCCTAATAGATGGTTTTTAATAAAGATTAAGAGTCCATATGAGATACCTCAAAAGGCATATACTATGTAATGACTTTATCAAGTTGTTTCCACCTCATAATAGGCTTTGTTTCCTAGACTCAGAACTTCATAGGACTACATGAAAATACCTACAAGTCTAAGTCCTCCTACACAATTATAATGTTGGAGTGAGACTAAAATCCTATATAATACCATTAAGGGCCAATGGGACTATGATAAAAGAGGCCCATTCAAGTGTGGACACTATTAAGAAGCCATGAAAAAGCTCAAAATATTAAGTTTAGGCCTAACCTTTAAAGGGTTTCCCCAGACCATCACCTACAACTAAACCTACAAGATGAAAGAAAGGGCCATATATTTATAAAGGTGATTACCTTAAGAGGTTGATTGAGATTCAAGAAAAGTTAATTGGGTTCTCCGCATGGTGTAGAAACCTTCTGATTTCTCATGGACCTATGGAACGACTCCATTGGTAGTCAAATTCCCCTAACCACCACCTATATGACTATATGCAGTCTACCTCCAACCTAAATGTGAAATTCCATATACAAATGAATGAAATATCTTATATATATTGTAATAACATAGATTCCATGTTATTTAAGGTCAAAGGAAACTTGAAAGAATAGCCAAAATAAGCTAACTCGGGCAAATATAATTAGCCTAGTGCATACAAGTATGCCTAGTCAGTTAAAGTGTCTAGTTAATTTAAATGATAGTGGAAAAAAATATGTAAGGGTGACCCCATGGTAATATATGGAATTTTTACAATCCTCGAGACCTATAAAATAGGATCAAGTTTGAGAAGGTTGCTTGGGTCTAATTGAGCATCCATAACACACAGGCTTGTGTGAATGACTATTGAATGAGTTTTGAGAGCAGAGTTGAGGGAAACCCAATTCAATAAATATTGTTATATTTTGAGTGAATATTAAATGAGAACCCAACTATATTAACATTAAGAAAAGATACACATATATCTCTTAGGCCTCTAACATCAACTAATCCAAACATTTAGACTAGGTCAAAGGTAGAAACGGCAAACCTAAATGAGAAGAAAGATAGAGATGGGAGTCTGATCAATTGATGATAAATTAAAAAGGGTGAAATCATATGTAAAATGGTTTTAAGATGACTTTGAAGTCACCAATGCATCGACAGGTGGTTTAAAGTCTTGAGGCTCAGTTTAGGCCTATAAGGCCTAAAACCCTCCTTGAGCCCTCAAAACCCCATCTTCATATTTGTGACATATTCAAACTCCCCATGGAAAACCTAAGGTCATGAAGAGATGTATTATCATAATACAATTCATAAGGATGATGTTTTAAGGTAGAGGAAGGTACATTAATGTTTTATTTTCCTTAACTACCCTCTCAAGCTCCATCACCCTAGTCTGCCATTTTGAGCTACTAGTTCACATGTCCATATCTTACATGGAAATATATATGGGTCATAGTGATCTTCGTGTAATTTTTGGACCCATATGAACTTAATATCTAGGGTGGAGATATTTTTATTCTTGATATCAACTCTATAAATGATCCTTAACATTGTCAACATACCTAGAATGCTTAGTGAACATTTGAAGGCTGCCAACTTTGACTCAGAGCTCATTATATAATGTGCATGGGATAAAGAGTTGTTAAAAATTTTTGAGGGGGTATACAAGATCAACATACATGACACTAAGTTTAAAATATAATGCATGTACTCTATGAACATTGTTAAGATGGTAGGCCACTAAAACCCTTGTTAAACCTTGATAAAAACCTAATGAAAGAATTTTGAACTTAAATGTTTTTAAATGAGATAGTTGAGTATTTAAATGATTTTAATGGTATTATCAGGTCTCATAGACACCTAAATGATCCACTAATTGGCACATGCAGAGTGTATGGTGTATAAATTAGGCCTAAAAAAGACTAATTCAAGACTAGAGAGGACTACTATAGGCCTATGTGCAGGAAATTAGAGAAATTTTGCATGTTTTGAATGAGTCTGAAGAGTAAAGGATATTAAGAGGTTAATAATACAACACAATGACCACCTACATGGGTTTCCACATCTTATGGTCATCTACAACCATGCCTAAATGTCCAGTTAGCTAATTATGCACATTATGAAGGAGGAAGTAAGTGGATTAACCAAGTCAACACAAGTGATCCAATAATTATATGGGGTAGGTTACATACTCTCAAAGGTATCCAAGTGCTCAGATAACTCCCTTTGAGGGAAAAACATAGAAACACTATCATTAGGTCTATTGGCCTAATACCCTTCTCAAATCATTACTACTTGGATCCTAAATTCATAGGATAAGAAAAGGTTGAATGGGACCTAAAAGAAACATCTAATGGAGTTTCAAATGTGCAATAAGCACTAGTTTATAGAGGTGAGCCCAAAATTAGCCATTTGGCCTAAAATTGTCTTGAGAGTGCATAGAATGTAAAATGGTCACCCAAAAAGCACCTTCTTGTGCTAAAAATTATAAAAAGGATCTACATGGAGTTATAATCATGTGGGAAAGGTTAAGGTGCCTTATCTAATATAATTTAGTGGTATTAGTTCATAGGTTGAAGGCCTAACCTTTATTAACTATTGTTAAGAGTCTAAACCTCCTTAAAACTCACTAAACCCCTAATAGAAGCTTGATGGGAAAGATATTGAGAAATTTTCACTCAATTGCATTGAATTGGTATTAAATATAATTGAGACACATTAATCACTTTGATAAATTCCCACTTATGGCATTGGTTTGTATGGATAGTTATACAAATGTACTACGAACCTTATTTTTACAAGTTTTAATGATGAATCCAAGGTACAAGGCTAGATGAACAATTTAAAACCATTAAATGGGATTGTGTGAATTTTATTCCACCCTTTTAGGCCATAAAATATTCTTAATTCCTCCTTAAAATGCATCTATAGACCTGGACTAAAGATCTATTCTAGAGGTTCTAGTTAAAGGTGACCTAATCACCTAGATGAGTAGGAATTGCAAGTGTGCACTATTTTCAATTCATAAGTCATGGTGCAATATAATTTTTTATACAACATGCTCACATTCCCCATTTTAAGGTTATATACAAGTCTCATGGCCATCCAAATAACTAACACTGAATGACTAGGCCTAGTTACCTAGTAGGCCTATTTGATCAACTAAGGAAGATGTTTATTGGCATAAAGGGATGATAAAGTAGTAAATTTAGGGTCATAAACATCCTTATAACTAATTCAAGGATTTTATTGGGCACATTCCATTACTATTATGGAGGATGAGGTAGTTTCTTAAGCCTTATTAGCATGTTAAATAAAGAGGTGGGATACTTAATACTTCATGGAGGCTAAATAGACCATAATGCCACCATTTTAACTACTAAGAGCATAATTGGTTGACTAGATTGAGTTGCTCATTATTTAAATAGATTCAACCAATATTGAAGGAGCCTCCACTAGACCATTTCATATGCCATACTCTCATTGAAGGTCATTATGCAGTCAAGGCAATGCATAAGAGGAGTTGTGAGGATACTTATAACCACTGATTGAGTGAATGATGGCCATTATGCCTTATTTTCCACACTTCCACACTAGATTATTCCTCCCTTTCCCCTATTGTTATATAAATTAAGGCAAAAATTCCATTTTATGGATCCCTAGGCTAGGTACAAATAAACTCTACCTAAATTGTACCTTGTAACCTTTGAATCAATATAAGGACTATTTAAAATTATCTATGATATCTTAGTGTGTTTCATACTTATTGATTTTCATAATTTTTTATTTTTATCTTCCTTTGTAGGTCCTTTTTCTCACCTAGTTGCTAGGAGATTTCCCTAAATAGGTCATATGATGTGTGAAATTACTAGTGATTATGCTTGAAGTGCAATCTGATTGATAATGTCTTAAAGCAGACCTATCATTCATAACCTTCAAGTTTCATCCATATACCATAACCTTCATGTGAAGTATTAATGCTTAGGAGCCTCATGGAGAGAGTATTTTAGTCACTAATCCTTGTTTGATTTACAAGTGTTGTTGAAGGGACATTTATAGTGGATAAAACATGTTGTTGCATCACCTCCCATAACTTAGGTTTATTTTATGCATTTTATATCACTTTTCATCAAAAATTTATTAGGTTTAGGAATTTAATAAATATATGATGCATCATGGGATCTAGCCCCACAACTAGAGGTTTACCTCATTATCTAGGCTACCCACACCTAGAGGTGATCCCATTGTATCATCTAAATGAGGTAGGTCTAAAACACCACTAGCTTATGGGTGCAATCAAAACTTATAATAGTTTTTGACATGCCTAATAGGACTAGGATTAAATCAATTGGAGCAATTGTTCTGTTTGGTGATCTTAGTGAGCTTAAAACACTCTAGTGGTAGATTTATAATCAAAATTCATGCCAAAAGTGGTCATAATGTCTTCATCAAAAGGTAAAGAAGCTGAGTTTATTGAATTATCCTTGGATTTTTCTAGGAGAAAGAGGTACCCTATTTATAATCCTAATCCTACACCCCCTACTTATCCTAATCCTCCTCAACAAAGTAATATTACAACCCCTACACCTCCAATGGCTAGGCCTAGAAATAAAAATTTTGTGCCCTTCAATATCGGCAACCCTCTAAACCTAAACCAATTTGATGATATCCTTGATACTACACTTAATAGCCTTCCTTATTTCATAAGATAAAACTATACCATTCCTATTGAACACAATGTAGACATATCTAACCTCTACTCAATACATAATATGACTCAATAAAATGTATCAAGAAGGCTATTAGCTACTTCATTTAGAGGTAAGGCACTTTAATGGTATAGAATTTTATCACTTTCATCTATCAACAATTGGGATGAGTTTGGGGAAAACCTACATAAGCATTTTGAGGATAGATGTGACCACTTATTTTTAGTAGAATAATTGACCATAATCAAAAGGGTTCCCCAAGAGTTTATGGTGGAGCTTAACTATAGGTTTTAGAAAATTAGGGATAGGATCCCAATGGTAGTCAAACCCACTCCTAACTATGAATTTTTATACTATTTTATATCCCTCAATTTTGATGTAGCAATCATGATACAATACATGGGAGGTAACACCTACCTAATGCTTATGAAGTAGCAATACGAGTAGAAAACTATCTAATACAAGCAATCAAGATTACATCAAAGCCACTCATGCCTTTGTTCCCATAGATATAACCTCCTATGCCTACTATTGTTCCCATACTAATTCCAACCAATCATGATCATTTATATTCTAATTAAATAGATAGATTGGGTAAAATTGAAGGGTTACTCAAGGCACAAAGTAACAAAATAGTATCCTTGGAGAGGTAGCAACCACCTCATATACCTTACTAATCACCTTATCAATCTCCCTATCAGCCTTATTAGTTTAAAAGGACTCCATATCAACCTAATCCACAAGTTCAAGGTTAGATCACTCAAGCAAGGACCTATAATAGTTCCAATCCCAATTTTACTAACATTTCTAGAGAACTAGTTCTAACTCAAAATGATTATGCTCAAGAAGGTCAATGGTCTACACAATGTGGGCAATCTCATGAGATGTCAATCATTCCAAGTGAAGATGTTTTTCAAACCTATTTTATGTATTAGAATCAAACTCCTCTTATGAAAGATAGTTAGCCTCCTACACATCATAAAGAAGGCCCTTTTGTATAACATGAAGAGACCCCCTTCATGACTCAATCTGAAATGTCAAACCAATAAGGAATGAGTGGGAGTAAGACATAATCAGAGACTAATTTTGACTTCCAAGAAGGATGAAATTCTTTTGAATAATATGTAATCAATCAACTTAGAGTTGCACCCAAGGTAGATAGCCCTATTACAACCCATATAAGGGCCAAAAGGAGAGTAGTGGGTGAAGACTTAGAAGATTGGATAATAGCTCCCCTATCATCTCAACCATATAAAGATACTAGTGGAAAAAATACATTCCCTAAAACTCCACCAAATTATAAGGTTTAAGATGGGAAGGGGTAGAATTACAAAGGTCCATTCACACCTCAGTTCACTCAACCTCTAAGTAGTATTGTTGCTCTTAAGTTACAATCAAACATTGTTATCTCTCATATCAATATTATGGATTAGATTAGGAATTCTCATGTCACCATACCAATGTGGGACACATTTTATATTCTAGAACAAAAATATCTCCTTGAAGAATAATTGTCTAAACTTCACATCTTAGACAAGCAAGTATAAAAAATAGGTGCAGTCCTAACCAACACCAATTAGCCTAATGAGCCACAACCAGCCAAGGTAAATAATCCCCCTCCTTTATATCTTTTTTTCATGATATGAGACTCCTTATTACACAATTTTATGATAGATAGTGGGGCTAATACATTTGTCATGCCTAAATCTATAGCAAAGAAGTTGGGATTAAGGTATGAGCCTAATTCTAAGGGAGTCTTACAACTAAATGGATCCCCTACTCAGATTTTTGGTGTACTCAAGGATATAAAAATTATCTTGATTGTTTATCCTAATTATACCATATCCCAATATGTTGTGGTGTTTGATCTTCCTCCTTATTTTACCTTGTGTTTATCTAGGAATTTCACTACCAAGATAGGAGGATATCTCTCTTTTTACTAATCTTATATGGTTTTTAAGTCTAGGTAGGAAACAAAGGTCACCATTAGGTTTGACCCTATTTCTAGGTTCCATTTAGATCCCTACATGCTTAATTTATCTAATGTCAATTGTATTATCATAGATGAATATGAACACCCTAATTATCAAGAGCCAATTCAACCACTTGAAGGCATATCAGACTTACTACTTGATGAGTGGGGGGTATAAAACCATGGCTATGATCCATATAAGAAAATTGAATAATTAGGTTTGGTGATATGAGAATGAGGAAGAAGCCATAGTATCCCTTACTAACCTAAGCCAAGATAATGATAGAGTGTGGATTTTATTCTTTAATGGATCTAGGTGCAAGAATGGAAGTGGGGCGGGTGTCATGCTTGTTTCTCCTTCTAAGCAAATATGCTTTTCTACCATGAGGTTCTAATTCAGTTGCACATGTAACATAGCTAATAAAATTATTGTAGATAATAGTAATACATAATAGAATCTAGGATGAATAATAACTATCAAAGTATGCACAAGCCAATTTATCACAACATAAGAATTACTATGGAAAAATCTTAGAGAGGTAAAAAACCCACCAAAAGATGATATTCAATTATTAAGAAAATTTGCACCTCAATATATAAACTCCTCCTCACTTCAATAGCCTTCACAAAAAAAATTGTTCATGCATAATTCATGATCTATAATAAATTATTTTTCACATACTCACAATAAGGGTAAAACCCTATTTATAATGAAATGTGAAGGGATGTGACTGTTTTAAATAATGGGTCTAACCATCCTGATAACATTATAAATTATCGATAATAATAAACCAATATGATTTATTTTATCGATAAGTAATAAATAATTAATGTTTTATTATTTATTTATATGAGATTTTTAACCCATGTTAATAAATCATTATTATTTAATTACTTAAAATATACTAAGGGTATTATAATTTCACCACTTAGACATTAAATATTATAACACTCCCCCTTAATGCTAAGTGGAGATAAATTCCATAGTCACCTTAGAAAAGAATTACATTGTGTACACAATTGAAGGATCTAAAAACCTTCATCATGCCAAACACCATCTTTTAAAATAAAAAGAATTATAATCCATAAACTACTCAAAAATAAGTTTAGGCTAACATGATCGTGAAACTGCATCTCACAATTTCTCGTGAATAATCATCTAAGTATATTTGGAGTCTTTTATAACATAAGGATCTCCATTACAAAGTATGATTTTAATATATTGGGATACAAAATTAAAACTTCCAAATAAAGTTTATTCAAATCACATAAATTCTACATGAACTTTATAATGTTTTACAATGAGAAGAAGTATAGATAAGAAGAAGAAACACATGGCTATTAGGAAGTTACATTATCATCCACACTCCCCCTCAATAACAATTTTGAGAGGCCCAGTATTACATGAAACTAACAAAACTTGGTAGCATCAAATAGTTTTGTAAATATATTTGTTACTCATTTATCTATAGGATAGAACTGTAGATCAATATCACCATTAAGGACTTTCTCTCAGATGAAATGCAAATAGACTTCAATTAATTTAGTTTTTTGATGTTGCATTAGAATTTTTGTTAGAGTTATATAACTTTGGTTACAACAATGATGGTACTCTAAGAAACATCTAAATACATTTATCTTAATAACTTTCATGGCCACATGGCTTCTTTAGTAGCTTCCATAACACTTTTATACTTACATTTTGTAAAAGAGACAGAGACAGTAGATTGTTTTTTGTTACTCCAAGTGATAGCACATGCACCAAACTTAAATACATATTCAAAAGTAGATTTATAATATAAAATAGCATCAGCATGGTTAGCATCATAATAATCATATAATTTAGCATTATCAATAGAAGAATAGAATAATCCATAATTAATAGTTATTTTGATATAACGAAGAATACATTTAGCTAATTTTTAATGATCCAAATAAGAATCTTACATAAATCTAGAAGCAACACTAACAGCATATGAAATATCTAGCCTAGTAATAGTTAGATAAATCAAACTTTCAATAAGTTATCTATACAAAGTAGGGTTAGTTTTTTTACATGTAGGTTTAGGATCAAGTTTATTACCAACTTCAATAGTAGTGGTAGATTTATAATCAAGAATGTTAAACTTAATAAGAAAATTATGTGCATACTGAGATTGTGATACAATAATTGAATTTTTATCTTGAAATATAGTCATTCTTAAAAAATGATGTAGAATGTCTAAATCAATTATTTCAAATATTTGACTTAGTTTATCTATATATTTATGAATTAAACTAGTTAGATCGTCACTAATCAACAAATCATAAACATATAATATAATTAGAATAAAATGACTATTTTCAAAATTATAAAGAGATCATTATCTGAGTAGTAATAAAAAAGTCTAAATTTTTTGAAAAAATATGTAATCTTAGATTATCAAGCTCGAGGAGCTTGTTTTAAATCATACAAAGACTTTTTTTAACTTACATACATAATGTTATCTATTAAGATCAGTAAAACTTTTAGGTTGTGTCATATAGATTTTTTCTTTTAAATCACCATTTAAAAATGAATTATTAACAAACATTTGATGGATAATCTAAACATTTTTTATTATAAAAGTAATAATAAGTCTAACAGTACTCATTTTTCTATAGGAGCAAAGGTTTCAACATAGTCAATCTTGAGTTTTTGAGTAAACCCATGAACAACTAATCTAGCTTTAAATTTGTCAATTCTACCAGTTGAATTATATTTGATCTTATAAATCTACCTACAACTGACAATATATATTTTAGGTGGAGGAGAGCCAAGATCTCAAGTCTAATTTTTAATTAAGGTGTTATATTTAGCTTACATAGAAACATTTCATCTATCATATTTAGTGGCTTCCTCAAATGATTGAGGTTCACATTCATATATAGTCATTAATGCAGGATAAGAATATTTAATTCTAATTAATTTATTAATATTATCAACATTAGAAGACTGAATTAGGAATTATACCCATTTAAATCTTTTAGATTCAACATGAAACTCAAGGGATTCCTTAGACTCTAAGTTATCCATAACTAGATCAAATTCTTCAAGAACATTCATTTCATTATAAGGAGAAATATGAGAGTCAGGTTCATCAATATAAGAACAATGAGGAGGATCCATAAAGAGCTCACAAAAAGATTTTTCAAGAACAAAAATATTCTTATTCTCAAAAATTTAAAATTTAGAGGGATCATACACTCTTAAACCTTTTATTTTACCTCCATATCAAACAAAAATGTAAGAATAGGAAGTGGGGTCAAGATTTTTTCTTTTAAATTTAAGAATAAGATACAAGCAGGGCTACCAAAGATCCTGAGATGAGCCACACTATGTTTGTTTTTAATCCACATTTATAAAGGGGTAGAAAAATGTAAGGTTTTGCTAGGGACTCTATTTAGAATATGAACAATAGTGTTTATGGTTTCATCCCATAATAACTTAAGAATATTTATAGATTGTAACATTGTTCTAGCCATTTCTATGATGGTGCATTTTTTCCTTTCTACAATACCATTTTATTGAGGGGAATATGGAGTTGTTAATTTTATTTTAATGCCATAACTAATGCAAAAAGAATCAAATTTTTTACTAACATATTCACCACCATTATCAGTTCTTAATCTCTTAATAAAAAAATTAGATGCATTTTTAACACTAGCTTTAAATTTTTTGAATTTAGATAATACATTAAATTTTTTTAATTAAAAAAGACCAAATCATTCTAGTGTAATCATCAATAAAATTAATATTATACAAATAACCATTAAGAGATACAACTTCAATAGGTCCTACAACATCACTATGAACTAATTCTAAAGGATGTGAAGAATTCGCATCATGATTCTTGTGAAAGGGGTTAGTATGTTGCTTACCACATAAGCAACCCTCACAAGTTTCGAGATGAGAAGAGATAGAAGGAAGTCTAACAATAAGATTGTTTATAGATATATCATGTAAACTTATAAAATTAACATGTCTTAATCTTTCATGTCATAATTAAGATTTATTATTGTTATGTGATGAAAAAAACATGTAGAAAGAGAAAATATATATAAATTATTTTTTTGAACACCTTCACCAATCAAAGAATCAGAATGATTTTAATGGAACAACTATATTTAAGTAATATTATAATAAAATTATCATTTATAAGTTGAGAACAAGATATCAAATTCTTTTTAAGATTAGGTACACAGAAAACATTATAAATAACAACATTTAAAAAAATTATTTTTCCCTGTTTAGCTACTTCTAAAAAAAATTTTAAAGATATCTCTAGAATTACATTAAATATCATATAATCATGTCATATGATGTGATGCACCGCTATCTAAAATCTATTTAATTTTATTTGAAGCACATAAAGCACCATATAAAGCACTAATATTTGAATCTTGATTGTTATTCTGATTAGTGTTTTGATTTTTATACTTATTTTGATTAGATTTCTTCTTTTTTTTATTTTTACAAGTTTGATTTTTATTTCTATCTTTATTTTTATAAAATATTTCTCTTTTATGACCAAATTTATCACAAATATTATAATTTCCATTAAACTTAGGTGTATGATTTTTATTACCAAATTTCTTATTCTTGTATTTGTTTTTGGTAGAATTTGGATTAGATGTATAGTTTTTAGTGTTATCAAAAATATTATTAAGAGTGATAAATGTCTGAGTATCATTCTCCTTAGAATCAAAATTTTTCGTAACTTTCTCTTCCTGAATCAAGGGAGTAAACAAGGTGGTAAAGTCAAGGATATCTTACTCAGTTTGATACTTGGTATTTAAAATTAAAATAAAATTTTTAAATTTTTATGAATATTTAATTAAATGATAAAATAAATCAATTTATCTTGAATCAAATTACAATACATCCATCTAAGCTTTAATGTTTTTAATTTTAGTAAAAAAATTAACAACTTTTTCATCACCCTTCATAGGTGTAATTAGCAATTCAAAGATTAATTTCATGATCTTTGAAATGTGAGTGCCTTCATGCATGGACTCAATGAGTTTACAAGCATCATAGGATACTCTTGATTACCAATGTGGATAAGGAATTCATCTTTAACACTTTGTAAGATAATAGACATAGCTTCCTATGATTTTTATTGAAATGCATTGGAAAGCTTAGGGGTCACGTGTCGTCTAGAAGGAGATTTTTTAGTCTCAATGACAATATTCCATAATTTATGTGCCATAAATTTGGTTTTAACATAAATTTTCCATATAGTATATATATTTTCATTAAGCATTTGAGATTTATCTAAGGAAAAATGATGCAAAACCATAGCTTTCCTTTAAATAGGACAGTAAACAAATGCTTAAAATAATTTTTTTTTAATGTGAAGTTAACTTAAGTTTGTAAAATAAGGTAAATCACAAGTGCAAATATATTTAATTACACAATTTAGATGCTAAATAATATAAAAAAATAAATTAAAAATACACAAATCTAAGTGTCAAAAGAGTCACACTCAAAATAATCACTTAGGCACTATTATTAAAAAAGGTGTAAAAATAATAATAAGAGGCTTTAAAACAAAATTGATCACTCCAATGTGTTTAGAATGTACCAAAACTTAGGGATCGACTAGTCACATGACTATGGTCAATAAAACATTCACTAGATCGAAAGTCAAAACAAGTTTGATAGGTCAACTATGGTTTTAAACACGTGAAAAGTTAGCACACAAACCAAAAAATGGAATTCAATTTAAAAAAATCTGACAAAGTCAAAAATATTAAAGTTTAGGGTTTTTGAACTTGGGACCTACTATTTGCAAGTTTTTACCAAAATTATAATAACTAATTCATCTATGAGATTATTCAAAGACTTACATACATAATATTAAATTTAAACCCTTTTTTATTCATATTTTTAAAAATAATATATATATAAACGTGTATTTGTGCATATAATTTTTTTGAAATGGTAAAAAAAATTGCTTTTCTTTTCTCTTTTTAGTAAATAAAAAAAATTAAAAAATAGTGGGACCCATTGTAATTTGAGAAATTAAAAAATCAATTATTTTTTAAATCTTTTCCAAAAACTATAGAAATCAAAACATACCTATGAAACTTTCCAGAGAGAAGAATGGTGCTCTATATAATTTCAGCAACTTAGATCTCTTTGTATAAACCTCAAATTAACTTAGAACTTTAGCAGTCCCCCTTAAATCTCTCCTTAAGATAGAATACAATCTCAAAATCAAATTTTTGATGTAGAATGCAGCTTTTTCACTCACCCAAGCTAACTATGGCACCCTAGAGAGCTTGAAAAAAAATACCAAAAGATTCAGAAAGCCTATCAAGGTTTACAAATGCCTCTACGAGGTTTAAACAACCAAGATTTAACTTTTTCTATCAATAAACATGATATAAAATGAGTGTAAAAATGATTTTGAGATTTTTTTCCTACACAAGATGCATTTTATCATACAATGACTCTTACGACAGTAAAAATATTGAAAAAAAGATCACCATTTTCTTAAACAAAGATTTGGAATGCTTATTGAAGCTTTTAAAATGAGATTTGGCTGTTGAAAGGTAGAGAAGAGGTAGCACAAGGTAAAATAAAAAAATTCTCTATCCCTCTTTGCCATACTAGGCCCAACCATGGTTGAAAAAAAAATCAAAAATTATTTAAATTTGTGTGTGTGTGTGTGTGTGTGTGTGTGTGTGTGTGTGTGTGTGTGTGTGTGTGTGTGTGTGTGTGTGTGTGTGTGAATTGATAATGGCAATTGATAATAAACTTACTAATCAAATACATCCCATAAGCTCTGGTACCATGATAAAATTCATGTAGATAATAGCAATACACAAATAGAATCTAGGATGAATAATATCCAGCAAAGTATACACAATCCAATTTAACACAACACATGAATTACCATGGAAAAACCTCCGAGACGTAAAAAAAACCCAATATAGAAACTCCTCCTCACTTCTTCAATAACCTTCACAAAAACCTTTGTTCACGCATAATTTTTGATCTATAATACATTATTTTTCACATACTCACAATAGGGATAAAACTCTATTTATAATGAAATGTGAAGGGATGTGACCATTGTAAATAATAGGTCCAACCATCCTGAGAACATTTTAAATTATCGATAATAATAAATCAATCTAGATTATTTTATCGATAAGTAATAAATAATTTATGTTTTATTATTTATTTACACAAGGTTATTAACCCATGTTAATAAATAATAAATCATTATTATTTATTACTTAAAATATACTAAGGGTATTTTAATTTCACCACTTAGACATTAAATTTTCTAATAATAGAAAAGTATGAAGCCCTCATTCATGGGCGACAATGGGTAAGGAAGATATGCATTAAGCTACTAAAATCCATGCAAGATAGTGAATTGGTAGTACATCAGGTGTGAGGGAAAAATTAAGTCAAGAATCCACTCTTGAAGGAATATAAACATAGGCTTTGTGACTTCTTAAAAGACTTTGAGGCCTTAGACATCCATTCAATCCCAAGAGAGGCCAATCAACATGCAGACAGGCTAGCAGCTGTAGGAACATAGTATGACATCCAAAATTGGATCAAGGACATGAAAGATCAGTCACAAACCAAGTTAGTTTGTAGACATTCAGTGCCTGATAATGAGGTCATCTAGTAAGTTTTTTAAAGTGATAGGCAAATAGCATGTTTCTTACAGCAAGAGGTAAAATTCTGCTCAAGGAACCAAGGCAGACTTCAATAATAATATGGTGACCAAATTGTTCAATTGAGAAAAAATAAACTACCCAAGGGATTAGTTACTCTTGAAAACATATTTAATGAGGATGATTAATTAAGGAAGGATAAGGTTCGAATGTCTACTATGGAGGAGCACTATGAGAAGGTCACCATCTTTAAGGATAGGCTACTCAAACTAGGTAAAGTGAACACAAGGAAAGAAAAGGTAGCCTTTATAGAGTTGTGTCAAGAATTTATAAACATATTTTCTTGGGAGTATAATGATTTTAAGGGGTTTGACCCTAGTTTTTCCCAACATATTATAAAATTGGAGGCAAGTTCTAAGCTTATAAGACAAAAGCAAAGATTGGTCAACCCCAAGATTGAACTCCTCATGAAGAAAGAGTTGACTAAGCTCATTGAATCCAACATCATCTTCTCCATAAAAAACTCTTCATGGGTGGTTAATCTTGTGCCTATAAGGAATAAGAATGGGGAGATAAGGTTAAGTGTAGACTTCAAGGATCTCAACAAGGTGTCATTAAGAGACCATTGCCCCTTTATATCCATGGATCAAATTCTTCCAAAGGTTGCAGGTTCACAACATTTCTCTTTGCTTGATAGATACTCAGGGTACAATCAAGTGTTGGTGAAGGAGGACCAACATAAGACTACCTTCACAACTAAGTGAGGCACTTATGCTTATAATAATATGCCCTTTAGGTTGTCTAATGTAGGGGCCACCTTCCAAATGGCAATGTATGTAGCCTTTCAAGGACTCATCAACGAGATGGTACTCATCGACCTTAATGACATCATAATATTTTCCAAGGATGCCAAAGACCATTTGACACACCTAAGGCTGATATTTGATAGGTGTAGGTAATATGGGGTCTCTTTAAATCCCAAAAAATATATTTTCATAGTCCATGAGGGAAGACTTTTAGTCCACATTGTGTCAAAAGAAGGCCTTTCTATAGACTCTGAGAGGATAAGTGCAATCTTTGCTCTATCATTTCCAAAGCATAATAATGGAATATAGAGTTTTTTAGGCAATATTAACTTCATTAGGAGGTTTATCCCTAGGTTTGCTGAGTTGGTAAGACCTCTAAACTTCATGCTTAAGAAACATAAGGACTTCACATGGACTAAAGAAGGAAAAATAATCTTTTAATCCATTAAACAGGCCATTTCCCAAACACCCACTCTTCTCAACCCTGATTCAAGGGACTTCTTTTTGTATGCTTTTTCAACTAATGACACTACTTATGCCATGTTAATGCAATAAAATAGTTAGGGTCTTGAATAACCTATATATATTTTTAGTCAAACATTAGAGGGATATGAGGAGAGGTATAAATATATGTAAAAGCATTGATTTAAGTCATGAGAGGCCTCAATAAATTTAGGCACATGGTATATAACAACAAGATCTATGTCATGGTAGGTCACCCTAGCATCAAGAATTTCCTACTTAACCAAGATTTGAGTGAAAGGAGAGCAGGTTCAGTGACTAAATGCATGAAATATGATATATAAGTAAAGGTCACCAAGTTGGTAAGGGATATAATACTATGCACTTGGCATCAGATGTGAATGAGGATAAAGAAGTGGTTTTGTCAATACAAAATGATCACCAAGCAGTTGCACCTACACCCTCTTCCATATGGACTCAAAACATGGTAATATTCCTTAAAACAAGAGAATTTCCTATAGGGATAATAGGATAAGGAGAATGTATTATAGGTTTCATTCAATACCTAATGTCTTAGTTGATGGAGTTCTATTTAAAAAGGATCCTGATGGCATGCTCTTAAAGTGTGTAGAAACTAACTAGGTTGAAGAGATTATAGATCAATTTCATGATGGGCCTATGGGAGGGCACTTTGTATCCAAGACTATAGTAGCAAGGATAATAGTATTAGGCTAATTTTGTCTAAGCTTGTACAAATACTCCCATGCTTAGGTTAATACATTCCAAAAGTGTGCCATATTCACTAGGAAGAAAAGACTAGTTGCATTGTCCCTTAAACCTATCCAAGAGGAACAGCCCTTCATACAGTGGGGCCTATACTTCATAGGTATGAATCACCCTCCATCTAGTATAGGACATAAGTGGGTCTTGACTACTATAGACTACTTCACTATGTGGGTGGAGGTAGTAGCCCTTAAAGAGGCAAATGAGAATTTAGTTTTGGACTTCTATGATAGCTTAGTAACCAAGTTTGGGATCCATTTCACCATCATATATGACAATGCACTATCTTTCAATAGTGCAAGGGTGATTTATTGGGCTCTTAACTATGGCATATATCTCAGCACTTCCTCAAACTACTATCAATATGGAAATGGACTTGAAAAGTCCACTAATAAGAACCTAATCATAATCAAAAGGATAACTATGGAGGGTAATCATAGGGAGTAGCATACCAAACTAAGGATAACCTTATGGTCAGATAGGATCACTCCTAAAAGAGCTACTAGTCATTCACCATACCTTCTTGTCTATGGTAAAGAGGAAAGGTTGTCCATATCACTTGAACTACTAGCCTTGGAACTCACAATCAACTTGAACTAATGGATAATGATGCCATGGAAGTAAGGATGAATGAATTAAAGGAGCTGAAAGAGACAAGAGATGAAGCTATGTAGGATGTGTGGTCCCATCAAGATCAATTCAAGAGGTCATTTGACAAGAGAGTTTCTCCAAAGACCTTCCAATAATATTATATCATGCTCAAGTGGGATGAAGGCCAGGATAAACTAAGTAAGCACTCAAAGTTTGATATCCTATGGAGTAGACCTTACATTATTACCAACTACAAGGAGTACAATGCTTTCTAGTTATCAAGGTTGAATGGTGAGTAACTCCTTATCCATGTCAATAGGGTGCTCCTTAAGTATTGTTATTAAGAAAGCACATATTATCTTTGTACATATTAGTTTAAGTCACCTTTCTTCTAAGTGTTGTGGCACATGCTTTGTTAGTTTCTTGTTTGTTATCTTGTTGTTTCTTAGTTTGTCTTTGTTGTGTTTCTTGTGTATTTTTTGTGTTCCTTATGTCTTTTTGTGTGTCTTGTGAGGTTATTTTAGTCCTTAAGGTTTTCAAGGTGTTGAACAAGAAATGACAGCCTAGTCAAATAAGTCTCTCATCCAAGCCATGGTTGTTATGCAATAAATTATGGATCCTCTTGACCAGTAGGTAGGTCAACCCTTAAAAGTCACTAATTATGTTGACTTATTTCTACCCTTAAGCTTAAAGAGGGTCAACCTATGCCCAATAACCACCTGAGCCTAGTCTTGGTCACCTTTCTTAGTCTAGTGAAGTGTCTTAATACCCAAAGAGGAGGTAGGTTATCTTTACAAAGTTAGAGGTAGCATGTTCAAGTAGTGTGATATGCTAAGGAATGTTGTAGTGGTCATCTTGTCACCTTGTTTGAGCTTGTATCAAGTATTAATTTTGTGATAACTATGTATAAGGGTCTACAAAAAATCTTTATATGGTCCTTGTGATCTAAAATCACTCATATTGAAGATGAATCAAAAGTTGTAGCTCATGGCCAATTGTGGATTCATCTAAGCATGTTGATAACCTACAAAATATGGCAAAATTAGAGGATCAAATCTGATATGAAGAGAATGTGATGACCTTGCTTAAATCCTTAGCATGTTTTAAGGTCTTTTAGAAAATGTTAGGGTAACTTTCAATTGATATTTCACTTGAGATCATGCATATTGCCTTCAAAGGGTAGTCACACCATGTGAATAGTATTATTCTGGCCCTTAAGACACCATTAAATCATTATCAAAGGTAAAATGCATTTAAAGGGTCTCATTATCATCATAATTCCACTGTATAATGGTTTCATATGTAAATAGGGTTTTATTTTAAAAGTCAAATGCTTTTATTCACCACCAAGGGGGCTCACACATGTGAAAAAATGACTTTTCACCTTCCCCCTACCCATAATCCCTATTTTAAAGCATTTTTTGACTCATCATTTCCCTCCTCTTTCCCACCAATATCATTTCAAGATCTCAAACCTGAGAAAATGCAAGAAAATGATATTTTGAAAGTGTTTTCAGGCTTGTACAAACCCATATAATATGTTCAAGTTCAAAATAGGGTCAGATATATTTAGGTAGAAATCATTTTAAGCATTAGAGAAGAGAATCCATGAGTTTCAAAGCTAAAGAAGTCAAAAATCAACCCCTTCTCTCCATCGCTCTTCTTGGCAACCTTGGATAGCCATTCAAGTTTATGTCCAATCCGTATAGGAGAGAGAAAAAGGTGATCTAAGATTTTAGGTAGAGTAAGGGGGTATCATTATCTTTCCATTCTTGGCATTATTTTTGAGATTGATGACCCATGCTTTATGAACAATGGTTAATAACCCATGAAATCAAATTAGTCTTTTGGATTTACATAGGGCTACTCTTTGAATGGTTTCAGTGAGTTTATGGTTTGATTGATGCAATAAATGTTTATATATGTCTTATAGAGGTGCTCATAGTATATATAATTCATTATCCACCCCTAATTCACATGTGTGAGCTCATTAGAGTAGGGCACCTTCATGTTGTCACAAGTTTTAGGTTGTAACAGTGATTTCTTGATGTTGTAGAGCCTTCAATGAATGAATATGGAAGTGAGTAGTGGTTTTATGAGCTTATGGGTTTCTTGGAACCATTTAGGTATTCTTTTCCTCCCAAGTATAATGGATTCATCAATGAACATTCAAATCTTTCAAGATCCTATAGTCAATTGTGACTACCTATGTAGTTTAATCTCCATTACAAGTGTGAGCAAAGTGTTTCATGGATGATGGTTGTTGAGGATCATTAGGACATTATAGAACATGTATAGGTTTTTTACACATGTGGAGTATCCCCTTTATCAAAAAGAACAAGCCTCATCATGGCTTCCAAGGCCAAAAAAACATAAACTAGCTCCCAATGTTTTCATAGGCCTTTTAGTAGGGTTAAAGGTTTATTAGCATTATTTATGGTTTTTCTAAAATCTTAGGTTTTAGTTTCTCCCTCAAGAGGCCTAATTGACCAACTCTATGTGCTTTAATTTGTTGAATATATATAGGGATGTCTAGGGTCCCATTAGATGGTCTTGAATAAAGATTAATAGTCCATATGAGATCCCTTAAAATGCATATATTGTGTAATGACTTTATCAAGCTATTTCCACCTTATAATAGGCTTTGATTCACAAACTCAGAACTTCATAGGACTACATGAAAGAACCTATAGGTCTAAGTCCTCTTGCACAAGCCTAATGGTGGAGTGAGAATAAAATCTTGTATAATACTATGAAGGTCCAATGAGACTATGAGAAAAGAGTCCCATTTAAGTGTGGACACTATTAATAAGCCATGACAAAGCTCAAAATATCAACTTTAGGCCTAGTGTTCAAAGGGTTTCCCCAGACCATCACCTACAACTGAACATACAAGATGTAAGAAATGGCCATATATTTATGAATATGACTAAATTAATAGGGTTATTAAGATTAAATAAATGTTAATTAGGTTCTCATCATGGTGTAGAAACCCTCTTATTATTCATGGCCCTGTGGAAGGACTCCATTGGCATTCAAACGCCCCTAACCACCACCTATAGGACTACAAGCAGTCTGCCTCCAACCTAAATGTGAAATTACATATACACATGAAGGAAAGAGATCATATATATGGGTATAGCATAGAGGCCATGTTGTTTAATGGAAAAGTAAACTTAAAGGAATAACTAAAATAATCTAACTCAAGCAGATACAGTTAGCCTAGTGGATACAAGTATGGCTAGTTAGTTAGAGTGTCTAGTTGATTTGAATGACTATGGATACAAAATATGTAAGGGTGAACCAATGGTAATATATGTAATCCATAAAATCCTTAGGACCTCTAAAATAGGATCAAGTTTGATAATGCTTCCTGGGTCTGATTCATAACACAAGCTTGTGTGTATGACCATAGAGTGAGTTTTAAGAGTAGAGTTGAGGGAAACCCAGTTAAATAAATATCGTTAGACTCTAATTACATCCTAAATGAGACCCCAAATTTATTAATATTAAGGAAAGATACATATAGACCACTTAGGCCTTTAACATCAACTAATTCAAACACTCAGACTAGGTCAAAAGCAAAAATGGTAGACCTAGATGAAAAAAAAGATAGAGATGGGAGTCTAAGAAATTGATAACAGATGCAAAAGGGTGAAATTACATGGAAAAGGATGATAATGTCACATTAAAGTCACCAATTCATTTATTGGTGGTTTAAATTGTTAAGGCTCATATTAGGCTTATAAGGCCTAAAACCCTCTTTGAGCGCTCAAACCCCCATCTTCATCTTTTTGAAATATTCAAACTCCCCATGGAAAAACTAAGGTCATGAAGATATGTATGATGATAATAAAATTATTGAGGAATATGTTTTAAGGTAGAGGAAGGTAAGGGAATGGTTAATTTGGCCTAATTACCCCTCTGGATCTCCATCACCATAGTCTGCCATTTTGAGTTGTTAGTTCACATGCTCATATCTTACATGGAAAGATACATGAGTCTTAGTGCTCTTAGGGTAAGTTGGGGACCCCTATGAAATTAATATCTAGGGTAGAGAGAGTTTCATTTAAGATCTCAACTCTATGAATGATCCTTAACACTATCAGCATACCCAGAATGTGTAGTAAATACTTGAAGGCTACCAACTTTGACTTAGATATTATCATATAAGGTACATGGGACCAAGAGTTATTAGGGATTTTTTATGGGATCTATGGCCTCAAAATCCATGGAAATAATTTTTTAATCTAAGGCATGTACTTTATGAACCATCGTTAAGATGGTAGGCCACTAAAACCCTTCCTAAGCCCTGATAAAAATTTGATGAAATAATTATGCCCTCAAATGCCTTCAAATGAAATATTTGAGTCTTGAAATGGTTTTTATGGTGTTTTTAGGTCTCATGGGTGCCTCAATGAGCCATTTTTTAGCACATGCAGAGTGTATGGTGTATAGATTAGGCCTATAAAGCACTACTTCAAGCTTAGAGAGGACTACTAATAATATAGGAAATTAGAGAAAGTATGCATGTTTTGGATGAGTTTGAAGAGTAAAGGATATTAATAGGTTAAGAATACTATATAATAACAACATATAGGGGTCACCACATCTGATGGTCATCTACAATCATGCCTAAATGTCTAGTTAGATGACTGTGTACATTATGGAGGAAGGAAGTGGCTTAACCAAGTCAAAATAAGTAATCCAAGGGATCTAGTGGGTATGTTCCATACTCTCAGAGGTTGCCAAGTGATCAAATATCTCCCTTTGAGGTAAAAACATATAAACATTTTCATTAGGTCTATTAGCTTAATACCCTTCTCAAAGCATTACTACTTGGAGATTGAAGTTAGAGGATTATAAAGGGTTGAATGGAACCTAAAACCAATAATGAAAGTGTATGTAAGGGATTTTTATATGTGAAAGAATATTTGGTTTGCATAGGAGAGCTTAAAATTGGCCGTTTTGGCCAAAAATTGCCTTGAGAGTGCACAAAATGTAGAATGGTCACCCAAAGAGCACCTTCTTATGCTCAAAACTATATGAAGGATCTACATGGAGTTATAAGCACATGGGGAAGGTTAAGGGGCCTTGTTTGATATAATTTAGTGGCATTAGTTCATAGGTTTAAGGCCTAACCTTTATGAACTATTATTAAGAGTCTAAACCTCCTTAAATCTCTATAAAACCCTAATAGAAGCTTGATGGGAAAGATATTAATAAATTTAAACTAAAATTCATTGAATTGGTCTTGAATAAAATTTAAACACATTTTTCACTCTGAGAAAGTCCTAATCATGGCATTGCTTTGTACAAATAGTTGTACAGATACACTAGGAGCCCTATTTTTGTAAGTTTTAATGATGAATCCAAGGTACATATCTAGATGAATAATTATATACCATTAAATTGGATGGTTTGAAGTGTATTCCACCATATTAGGTCATAAATACTATTAATTCCTCCTAGAAATACATCTATAGACCTGGACTAAAGATCTAGTCTAGAGGTGCTAGTGAAAGGTGACCTAGTAACCTAAATGAGTAGAAATTATAGGTGTGCACTATTTGAAAGGCATAATTCATTATGTAATATGGTTTTTTTATACATTAAAATATTATCACATTCCCATTATTAATTTTATATTCGAGTCTCATAGCCATCCAAGTAACTAGCACCGAATGACTAGGCCTAGTTGCCTAGTAGGCCTGTTTGGTCAACTAAGGAAGATGTTTATTAGCATAGAGGGTTGATAAGGGAGTAAATTCAAGGTTATAAACATCATTATAAATACTTCATGGAGGTGATTATGCACATTTCATGTCCATTATAGAGGATGAGGTACTTTCTTAAATCTTAGTAGCATGCAAAAGAGAGAGGTAGACAACTTAATGCTTCATAGAGGCCAATTAGACCATAATTCCACCATTGTAACCACCAAGAGGAATTGGTTAACTAGGTTAGGGTTCTCATGATTTTAATTAAGTTAAAAAAGATTGAAGGAGCCTCCACTAGACCATTTCCTATGCCATACTCTCATTGAAGGCCATTATGCAGTCAAGAAAATGCATAAGAGGAGTTGTGAGGCTACTTATAACCACTAATTGAGTGAATGATGGCCATTATGGCCTATTTTACACACTTTAATTCCATATTTTTCCTCCCTTTCCCCCTATTGTTCTATAAATTAAGGCAAAAATAATATTTTATAGATCCCTCGACTAGGTATGAAGAAACTTTGCCCAAATTATACCTTATAACCTTTAAATTAATATAAGTATTATTTTAGATTCTCTATGCTAGCTTATTTTGTTTCATACTTGTTGATTTGTATAATTTTTTATTTTTATCTTCCTTTGTAGGTCCTTGTTCTCACCTAGTTGTTAGGAGATTGCCCTAAATAGATCATATTAGGTCATATGATGTGTGAAAGTTATAGTGGCTATGCTTGAAGTGTAATTTGATTGGTATGGTCTTAAATTAGACATCTTATTCATCTCCTTAAAGTTTTATCCATATACCATAACCTTCATGTGAAGTGCTGATGCTTAGTATCCTCTTGGAGAGAGTGGTTTAGTAACTAGTCCTTGTCTGATTCATAAGTGTTGTTGAAGGGTCAATTAGAGTGGACAAAACATGTTGGTGCATCACCTCCCATAGTTTAGATTTGTTTTATGCATTTTTTGTCCCTTTTCATCAACAAGTTAGTATGTTTAGTAATTGATTCCATAGATGATGATTCAAGGGAGTTTTCCCCAAACTAAAGGTTCACCTTAGTAACTAGGCTACATAAACCTAGAGGTGATCCCATTGTATTAGTTAGATGAGGCAGGTCTAAGACACCACTATGTTAGGGGTGAAATATAGACTAATAACACTCCTTAGATATATACACTTTCTATATTTTCTATATTTTTCCTAATATCAATTTCCATGATTCATAATGATACATATTTCAAATCAAGCTAATAATAGGAAAGGTAGTTGCATTGATACACAGGTGTACTCCTAAACCTTTCTCTTTCAATTCAATATTTTCAATGATTTCAATTTTATATTATATCCTATAACATTCTCTTGGTTTTAGGTCAGTCACCAGTAAAACACTCAAGTTGGGCTCATGCAAAGGCTAGGTGTGTTATACACACCGAGGTATGCATTTCTTCTCCTTTAACAAGTAATTTCAATACTATATTAAAGCGGGGGTGGTGGGGTTGGGGGGCTGGGGAGGGGGGAGAAATGTAGATGATATTTATGAATTATATAACACCTCAATTTTGTACACTTAGAAAACTTATACCTTGGTTATTACTCTTAGTTTTAAACCTTTTCCACTTTTAAAAGTATTACATCTACTTTATCTTGTGTCCCTTGGCATATCTCTTAGTCTGGACAATCTTATATTGATGACCCATACCTTCTGTCTTGCCCAAAATGTTTAAAATATGCTTATCTTATGTCCATGTAAGTTTTATGCCTATACCTATTTTCTAACTACCAGGTCACAAGCATCAGTCCTAGACCCTTGCATCGATGCTAGTGTTTTACCTTAACGTAGGTGTCTAGTTACCAAAATTCATCTAATTTGCAAATGAATTATATCATAATGGTTGGCTTAAGTACTTTAATTTGAGATATTTCCTAATAGGAGTGGTATATATTCACAATCACTCTTCATTAATTATTCACCTAGAATTCATTCAAAGAGCATTCAATTGAGTAAAAGCTTCCTTATTTATTCATATTTCTATATCAATCATAGGGACTGCACATCTTGAATTAATAAAGGAGCATCCCAAGAGCCTAATTTTACAAGTTACAAATTAAGTCATTATTGTACTTGCTTTCCACATATTGCATCCTTGTGCACACATAATCTAACACATTATGGGATAACCATCAGTCTAAGTCCCTCTTATGAGTAGTGGCTATGTAGACAACACCCATCGACAAAGAGGTATTTTGGGTTAGCTCGACACCATGAGCCCACTAACCCATTTTTTCCAAGGTCATTATGAAGAAGAAAAACTAAGGTTTTACAATTTCATGAGGGACAATCCATGACCTAGATCTGAATGCACCAGACCAAATGTGAAGACAAACCCAAAAGCATCCAAGTGATCACATCTTTTTATATTAGGTATTTTATATAAGACACATGTGTTTGATTTATATAGTAGCATTGATGCTAATATCCAAAGATAACATTAGTGTTTATAGCTCTAAAGGCACTCAACCCAAAATTTGGTGACTATTTTATAATCCTCTTCCAATCTACTTCTTGATTGTTTCAAATCCAAAACTGTGTTAGCATCAAAACCAACTAAGTACATTATTTCTTTGTCATTTCCATATCTAGCATTGTTTTAATTTCTATTTTTAACTTATCTCAATTTAATAAATTCAATATATGTTGTATTTGAGTTTAATATTTAAATGGCCTTTTATAGATCTTATTATCACCCTTGTGCATTGTCATTTCTATTTTATTAACGCTATAAACCCAAGTAGGATCCACATCCAATAGAGGGATAAACATGATCCTTATAATTCTCATAAAGTGTATTTTTATCCCTTTCTCTTGTAAATGTGTGTTGTTTCTTCTTCTCTCCTATTGATTACTTCAGTCTTGAACTCTCCTTGTCTCGAGTACCCTCTACATCACAACATTCTTGTAGACTCTTGGCATTCTTGTTTATTCAAGATTGAACAGACACTAAGAAGAGGAAATTTCCTAATTTCTCTTCCTACTATTTGAATTTGATATCAATTAATATTTATGTATTAGCCTCTTAATGGGTTTTGTAGATTTATCTTTAGTAATTATGTGATGGTTGGCCTATGGGATTATCAATAACCTATTTATGGAAATATTTGTGTGGGCCCATTTTTGGGCTTTGTAATTCTTTCTCTTCTCTCTCTTTTTTCCTCCTCTCTTCTTCTTTATGGTCTCTCTTTCATTTTATTTCTCAAATTTTATCAAATGTGAGGGCCCAAATAGAAACCCTCAATTTAGTAATCATATATATATATATATATATATATATATATATATATATATATATATATGAGTGGTTATTCCTTTGAATATGGATTAATAGATGGGTGTGAGGATTACATTTCCCTAAATAAATTATAATAGATTTAGGTGAGAGGTTTCATGAAGGGGGGAGGGGTGAGCACTAGGGTTAATCCATACTCAAAGTATACAAGAAGATGGACCTAGGGAGGGTGTCCCCCTTCCCAACCTAACTAGTCTGGAAAGCTATTGAGAACCTATTATTAATTCAAGGACTACTTGATCCTAGGGAAGGTGGGGTTGTAAGGCCCTTAGGTTACCTAAGACTTATATAGTTTAATCCCCCCTAAGAGGCTTGAATCCTTCAGAGGGTGAGGAGGCAATTAATCCCTCCCCCCATGAATGTAAGATGGGGGGAGTAAGGGCTTGATTAAACCTCTCCATGCAAGGATACCCCTTGAGATGAGGGTAACATAGGGTGTAGCATCCTCCCATATGTGTGTGTGTACATACATACAAATATATACATGTATATGTATATATATAACACACACACACACACATAGTGTTTTGTGTCAAAAGTTATTTATAGTAACATTGTTAAACTATTGGTATAAATGTTTTTTCAATTTATTGAAATGGAAACATAACTCATGATTGTTTTTTCAAAATGGTTAAGTTGTTTAGTAAATTCTAAATTTGGAATGTGTCAAAAAAATGGTGAGTTATGTACTTAAGAAAGTGATGAATGTTTTTTAAGGATAAATTGTATTTTTGAAGCATTGTGTCTTCCTATTTTGAATGTCAAATAAGTGATGTTACATAGCTATTTAGTAACAAAAAAATATTTTATTGTACGTGTGTTCCTTGCTTTGTGTTGGACAAAAATAAATTCATTATCTAGTTAATTTGTTGTCATTACATGAATTAGTTCTTTTGTAAAAATGTGTTTTATGTCATAATTATTGATAGTTATGATTTATGGTGATTTATATCTTATTTTATAAAAATAAATATAATATTATTATTGAATAAATAATATTTTTTATATGTTCAAAAAGGTGTACAAAGCAATAATAATATAATATATGAAATAAAAAAATTTATAGAATCTAGGAACTCTATCTATACATGCTTCCACCTTCTTATAAGAAGGTTAAATGAGGGAAATAAGTAAAAAAAGAAAAGCATCACACCAATAAATGAAAAAAAACATCATCGCTAGAGTTAGAGACCATCATAATGGCTCTCTGCTCCCTTTCTTTATCTTCCAAAGTAACATTAATAAGTGTTTTAGTGAATTGAAAGTCCATTAAAGAGGTACAATTTATTCCCAACTTGTCATAGATTGCATTGATATTTTGAACCTTAGAAATGTCATATATTACCATGGCCTTGATAAGCATATAAACTTGGTCCAAGTGACACATCAAGTTAGACCCCAACTATTCAACATCTTAGTGAATTGCATGAATATTAATTATTCCAAACAATGTTATTTTCACTCCAATCAAATGTGCCACCTTGAGAGTATCCAATATAGGAGTGGAGTGATTAATATATTTCATTCCCTAAGGCATGTATTATGCTAAGGCACCCTCAACAAACCTTGCATCTAAATATGCATGAAATAGGTTTGTAGCACACCACTTGATTAATTTTTTATCTTTAATGCCTTCTAGTAAAGATGACTTTGATAAATAAAGAGCTTACTAAAAAATTATCCTAGTGGATTTGTCAACTAAAACTCCACAATGTAGTAGTTTCCTTTACTTGAGGTCTTCCATAACCCTACAAAGAAAGTGTGTACATCCTCTATATAGTTTTTGTGGATCATTTTTTCTTTATTCTCCCTGGAAATATTGACTGGTGATTATTTTCCTTTGTTTCAAGGAGTGTTTCTTCTAAAATAAGAACTTTCACACACTTCAGATCTTTCTTTGCCTCATGATTAGACTCAAAATACTCTACATCAAGCACATATTCTAGACTACCCTTAGGAAGTATGCTTTTGTAAAACTAGAAAACCTGTAAGAGGCAACAAAGGAGCCCAAAATAAAGGCAATGGAATTGAGGGGATTATAAAGCATAAAATAGAATCTAGAATCCATCAAAAGGTAAAGATAAAAAAGATAAAAATGGTTTCCCTTTCTCAAAAAAAATGAAAATTAAACCACATTATTTTGTCACTACAATGAATGTTCTTTAGCCTTAAAAAAGAAAGCATACAAACACAAATGAAGTTCAAACTGAAAGAGCAAACAAACAAATGCATGGAAGATTTGAAGAGCAAATAAATACCTTTTTGGTAGAGTAAAGTCTGCATAGTGTTATCCAAATAAATCTAATTCACCTTATTCAATGAAGCAGCCCAAAAATTCACTACCTAAATAAAACTTTCATTGATTTTTAAAAGAAAACTAGTCAAGTCTTCATGAAAATGATCCATAAAAGTAAACATTTGAAGCAACCAAGACCCAAATTTAACATAGAAGGGAGAGAAAACATGAGAGTCTTATCTACTATTACTCCCATTATGTGCCAAAATGGCCAAGGAAAGGAAGATACAATGGCTATATAGTCTCTCAAACCAAAAACTTAGCACCTCAAACCTATCATCACATCCATCATGCCACCACCAACAAATACAAAAATGTGATGATCCTTGTAAATATCACTACAATATTTGAGAGAGATTATCAATCATTGTGAGATGTGACTAAATTTTAAATTTATTGATATTCAAAAAAATTGATTCACACCAAGCTTTGTTAGAAGGTAAGTAGTGTTAACAATTTTATGTCTCTTCGAGTATGAAAGAATAGACAAGGAAGAGAACCCAAGTAACAGATTTGCACAATCTTCAATGATGATATTCAACTACTATTACTTACTAGCCTTCTTTTTTGTGCCTCAATAATGAGTCAATAATTCCCATTGATAATTGTTAGTGTCCTAGATTACACCCTAACTAAGGAGATTGCTCAATTCTTCTTACACAAATCTAGTCCAACATGGAAATGACCCTAGATTGTGGGTCACCTAAACTTGGGTCAGACCTCTATAAAAGGTTGGCTTCCTTCTAGATCTATCACCTAAACTAGACCTAATCTAATACTTACTTGGAAAAGAGATAGAGAGATACAAAAATTTATGAAAGCATGTAAAAATGGGGTGATGCACCAGTAATTGGAACACTTATAATTTACACAAGACACACTATGAGACACATTCAAGACCAAATAAGATCAGCTCCACATAAGTATTTCACAATAAGGCATTGATCAGCTATCAAACTAGCATGAGAGGGTAGTTAACCACTTTTAAGCTAAATAACAAAATATAAATTGCACTTATAATGACTTATGAGAACTACCAAGCATTTCATGAAGGTGAGAAAACTTAGACATAGACAAAGAACACGCATTCACTTAACTATAGTACATGAATTCATAGGACACACTTTAATCTAGCTTGAAAAATGATGGAATTCAGTCTTTATTGCATCAAAAGGTGTTATAGTACAAATTTTGGCATAGCCTAAGCAAGCCAAAGCATAAGATTTTTTTTCTTTAAAATGTTAGATATTTCTTGTGTAAAACTTTCAGAGAGTTTTACATGTGGTAGAATTTGGAACGTATATAGAAAAAAGGAAGAGAGAGAGGTAATTGAGATGTATTAGCACAATTTTGAGGATGCTGACTCATGACCTTATAAAAAATGAACCAATTTTTAAAAGTTATGTAAAATAATTGAATGCCCATTATCCTCATCTAGTCACCCAGTGTCATTCTTATAACTCCATGTCATTATCTATCTAATCCGCTGATGAGGACCATGTCTTCGAATTGATATAATCATGCCACATCTACTTTGGGTGGCTATCGGTACTTTTTTATAAAAAATGTGACCCTAATGATAGGTGAGACACCTTTCCATGATCATGTTTGCATCTGTATTTACTCTAATATCTAATACTGGTCCATTATAGGTGAAAATCAATCTAATTATTGGTTTTCACATAGTCACAATAGCCATGGAAACCTGCAAACTGTTTGATCTTACTTCATAATCACTAGTCCATCTTTGATCTTTGCATTAGGCCATAAGAGACATATTATGCATCAAAAATTGTGAGAGATGAGAATCTATTGTATACGAGGATATTCCATCTAAAATCAATGATCATGTCAATGGAATGACCCTGCAATAAGGTTGATAGGTTCTAAATTGTCAACTAGAGGTCCTATTTAAACTTTAATGGTAATGGAGCCTTGTCCTTAGCCATCTTGCCTGTATGACTATGCCTACTATTGATCGATCTCTAATGGAAATATTAGTCCTTAAAGTTTTGATTACCTAGATTAAAAATTGGTTCATCAACCTTCAATGGAAGCTCTTTGGATTTTCCCTTTGTTCATTGGTCATCGATTGCCAACTTGGACCCTTTACATTGTGCCCAACTATATTTATTTGTATTGGTCCTAAAAATCCTTGCTATCAGATATTAACTCTTTGACCTCTTGTGCATTTTTATATTTGGATGTATGAATGCATGTGAACCCTTGATTTTTTGTCAGCCAAGATCCTTTGACATGTTGACTCAATCTCACACCATTGGATCAAGATGTATGAGCTCACACGGTCTATTGATCTTATATTGACCAACCATTTAAACTCAAATGGCTAACTCATGAGCTTAAAATTGATGTATATGTTCCCATATTTAACATCCACATGAACGTATTTGACGTCTATGCGATTGTCATTAGGATTTTTAAACCCCAATGGTTATTTGTCGTGACATAAATTTGACATTCATGCACCCATTATTTTAGATTCATGCGACCATCATTGACATCTACATGACCATCAATATTTTAGACCCCAATAGATAAATTTTGAGCTTTATTTTGACGTTCGTGTGAATGTCCCATTCTGTAGGTCCAACTTTGGAAGCTCATAACTTGGGCTAGAAGACTTGTATGGGCATGAAATTTGTAGGATATGATACTGGCATGAAAAACAATGTGGTTTTATAATTTTTTTGCTCATGAGGCTCCTTGAGGTGCATTTATTAAATGTACAAGTGAACTAGTCTGTTCTTTTCTAGATGATGTCCTAGTGATGGTCTGGTTATTCAAACTTGCACAGCCCATATTTTGCTCAATATTTCAAGGCTCTGATGATCTTCTAAGGATTTTGTAACCTGGTTCATGCTCTTGAATTATCAGACACCATGAAACCTACTTATATCTTTCATTTGTAATTGTAGACCTATCCCTTGAAGATTAATTAGATCACACTTTAAGATTTCTTAAAGTGTTTAAAAACTTTTGCAGTCAGCATGAGATCATTGGACCACTCATTTCATCCAAAGAATATGTTCATCTGCTCAAACCATTTATAGGCAAAATATCCTTATGTGGGACAAATTTGGTCAACATATTTGGTGACTTGGTTGGATAGCATGTTTGTTATGCTTAAGAACTCAAACCATCTCTATAACTCCTGGACCATTTACATGATACATGGAAACCTCTTTGACTAAAAAAATAATAGATTCCACCAAAACAAGGAAGAAAACATGGAAAATATGGAAACTAACTAATAAATCAAAGGGAACTAACCTACTGAACAACTATGCAAACAAAGCACTTATTTAGGATAAAATAGAAGTAAACTAGTCTAACTAACTAAGACAAAACATGATCCACCTGGATCAAAAGGGAAATTTCTAAACTAATTCATTTTAAGAAATGATACAAGTTGTAAAATAGAGTGTTTACTGAACATAATCTTTAATGAGTGACTCTTATTTCCTACCAACTCTCTTAGCATGTCCTCAAATGAGTCATCAATCATAAACCAATCACCAATAAAAATGAATTCATCTTGCATTTCAGGATCTTTTTCATATTGTTTGTTAACTACAACCTTTTTCAATGATATCTCATTTATACATTGTCCTTGAATGACCTCATCTTTTTTATCATCTAATACAAATTCATCCAACTCTTCAAGGAGTTATAAATAGTCAACCCAATCTATATCATGTTCCTGAATAGGTGACTCTTAATCAAACTTCTCAATAACATGCTCTCTAATGGTCAACATATCCTTACAAATCTCTTCAATCTCTTGTAGAGATTTAAGGTACAGCTGATAATCATCTTTGTGTTCTTCACTTTGATCAATTTGAATGGAATTAGTTTTAAATGCATCTTCATCTTCTTCAAGTGGAGACATCTCAAATTTAGTCATGACTTCAACTAGTAACAATTATTCATGGAGTTCTTCTATAACAAGATCAACCTTCTCATGTATATCTGAGATAACTACTTCAAGATCAGCTACAACTTCATTTTTGACTTGTACCTCAAGTGAAGTATCAATGAGGATCTCTTTGTCATATGCACTTGAAGTATATTCTTCACATTCTCCTAGAAATTGACATGCAACTACAACCTCTTTCTCTATCTCCCATAGAATTGGCTCCTCCTGAAGAAGGGAGATGGTGAGAGGGTGATGAAATTATTTGGTTTGAGAGCGAATATGAAACATGAAATGTTGATCATGATCAGATTTTGGGATCTTGAGGGCAATGGAATCATCTATGGGGTTTTGGAGAGGAGGGAAAGAGAAACTTTTGAAAACCTCTACATTCTGCTCCATCCACTTGGCCATCACTTCATCAAAATTTGAAATCTCCTTATTCTCATGGACAACTTGAACTTGAGGGATGAGTGGTGAAAAAAAGGAAATACAAAAAGGCTTGATCTCTTGAATAGATTCTTGAATAGGCATATGAGTTTGCTCTTGACTCCAACTAGGTAGCTCCCTTGGCTTAAATTGAGTATGGTTAAGCACTTCATGAGAATGAAGAACACAAAAATACTGGTAAAGAATACGAGAGGATTCTTGAGATAACTGATCTAACTCAATTTTTTGCTTCTTCAAAGCCTTCATCTTCTCTAATACAAAGGTATAAAACTCATGCCTCTCCTCTAAATCATTAGACACATTTAGAAATAGACCATTCACTTTCTCATATCGGGAATCTGAACATACTTTTCTTGCATATGCTAGTATTTTGAGCTCTATCTCATCCATTCTTTCTTGGAGACAAGGATGCTTATATGCAACATCATAACCACATGAAAAATGTGATCTGGTCATGAGATTTATATGGTGCATAAGGAAGGTAAGAGTTATGTTCTTGATAATAAGGATCATGGGAAACTTGATAAGACTCATCATAGCTTTGATAAAACTTTTAGTAAGGCTGATTAGGCTCATAACAAGGCTCATATGGATCATGGCAAGGCTGGTATGATCCATGATAAGGCTGATAAGAATGTATTACATAGGGATTTTTCCTCATACATGGCCATGAAAATAACATTAGAATAGTGCAATAAAAATAGACTTACTTGGAAACTATTTGGGCTTTTAAAAACAATTGCTTAAGCTTGAGATCACCAAATTCATCATGAATAACACTATCACAACTACAATTTCACCAAGACCAACTTCAATAGGTCCCACGGGCATGCCAAAATTTTTGGTGTCCTAGATTGTACCTAGCTAAGTAAAAATATTGTTCAAGTCTTCTTGCATAAATCTAGTCCAAACATGGGAATAACCCTAGGCTGTGGGTCACTTAAACTTGGGTCAAACCTCTGAAGAAGGTCAGATTCCTTTTGGATATATCACCTAAACTAGACATAATCTAATAATTGCTTGGAAAAGAGATATAGAGATACAAAAATATATGAAAGCATATAAAAATGGGGTGATACACCAATAATTGGAATACTTATACTTTGCACAAGACACACTATGAGACACATTTAAGACCAAAGAAGATCAATCCCACATAACTATATTACTATAAGGCATTGATCAGCTCTCAAACTAGCATGAGAGGGTAGATAACCATATTCAAACTTATAGTCATATAAAATGTCCAAATTGGGAGCTTGAGTATGGCTTATGACACCCAATCCATAAGACCCTCTTGCATGTTGTCATGACCCTTCTAGACACCTTTTTGCTTATAACCATTTATCTATAGACTTCTGAAACCTGATTCTAGCTCAACGAGATTGGTTGTTCCATGATAATTCCATCTTCCTAGGTTTTTTACCTATAGTACAATAGCACCCAAGTTGGACTATAATGTTGGACCCTAGGGTGTCTTATTTTTAGTGCTCCTATCTAATCACATTTTGAGCCCAGATGACCATTTCTTTTTTATTTCTCTTCCTTATTTTGTCAATCTAGCATGAATACATTTAACCCATGACCAGTAGATCTCTATAAAATCCCATTCAAATTTTATTTATAAGGGGTTGGAAAATATTACAAAATCAAGCAAGAATACAAGCAAGATCACTAAGGCAAATTTTCCTATTATATACATATAGCCATCTAATACATCGACTAGCATATTCAAACCCTCAGACCAGTCCTTAGCCACCTCAAGCACATCTAGCTTAGAATTTTTGCATCCACATAACACTATTACATAAAGCACATCAAGTGAGATAACTATATATGGCTTGATCCCTCTTTAGATTATTGGTATGTAGGCATTATGCCCACATAAGGGGTGTGGATACATGTTCAGTGAATCTTACACACACTAAACCCCCCCCATCTTTCTCAAGTTTCATTTAAGCACAAAGGAGGTCTAGGGTTTGAATATTAAATATGCTCTACATGGAGTTTTATCGACATTCAAGACTCAAAATATCGTAGGTAGGCTCATACAGGGATAGTGGACAAAACCCAAAAAACTTAGATCTCTATGACTAGTTTGGATAATAGCGACAGGACTTAGACTATAGCGTTAGACCCTGAAGTGTCTTATTTTTGGTGCTCTTATCCTTTTATTGAATGAAATCCAAATCTATATTTCTGACACTATCCTAGTCTTGCACAGTCAGTATCAGTGTTTGTCTCAGTCGTATCCGCCTAGTTTTAAGATAAGTTATATTTCTCCTCTTTCATTACTATTTTTAGAAAGCTACAAAGGTCAAATAAATTATACAAATTATTATTATAATTACTCCAATATTATTTACTAATTTATTATTTCAGACCCTTAACTAAATTAGGAATAAGACCCCAATATTCCCAAAATTATTAAATCATTTGGTGAACCTGACTTACTTCATTTGCGCATAAAAAACCCTAGAAACCCTAAGAAAAATTCCTTCCTAATTTTTCTAATATTTTTATGATTTTTTACTTGTATATTTAAATCATAAATTCACATTAATTTTTAGAATTCTATAGTAATTTTTTTGTTTTTTTAAATCTTCAAAACCCTAGTTGCATATACTAGGTCCATTTAAATTATAATTTTTCCAATAATTTTTTGATTTTTTACCTGCATATTTAAATCATAAATTTACATTTAATTTTTAAATTCACCTTAGTAATTTTTAAAATTATTTCATTAAAAGCCTAGTTGCCTATACTAGGTCCCGTTTTTTCCAATATTTTTTTAATTTTTTCCTACATATTTAAATCATAATATCACATTTATTTTTAAAATTTACCATAGTAATTTTAAAAATCATTTCCTTTCAAACCCTAGTTGAATTTACTAGGTCCCTTTGTATTGGAGGTATCACCTTACATATTTTTTACATTAAAAATTACAAATGGATCTTACTCCTTTCAAAACATTTCTTGCAAATATTAAGGACTTCATACTTGGTCCTATCATGTATATGAATGATGAAGTTTACCATATGTTAATGCAAAGCTTTATTCTGATCTTTTCATGCTTACTTTTCATAATATGAGGTGATATTAAGAAAGTCACTGCTAAACACGTTAAGATCCCTTTCCTTCAAGACAATGTTTATTTTTATTTAATACAAGGCTTCATTACATACTTTCTCTCTCATGTGGAATAATTTTCAAGTCTATTTTGTTAAACATATTAGAATTGTCATATCACAAGTCAAAGTCTTTTATGCATTAGTGCACAATCCCATGCTCTCTATCCCTTGCTTGTTATCTCTCGTATGAAAAAAAATTCAAGCTTATCTTGTTAAACATATTAGAAATATCATATCACATGTCAAAAAAAATTATGCATTAGTGCAAATTTCCATGTTCTTTATCCCTTGTTTGTTATCTCTCATGTAAAATATTCTTTATAATCATATTGTTGTATAACTTATAACTCTAATTACTTATTTAACATGTTATCTCTCTATTATGTATAATTCAAGTAAGAATAAAATCCTTACATACTTATAAGATCCATTATATATGCTAACAACCACATGTCAAGTTTTAATGTCATATCTTATGCATAGAAAAAAAATCTTCTCCTCCTCTCCCCCAAGAGGGTGATAGCTACTTTCCCTCTAACCAGGTCAATGCTATCACCCCTCCAAAAGGTGAGGCAGCCTATACTATTATTCCTAATGCATAAATTCAACATATAGCTTCTTCAAAACCTCTTCAACATATGTGCTTACATGTTCAATTGAAAGAAACTAAGGTTTGCACTTGTGAGACTCTAAGGGATCAAATCACCAGTATGAACAAGTTCATTTCATATTTACAAATGCAAATTCACCTATTACATGAAAATATCACAACATTAAAAAATTAGATTATAATACAAAAGCCTTAAAGGCACTCTAGTGTCCATCATGTATATGCACCTTCACCTAGTCAATTGGTTGTAAGCAATGTTACATATGAAAATAAGAAATCACAACAAAGTAATTCTACAACTAGTGATTCAAAAAGCATTTAAAGATCAAATAAGAGTTCAAGTGAGGTACTAAGGGAAATGATCAAATCTAAGTTGATCAAACTACCTCCTCTACATCCAGTGTAAAAATCCAGATATTATTGTGCATATCATAGAATGCATGGGTATCACATCAATTCATGTTTTACATTACAAAAACATATACAACAAATAATTGCTAATAAGGACCCTATACAAGGTAAATCAGTCAATCAATCCACAATGACATAGAAACACATTCACAAAGACTCAAATTCAGATACAATACAAAAGTGGTTATCAAAACATAACTTAGAACAACAAAAGGATCAAAAAGCAAAATCATAGCAAGAAACAGTAATACAAGCACATGTAAAGCATGAAAAAGATGAAAATCTACCTCTCCAAAATGAGGCTTAACTTTCAAAATAGTATGGGTTTGGTCAAAAATATCTACAATAGTTTGATTATCAAGGTCAAGGGTTGGGCAAGCATACTCAAGGCATCACTACTATTCTTACAATTGATAATGTTTGTCACCAAGGTTTGGGATTTATTAAACATCCTAAGGTAAATCATTCATAGACACAATTTATCAAAAGAACAGATCCATATACAACAAAATTCAACACTAGCATTCCATTGGTTCAAAATCAAGATGAAAATGATGAGTGGAATAATAAAGGTTATTATGGTTTCCAAGATATCGATAATGAATCCAAATATTCAAAGTCATGTTTGTAACCATTCCCTCATGCTTCACAATCATACACAATTATTTTATTTGATATAGGACACCATGATAGGGAGTCTCCCATGAGACTCATCGGTTAGTATCATTTCTTCTCATTATTTCTTGTACATAGCTTCTTTTTGTTTACTTGTACATATTTTCTCAGCTTTATTGTACATAGTTTCCTAATGATTGATTGTACATACTTTCTTTTCAATTTCTTGAACATAGTCTTATTATGATTTATTATACATAGCTTACATCAAAAATCCAAAAACATTCAAATATATCAAAAATCAAAAAATATTCAAATATTTTAAAATATCAAAAACAATACAAATTTTTAAAACACAAAAATATTTCAATTGTATGCATTATCCATGATTTACATTTCTACTACCATGCTAGACTTATATTTGTTGTTCTATGCTATTGTTTTCTGATTTATTTACATTATCATGCTTCACTTGATCTTCTTTGAGTGTGTAAAGTGACATCCAGATCTTTGATTGCTTCACTCTACCCATTAAGAGGGCATCTTACTTTTACATTCAAGACATACATCGATATATCTACCCCCTGGGGGCATCTTCTACATGACTACACCATCTAGGTTATGTCATTCCTACACCACACACTCTAGTTATCATGTTGATGTACATTACTTACTAGCTTACACAGATTACTCTATCAACATTCATTAGTATATATCACTCATGTATTTCTTAGCATATAACTAGTCTTGTACTACATGTATTGCATACTTTCACTTCTTACTTTGATTAGTTAGATGCGATTGTATTTTTAGTATATTTACATGCCTTCCTTTCTTGCTTTGCATAGCTAGATGAGATTGCATTTTTTAGTTCTTATTTTATCTCTTGTATGTGCCTTAGGATATTTTTCAATGTCTTTTGCTTCTATTTTTGTGTGTGCCATGGGACATTTTTCAATGTCCTTTGCTTCTACTCTTCTATGTGCTTGTGGCCCTCATTTCAACCTTGCTTATTTCCAATTATGTGTATATGTGGCATTTGAACATAATTTATATGTTTGATTTCCAGTTTGAGTGACATGTACCCATGTCCCTTATTTGTTTGGCCCCTTAGCCACTCTTGTATGCTTCTTGCTTCTTGCCTTGTGTGCTTGTTGCTTGATTTCTTCTCATTGTTTGTAATGCCATGATCCACATCATGTATTATCTTGATTTCTCGGATGCCATGATAGACATCATGTTCCATCCCTCCTTGAAAACTAACAACTAACAACTAACATTTCCAAATTCAGTTTAATAGATTACATATGTTATTACATTGTTATATATATCTAGGCATACCCATGTTGATCTAACAATATCCAAAACAAACTATGTTATATCTTGAGACATCATTTTTATTATCATTGTTATATCATATATTTTGCAACATAACACACTTGTAGGGCTCTTTCTTCTGAGGGTAGTCATTGTAGGGTCTTTATTCCTACCCTCAAAAAAGGGTAAAATAAACAAAAATTTTGTCACAAAGATCAGATGTCCTACCGATCCAAAAATTAATTTTTAGAACACTCAAAATAGAAATTAGAACAATCATCAATTTTAGTAAAAGACAATAGTTCCAGATAGTAGGGTGTTTTATTTTTGGTGCTCCTATCTAAATAGCAAAAAACCTAGATTTTCCAAAAACAAGCAAAAAAGTTAGCTCAGCTACAATTTTATCAGATACAGATCAATCCATATTCAATAGTTTTAGTATAGCTTTTCTCAAAGAATATAGATATAGGGGCATCATACACGGCATGATGGCTCTCACTTCTACTTTTATATTAGGCAGTTGCTATAACTTTTAGATCAAAATCCATGTTACAGACACCAGTGATTGGGGGCAATGTGCATGGCACATTTCACTTCTTTTCTTTTTGAATTTAGTATATTACCTAGGCATTCTCAATAGTTGCATGATTTATTCCATCTGTAGGTGGTTGGCATCATTTCAAAGTGGCTTTCATACAAGCCTAACCTTCACATTCCTAAGTGGCTTCCACATAAGCCTATTTTTCAGCTTTGGAGTGGCTTTCATACGAGTCCAATCTCCTCCTTTCAGAGTTGGCCAAGATTGACTTAAGTTTTAGCACACATTCGACTATCCATGCCACATTATCATATTTCAAAAAAATCATGGGCTTCAAGAGCCATCTCATATGATGCACATTCATAGCGGTATCAATTCATAGTTTCACTTGGTAGGCAATGATGGAGCCAAAAGACTAGCTAGCCTTTGTATTCTTGATCCACCTACTCAGATGGATTGGACACACAGTCCAAACATTGATTAACATATACATGATTACATAGATTCACTTAGTGGGTGACAATAGAGCTAAAGGGCTAGCCTTTGCATTCTTGAGCCACTCTTGAGGAATTGAGCACTTAGTTTCATTCACGATATAGGCTAGCTTGTCAAGGAAACCACGAAACAATAAACATGCTTCGATCCCTACTGAGTCAGGACCTTGCTCTACCAATTAGAACACATGTGATTACTTCTTGTATTAGCAACTAAACACGGAATTATACCAGAATCAATAAGTAACTAGAAATATGAAACAACACAGGAATATGAGAGACAATACACAATTGTATTAATAATCACTCAGAAGAATATACAATAAGAAAGATGCCACTTCTTCCTCCACCTCAAAGGTTCACCACACCTCAAGACCTTCTTCCCTCTCTCTCTCAGTCACAACAATCAACTCCAATATAGAATTGATGTTCACCTCTCCAACCAGTCAGTAACACGCTGCCAGTTCACCAAGTACACAACCGTACTCTAAGTAGATCCCTTACTCTCTGCTGCTACCTGCAAATCACTAGACCTTACTCACCATGTAGATATCTCTACACCCCTGAAGAACCCTTGTCCTTGCCTCACCAAGTCCTTATGATTCTTCAACCAGTACCCCGGTGGATCAGCTCCTTGACCTTGCAGACCTTGCAACTCTCCCTGATCATACACACTCAGCACCCCTTTGGAACTAGGAGGAGCTACACTAGCTCTCTCTAAAAGTTCTATGGCTTTCTAGCACACCTTTTACAATACAATCATGAGTCTATTATATAGATCTCATCCAAACAATTATTAGACATCTAATTACCATAATTAGATCCACAGCTATGAGTCTAAAATTGGCTCTCATCATGCAAACACTTGGTTCGTTAGCTAACTGCCCGTAACATCCACAGTTCGAACCACACAGGCGACCGATGTCAGTCCCTATCTGCCTGGGGATCGTCGACGCTGGCCGATCTCTGACCGACGTCGGTTGCCTTCTTGTCTAATCTTGCCGACGTCGGTTGGCTTGACCGACGCCGGTGTCTGTCACACTCCGCAACTCTTCTGCAACCTCTTCCATGTCTGGAGATAAATAGTTACACTGTACATGTACTTGTACTCTGTCTAATCTGTTTCCTAGTTTGTATCCCTCTTCAAGCTCAATCCTGAAGACAACCCACCACACAACCTGTGATGTACCTCCTGTCATCCGAGTACCCTGCCGCATCCGTATCTACAAATCCATGTAGTGAAGTCCTGACCCTGCATAGCATGAATCCCTACTGCTGGTCCCTCTCAAATACCTGAGAACCCACTTCCCCGAATTAGCTCCTAACTCTCTGACAGCTCCCACTGCATGGGAATACTCAAGTCTATACCAGACCTCACGTGATTTCAGACACTGTACTTGTCCAACCCTTAGTGTGCTCCAAATCTGCATCCTGAACCTCACCAACACCTGATTCACATCAGCTCCCACTGGAGACAAAATCAACCTGTGATCTCCATGTCTCCCATGTCAAAGAATTTCGCTGCTCCAAACTCCTCATGACATGCCACTGAACTAACCTTACCCTTAGCTCAGCAAAACCCTGTATGTCTGATCCTGTACCAAGTTCATCCTCCACATACAGCAACAGGATAATGTTGCGACCATCATCCACCTGGTAAGACAAACACAATAGTTACACTGACGTTGACTAAAGCCATGCTTTGTCATCCCCCTGTCAAACCTGTACCACTATCCTGCAGCTTCTTCAAGACCTTATACCTTGGCCTTCTGTCTCATGTATCCATCCACTCTCTTCTTTAAAATAGGAATCCATCCATCTCTCAGTGCTTTCTTCCAACTGACAACTCTACCAACAAATACTTGTTTGGTTCTTTCTCTCCAAAGACTCACACTCCTCATCCATGCCAAGCTCCCACTGTATTTGGACTCTACCTGCATTGCCTCTTCACATCCTCCTGGTTCTCGACCATCAGTAAGCAATATAAAGAAGGTGAACAACGAATATGAGGTTCACTTACCCTTTCTGACCTCCACATGAGCATTTGAGACTTGTTGACAGCTTGCTATCCGCCCAATATCCGTTCCAGTGACCGATCTCGGCCATCTCCCAGTCTGCTCCCGACCGATGTCGGTTCCCTGCACTGACCCTGACTGTCGATGTCATCTCCCTAGCCGACGCCGGTATCCTTTCTGCCGACGTTGGTTCCTCCATGACCAACATCGGTCTTCTTGTTGCCGACGTCGGTTACTGTGTGACCGACGTCGATACATGTGTTCGTCTGTGAGTGATAACTTTTTACCCATGAGCTCTCCATGGATCAAAGTCCTAATCAAATCAACCTTGCTCTGCTCAGAATAATTCAGTTCCCTCACCTGATCTCTGTCTGTCATCTCCTCCATGAACACCAAGGCTTTCCAGTTCTTTAGCTTGTCAAAAACATCTGTCTTCTGCTTCAGAACCTGCATCCTCCTTCTACATATGTAACCAAGCCTACAAAGCCACATCTCTGTAATAGAAGGTGAATCAGTAATATAAGTAGATAGATAAAGGATACCTACTTTCTTACCACCATCTAATTCAAGTGTATCCACTGTGAGAGTTACAGTACATCTCCCATCACCCAAATTTCCTAAAGAAATTAGACTCATCTCCAAGACTGGTACCTGCATGACTTCCTTCAACCATTGTGTGTCGTCAATCTGCGATTTTAGCTTCACTTCCCCTTTGCCAATTCTTTGGCAAGGCTCACCAGCTCCTCTCCTTGGGGCTGCATGGAAAGAGGCAACATAATCTATTATCCAGGATTCAACTTCATCCAAGAAACCTCTCAAAGCATCTTGTGCAACAACACCTGCAACATCTGCATCTTCAGTTCCTTCATGCTGATCTGCTACCAACCAACAATATCTTTTTCCCTACTCTTTCTTTCCATCAATCAGACCATTCATGCTATTCAATTTCTCCATTCGTAGCTTACTTCTTTCTGCCATTGCTATACTCCCACTCAATCAGAAACCCCTGTGAGTAACCTGTAATCAACAAACATTGCCAGATCTGAAACCGCATGTTAGTAACCCAACCAAAAGCTCTGATACCACGTGTCAAGGAAACCATGAAACAATAAACATGCTTCGATCCCTACTGAGTCAGGATCTTGCTCTACCAATTAGAACACATGTGATTACTTCTTGTATTAGCAACTAAACACGGAATTATACTAGAATCAATAAGTAACTAGAAATATGAAACAACACAAGAATATGAGAGACAATACACAATTGTATTAATAATCACTCAGAAGAATATACAATAAGGAAGATGCCACTTCTTCCTCCACCTCAAAGGTTCGCCACACCTCAAGACCTTCTTCCCTCTCTCTCTCAGTCACAACAATCAACTCCAATATAGAATTGATGTTCACCTCTCCAACCAGTCAGTAACACGCTGCCAGTTCACCAAGTACACAACCGTACTCCAAGTAGATCCCCTGCTCTCTGCTGCTACCTGCAAATCACTAGACCTTACTCACCATGTAGATATCTCTACACCCCTGAAGAACCCTTGTCCTTGCCTCACCAAGTCCTTATGATTCTTCAACCAGTACCCCGGTGGATCAGCTCCTTGACCTTGCAGACCTTGCAACTCTCCCTGATCATACACACTCAGCACCCCTTTGGAACTAGGAAGAGCTACACTAGCTCTCTATAAAAGCTCTATGGCTTTCTAGCACACCTTTTACAATACAATCATGAGTCTATTATATAGATCTCATCCAAACAATAATTAGACATCTAATTACAATAATTAGATCCGTAGCTATGAGTCTAAAATTGGCTCTCATCATGCAAACACTTGGTTCGTTAGCTAACTACCCATAACATCTGCAGTCCAAACCACACAGGTGACCGACGTCGGTCCCTGTCCGCCTGGGGATCACCGATGCCGGCCGATCTCTGACCGACGTCGGTTGCCTTCTTGTCTAATCCTGCCGACGTCGGTTGGCCTGACCGACGCTGGTGTCTGTGACACTCCGCAACTCTTCTGCAACCTCCTCCGTGTCTGCATCAGTGAAGCTTTTAGCTCCACAACCTAACATAGCTAGTCTTTTGGCTCCATCGTTCCCTACCAATTGAAACTATGAATTGATACCGATATGAGTGTGCATCGTATGAGATGGCTCCTAAAGCCCATGAATGTTTTGAAATATGATAATGTGGCATGGATAGTCGAATGTGTGCTAAAAATTAAGTCAATCTTGGCCAACTCCAAAAGGAGGAGATTGGACTCGTATGAAAGCTACTCCAAAGCTAAAAAATAGGCTTATGTGGAAGCCACTTAGGAATGTGAAGGTTAGGCTTGTATGAAAGCCACTCTAAAATGATGCCAACCACCTGAAGATGGAATAAATCATGCAAATATTACATAGATTCACTTAGTGGGTGATAATGGAGCCAAAAGGCCAGCCTTTGCATTCTTGAGCCACTCTCGAGGAATTGAGCACTTAGTTTCGTTAACGATATAGGCTAGCTAGTCTTTTGACTCCATTGTTGCCTACCAAGTGAAACTATAAATTGATACCGATATGAATGTGCATCATATGAGATGGCTCTTGAAGCCCATGAATGTTTTGAAATATGATAATGTGGCATGGATAGTCGAATGTGTGCTAAAAATTAAGTCAATCTGGCCAACTCTGAAAGGAGGAGATTGGACTCGTATGAAAGCCACTCCAAAGCTGAAAATAGGCTTATGTGGAAGCCACTTAGGAATGTGAAGGTTAGGCTTGTATGAAAGCCTCTCTGAAATGATGCCAACCACCTAAAGATGGAATAAATCATGCAACTATTACATAGATTCACTTAGTGGATGATAATGGAGCCAAAGGGCTAGCCTTTGCATTCTTGAGCCACTCTCGAGGAATTGAGCACTTAGTTTCATTCACAATATAGGCTAGCTAGTCTTTTGGCTCCATCGTTGCCTACCAAGTGAAACTATGAATTGATATCGATATGAATGTGCATCATATGAGATGGCTCCTGAAGCCCATGAATGTTTTGAAATATGATAATGTGGCATGGATAGTCGAATGTGTGCTAAAAATTAAGTCAATCTTGGCCAACTCTGAAAAGAGGAGATTGGACTCGTATGAAAGCCACTCCAAAGCTGAAAAATAGGCTTATGTGGAAGCCACTTAGGAATGTGAAGGTTAAGCTTGTATGAAAGCCACTCTGAAATGATGCCAACCACCTGCTTAGTTTCATTCACGATATTACTCTTGGTAAAACACATATCCAACATCATCCAGCATCACAACAGGGTTTGTATTGGTCCATGTACCCTGTGAGGTGTATTCATTCCTTTCTCTTTCTCTCTCTCTTACCTAGATTTTGTACATTCTTATTTTAGATATAACATATCTAATAAGAATTGATTTACTTTTTGTTTTCTCTTATAAATTTACATTTCATAATGTTCTCTCTCTATGCACACTTAGCATCATACAGCTTCATGGGATTCACCCTTACAAGTAGGTTCAAGTACACTTTCTACTTTCTTTTATCCTAGTATTTCACTTTGTTGCATCACCAGAATAAAGGGGAGGCAAATGTAGTCATATAAAATATTCAAATTGGTATTTTGAGTGTGGCTTGTGACACCCAATCTATAGGACCCTCTTGCATGCTCTCATGACCCTTCAAGACACCTTTTTACTTATAACCGGTCATTTGTATACTTTTGAGACCTGATTCCAACTTAGCCAAGCTGCTAGGTCCCATACTTGTAATACAATAGCACCCAATTTGAACTATAGCATTGGACACTAGGGTGTCCAATTTCTAGCACTCCTATCCAATCATTTTTTGAGCCTAGATGATCATTTCCTTCTGATTCATCTTTCTCATTGTGTCATCCTAACATGAATATATTTAACCCATGACCAATAGATCTCTATAAAAACCCATTCAAAGTTCATTTAGAAGGGGTTGAAAAAAATTACAAAAACAAGCAAGAATACAAGCAATATCACTAAGTAAAATTTTCTTATTCTCTGCATACAGCCACCAGCATATTCAAACTCTCACACCAGTCCCTAGCCACCTCAAACACATCTAGTTTAGTATTTTTGCATTTGCATAAAAATATTTCACAAAACACATTAAGTGGGAGAACTACATATGACTTGATCCTTCTTCGGATTATTGGTATGTAGGTAGTGTGCCCACACAAGGGGTCTGGATACACGTTCAGTGCATCTTACACACACTAACCCCCCCCCCCTCTTTTTCAAGTTTCATTCAATCACAATGGAGGTATAGGGTTTGAATATTAAATATGTTCTACACGGAGATCCATCGACATTCAAGACTTGAAATTTCATAGGCATGCTCACATAGAGATAGCAGACAAAACCCAAAAAACTCAAATCTTTATGACCAATTTGGATAATAGTGACATGACCTAGATTATAGCATCAGACCTGAAGTGTCCTATTTTTGGTGCTCCTATCCTTTCACCAAACGAAATCTAGATTCAGATTCACAACACTGTCCTAGTCCTGCATAGCTGATATCATCCTCTGTCTCAGCCATATCAACCGAATTTAAAGATAAGTTATATTTCCCCTCTTTCATTACTATTTTTAGAAAGCTATGAAGGTCAAATAAATTATACAAATTAGTACTGTAATTACTCTAATATTATTTACTGATTTATTATTCTAGACCCTTAATTAAATTAGAAATAAGACTCCAATATTCTTAAAATTGTTAAATCAAAGCTAAATAATAAATTATAAATTTTACTTATAATGACCTGTGAGAACTACCAAGCATTTCATGAAGGTGATAAAACTCAGACATAGACAAGGAACATACATTCACTTAACTACAATACATGAATTCATAGGACACACTTCAATCTAGCTTGAAAAATGATAGAATTCAGTCTTTATTGCACCAAAAGGTGTTATAGTACAAATTTTGGCATAGCATAAGCAAACCAAAGCATAAGAGTCTGTTCTCTAAAATGTCAGAGATTTTTTATCTAAAACTTTCAAAGAGTTTTACATGTGATAGAAGTTAGAACATATATATATATAAGGAAGAGAGAGGGAACTGTGATGTATTAGCATAATTTCAAGGATGCTGACTCATGATCTTATCAAAAATGAACCAATTCTTAAATTTTTTGTAAAAAAATTGAATGCCTATTGTCCTTATCTATTCACCCAGTGTCGTTCTTGGAACTCCATGTTATTATCTATCTGATCTACTAACAAGGACCATGTCTTGGAATTGATAAAATCATGCCAAATCTGCTTTTAGTGGCTATCAGTACTTGTTTATTAAAAATATGACCCTAATGATAGGTGAGACACCTCTCCATGATCACGTTTGTGTATGTATTTGCTCCAATATTGAACATAGGTCCATTATAGATGAAAACAAATCCAATTATTGGTTTTTACGTAGTCACAATATCCATGGAAACATGCAAACTATTGATCTTGTTTCACAATCACTAGTCCATCTTCGATCTCTATATTAGGCCATAAGAGACATGTTCTACATTTAAAACTTGTGAGAACCGAGAATCTATTGTATATGAGGATCCTCCATCTAAACTCAATGATCATGTTAATGGATTAACCATACAATAAGGTTGACAGGTTCTAAATTGTCGACCATAGGTCCTATTAAAATTTTAATGGTGGTAGAGCCTTGTCCTTAACCATCTTGCTTGTATAACTATGCTTGTTATTGATCTAGATCTAATGGCGATATGGGTCCTTAAGATTTTGATCACCTGGGTCAAAAACTAGTTCATTGACCTTCAATGAAAACTCTTTGGATTTGCCCTTTGTTCATTGGTCATCAATTGCCAAATTACACCATTTACATTGTGCCCAATTATCTTTATTCTTATTTGTCTTGCACATCCTTGCTATCAGATCTTGACTCTTTGACCTCCTACGCACTATTATATTTGGATGTATGAATGCACATGAACCCTTGGTTTCCTGCCAGCCAATATCCTTTAACATGTTGACTCAATCTCGCACCATTGGATCAAGATGTATGAGCTCACACGATTCATTGATCTTGCTAGGACCCACCATTTGAACTCAAATGGCTAGTTCACAAGCTTAAAATTGACGTCTCTGTGCCCATATTTGATGTTCACACAAACGTGTTTGACATCTGTACGATCGTCATTAGGATTTTTGAACCCCAATGGCTATTTGTCGAGGTCTAAATTTTACATTCGCACACCCATCATTGGCATCTACATGATCATCAATCTTTTGGACCCTAATAGATAAATATTGAGCTTTATTTTGACATCTGCATGAACATCTCATTCGGTAGGTCTAGCTTTGGAAGCTCATAACTTGGGCTAGAAGACTCGCACGGGCATGAAATTTACAAGATATGATCCTGGCATGAAGAACAATGTGGTGCTACAATATTTTTGCTCCCAAGGCTCCCTGAGGTGCATTTATTAAATGTGCAAGTGAACTAGTTTGTTCCTTTCTGGATGACATCCCCATGATAGTCTAATTCTTTAAACTTGTACAGTCCATCTTTTGCTCAATCTTTCAAGGCTCTGATGATCTTCTAAGGCTTGTGCAACTTAGTTCATTGTCCTGAATGCTCAAACACCATGAAACCTGCTTGGATATTTCATTTGCAATTGTAGATCTATCCCTTGAAGATCAAATAGATCACACTTTAAGCTTGCTTAAAGTGTTTCAAAATCTTTATAGTCTGCATGAAATTTTTGGACCACTCATTCTATCTAGAGAATATGTTCATTTGCTCAAACCATTTCTAGGCAAAAGATCCTTATGTGGGCCAAATTTGGTCAACAATAACCAAGTTCATCCAATTCATTTCTTTCATAATATTAAGGCCTCGCCACAGAGCCTTCCCCTGGGCAAATTTATAATTGGTTTTGCCTAAAGCCTCAAAGATTACCAAATGTGTAGCACCCTTATCATTTCTAAAAATTCCACCTGACCCAACCCAGCCTGGATTACCTTTAGCTTCCCCATTAAAGTTTAGCTTTATAGTTAAGTCCTCTGGAGGAATCCAAGAAACTATTTTGTCACTTATACTATTGTTGTTGACCCTATTCTTAGGGATGAAGAAATAATATTATTATAACACTGAAAATTTGTCATTGTATTTAGTTATTTAAGGGAAATAAAGATATTTTATTGATGAGGTTTATTAAAAAAATAATAATTAATGTATCTTTATTTTAATTGTGTGTGTGTGTGGGTGGGGAGGGGGAGGGGGGGGGGGGGGGATTGGCGGGGAGTGGGGGAGGCGGCGCATGCATGTGCGTGTGTGTGCATGCATGTGCGTGTGTGTGCACATGCGCAGTTGCGTGTGTGTGTGTTAGAAAATATTGTTTCAAAATATATTATTTAATTTATTTATTTATTTAAAAACTAAGTTAAAGGCCCTAAAGTCTAAAGTGGAGGTCATGACCCTCCCAAAGGATAGGGTGGGCAAAGGAAAGGGTCACTACCCTTAAAAAGGGTAGACAGACCCTGCAGTAAATGAGATGGACATGACATAGTCAATAGGGCCTTCATAGCCATGCTCAAACTCTTAGTAAGGTGATTGCCAAACCCACTATATATACATAGTTTGTGGGGCGAACAACCCATGGACGACTAAGGGTTAAGCCCCTGACCCCATCATTTTTATTTTTAATTATTTCAAGACTTTAGGGGCAAATTGGAAGGAACCTATAATATGAAAATTGCTTGAAATTTTGAGTTGAATCTAATGAAAATAATATGTTTTTAAAATAATGTGTTTCAAGAGTTATTTTTCCTTGGGCCATTCTAAGGCCTTAAAGACCTCTTAAATGCCTACAATGATTACTACCTCCTAGAGACATTTTGACCAGAAAAATTAGAAAATAAAACTTCTTTGGAAAAATGTAACACATCAATATAATTTATTCCCTAAATTTTGATAAAGTTTAACAAAATTTATCCTGTGGGCTTATGGAAATTATGTAAGGCCTTTTGGGTGTCTTAGGGTTTCTTCGATACCCCTTTTACCTTTCTTCTTTCCAAGAGAAACTTGCACACCCTTGTAAACCTACCAACAATAATATGAATTAGATTCAACAAATCATAAAAATGAGTCTTCTTCCTTCTAAACTACCATTCGAATTGGTGAAAAAATGTCGATAATAAAAAAAATCAATCCCTATGATTGTCTTAAGCCTAATCATGAAACTTTGGACAAATAAAACTTGAGTTATTTTAAATAAGGATTCAATGTATGCAAATCTATAAAAGAAGCTAAGCCAAAACAAGGAAATATAAAACCGTAGGTATGGAATCTCAAAGAATGCTTGTCAATCTAGCCTAGACTATGTTATGGATGTAAAAGGACTTGTATGGGAAAGGAAGTCTCTTTCAAAAGCATCCCTCTCGCTCTCCTCTCTCTCTCTTTTCCTATGTGTGAATGCTCAAACTAAAATGAATAACTAAGGTGAAAGTAGGCTCTTATAGGGTAGCCTTATATTTTAGACAATTTTTCTAAGATTTTGAGGAATAAAGCGTTGAGATTTATTAGACCTTAGGGTAAGGATTTATTTTTATTTTTGTGGAAAACATCTCAGGGGAGATGCCACATTTGGTTAAGACCCAAGGAGGTAGAGGTATCTCTTCCACCAAAATCACCCAAGGCTAACACTTGGCCTTCCCCCTTCTACATGCTCAAAGAGCATGCCTAACCAATAGATAAATAGTCACTGAGTTGTGCATGTACTCGATAATATAACCAACAAGACTATGGATCATGCAAAAACCAAGGTCAAAATGAAGACCCAACATAATTCCAATCAAGAGCAAAATTGGAAGCATGCCCCACAACCATAAAAAGAAATAAAGAGGAGGTCAATGACTAGCTAAGGAGAACCAAAAACAACCGAGGAGGATATGATAGCCTCACAAAGATTATGGTAGTCAATTATGTTATTGTCCAGGGCTAACATGCATAAGAGCTCATTCACTAGTTTTTCCAGTCATCATAAGGGAGGAAGACCAAATCCTTTCACTTCATATTGTTCAAGAGCCTAATTAGCAAGTGCATCTACAACTTTATTGAAACCCCAAGGAGTATGTGAATAACTAACTCTGTCAAATTTCTCTTGAAGCAATAGAATATTGTGGAGAATTCTACAAATTATCCAATCCTTAGAACAGTTAGAACTAAGATCGAAAAACAACTTAATCTAAAACTTAAAATCAACAAACAACAGTATGTTCTTCCACCCAACCTGTCAGGCAATCTTAAGACCTTCCACAATAACTTGCCCTTTAGCTGAATTGTTGGTGGCAATACCAATTTTGGCAGAAAAAGAAAGCAATAGAATTATCCAAATCCCTACCAATGCCTCTAATGCTGGCATAACCAGGATTTCCCCTCGAAGTGGCGTCTATATGGATTATGTTGAAGCTTGGGATTGGAATAAAGGAGCGACCCTTGCCACTAGAATCTACCTGGGAGGGAGGAGAAGGAATAATGTGAAGAGCCTAAAGAATGAGCATCCCACGCTAGGAAGGTGTCTTAAGGTGTTTCATCAAGTGCATGATTGATAGTATGATATTATTAAGAGTGTGTTGCCAAATCCAAACACTATCAGTAGCCCTCTACTTGAAAATTTTAGCATTTCACTTCCACATATTCCATAAGATGAAATAAACTCCATCCCAAAGAATCTATTATAAAAGACATTAAACTGGAAAATGTGACTCCAACCCTGAAGGGGTTGAATTAGAGACAAAATACATGTCCATGAGATGCCCAAATTTTTCACAATAACTGCGACTGCTCAATAATGATGGGACATGAAAATAATAGATGAGAAAAAAAATTCTTGTGATCCATACATAAGACACATCTAAAGGGGCCATTAAAGCCCCTTTTCATAAGTTGATATCTTGTAAGAGCCCTGCCATGAAGGAGAATCCAAATGAAAAACCTAACTTTAGACCACAAATTGTGACTCCAAAGTTGCTTTAAAATATTTTTGAGAGGTTAAGTTGAAGGATGACAAAGAGAACGATAACCATCCACCACATTGTAGATTCCATTACATTGTCCTCCCCAAGCCAATAAATCTTCCTCATCTGAACAAGAAATATGTCTTTAAGAATATGAAGAAGTTGGATTTTAAAGTCCAATAAAATTCGAATCGGCCAAGCTTCAGGAGAAATCCACTTCCTTTCAGTTACCCATTCTTTATTGGACCTATTTGAGTACTTAGAAACTCTAATCCAATATTCATGATGCATCTATTCAATGAGCCCATGAAAATGGGGATATTGTTTAACAAGAGGGGGATAACCATCCCAAGAATCAGTCTAGAAGTGGGCCTTTTTACCATTTTTAATGATCCAAAAAAACTTGTTCTTAATCAAAGACACCAATTTTCAAAACAGCCAGCACATGAAAGCCTTTTGAAGAAAGGGAGAATCGAACAATTTGATCTGAAAGTTTATTTTCAGCGTATTTAGCTCTTAGAGTTTGCGTCCAAAGTTGTGATGGAGATTGAAGAAGACGTCAATAAATCTTAGAAATTAAATTTTGACCATTTAGCTGAGTTGAACGAAAACCCAAACCTCCTTCTTGCTTGTGGAGACAAAACATCGTCCATTTCACGAAAAACCATTTTTTAATACACTAAGGCCCATTCCATAAAAAATTATGGTGTGTTTGATCAATTTATTTGAAAATGGCCATGGGAACATGCAAGATTGAAGAGAAGTAAATGGGAATAGTTTGCATAACATTCTTTATGAAGGTGATTCGTCCCCCCCATAGAGAGCCATTTATCGGTCCAGTTGAAAATTTTAGTTTTCATCCTATCCACTAACCGGCTCCAATTAGAAAGTATGTATTCCTTCAAGGGAACACCGAGGTAGATAACTAGCAAAGAAACTTTCTGAAAGTGAAGTCTATCAAGAATCATAGCTCCCGGTCTAGGAGACATATGAAAGAAATAAATTTGACTTATCTTCACTAATAATTTGACCAATTGTTGTCTTGAATAGTTGCAAAATTTTATTAAAGTTTGAAGCCTCTTGAGTCGTAGCTTTGCCCATCGGGGAAGAATCATCCACAAACTACAAATGTATCATTGGCTTAAGACCCCTATCAAGAGTAACACCTTTAATAATTCTTTTTCTCTAGCTTTGGTAATAAGTATATCTAAACTTTCCACCATAATGATAAACAAATGAGGAGAAAGAGGGTTTCCTTGCCAAATACCTCTAGAGGCTCCAAACGGCCAGGTGGGACAACCATTAACTAAAACTGAGAAAGTACAAACTTTCACCTAAAAAAATCATTCCTGAGAAAAATCGAAATGCTTGAGCATTCTTAATTGGAAGGCCCAATCAACTCTATCATAGGCTTTGGAGAGATCTAACTCTATAAACATACTTGGGATCTTTTGATGTTGCATAGAATGGATGACTTCTTGAGCTAACACAATCTCATCAAGGATTTGTCTACCAGCGACATACCCACCTTTCTTTGGGGAAATAATTTTATGGAGGAGCAGCTGCATTCTATTAGCCATAATTTTGGAAATGATTTTGTACAAAACATTACATAGAGCAATGGGATGAAAGCCATAAATAGTCATTACCCTTTGCGCCTTTGGAACCAAAGCAATGAAAGTTTTGTTGATTTATTTAAGAATAATTTTAATAGCTCTGACTTCTTCCACAACCTTTAACAAGTCCTAAATGATATCGCAGAATTCTTAATAAAATTTAATAAGAAACCCATCTGGTCTGAGGGATTTCCCTTTACTCGTGTTGAAGACAACATTTCTTAATTCTGCTAAAGAAATGTATTAAGAAGAGAACAATTGTCCTTCGTAGAAATAAGAGTGGGAATGTCTTGGAGAATCTATTGTTGTGCCGCCATATCCAAAGGAACAGCAGCAAAGAGATGAGAAAATAAATTGAGCACAATGTTAGAAATACCCTACGAAGAGAACTCCGAAGTTCCAGTATCTGATTCGAGATAAGAAATATGATTGAAAGACCTCTACATCAGCATGGATTTATGAATAGAAACTGGTTTTTTATCCCCTTATTGAAGCCATTTGATTCTAGATTGTTGTTTCCTCATAATTCACTCTTTAAGATTCGATTCGTCCAGCTGATTGATTGAATCGAGTTCCTCATGTGTAAGATTATTATTAATAGTTCGCAAACAAATGGTTTCAACAACCTTTGCCAATTTATCACATACCTCTTGCCTTTTAACCTTAATGTTCCCAAATTCATCTCAATTCCATTTCATGAGTTGGGATTTGACATATTTGAGCTTCTGCACAAAAATGAAAATATTTGTCCTAGGGCGAGGCTTACTTTTCATCCAAATTTTGATCTTGAGATCAACAGGTCGAAGCCACATCAGCTGAAAATGGAAAAGAGATTTCCGGCATTGAGAATTGAAGACTTGGGGACTTGGGGAATTGAATTTTGTTCCTGAAATTTTAGACTTATATCATAACAGGGCAATGCTCTAATTTGTCATTATTGAGAATTGAACGTTTGGGGATTTGCCCATTAACAAGAAACTCCTCAATCAACAAGAATTTGTCCAGACTCTCTGCAATGAAAGCATCACCGAATCTCCAATTAGTCCACATTAGGAGCCCATTACCAAGCTTAATGTCAATAAGATTAAGAGAATAAATATATTCCAACATGAGAGTTGAATTAGCATCAAGCTTGTTGTTGCCATTAGTTTTTTTTTTTAAGTAATGACATTAAAATCTTCTTCAATCAAGACCCAGGCTCTTGGAAATAGCTGAATAATATATTCTAGATTCTTCCAGTACTTTTTGCCCCAAAAGAAAGGTAAACATTGATGAACAGAACATGTTGATTTAAATGTCCAGTTTTGGAAAGGATAGTTATGATACCCTCATAGCTAGAGCATTAACCACTACAATTTATCTGGGGTTCTACAAACAAACAATGTCCCCAAAAGCTCCTTGAGAACCATTGGACAAAACATTAGCCATTGGCCAAAGCTTCTGACACAGAGTTCATACTGTTATTGGAGACTTTGGTTTCTTGAAGAAATAGTATATGAAAGCTATAAGCTTTCAACATTCTAATAATTTTGTTGCATTTAAAAGGACAACCTTTAAGACCCGTAATATTTTAAGAAATGCACTTCATGTCTAACTAAGTTTATAACCCTATGATCCCTCTTTTGCTCTGCCTAAAAAAATTGATCTTTCTCCTTCCCTTTGAATATGGGTCATAATAGATTTTGTCTTTTTTTTATTAGTGTCCATTTTCATTTTTTTATTTGATGCTTGATTGATTCCATTTGGCTCTAGAATAGAAGGTAAATCCACGGAAGAAGAGTAGGGGATTAACACGTGAAGGAGAGGGTCATCCAAATCATCGCCCAAATATGTGCCTATTTTCTCACTTTTGTCTAATTTATGTTTTTTAACAAGACCGGTATCGGTATAAGCTATTATGTCCAAAATCTGATCCGTTAGAGCATTGGAATTATAGCAATAATGTATTTTCCTTGCTCCAATGGGGCAAAATGAGGATCTTTTAGAAACTGTGTTTCAGGTATTACAGTGTCCATAACCAAGTCATTCTCCTCTAGAGGCTCATCAACATGCAATGATTCTCAGACACAGAAGGCCCAGAATTGAGGTTCTTGAATTTAACAATATGTTTTTTTTTTAAAATCCTAAAAACCATTTTTATCAAGGGTTTCCTTAGGGTTTTCATGCACATAAAGTTTGTAATCATTTACTAAATGCCTATACTCATCGCAGAGTTTGCACCTAAAATGAATGTTCTCATAATCAACTTCTTGTTCCTAGACCCCATCCCCAAATTGCAAAGTAATATTTTTAGGGAGGGGACTCTTAAAATTTATCAGAATATAGATTCTTGCATAGACAATGTGCTAAAAACTCGAAGTATCAGTGGCTCATCATAAAAGTGCCAAGGATACTACCTATTGTTGCAAAGACAGAAGGGTCCCAGAATTTCGTTGGTAGTCCAAAAACTCTAACCCAAACCAGCGCCACACAAGGTAAATCTTAGTTTGCCTTGAAAAAAGAGTGCCATGACTTAAAAAAATAAACTAGCTCATCCCATAAACCAAGGGCCGCGTTGGAATATATGGTCTTTGATATCATAAGCAAATATCACAAGAAAATATCCATTAACAGAAACACAGATTTGATATTCTCTAAAAGAAGTTCAAGATTTTGAAGCCCATATTCTAAAGTTTTACAAGGTAGCCTTGAAGCCCAAAAATTGACAGATAAGAGCACATTTTCCCAGATTATTAATATTGTTTTGAATATCAGTGTGTTGGATATTAACCACCGGAGAATCAGCGATTGCCTTTATGCATCATGTTTCAATGTGCCAAAGATTTAACTTTTAACATGTGTAAGGGCTAACGAATAAAACATTTTCCTCCATTAACTATTGCAAAAAAACGAGGTGTTCATAAAACTACTTTAAAACTCAGTCTTAAAGTTTTGATCCATAGTTCGCATTCAAACCAGCATAATTCAAACCCCTAAGGTTTCCACCATAAGCATAAAAGTTAAATCACATTTACACACAAAGCAAAAGAGGGTAAATATGTATTCCTCATGTACATTGCTTTATTATTTAATTTATTACTTCTCTTTAATGATTAAGAGTTGGCTTTTACATTATAAACATTCAACTTTTATAGAGTTTTTCGCAAAATATTTTATAATTTTCAATTGTGGGAAAAAAGTAATGGTAACTTTAAATTAAATTTTTAAAACTTATTATCCATACATTTGACGTCATTTTACCAAAATTAAATTTGTAAAACTTATTATTCATACATTTGACATATTTTTACCAAAATTAAATTTATAATATTTAATTACAAATTAATTTAGTGAGACCATGTTATTAATGTTTGTCCTTTCCCATGGACCTCAATTAACTTTTACCAACGCTCGACTTATTGAGTGACCACATTACCTAATTAGTTGGTACCATAGGACCTAGGTACCTTGTTTCGATTATTAGACATTTAAAGTTGACCAGATTGACTGAAGATCAACATATGTTGCTCTTACAACCTCCAACCTACTAGCTGTGTGCGCAACCCTTATAAAACCGAAAAAAAATGCTCATAGCTTGTGGATGTCGTGTCTTCTAGTAATGGATGGAAGCTTTGGACAAACCAAAGAATGACTATTTTTAGCAATCTTTTTTTTTAATAAGATGCAGTTGAAATATGCCCGCCCTTTGTGTACTAAATTTTGAAGAACTCGTCTCTTTTAGGTGCGAGGGCGGTACAACTGCTTATTTATCAATAAAAAAACAAATTATATTATAACTTTTATCAAATATATATAAAATAGATGTTTGTATTAATTAAAAAAAACGCTGCAATACAACAATGCCCAGAGTGACATATATTTATTTCTTTTGTTAAAGATAGTTAGGGAGAGGATCCTAGCCTTTCTAGGAACATCAGATCGTAGGAATTTGTTAGCCAAGTTCAACAATTTCAAAATTAAAGGGCATATTAGAATACTAATAAAATATCTAATCAGTCCAAAAAATTGCATGAACACACTAAAAAACTTCAAAGCAGCGGCTTTCAAACTTCAAAATTCAGCGCACGGGAAGCCTTCAGTATTAATGCCTCAGGAGGCCTCTTCCTCAAAAAAAAAGGTGGCCTCAAAAAAAGGTGAAGTGGGTGCATATAATCCGTATACCAATTTGATCAAAAGGAAACCCTGCCATATGCCACAGATCCATAGTAGTAAACTAGTATTCTTACTTCTCGGAGAAATAGATATCCATCTTGCAGAGTCATTGTAGTATTCAAGAGTGGACGGATGAAGGAAAATTGCCTGGTCCTTCTCAATCCCCAAATCTTTTACAGAAAACTGAGCTTATCTGCAGTCTACAGGAAAACCATAACCTACGTATTAGTCTATGATAATGGTATCAGCAAGCCATGCGTCCTCATAGTCTGAGTTAGAAATATCAAGCCAAGCGGGGGGGGGGGAAGGAGAACCACAGAAGAGGACGCAGCCAAGGCTTCAACACATGATTGCAGATACTTGACCCTCAGATTAACCATATGGTTAATCTTGCACTTAACATCAGTAACAACAACAGTTTGATTCATCTGATAAAAGATTCCAGCAATGCCAATTATTGTCGTTGAAGCCATATCGTAGGCCACATCAAATGAGTTCCTTCTCCCATAAATAGTTCCTGGATCTTTCATTAAAAAAATTATCGATAGTTGGCGATACCCTGGACCATATCTTCTGTATCTAGTTCACAGCGCACTTTTAACACAATCCATCAGCCAGGTTTGAACATAATCATGAAGAACTAGTCTATATAGAGTAGTATAGAATTCGTCCATTACATTTTTCACTTTTGGAACTGCTTCACCGAATCACCACTCTTAGCTGGTTCGTTCCCAGAAAGCCTCCTTTCTTTCAACTCGGCATTCTTTTTGGCCATCCTAGCTGAGTCTTGTGAAGGAGGAGAAGAGCAAGAGTTGCCCTCCCCAAATCCATCTGCAGAAATTCTTTCATATAAACAAATTATGAGTAGTTCCTTCACACGAAGCAACCACCAAATTTTGTTGGTCTAGGGGAAAACAGAATTACTACCCTTGAAAAAAACAAAAAACATTAAGACATGTCAATATGCAGTATCACAATATTTACACCCAGAGTTCCAAGCCAATCAGTAAATTTATGTATTTAGCATACACCCGCACCTTCAAGCAACCAAACATCAGAATCCATGCAACAACTTCGAGCTAACACACATTTCAAGGCAAGTGAGATCATTTTTAAAAATTTCCGATGCCAATTAACAACCAAGCCACTTGCCTTCTTCATACAAGCCATATCGTTTTTCATACGCCAGAGCCACAATGACCAAACCCAACATTTGAAAATCTGAGTTGTTACCAACATGGAAGCAAAGACATGAGCCCCAAAAATTCCAACACACAGTCTTAACACTTTAGTTGTCAAATCATGCCAGCCGTGTTATGCTTTGCTTGCACGAACACCCATAGGCACTCAGACCCTTGAATCCATCTTATGCAAGTTCGAGAGGACACTCGCAATCCAGGTCAAAATGCATGCAATTTAAAATTTTGAAATATCCAGAAAATGCAAATTTTCAAAAGACCCCACCCCATTCACATACAAGTCACAGATTTTCATTATGCAAGCTGAAGACCCCCAATGATCCAACATCACAGGGAGATTGCAAGGAAGGGAGAGAAATGCTACCTTACTGTTTCCACAAGCAATTATGCTTTCAACCTTGCCAAGTGTTGCTCCCACTGTCTTCTTCACCAAATGCAACGACCAAAATGACATTCAATCCATTTAACCATAAATTCACACAATTAACATTATAAGCGTCGTTCCCACTATCTTCTTCACCAAATGCATCGACCAAAATGACATTCGATCCATTTAACCATAAATTCACAAATTAACATTATTTCTTTGGGCAGCTCACACTTCAAATTCGATCGATCACCTCACAATGATTATAGGCCGTGTACATAGGACTTGTGGCAATTGAATGAAGGTGCAACATGTGCAGGTCTACTCAGTGATGATGTGTTGAAGGGGTGGTATATGTGGCATGGGCGGCTTCCATATCTACTTATTGTCTCCTCTCCTCTCTTCATCAAACACTCGTCCCTCTCCTCCTCGCAATATTGTTACTTTTGAATCCCGCATTTTTGTTCTCTCTTCGTGTCTTTTACCATGGACTCAGGGAGCCCCGTGTCTTACCTATATGAGGAGAAATGGGAAATTGGATTTCGGTGATGTCTTCATTGTGCAGTCAGGGAAAGTTCTATATGCAATAACAGCCAACCTGGACATTGATTATATTGATACAGAGATGAGAAGTTGTGTCAACCCTGAAATTGCATCAATGCTCATCTCAAATCCTCTGCTCTTTCTCAAAGATAAGAGAGCTGTCAGGGAGGTGGCTAAGCACTTTGTGAGGCGTCAATTTTGTGGAGGTATGGAGGCTGCTGTGGATGCCGTCAACATCTTATAACCAAAAACTCTCCTCATCATCAGATCTGAACGCAGGGGGGCTTGGTATTGATGGCATCATTCAGAGATCTGGAAAACCATTTATTCGTGATGGTGGGCATTGTCGAAAAGATGGAGTCTTTATTAAGGCAGGCAAACTTGGGGCTAGGTAGAGCTTTCCCACCTTAAGCCTTGCAGCTATCCACCGCCTGACTGCTCTCCCCTCGCGCAAGATGGAAAAGAAAATCATTAATGCCAGCATGAATGCGGTCCAGAAGCTCATTTGGTTATCAGGGGATTGGGAGCTCTTTGGGTGGAAGCTTTGCATATGGCTCTACTCACACAGGGGAGGGTTCGTCCTGTCAAAAAATGTTTGTACTGTGCCGGGGAAACATGTTGTTTTTGGGTCTCTTTCTTCCATGTTTTGTCTCTTTCGACCTTGCCCTTGGTATATGGGTCTTGCTCTGATTGTTTGCTTTGTTTTAAAAGTCGGTAATTCTGAAAGGTGAATTCTAGTTGCACATATAAGCAATAGGCCATGTATAAGGCTTGCTTGGTTTGTCTTTCATACTAAGCTTAGTTTATCCTCGTGCGTACTGCTACCAATAATTTGGGGAAAGCGGTGACAGATGATGATATAAATTTGTAGTCGTCTCAAATGACCGAGTAGGTTCAGGTTTTGGGGTAAAAGGTGGCAAATGATGATATAAATCTGTAATCTTTTGGGAAAACCGAGAAAGTTTGGGCTCAGTCCTCTTGTTCCTTGGCCTTGCTGTAATGCTGCTTTTTCAAGCTGGCCTGTTTTTTCTATTTTTTCTATGTAGTGATTTCCATTTATTAATATAAAGGTGAGTGGCCCCACAACCCTATTTTTATCTATCAAAAAAACAACCATCTACCATAGGTATATCATTTTCAATATAATCAAAGGATAACAAACTATTGGAACATACAACATTGATTCAAATTCCATTAATCGAAAATGGAATATCAAGTTAGGTTCCAGTGATCCCATTATTGGAGGAAGCTCAAAGGCAAATGTTTCAACAACCTCACAAAGTTAACATCGTGCCTGTAAATAAGAAATAGAATATTTGATAGCAGCTCTTAGTTTACTCTCAAATACCCATAGAAAACATACAGATTTAATAATGCAACCGTGAAGTACATTGCATATGTCAAAATAAGAGACATGAAATTTATCACTGGAACCCTGCACACATATAATACTTAAACAAATATTGTTATGTTATATTCCCCTAGTTATCAACATATATATTTCTATACTATTGTACAGCCAGTTCCAACAGGAGGAAGGACCTGCTAAAAGAAAAATTGCTCAGCCAATGCTCATTTGCAGTGCAATTATTTGCCTGGCACTACATTAATCTTATTTTAAATGCAACTTACATCCAAGTAAGCTGACATATCTTGTGCCAATGCCTGAATTAAGGACAAGCTCTTAATTCCATCATTAGCATTCAATTTCAGTATCATAATGACCTGTGTTTCCTGGAATGTGCCCTGCAAGCTAACTTCAAAACTCAAAGAGGGCAGCAATATAGAGAAAAAGAAATGTACATAACTCTTGTTTACATATAAACTGTTCAAGGCATAAAAATTAAAGTCCAATAAACACCTCAACAATGAACTATACCCTGTGGGCATACAGATACATCAGTCCGCATCCCAGGCAACTGCTCTGCCGCAGACGAACAACTTTCAAAAGTTTTCAAAGCCTTTAGCGATGGCACAGGTAGATCCTTTGAGCACACTTTACTTTCAGCCTGACAGCCAAGCCACAGGTAAGAGAGCCTTGCCAATGCTGCTGAAGCTCTTGCCACTCCCATGACTCTTCTTGCAGCAACAAAACTCACTCGATAAGTCACTCCCAGTTCATTCCATAAATCATTTCCAATGATACCAGAACCTTCGATACTTCTATATCCCTCCAGATCAGCACTTGTCACAATCACAATTGAATCATCATAACATACATTTGTCTCTGTTTTGTTCATTGTTAAATTGTCTTCAAATGATGTATGAGATACATATAGAGGCATCACAGGAAACTGTTCTGGTGGGGAAAATCTAACAGGAATAGCCAATTCTGTCTGCTTCTGATTTATCCGCTTAGTGTAATCTTGAACAGCCTGCAAACCCTAAACTTTAGATTTCATTCTGAGAAGCAATTATTTCCAATGACACAGCCGAAAACATTTTATCTGCCTACCTTCCACTGCGAAACTGCCAGCAAAACTCTTGGCCTCTTAGCCCTCACATATGCATATGCATCATCAGGTGTCATTTGCTTATACTCCACCTGTTATTTATTGGACAGAAAAGGGATTTATGTTCTGATTTACCGAGTGTAATAGTGTCAGTAATGTATCTGCATGATTACCAATCTTGCACAAGTTGCATTTGAAAATAATGTAATGAATCCTCCAAAACAATGGTAACCAATGCCTAGTTTACTTTAAAGTCGGGAAAATTAACTGATTCAATTATTCTTTCAATTCAAAATGACATTCCAATGTATTTGAGAAAATGGAAAAGCATCTATTGGAGCAAACTTTATATCAGGAATGACTGAGAGAAGCTAGTGGTGCTCTCGTCCGACAAGAAGTCCCCTGGCTCATTATGATGATAGTGCTCACTTCCACACTGGAGAACAATTTCTAGCAGGTCTATAATGCTAAATATATTCATTGCAAAGCTGATCTAATTCTCGTCACATAGGTTAAAAATATAGGGAACAGCCAGAATATACCAGATAACAGAGTACAATTGTAGTACTGCGTCCTCTTCCAGCTTTACAGTGAACATATGTCGTTTTCCCACAAATCGCATTCTCTGTAAAACCAAAACAAGAAAACAAAATACAATCCTTGTATTCAGGTTACAAAAAACATTTAAGCATTTGGCAGAGAAAATGCATGAATGAAAATAAGTGAACAAAAAAAAACTCCTTTTATGATAATTTTCGAAAGCACATATCAATGACTTGGTAAGGCATCATAACTCTAAACAAGGAGATGACAAGAATTTGAATATTTATGGAGGAAAAAATAAAAATCAAATATGATGACAGTTGGAAGAGAGTATAATCTGAAGAGCACTCTATAGAATTCCAAGGCTTTTGCACATAGCACATTATAAAAACTGTGTTTATATGATATTTGGATTGGCAAAATAATAGGATTGTTTTTAATCATTTCATTATCGCTGCATCGAGATGGGTGGCTGACATACAATGACCAGAAAAATCCACACCTAGAACCTATTGTGTTAAAAAAAACTACAGAAAATGTCCAGAAAACATACTCTCAGCACAATGCTGAACTGCATCTAAAACAGAAAAAAACTGAACCGCATAAGTTGTCAACGTGAAGTCCAAGTTTATTGTACAGCCTGCCCACACACAGCCCAGTTATTCTACCACTGTCGTTTCAATATTGCTCTTCATTCATGCATTTTCCGATTTGTTTCGACACCATTATGTATTTTCTTATATAGAAGTACAAGTACTAACCATTTACTGCCAATGATAAAATAACCACCCTAAAAAACACAACATATAAGCTAAGTCACAAGGTTCCCGTTCGAGTTCGAGTTCGCCAAGGATAAAATTCAGTTGAAGTTCACCAATGGATAAAATTTGAAAAACAAATCGCCTTTAAATTCAAACTATAAAAAATTATAAAAATATAAAATTTTATAAATAAAAAATATTAAAATAGCTTTAAATAAAATGAATTTTTAAATTAAAAAATTAAATATTAAAATAAAACAAATAAAAAATTTAAATAATTTTATATAAATTAAAATAACTATAAATAAAAAATTAAAAAATAAAGATTAAAAATGAAATTAAAAAATAAAAGGAAATAAAACTTAACAAAATAAATAAATAATTCAAAACAAATATAAAAAAGTGAATAAATATAAATTATTAAATAAAAAAGTGAATGAAACTAAAATACAAATCAAATTAAAAACCAATAGAATTAAAAAAAAACTTTAAAAGATTATAATAATAAACTAATATACAAATCCTATTAAAAATTAAATTAAAACCAAATTAAGAAAATAAAAAACAAAACAAGAACAAAGTAACGTCAAAATTGAAAAGAAAGCAAAAGTTGTAAAAAAATAATCTACTAATATAAAACTAAAACAGGTTCCGCGCATTTCATGGGCATTGTGTTTCGCTTCATTTTTGCAAAACCCTCTCCCCTTGAACTCTCTTTGCAATGCCAGTTTAAGCTAGAAGCTCATCCATATTCCACCGAGAATGCCCTCGACCATGATGTGAAAGAAAGTTGTGGGGTGAAAGCCATACAAGTTTAAGTGGCAGTGGCGTTTTAAATTCAATAGACCCAGTCTGCAGCAGTATTTTGAATGAATACTATTCAAACACCCGCAGCCGAGCAAACGGCAGACCAAGACGGTAAATGACAGGCATTGAACAGGGTACAGCAGACCACAGACCAAATGACAGGTTCAAACAGGTCACAGCAGATGGCAAAAAAATATCATATCAAACTTAACTATTTCAAGCGATTTTTTCAGCGCAGCAAATAAATCACCGAATTTCGGACTTCAACCTAAAAATTCAGCAAATCTTGTCACTTAGCATATAAGTTACTAAAATTTGGAGTCCACTGCAACAAATACCAGTACAAACAAAGATGGAATGGCATGAGACCATCCCAATAAAACCAACTTCAGGCAACTGACCTTAGAGCATCGCACTGCCATCATATCTTAGATATTCATTTATTCATAAATGCAACAAGGACAATGACTGTAGATGTGTAAAATGGAAAAATACGTCATAGTTCATAGCCATCTAAGAAGAAGGAAAACAATTCCACAAAACGACATCCATAAACTATTGCACATGCACAGCATAAATGAAACTATCAACAAATGTTATCATAATCTCAATGAGGTTATTAGTAAAGCGTCAAATGGTTGTGTTATCAATGAACCATTATCATCATGGTGAGCATTTATGAACCCACCATTAAGGACTTTCGGAACTAAAGCCAATTGGTTATGTTGCATTCTACCACAGATGTCATCTCTCTATGGTAATCAACATGATATTCCTATGCACATTCACTCTATTGTTGGTCCCGGTATGGTATGAGTTAGCAAAGCACATTATATCTATCTATAGGATTATCTTCTCCCGGCATGACTAGAATAAATAAACACAAATACAGCTGAGACATCTAACAGCCTTAAACTATTCATAAAACTGTCATTCAGCATTTACTGCAGCTAAAAGTTCAAAACAATAAGACTAGTTGTAAAATACCCAAAAGTAACATAGGCCTGCCTAAGAAATTTATCTACAAAAAAAGCATAGCAAACATTATGTTTCACATCTCAAAAATATCAATTTATTCATCTTTTAAATTATGAGCCACACCAGAGAGAACAAAAACTAAAACAACTTGAATAGGAAAACAGCGTCACCAAACCATGCATCACATGACATTAATGCAGAACCTAACCATTTTCCATGCTACAATCTATGCTCCACTTTAATGCTATCCACTTTTAGGTAAAAACAACTTAGTGTTGACGTTTAAACACAGTTGACAAGAAAACACAGACAATGAATATCAAGTATAAGATGCATTCACTATCAGAAAATGGAGAAAGATGTTTCCAACTTGGTACAGGGGATAAATTACTCTGATATAGAATTAAAAAAGCTTAAAACAAGTTACAAATATATATCGACCACCTTTACAGAGGAGCATTACTCAATGGGAATCCTTCACCCTGGTAAAGGGAGGCCAATTCTAAAATGAATATCAAGTATAAAATGCATTCACTATCAGAAAATGGAGAAAGATGTTTCCAACTTGGTACGGGGGATACTTCACTCTGATATAGAATTAATAAAGCTTAAAAGAAGTTACAGATATATATCGACCACCTTTACAGAGGAGCATTACTCAATGGGAATCCTTCACCTTGGTAGAGGGAGGCCAATTCTAAGATCAACTGCTAACACAGATTTAAAAACCCTATGCAGTACCATTACTTAAAATGCCTCACATGGCCAATGAAAATCTACATATTTAATCACAAACAAGAAAAATGTTTCACGTTTAATAAAACATTAAGATTTAAGCAAATCTGGGATAAATTGGAGGCCAAAGTTCTGCACACTACATTTAAGAAAAAACTGGCCAACAAAGATCAACCGCAAACACAGATTTAAAAACCCTATGCAATACCATTACTCAAAATGCATTAACATGGCACATGAAAATCTACATATTTAATCACAAACAAGAAAATGTTTCAATTTTTTAAAACATTAAGAGTTGAGCAAATCTGGGATAAATTGGAAGCACGAGTTCTGCACACAACATTTAAGCAAAAAACTGCCCAACAAAGATGTATGCCAATATATATCACCACAAAAAAATGAGAGGAGCATTACTCAATGGGAATCCTTCACCTTGGTAGAGGGAGGCCAATTCTAAGATCAACTGCCAACACAGATTTAAAAACCCTATGCAGTACCATTACTTAAAATGCCTCACATGGCCAATGAAAATCTACATATTTAATCACAAACAAGAAAAATGTTTCACGTTTGATAAAACATTAAGATTTAAGCAAATCTGGGATAAATTGGAGGCCAAAGTTCTGCACACTACATTTAAGAAAAAACTGGCCAACAAAGATCAACTGCAAACACAGATTTAAAAACCCTATGCAATACCATTACTCAAAATGCATTATTAACATGGCACATGAAACTCTACATATTTAATCACAAACAAGAAAATGTTTCAATTTTTTAAAACATTAAGAGTTGAGCAAATCTGGGATAAATTGGAAGCACGAGTTCTGCACACAACATTTAAGCAAAAAACTGCCCAACAAAGATGTATGCCAATATATATCACCACAAAAAAATGAGTTAAATCCGGTTTTCAGTTTCACTAGTGTGCATATATTGGAAAGTGGGACATGAGCAATAGCAAAATTGTTTTGCATTCAAATGATTAACTTGAACCAGAAAATAAAAAGTTCACAGGTAAAGGAAAACATGATTGCTAACCATGAATGAAATCCACAGCTCGATGTATGTCATCATATGAAGGAGCAAACAGATAATCTCTTGTGGGAATAACCAGATGTTTAATACTTTGCTCCTGAAACAGAAAGAATAGTACAAGCAAGAAAAGTATCATTAATCACTTAATATTAGAAATGGGACCTCCAAGAGAATTATGGAGAAACCTATCGAGTGAAATAATCAACCAGAACACAGTAATTAGAGACGATACTTAAAAGTAGGTCTCACAATACTACACTTCATATTGACACAATTAGAACCATACAATACAGAAGTGTCTTGGTCCTGAAACAGACAGAATAGTAAAAGCAAGAAATGTATCATGAATCACTTAATATTAGGGATGGAACCTCCAAGAGTATTATGGATCATAAATCACTTTGTATTAGAGAATAAAACTCCAAGAGCATTATGGAGAAAACTATCAAGTAAAATAATCAATCAAGATTCGAAACACAGTAATTCGAAATGATATTTAAATGTGTCTCAGGATACTACCCTTCATATTTACACTTTGAACCAACTAGAACCATACACTGCACCAGTGAAGCTTTAAAAAGACATCCCAAAACATTTTGCAATTGCTAATCATATTCAGCCTGAATGCTAACCCTCAACAAGAGATATAAAACACACCAAAACAGAATCCTAAAAACTGAGGACATAAAACAATTTGCAAAGAACAAAGTTAGAACCAAGAGCTTGCGCGAATGTAACTAAGAATTCAGAACTCAATGGAGCAGTGTCACAAAGTCTGTATTTACCTCTTTAATGCTTGTTCTGCAAGCATATAGTGGGTCATGTTAATGGTTCTCTGCAGGCACTAGATAAATCTGAATGATGGTAATTATTTGTATACTGACATCCCTATGATCAAGTATTATAGGTTTCCAAGATAAACATGAATGATTTTGTTCAATCACAATCTAGAGAATCAAGAAAACATCGCCTAGTACCAGGTTAAGTTGAAAAAACTTGTCCAGTTGTCTTAAACTGGTTTCAAACTTCTTAAATTATTGTTCTTTCTTTCTACTAATTCATATTCCAAGGCATGTGTGGAAATAGATACCAGTTTCTTGGTCCCATTAAGGACGCAAAATTGTGCAAACTCCTTAAATGTATACTCTCCCCCACTGTTTGTTCTTAAAACTTGATTTTCTATCCACTTTCATCCTTAAGCCTGCAAAACTGTGTTAAAACCTTATAACTATACTCTCCACCATTGTTTGTTCTTAGTACCACAACCTTCCAAATGCTTTTCGTTTTTTGTCTCCTCTTTCAAATCCTTGAAAGCCTCAAGTTTGTAACTTCTCAAGGATATGGATCCAAGTTATCCTAGGAAACCCATCTATGAAAATAATAAAACCCTTTGCTCCCCCTTGTGAGGTAGTCAGCATGGTACTACAAATGTCAATATGTGCCAACTCTAAATTCTTTGCTTCCACACCCTTACCCTTGACAAAATTACCCAAATGATGCCTCCTTGTGAAGCAACCATCACAACAACAATTACCTTCAAGTTGACACTAACTTGAGAAAATGCACCATATTCAGTTTGAACATCAATTTGAGGCAAGGATGATACTAATGCTCAAGAAATTTATCCCTTACCTAATCAATTCAAATTATATTGGTCAATAGGGCCATTCTTCATTAAAGATTTGCCACCAACTAGTAAAGGCCTGACAACCACTATTTCATTTTTTTCATCTCAAAAGACATGTTTCCATCTTCAAACAGGACATTCATATACCTTTCCTCAATTTCACTGGATAGACTATATATTCTTTTGCAACCTAGGCACAAACAAAACATCACAAATGATCACATATTTCTATCAGGCATTTGCATGAGAATTTTGTCAATTCCTTTCACTTGCAACGTTGTATTATGTGCAGTGTTGACATGATCCCATTCATATTCTGACATCAGGACGTCAATCCTCTTTACCAATCATGTGACATAAGGCTCCAAAACCAATGCTACCAGGCTTTATCATTTTCCCTGTTCTGTCTGATAGAAAACTACAGACTCTCAAGTACACAGCCACTCCACTTAATAGCAAGTCACAGCTTTGAAAGGCTTCTTAGACATCTCTAAGGACTCTCTATTTCTTCAATCTTCTTGGAATTATATTCCCAGTTGGCATACATTTCCGCCTTGTCATTTGCAATTTATGCAACCAAGGCTTCCCCTTCAGCATTGATATTTAACATTTATTCATATTGGAGTGGCATCCCCCCCAATTCTTGAATCTAACGGTACCTAGCTTGCCAGAAACCTGTAATCAAACTCTAATGGAGATTTGTCAATCCCTTAAATGTAGCAGAAAACAATTCTTCATTTGAATAGTTCCATAAAACACACCTAAATGGCTTTTAACCCCTTTAATTGTTTACATGTGGTGGACAATCACCCATATTGTCATTCACTAGGAGACTATAGAGTTGATTCCTTAACAGAAAAAATGGATAGCATTCGTCTATTCTTACATTCTTACAATGAAGTGATAGCTTCTCATTCTGCATTAGGAGCTTTTGCATCTTGGTCATTCTAAAAAATGTTGCATGTAACTTAAAAAATTGTTAGTACCAATGCAGTTATACCCTTTCCCTCATACTCATGTTGTACTAATGTGGCAACATTGCTTTCTACAGTCCTATAAATAATTGTCAATATCATTTTCAAGATTTGAAATTAGAACAATCTTAGAGATGACATTGAAAATAACTGGTGGACTTCAATCAACCATCACATTGATATAGCAAATATTTAACGTAAGCTCTACATTCAATATAGCTTTAAACCTGTTATCACGTAAGTTTTGCACAGATTCTGATGTGGAATAGCTCGTCGTGCAACACCTAATGATACAATGGGAAAACCTCTAAGCCATGGGACTTTGGCAAATTGAAGTTAACCTTCGAAGAAGGCCGGCTTCCTTTCACTATATCAGATGCAACTAGTAAAATACCAGTTCCATGGAAATTCCACTCTTTTAGTCTCTCTCCTAAACAAAAAAATTTGACAGGGAAAAGGGAAAGAATATAACTTTACGAAACTTGAAAAGGTGATTACACCAAATATCTTAGTGGGTCTTATTGCTTGCTTAATGAACACAATGGAATAGAGAATTATATTGAAATGGGTCCAACACAAACTCATACAAATGAGAAATCAAAGGGCAATTTTTAGTTACTTTCACAAAAGAGAAAGGGTTCTTTATTTTAATCAAACAATATTTTCAGAAGGGCAAAAATACCACAAATGAATTTCTTGTGACTGAAATAAGAACTAAACTTCCACAAACATTCAAATAACTGACATACACAGAGATCTCTCAGACAAGAAAGGCAAATCTTCAATTTATTTGTCCCAAAGGTTACAGCTTGTAGGAAATACATTCAAAATGCAGAAATTATATCATCTAACAACTAAAGATAGATTGGGCAATGGGGTCTGCCCATCTTTATACAAAATATCTTTTAGATGAGAAGTAATTGTAAAAAATTGAACGCCCAGTAAAGAAAATCATGCAAAACTAAAACCCTCATGCAAAAGAGGTGAGTTCTATTTCTGGCGTCTTGGACTTGTGGAACGGTTGAAAAGTGGCATGCAAGAGCTGGGCGTGATCCTTGATGTAGCATGTCATGGTATGGTGCATAATTACCAAGTTCGGAAATCCGGATGCATTCGGGAGGCCAAAAAGATGCAGAAATGCGGAGTTCTTAAAAAAGTTTGGAAAAAATCCGGTAAAATCCGGTTCAGAAAAAATATATATGTGTGTGTGTGTGTGTGTGTATGTAAAATATTTTAATCTACTAAGGAATGAACATTGAATGTTAATTTATAAATATTTATAAAAAAAACAAATATACAATAAAATTATTTATATATACAATAAAATTATTTATATTTAATATTTGATATTATATTTATAAACAATTACAATTTAATATATTTATGATATTAAATATTAAATTTATATTCATTTTTTTATATTTAATAATTTATGATATTAAATATTAAATTTATAATCATTTTTTAATATTGTTTTGTCAAATTTAAATTTTATTATATATATATATATATATATATATATTTAATATTTGCTATTATATTTATATTTATTAAATATTTGTTAATTATATAATTAAAAAAACAATTATAAAAAAATAAATATAAATATAATAGCAAATATTAAATATATATATATATATTAAATATTTGTTAATTATATAATTAAAAAAACAATTATAAAAAAATAAATATAAATATAATAGCAAATATTAAATATAAATAATTTTATTATATATTTGTTTGTTTTTTAATAAATATTTATTAACTATATAATAAAGTAAAAACAATTATAAATTTATATAATAATACGATTATAAAATAATTCATTTACATAAACTTAAAATAAAATGTAAATTTAAAAATAGAAAAATAAAAATATATAAAATTAAACCTAACTTTACTAACAAAGAAAAAAAATGTAGAATGAATCGAAGAACCTACTTGTTGCCTGCATTGCCGTTGACCAACGCCGAGCCCCTGTGTCGCCACCGACCACCGCTCAGGTCCCTACGTCGCCGCTAACCAACTTGCTACTAGTTGCCATGGGCACGCCCTTCACTTGTCACCAACCACTGCTCTGACTCGCTCCCAGCTGCCTTGGGCACGCTCTTCACACTATCGTCGTGCCTTCACAGTGCACATAGTCGCGACTCGATTTGCCTTCATTGTCATCGACAGATTTGCTCACTACTCACTATGCTCATAATAAAAAAAAGTCCGACCCTGAATGCATTAATCCGGGAGCTGGAAAAATCCACATCTTTGCGCATTTGGCCCAGATGCGGCCAAACCTGGTAACTATGGTATGGTGTAGCTGGACTGGAAGATTCTCCATGCAACGCTTCTTCATTTCCAATAGCTGAAAATAAATCTTCATGCAAATGGGCAGCGCCCAAATAGAACTCGACTTTCAAAAATAAAAAATAAGTCTCTCTTTTCATGCAAAACCGTAACTTGCAAAACACAAGTGAGACTTTTACAACTTTTAAGTCTTACCACTTTGTCAAAATGAACTTGCAATTTGCACTTCATGCTTTTGCACTTTTAACAATTCATACTTTCAAAATAGAAAGTGTAATTTGCACTTCATGCTTTTGCACTTTCACATTATCAAAATATAAAGTGAATAAATACGTTTTCTCTTTCTCAAAAAGAGTTATAAAAATATAGTCGTATTTTACAATTACAACTTATAATGTTTTTAAAATGAAATTACAAATGGCATTTAAAACATTTGAAAATATTTAATCAGAGAAAAGATTAATCAACGTCCAAAACTTCATCTTTCTTGTCATTCCGGACCTGCAGTTTCTCAGGATATGCATCAAAGGCCTTGAAAATTTCTTATATTCGTTCTGGATCCGGCCCAGAGGAGTAGATGTGAGAGGTTGCACAATCTGCTTGGACATCAAATAATTCTTTCCTAAAAGTCCTTATTACCTGTATTTTTGTTCTCATCTTATCAATTGCTCTTTCATACCTAAGAAAGCGATGGATAGAACTTAGGGTGAAGATTGTGTCCTTTGCAGATTCTTTCTCAACTATTTTCTTGAAGTTATTTTGGACGTCTTCCACCTAAAGGAGATTATTTGCATTATCTATTGTTTGACATGACATTGTGTTCATCATCCCATCAATGTCGTACAATACATCAACTGCTTTATCATGATCCTCCTTGGCTTGGTGAGCAGCTTCTATTAATACTCTAATCCGAAATTGAGCGGCCATGTGGAGTTCCTCGTGCTCGGCTTCATGATTCAATATTTTTTCAGCAACGAGGACATCTGTGTCAAGTGAACCTATAGGTGTCAATTTGGTATAATACAAGTTTAAAGTCTGAATTTCTCCATACTTATTGCCCTGATCTTTCAAGGTATTCTTTCTCCCTGATGATTTTATAGTGATCCATCATTGCAGCAATGACCATATTGCCTTTAGTAATTAAATCCTTGGACCATTCTTTTGTAGCCCTTCCAATGTGAGCCATCTCTCGAACTGAATCAATGAAAGCTTGATCCGAAAACTCACTGATTGGTTGCACTATCTGAAGTTGTTGCGATGATCCATTGGGTTGTGTAAATTGTTTTAATGCATCTGTAAGTTGCTCCACTTGTTTCTTGAGTTCATCCTTGGTGGCCTTGTTATAATCCATTCTCTAAAAGAGAGAGTTGATGCCAATTTGTCCATCATGTTTGAGTCCTCTCATCTGCCGTCCAAGGTGGATCTGAGAGATCGGATAGTCTCCCACCACAAGATTTTCTTTTGATTTGTCCGGTGGGGGAACTGCAATTTCAACACACCTTTATCCCCTGTCATCATTGAATATCTTGGAGAGGGCTTCTTGACCTCTGAGAGACCAAAGTCCAAGGCCCCTTACTAACTGGGCTAGCCAATTAGGAGTAGCCCCTTGTTATTTTGATACTGTCACCAAAGAGTCAGCAGCTGATGTAGCTGCACTAGCAGACACTATGACCAAAGTAGACTCCTGTGTAGATGTTGTCATTGGTTGCTTAGGAGGTACTTGTGGAGGTTCGCTTTCATCAGTGGACTGCAAAGCAACATTTGCATCAAGTACATGTGTTGCTCCAATTTCAATTGATGGAGCTGTAGAAACAATGGAAGTAGATGAAGTGGAGGTAAAGGGAACAATTGTGTCTATTGGGGGAGTGGAAGGAGAATAGGGGTTGTGAATTTGGGGATAGGTGCAAGGGTGGAAGCCAAAGTATTGAATGTATCAATCAAATGGGTAGGACCACTCAAGGTTGATGACGAAAGGAAAGAGAATGGAGATGAAAGTGGAACAGTACTCACCCTAAAAGTTAGGGTGGCTTGCGGGACTGAAGTCAGGATGACTGAGTCCGCAGCGAAGTACTGTTGGGTAGTGTTAGAAACTAATGGAGATGAAATGGAAGGAATTATAAATGAAATGAAAAGAGGGAGTGGAGTGAAAGGGAAAGGTGAAATGGGAGGAAAGGAAAGTGGAGTGGAAGCTTGGGATTCCACTGATGCGGGACCCTGAGTGTCCACTTGACCTGTATTGTTTGTGTTTGGCTTACTATAGTGGCTATGGTAGATGGAATGACAGGGAAAGTGGAAACTGCAAGTGCAGGGGAATGGAAATAGGTGGTGGAGGTGTTGAAACTTCTGGAACAATGTGAGTAGGAGGGGCAATGGAAATGGGAGCCAAAGCTATGGAATCTGAAGCTGTAGAATCCTGTGCCGCTGCTGCTATGTCTTCAGATGAAAGATTGATTGGTTGTTCCACAGCGTCTCCCTCTTTGCTTGATTCTCCCTTCTTTGCCTTAGTCTTTTTCTTTTTTTTTCTTCTTCTTGTCGGGCTCCTCTGATGATTCTCCTGGACCTTCTGCTGATGGTGATCCGCTTTAGAAGCTTTTCTCTAACCCCACTGGTCTCTCTTGTTATCTGCACTCCCTTACTCCTCAATCAATTGATAGTTTTATTAATTACATGGGTTGTTCTGTCAAAAAGAGAAAGGGACTCTCAAGTTGACCACTTAATTGGTGGTAAGGTTTGTGTGATGACTTGTGTGTAATAAATTGGATCCACTCTGGAATCATCATCCACCAAGTCATCTAGAACTGGTGCCAGATCATAGTCTTTGATTTGTTGAAGGGACATTCTGGAATAATCCCTCATTCTGACAACTTCATCTCCACAATCTTCCCAGTAATCCTCATAGTATGGCACATGAGCATATGTTACAAGTGCCAATGCACTGGTAATCTTGCCATACACGTCAAAAAATGGTCTAGGCTCCAAAGTTTTCAATGTCATCTGACCCATCTCGACCTCGACGCATTTGGCCTTAAGGAGGGATTGGCATGTGTATCGACCAATGGAAATTAGAAAATGTATCCCTGCCTTATGCCTGTCAAAAAGAAGCTTGTGTGTCTCCACGAGCTCCCTGACCAACTCCATTAGTGCCCATTTATCGCTCACATATCAAGGAAGAGTGTAGGGACAACCACTAAACCCGACAGCCCTAATGTAAGAAAAGGTGGGGAACTGTATGAAGTAAGAACCCCATTTACTGATTTTATCCACTGCTGCCTTTGAAAACCTTGTTCTCCCAAGATCCTTATCAAACATGATAATGATGTTGTAGATGAAAGCATCATCACTCTCCTAAAGTGTTGTCTACCAGCCTGTAGTGTGAGATCAGGGTAGTAGTTGTATACTTTATTTATCTCTTCAAGAACTATGTTGAGAACAATCTTCCTTTGGCCAAGATGCATACAATGAAGGAGGTCATATAGAACTTGCCCGTTGTTTGCACCTCCATCAATTGCTTGTGAAAGGAATCACTTATTAACTGGACCCAATGAATGTATTATTTGTTTTGTCGGATGGTCCAGATATACTGGTACATCCACTCTTGATAACACTTGGCATCAAGATTGCCAGTGATCCTGTGCAATAGTATGATAATGTCCCCTACTTCATCAATAAAATCAGGTTTATACGTGGTCTTTGGTAACCTGGTGGAAGAATGCTTGGGGGACTTGAGCCACTGTTTGTTGATTATCTTTTGACACCCATCTCGTTTACATGGTCTATACTCTCAAATTCAGGTATTGAAAATACTACACTGATAAAATCAAGGTCTAGATTCAAAATCTTTTCCCCTTTCTCGTTGCAGACCTCTCTTCTATAAGGATCATAGTGTTGGGCCATTGTGAGGACCAACTCGGGACTTTGAACTGAAAATGGGAACGTTGCAGCTTGTGGTAAGCTGGAGTCATAGATACTATGGATCCAATCATTTTTAAATTTTGCACCTATCTTAGCCCAAAAATATCGTAGGTCAATATGACCTAAATCTATATCTATTATCTCCGCAACATTAGACTCCAAGCTAGGAGTCACTCTAGGGCCCTTGGATTTGAACTTCATTTCCTTAAGAGGCATGGAAACTTAAGTTATTGCTCGTCAGAAAGCAACTATGAAGCTGGCGGGATCTGCAGGTGTTTGGAGCAACTCAAATCTTCGACAGAACTGGAAGGTGCTTGAGGCAAATGAAAGTTCTGCGGAGGTAGAAGGTGCTAGAAGGACGTTGGATTTTTGACAGTCTGGGTTTCTGCAGCGACCAAAGGTGCTCAAGATAGGTCCTAAGTCCGCAGGGTCGTTGGAGGATCTTATGGAATATTCGCTGGTTTAAATGGGAAGTATATGCTTGGGAATATTCCTTAGCTCAAAGAAAACCTAAAATTCGATTGCGAATTTAGGAGGGAAAAACCAAGGTTTAGATAATGAACGTTTTTGGGGGGAACTCAAAATGCTCACGATGAAAAAATTATGCCCTAGAGAAGCCCTAATTCTATGATTGCAACTTTTGGACAAACAACTTCACAATAAATGCCTAATTCACAAATAACCCTAAATGTGACGTAAAACAAGCAACGACAATTTGATATTGAAATTCTCTTCGCAAGAATGAAAAACTTGGAGACAGGTACCAATCTGTAGGAGAAATTGCGAAAAGAGCACAAGGAAAATCCCGTGTACAAGCGTTGGTGATGTGGCTTTGAGTTTTGCAGTCGTGGCTTGAGGTACAAGTACTTGTTCACACGTGGCTCGAGGTTTAGTGGCACGAGTTGTTGCTTAAGCTCCAAAAACACAATTAACAATTTATCAAATAATAATGGAAAACCCTAAACACTTGGTTAAATAGTGAAAACCCTGCATTAAATGCAGTTTAATGGCAGTTGGTGGTGGAAATTGAAGGTGCAAAAAGCAAGTCCAATGTCCACCAAGGTACATGGCTTAGTTCGGTGGAATGCAGAACTCCGGAAGCACTTTGCACGTTTGCAATGTGCACTTTGGGTTCCGCATCCCACGAAAGGTAGTTGGCGGAAGGTAGTTGGCGAAACGCGGAACTTGAAGTGCACTTCGCACGTTTGCAAACATGCAAAGTGCTTATGGAATTCTGCATCATGCAGAAGGGGGCTTCTATGTTTTTTGGGATCCAAAGCCCGTCGTGCACTTTGCACGTTTGCAATCGTGCAAAGTGCACGTCGAGTACTGAATTCTACCGGTTTGGGTGCTTGGCGGAATGTGGAGCCTGCCATGCATTGTGCACATTTGCAAACGTGCAAAGTGCACAACGGGCTCCGGATTCTACCAATCTTAGGGTGTTGGTGCTTGGCAAAATCTAGAACCCGCAAAGTAATTTGCACATGTGCAAATTGCCTCTCGAGTTCCAGATTCCACAATTTTAAAAGGGAAAAATGGGTTTTTTGGTGGTTTCAGGGTTTCTCCTAAAAAACAAAGGGGGTCTCCCTCAGGATATCAGATGTAATGATATTTTTGGGACAAAATATATCAACAAAACCTACGTTGCACTGAAACATCCTAAACCCCCGATACCCTGTACCGAAAATGTTCTGAAACCTTACAGGGAATGTTCGAGCAAGTGAGAACATTTATGCCAAAAAAATAATTGCCTAAGCCAAAAAAACTAAAACATTAAAAAAAACCTAACCTTCTACAATACACTACCTTAAACCTATATAAAGACACTCGATGCAAAGGCAAAACACACTCTCGTCATTTGTTGTTTTTTGCAAGAGCGAGGAGGAATTTAGGTAACAGCGATTGCAGGAAGGAGTTTGGAGGCAGACACTGCAACGAGGGGTTTGGAAGTAGCGATTGTTGTTTTTAACAGGTTATTCTCATTTCATGTAGAATTTGATTCCATTTTTCAATTTTATGGAAAAATAATAATTTCTTTGCATAAACTCAAAAAATATTTAAATGCTTTAAAAAATTATTCTTTCATTCTATATTTGTTGTTTTTTTTAAATGGTTTTTTATTAATATTTTATTATTTTGTAAACATCTCAATCTAACTACTATGAATGCTCCTCTTGCACATAACACAATCTAGAAAAACAAAAACAGGGTTCTAAATTTTAAAAATTTACAAAACGTTTTAAAATTTTATATTTATAAAGTTTTTTTCCTATTTTTTAAACATCCTAACTCTATGTTAGCTCTCACCTCACACCTTTATAGCAATCTGAGTAATGAAGCAAATTAGGATAATGGGGTTTATTTTTCTTTATGGAAGTCTCATTCTAGCTTTTTGCATATGCTCTTCTCTTATGCATAATGTGATTTAGAAAAACAGAAACTAGGTTTGAAATTTAAATCTTTTGCATAAAACTTTAAAAATTTAATCTTTCAAACATTTTTACTGTTTTTTTAAACATCCTAACTATGTGTATGCTCTCATTAGGTAATCTTGGTGATCAAAAGTAGACTAGGATATCCATAGCATCAAGTTCAGCTTCATGGAGTGCAAGTTGAAGCAAACTGGGAAGAAGACCCACATGAAAACATTTTAATTCTCATAAAATATGATCTCGCTTCTCCTCTTTGGAGACATGAGAGTGGTGAAGAACATTTTTGGTGGCTCTCGTATTTGGGTATGCAATGATTGCAATGTGACATATAAGTCCTCATATACTCTAGTCAACACTCATTTAACCGAGTTTGGAAGACTAGGGATCAAAAAGTGTGACAAGTTTAAAGGCAATAATGGTGGAATACACGAAAGAGCAAGAGCACGTTGATTTCAAAATCGTTGCAAAAGATCAGTATAGAACAACTCCTTTGCAAAAAAGGTCTTCGAGATTGTTGGCTGAAAATTTGTCAGGGGAACAAATGAGGACTTTGAGTCAACAGCATGGGGATAGAGTCCTTACGTTATTCAACAACACTAAGACAAAGTCCCTCTGCTATTAGAAGGCGGAGCTACCTTTATTAAAAATCAAAAAAAGATAGTAGAAAACGAACTATTCACAGCTTACAACAAAAATATTCCCTGTGGGGGTTTTGTACTTTTAACCGGAAAGTACAGAAAGAAGATAAAAAGGAAGATGAGGGGAATGATGGCAATGAGTTGAAAAAGAGGAAGGGAGAATAGGATGATTTTATCCAATTAAACATAGAAGCTGCTAAAATAACCCCGAGAGGCTAAACATAGAAACTCACTAGAATAACACAAGATTTGAGGTAGTGACATAAGAAGCCTTTACAATAGAAATGGGAAGGGAAAGACATTCTGGACATAAGAACATGGTACATACACCGACGAGATTGGATAACTTTTCAAAGAAGAATATTCAATAACCCTATATTTTCCAATAAAAACAGGTATAAAATCCTATTCTAATTCCCATCAAAGCTTCACAATAACAAGAATTCCTAATGCAGATTCAATAGAACTTTCCACATTAAAAACTCCACATTCATTGAATTTTTAACAATAGCATTTTAGCAAAATGAAAGAACAAGAACCAAAGTGAATTGACATATGCATATCATCATTCAGAAAAACTCATGGCATAAAGTCTTGCAAATCATTTATGTATTGATCCTTTGAGGGGTTGTACATATACTCTTTTCCATTTCACTAAAAATTCTCATATTGTCAAAAAGTCAACATAGCTCAACTCTAGAACCAAGACCAAAATTCAAAACAGAACCAGAATCCAAACCAAAACTTGCTAACCTTTACAAATGAGCCCTAAACATTTTTTTAAAGGTTACATTTGGTGGTTATGCTAAATAACCACTTTTTTTGTATTTTTAGGGGCTTGTGCATTAGCAAATCTACACAACTTAAAACTTGCAAAAAATACATTGAGCAATTTACACTTGTAAAAATGCATGACACGTTAGTGTTTTTGCATGACTTGAAACCTGCAAAAGTGCATTGAGCAATTTGCACAACTTGCAAAAGTGCAATGCCCAATTTGCACGACTTGAAACCTACAAAACTGCATTGAGGAATTTGCACAACTTGAAAAAGTGCGATGACCAATTTGCACGACTTGCAAAAGTGCGTTGGTGTTTTTGCACAACTTGCAAAAGTGCAATAGCTAATTTGCACAACTCGCAAAAGTGTATTTTTAGGGGCTTGCAAAAGCGCATTAGCAAATCTACACAACTTAAAACTTGCAAAAAAAACATTGAGCAATTTACACAACTTATAAAAGTGCATGACACGTTAGTGTTTTTGCACGACTTGAAACCTGCAAAAGTGCAAAGACCAATTTGCACGACTTGCAAAAGTGCGTTGATGTTTTTTCACCACTTGAAACCTGCAAAAGTGCATTGAGCAATTTGCACAACTTGCAAAAGTGTGATGACCAATTTGCACGACTTGCAAAAGTGCATTGATGTTTTTGCACGACTTGAAAACTACAAAAGTGCGTTGAGTAATTTGCACAACTTGAAAAAGTGCGATGACCAATTTGCACAACTTGCAAAAGTGCGTTGGTGTTTTTGCACAACTTGCAAAAGTGCAATGGCCAATTTGCAAAAGTCGCAAAAGTGACTTAACAATTTTGCTTGATTTTTGAAGTTCAAAATGAAGTTTTTGTACCATGGTTCTTTTGGATTAAATGTTCATCAAATTATCTTTCCAATGCATTGAACGAGAGCCAAAATGGAGTTCAGATGCGAAAGATATGGCTCGAGGGAGATTAGACCCTGCTTAGTCACATCTGGAATTCTGCCTTGCTTTTGCAACTGTGATTCTCCACCTTGATTTTTGAAGTTCAAGATGAAGTTTTGTACCATGGTTCTTTAGGATAAAATGTTCATCAAATTACCTCTCCAACACATTGAACGAGAGCCAAAACGGAGTTCGTATGCAAAAGCTATGGCCCGAGGGAGATTAGACCCTCTTTTTGCATTTTTTGATTGTCAGGGTGTCGGATTCTGAGATGTGTAAAAACAAGTGTCGTAGTCCAACAATGTGTTTGGCAAGGTGTCGAGATCCAATAGGTGTTTGAGCACCTATTGGGATCCGATGATTTGTTTAGCACGTGATCAGATTTCGACGTGTTCAGACACACATCGGCTTCCGACAGTCTACTAGGCACTTGTCAGAATTCCAATGCTTGTTTGACAGGCTTCCAAAGTCCAATAAGACAAAGACTCGGCGAACCTTTTAATTTTCTCGATTTTGACTTTAGCATTTGATCAATAGTTGACTTTTGACTATGAATACCTTGAGTAAGACAATTTGACTTTGGGAATAACAACTTTGACCAACTTTGACTTTTCTTGACCGTTTGTGGTAAAAAATTGGTACAACAAATGCACAACATACCTTATATGATTCCTCATGGACTTATTTTTTATCCAAATGCAAAATATGAAGAATTCAATAGAGATATCAAAGCCTCTATTCTCTAACCCTCAAAATATCATCTGATCCCATAATGCAAGAATAGTCTTCAAGTCCTTATACTACAAGTTGTGTATCCCTAATTCTATCTCTCTTTTTTGGCATGCTTTCCATAATGACAAGAATCTTGTTATACTCGAAGATAAATTGTCGAGGTATCTTCAACACACCATTTGGAAGCTTGAAGGATAGGTAAATTTCATTATTCGACCCAAGCCTTGTCCATTGAACTAAGGAGTCGATATACCATTATGCAAAAAAATTACCATCCTTGTCATGTAAACACCTCTAATTACCTGTGAGAGTGCAATTGGGGGTTTTGTTCCAAAATGTAAAATTTCACGACAAGGATGACCACCCACACCGTCAGCTTTAAATCATTCTTTCAGACTCAAGCTTAGCCACTTGAAAAACCCTTAAATGAAGAGACGCAGTCCACCTTACAAAAAAACAAAATGGAGCATTGGAAAAAACACTCAATGTTGAGAGAGGGACATTGTTGATGAGTTTATTGCTCAATGTATTTAAGCATGTGGGTTGTCCAACGTATTGAGGTCACCATATTGGCAACAAATGTTGAAAACCATCAATGAAGCTCCACAAGGGTACAAAGGCCCTAATGATGAGAATGTCCAAACCACACTCTTAGCGAAGGAAGTTGAGAATATGCAAGCTTCTTTGAAAGCCATTAGGGATTTGTGAAAGATCAAGGGTCTCTATAATTTCAAATGGATGGAAGCATGCCCAAAATAGACCTTTGATAAATGTTGTGGCAATACACCCTAAAAGGGCAACATTCCTAAAGACAGTTGAATGTAAGGGCCAAGTGAAAAATGCTCAATTAATTGCCAACAATTTTTATAAAAGCTATTGAGTTGATAGGCCCCCAAAATGTTGTTCAAGTCATCACGGACAACTCAAAAAAAATGTAGAGCAACATAATTGATTGTAGAGGGGAGATACGAGCACATGTTTTGGCCACCTTGTGTAGTCCACTCCCTCAATTTGATGCTGCAAAATATTGTCAAAATCTCATGGATAGGGAAAATTTATGCCAAGGTAAATGCCATTAACATGATTGTCATAAATCATCACATGTCCTAAGCCATCTTTAGGAGATTCTCGAAGTTGGACTTGTTGAATTTTTTAATTTCTAAGTTCTAATTTTTTATAATTTGAATTTCTTTGAAATTTGTATTTTATTTAATTTTTTTATGTCTTAATTTCTTTTTTCTTTTTACAGGGTGTTGAGTCGAGATTTGCCTCTCACACGCTCAACTTGAGACGACTTGTGAAGGTAAAAGAGGCCTTAAAAATATGGTGACTAATAATGTTTGGACCATGTGGAGGCAAGCAAACACTGATAGACAATAAAATAAAATCATTGATCTTTGATGATGATTGATGGGCCAAGGTTGAGTAATTGTTCAGCTTTATAAAGCCTATTCTCTCTATGATTAGATATGCAGATGCAGATGTAGATGCAGCTTAAATAGGAGAAATTTATAATAAAATTGACTTCATGCTCGAAAATATGCGAGATCATACAAAAAATAGAGCAAGATCCTAAAGAAAACTTTTACAATGAAATTAAGAGTGTGGTCACGAAGAGATGGAATAAAATGACCACCACATTGCATCTCCTTGCATATGCGCTAAATCCGAAAAATATCACAACAGTGAAATACTTTGGCTACCAAATAGGCAACCACCATATGATGATGCAAAAGTTGAAAATAGAAGTAGGGCAACATTCAGAAGACTTTTTTCTAATACATCTATAGCTAGTGTGGTCCACAATGAAATAGGAATATTTGTAGCTTTAGAAGGTACCATGGTAGAAATTGAGGCTCTTTTTGACAAGTACAACATGACTCCAATCAAGTGGAGGTATGTTGACTCCAATCAAGTGGTGGCATGTACATGGCCATGATACCAAGAACCTACGACCAATTGGCATCAAAATTCTCTCACAGGTACAAAATTGAAACTTTTATTAAGTTATTAGCATATTTTTTTGTAATTGTTACTAATTTGAAAATTCTAACCACCTTTTTTGTAACAGGTGGATGGTAATTCTTCGACAGAGCAAAATTGGAGTACATATGCCTTTATCCAGTCCACTAAACGAAACAAGTTGGCATCCAAGAAAGTTAAGGATTTGGTAATTGTGCATTCTAGTTTGTGTCTCATGTCCCACAACTATGAGGACTATATCTGAGGGCCCAACAAACTTTGGGATATTCATCTAGAGACTTCATACTTGAATGCTTCTATAGCTAAATTGCCCAACTTTCACTACTTGGCATCGATGATGACAACCAAGGGACTTATACACAAGGAGTGGGGAGTGGAGCTAGTGGAAGCGACATTCATGGTTTTGTGGACAATCTAGATGATTTTATCTGATTTGAATGTACATTTTGTATTTGAAATTTGAATGATTACTATGTTTTTTAAGTGTTACTAATTTATCTTTTATGGACTAAAAATGAGTATCAAGCATTGTTTTTATACATGTTATATATTTATATTTTTTTAATTTTTTTATCGTACATTGTATAGGTGTTTACAAGACATTTCCAAACCAAGGGTTTTTGATAATCCACGTTTCTACATTTCATACCCGTTTTCGTTTTCATTATTGAAATTTAATATTTGCATTGGGTAAATAATGTTTACTTATTTGTAATTACCATATGTTTAATACGGTAAGTTAGTATTCTTATCAGTTACTGGGTTGCTCATATATATTGTTGATAGCAAACTATATATTATAGTTAGTTTATAGTTAGGAGGTGAGATATTAGAATCTCCCTCTATAGGAAATACATTCCCTATATATATGTATGTTTGTCTGTTGAATTAATTAATGAAGAATTATTATTATTGTGATCTCTATGTTCACCTACTCCATTATTTTGTGTTTAGTTTGTGTAATTCTGAACCAATTTCAATATTTGGTATCAGAGCAAGATCTAGCAATGAAAGTCCCTACTTTATCCATTGCTTCATGCATCCATGCTAAGTATTGAATATATCAAAATCTAAAGGTTTAGTCACTCTTTACCAACTCATGATTTTTTGTCAAATTGACTCATTTTGTTTGTGCATGACAGATATGTACATGCTTGCCCACACTTGTTGCTCCATCCATGTCTCATCCTCCTTCAGTAAGCTCTCCATTTGCATCTATCAAAGCATCGTTGCCATAAATCACATGCTTGGTCTTTTGCTTTCAATCTCGGATTGTATTTGCAAAGTTTTCCTAGGTCTACGAGCTAGCAAGTTTCTATCCTCATGTAACCATTGCTATTTCCTCACAGACTCCTCGCCGTCACCCATAACTGCTCATTTTGCATAGTTCAGAGGGCTACAAACAACTGATAGATTGCTTGGGTATCAGCATTCTAAACAAGCTATCTCATATTGTCTCTACGTGAAATATATTGCACAATTGGTATTTAACAACCCTGAGAAGAGGCACCAAATTCGGGAAAATCCGTATGTCAAGGTAGGCTTCGATTAAAGTCAAACATTAATAGAGAAAAATGAATGGATGACAGATATGATGCCTAGGTGACAGTCATTCAGCATGACGCACTCTACTCTTCTAAACCTATGAGCATTGGATCTGAATTTATCATCCTTTCCATTCTCAGAGTAAATAGTGTAAGTGCTTCATGATTAAGTTTGTACGCATTAGCTCTACTTTGACAGAATTCTTTTGTCAAAATAGCAGTCATCGCTTTTTAAAGTTTAGTATTTTATATGTGTGTTTGTAATATTAAGTCAAGTCAAGAAATAAATTAGCCTATGATGAGTTTATAAGCTTCTATAGTGTCAATTGGATTGTCAAATCCAACTCTCATATGTAGGTGATCATGTACAACAAGATCCGAACAGCAAGATTCAGACAGTAATATGCAAACCTAAAAGTATGTGTTGACATATGATTTTATTTTCAGTTCACATGATGTACTTTCTCCCCATGTAAACACTGAGGAGGGAAATGTTGGGATTTAGTATTTACATTAAGTAAATAATGTTTACTTATTTGTAATTACCATATGGTTAATATGGTAAGTTAGTATTATTATTGCTTAGTGGGTTGATCACATATATTGTTAATAGCAAACAATATATTACAGTTAGTTTATAGTTAGGTGGTGAGATATTCAGAAGATATTAGAATCTCCCTATCTATAGAAAATACATTTCCTATATATATGTATGTTTCTCTGTTGAATTAATTAACAAAAAAATATTATTATTGTGATCTTTATGTTCAGCTTCTCCATTATTTTGTGTTTAATTTGTGCAGATCTGAACCAGTTTCAATCTCCGTTCCCTGGCAACGTAGCTTTAAACCAGTAACTCCTTTTTCAGAGATTTTAGCTAAAACCCACAAAGCAGTCTAAAGTCATTTTCCAAAGTTCCTTAATAGTAAAAAAGGAAACCCTTGTAAGTAATTAACAGCCCAATATTTCAAATTTTAAATTTCATATATGACCCAATTATAGAATTACACTTCACTTAAAAGGCTTTAGAAAAAGGCCTAAAGAAAATATATGCATCAAGGTTGAAAACTCGGCCTCTAATGTCCAATTTGCAAAACATTAGATCTTTTGATTTGAGCTCGTGTATGCCATTGGATATTCATAGTTTTAATAAATTTACTTCTATCTATCATTACATGTCAAGCACTAGATCTTATCTCACTGATTCTTGAGTCTTTGGAACTATTTCACTCCATCAATCTCATCAAATTATCTTGGTCTTTAACTCACCTCTATCTCATTAAATATTAAGCACTTGATCCCATTAATTCCACTCACTCCATTAGATCTTCATTGTGTGATCATCCACTTATCATTCGATCTTCTGACAAGCTTAAACTTTATCTTGACTTAATATTAAACTTTGACCACTTATCCTCATCTCGTTGCATCTTGACATCTTGGAGATAAAATGTTCTATCATTCTTGCTTGATATTTAACTTGTGCAAAAATAACTAAGTATGGGAAACTTGCTTATCTTCTTGGAAGGTCAAATTTTCACCTCCACTCGAATTTGTCAGCTCAAAACACTAGCTGAACACTCTAATTTGCAGAAAAACCAAGTTGCAAACTCTGATTGACAAAAAAATGCAAGCTCAACTCCAATATGCAGGCTCAAATCTCAGGTTAGTAAAAAAGCAGGATAAAAACTATAAAACTCAATGTCCCGACTCATGGACACGAAAATCTAAATTGCATGTGCTTTCAGCTTCTTAAAAAATGCACTAGCCACCAACAATGTTTTTGAATCAGCTCTGCAATCCCTAGAACAAAATCCTAGAGCTTTCTTACCATGTAAAATTCAAATTTCAAGCCAAACAAACACGGTCAAATGAGGGCACAAAAGATTAGGTAGAGTTAATCTACAAATCTTATTAAGTCCTCTCAATTCATTGTACAGCAAGCCAGTACGTGTATATATAGTACAGGAATTCCTATGCATGCAGAACGCTTGTCACTCATGCAACAACTAGAGAATCAAGACATGAGAAATCGTAATTATTAGGCTCACAAGATTATGTTGTGACCACCTTAGAACTCAGCGTTAAGAATAAAAGTATAAGAACATTAAGTACATCCAATAAACATTAACTCTAAGCAAAGGTACAATTCAAGCTTTTAAGGGCTGCATATAAATATATAATATTAATAACTTATTATCTTAGTTGCAAGAAACACCCCCTGCACAGGCATTTCCCCCTAGAAACTCTTTTGAAGCAAAGCCGGAAACTAAGATGCAGGGGAAACGTACCAGAAGAGCAGGAAAATTCAGGATACCTGCCAGAAATGTCTTGAAATGGAATGGCTGTTTCCGGGGTTTTTCCAGCATTTTCTGGGCAATTCCAGTGCCTTTTAAAATATATAAAACGTTTTGAAAAAATTAAAAAATAGAAAAGGATACCATATAAAGTGTTTTATTTTTTTATATATTTATAGTTTTTAATAATTTATTGTACAGACGTTTCTGTGGCATTTCGTTTACAGGGTTCTCTTGGAAAACAGTATTTCCACATTGCACATATGTTTTTGTTTCTGTATAACTTAACTTATTGTAATAAATCAAGAGCCAGTTAATTCTTTTTAAAACCTGGGACAGATAGTGACTGATCTCATAGTAGCATTACATTTAGACGGCAATGACATGGAAAACTAAGAGCGAATGCAATGCAATTACATTTTACTCGGGATTCAAACAGGATAAACTCGTTCAACAAAGTGTAAAAATGAAAAAAAATCAGAACCACTTTTTAAATAACTTGAGAATAGCTCACGAGTTTTTCAAAAAAACAAGTTATCGAGCGCGGACCCCAGTTCTGGCAATTACCTGACACCACGAGTTAGTTTGGCACAACATTCTATGTGAACAGCAATTGCTCACAAGTTATTGGTAATTTCTGTTTCAATGGCTAATATAATGGTTGAAATATCCTATGTTGAAGCTAGGAAATTCTACATTATGCATCAAAAAACTAAGGCCTTTACTTCCAAATTGAGTCATACTCTAAGGGAACATCTAATTATCTAATCATCAATTACATATTAAATATGACAATCAAAAAGAATAAATCACCTGATACATGGAGGTAGGAACCAACGTCTCATAAGCCTCATTCAATGTGACTACTCCTCCTACACCAAGCTCTTTCAAGCGTTGAACATCTTTAGGAAATGGAACAGCACCTAATAAGAGGTACTGAAACACAGAGAGAACCAAATCATCCTTTTGGTCAGAATACTGAAGAAAACCCAAAAGCATTCAGATTCTTATAGACATACATTTGAATTCTATGTCTATGTACTTTCTATTTTACTTCTGCTGCAATTAATATAAATCTGCTAGAGGGTCTGCCACTAGTATAAACCCATCTTAACATGGATCTGATATGTGCCGATAAGTATCCAAAAGAATCTAAGTGCCAAGGCCTACCATGTTCATTACTAATGTTGTGGTGAGTTTGCCACGTTGTGCCTTTTGAACATCACTCAACATATATCAGATGCATGTTGATTTGAATGTGCTACGTTCTTGGGGTTCTATTATTATTATTAAGAGTTGCATATCTATAAAAATGTTGACCTTCAATATTCCGCTCGTATCCGGATACCCACAAACACAAACCGAAATTCCAAGATGATGTTGGGGGTAAAAAGTGCCACTTGGCATCAAAGATGACTAAAGAGATACTCCAAACAGATTCCTTGGGTTATAATCTAAGCCCAGCTATAGCTGTATGTTATTTAAGATGGGAAAATATGTGCCACTAATCCTCAAACTAGATAGCACTTTGATTACAACAATAAGCAAAAAATCATTTGTAGTTGCAAGTCTAAGCAGCTGCATTTAGCCAACATCAGTCGTGAAAACCTATAATTAGAAAACATACTATTTTGAATGATACTGATGTGCAATGAGATTTAAATGGATCTTGCATCAACAGCAAACAAATCTGTAATTTTTTTACTTTAAGGTTCTAGAGAATGAGAGCTAGCCAGAGAAGATCATGCATAACAGGTTTACACAGCATACACCAGTTTCAGACAAAAGAACACTGTAACCAACCCTTTCACAATATGTCATAACGTGAAGACTTTGTCAATCAAGGAAAAAAAGTTAAAAGAAATGGTCAAGACTTATTATTGAGGACTGCAGAGAATAAACAAAAGGGACAATAACATGACAATGATCTTGTCGAGAGTGCACAATAATGATATGAGAAACCGTGGTGAAAGCAACTTGAAAAATGTATGCTGTGATTTACAGAAATATCTAAAACAATATGATACAAATAAAGAAAAATGGAACAGTAGAAGTTTTGCATACATGATATTTGATGTGTTTGTATCATGCCCAGATATAAGCATTAAAACGTGAAGATGAGTGGCCTAGGAAAAAAGGAATTCTAAAGAATAGCCATAAAAAGGGTCAATTTCCCTCCACATGACTCGGTCCCAGAATAAAAATGACAAATCCCAAAAAATGGAAAAACAAACTGTCGATCCTGCTAAAAAAACACAAACTATCAGAACATTCAGCCAAAGTACTAAGAAACCCCATGGAGCTCAAGAAAACGATGGGATTATAGGCAAATCAATTAATCTCAATCTTAATAGGAGCCATGCAGAGCCATACTATCATCAACATAAAACTGCAAACATAATAAATAAATTGCAAAGCTGACACAACAAATATGTAGAACTTATTTTACAAAACATATAAGGAAGCTTAGAGGTTTCCATAACAAATTGTGGCATTGCTGAGGTTAAAAACAGAGCATGTACAATAGACTGATTTGTCATAAATTATCACTAACATCATTCTTCCATTCGTGCCAAAGAGAAAATCGTTTAAGGAGTTAATGGACACTCATCTGGTAAATCTACACAAAGAAGATACATCAGAACATCTAAAATGCCTTCACAAAATTATAAGTCAAACAGAAATAAAACCAAAAGACCATAAAATAAAAAGAGCAATAGGCAAGTAAATAACCTGATCGACCTCGTCCCACCAGCGAAATTCAGCTTGAAGCTTGTTCCGAACAACGTTATACAAAAGTGTTGGATAAAAGAGGACGCGAGCACCTGCTCCTACAACTGCCCTTTTCGCAACCTTGTCTATTCTAACATTCTCTTCTTCTTTACACAAAGACTCCGACTCCGACTCCTCAACCTCTTCCATTTCCTTGATAAGCATTGCTTCTGCTCACAATTGCACGACCACCACCTATCCCTTGCTAACTTGCAAAACTCAGCCTATACACTCCTGTCAAAAGTGCATTAGACTTGAAACCATTTCTTAATCCCTCAAATTTGCCGCTTTCCAATCGATCTGAAAACCCGCAGATTTTTAGTTACATCTGCGTAAAAGCCCCAAATCATATTCGATAATCAATTCGTAAATCAATTGATAGCCATAACATGACATCAAAATCCATGGGCATCTTAAAAACCTCACAAGCAACCAAGGGTTGATTCCTGCCAATTTCACAGTAGTTCCTGATTAGATCAGATCACAATTTCAAAAACGAAAAACAAAAATCGGCAATTCATTTTTTTAAAAACCCTAATCAATTAAAATCATTCTCCATTTACCATTTATATATTCTAAATTGCGCAGGAGGACTAGATTTTAATACATACCTGGAACAGACCGCTCAAGTTAGCCGATTTGCGGACAAAATCGAGCAATTTCTTTTTTTTTCCCAAAGTACGGTCGACAAAATCGGAATTGAAGGTGTTTGAGATCCGCTGGGTTGTCTTTCTCTCTCTTCTGCAGAAGAGAAGAGACATAAAATGGGCTTTCTAGCTACTTCACCTAACACACACACACTCTCTCTCAACAAACCCCAAGCGCATTTGAATGAAAGATATTATTTTTTAACTTGTTTATATCCACGTCTCCACGCCATTACTTTCATTATTTTTGGTGCCACGTACTAACGCGTTGGTCAGCTAGGAAACACGTGGCATATGAATATGATTGTGCCTATGAGCATACATAAAATGTTTTTGAAATTTCTTCAACAAGATGGAAAATAAAACAATACCAATCTTTGAGAGCAGACTTGGATTCGACTCAACGCTAACCCACCGATGCTTCCAATTCCATACCCATGCCTAACAATAACAAATGAGATCGCTCCTCTCCATTTAATATAATATAATATAATATAATATAGTGGAAAGTAATAGAGAGGACTCCCAAACAAAAAAACTCTCTTTGATGATAAAAGAGATGGACTCCAGTGGAGAGAGCTAGCATTAAGGACGGTGAACATATATGTCTAAATTAATTTAATAACATTTTTCATGTTGGAACGCATAGAATGTATTTATAGGAGGTTGGAAAGTAGTGGGACACATTACCATTAGTATTTAATGTTGCAATTTAGAATTTTTATAACATAGATTTTATTTTTATTTTGTTAAAGTTTTATATAAGGTTTTATATTGGGAGGATTTATTATTTTTATAAATATAGAAAATAGGGTTTCATAAAAATAGAAATCAATTTTTATTGTTTAAAAAAAAAAAAAAAAAAAATTTAAATTTTTTAGTAGTGACTATTTTATGAGTCATTTCAAGATGGTATTAAAAAACTCTTCTTCTTTAAAATTTTTTTTAGCATTCTTCTACCACGTGTCATATTTGTATGTGATTCCTGTAAAAATTTCCTTCTAATATTTTATTTGAGACTTTAAACATAAAATGTCTTCTACAATGTATACAATATGAACAAGACGATGACAGATTTGAACAAATCTTTAACAAATACGAGTGGGGACTTGATAGTGCTGAAGAGGAAATCCTTTAAGGTACTAAAATAATTTTTTATTTTTTATTGTAAAACAGCTTGAGATATTTCTTCACTTAAATACAAATTAGAAAATGTTTCCTAAAACATAGATAAAAGATTCAAACCAATTATGGGCCATATTTTTTTGTAAACTTCAACAAGCATGTCATCTTAACCTATTGTTTTATCTTCATTTCCCAAATAGCAATTATTATCTTCTTTGCAAATAGTAAATTATCAAGAACTTTATTTTCTAATGAAAAAATCATAATAATTATGAGAAACGGTAAAAAAATTGTTATCCCTTGGGCAAGCTCTATATTTGTCCATTGGAGAAGATCAAGCAATGATTTGAAGTAGGTCTTGAAAATGTTCTTTATTTCCTCGTAATGATCCATGACTATATCATTTATCAACCAAACTAAAATAACTATTTTTGAAAGATGTTTTTTTTTTATTAAGTCAAAAAATAACTTGATGATTCATCTCCCAATCCTATCTAGCTTTGATTCTCACTTGTATATCTTTATACTTTTATATTATTTTGAGAATGAAGAGTGTTGAAGCAATCCTAATATGTTGCCCAAACTGTAGCTTTGGAATAGGTTATGAACATCTATCAAAGGATTATTTTAGTTTCCTAATGGACATGTATTTTAAATGGTGAAGCACATGAATTGTTTTACAAAATTCCAATCTAGATGTCTACATGTAAATGTAGACATCAAGGCTTATACACAAATAAATAGCAATTTCGATGATAATATAATAAGAGTAAATATTTAGTATATTGATGTTAATAAATCCGCCATCATCTTTAACAAAGTAGTTATACAAGAGCCCCATGAGTCTATTAATAACATATGCAGCCAACACATTAGGAACCCCACCATTTTACATTATTTGATTTATAATAGATCCATGTCTACATTCCACCCTTCACTTATAATTTGAGTTACAGATCAGAGCAGGGAGCTGGCATATTTGAAGAGGAAATACTTTGAGGAATGATGGTGATGCTTGGTGAACTATGTTGTGATCCTCACTTACAAAACAACTTGATGTTTCTTCACCTTTGAAATGCATGCTTCATACTCTTTTTCATTGTTGCATCATTTAGATGGTTGATGAAATATTATTGAATAATCTCATAGGTTCATCATGTAGTTTTCAACTCCGTTTCCATAGAATTTGTGATGCCTTAATTTTTTGTTTACTTGGATCACATCAATGTCTATTAGAGGCTTTGAGATTATTTGTTATAATTTGTAGCTTCTTATGATTCATATCTCTATGTTCATATTTTTCATGGTAGAATGGAAGAAATACTTAATAAATACATTCAAACAACAATTGGTCAAACTCGTTTTGATTGAGAAATAGAAGAAGCCATGAAAGGTTTGTGGGCTTATGATATCCGATAGGGAATGTCACTATTCAGAATCAGGGAGAGGGAACTATATAAGTTCATAGGGAGAGGGTTGGGATTATGGGGTTTAGGCCCATAATAGAAGCTCAAGATTACGAGGGAATGTTGAGTATCTACTAGAGATTGCCTAGGGATGGTCAACCTCTACAGCTTATGAATCAATTTATATTTTTAATGTGTTTACCTATTTCTTTATTACAGGCATGGATAGAAATAAAAAAATTCCATGGATTAATTTATATATTTTACAACTCATACCAAGTCTGATTTTCATTGATATACTTCATTGCTTTTAGAGGATGACTTACAATATGGGGATCTATTATCCTTAAATAATGATATTTTTTCTAAATGTGTTTCAAGTACTAAAGTTCCAAGCGCACAAGTAAACATTGAGGAAGATGTTGAAATCACTATAACAAACAATTGTTTTGTTGAAAAAATCAACCATGAAGAACAATCTCCATAATGTATTGATGTCTCTTTACCTGAAAAATATTTCTCCTACACAACTAACAGTCATAAAAACTTAGTTATTTGTCCTTCCTCCCCAAAAGGGTAGACTTCATTAGAGTATTATAAATACTCTTATTTTGATTGCTAGAAAACACATTGAGAGGGAAATATAGTCCAATGGCAGAGCCATGAAAAAGGTTCTATCATCTTGTAGATACCTAAATCTAGTCACAAGTACTTGACAATGTTAATTATTGACATATCTTAAACCACTTAACTTATGCTCAAATATATGACTCGTATTCATCATTTGTCTAGCCATTTATCTATATGTAGGCTTGACCCCTCTATTTGTCCTCACTTCTACATAAATATACCTAAGTCATTGCTCAAACCTTTTTATATCACTCTTACACCATTTCCAATCTCAAGATAATTATCCCTACTTTTTTGGGGCATGTCCACATTAGGTAGATATGTCAGTCATTGCGGACCTATCTACTTAGCACAACCTTGTCCCTATGTCGTTTAACGATGAGTTTCTAAAAATTTGAAATATTCATTTAGGTCATTTTGCACATTTCACAAGTTGGCTAAAGAAAATCATTCAAAAGGCTCACCATAAACATAAATCAAAGTATTTTACCCTTTTTTTATAAAATGCCAAGTGTGTGTGTGTGTGTGTGTGTGTGTGGGTGTGGGTGTGGGTGTAAAACTAGATAATAACATAATGCTAAAGAAATACAATGATTAACTATATATAATGATTAACTATTCTAATTTTGAAAAATTATTAAATATGAAAAGTTGTTATTTTAGAAAATCACTAAGAAGAAATATACTTTGCACACTAAATTTTGTTGATTATTTTGATTATTTGATCATAAAAATCAAAATAAGAGGTGATTGTGAAAACTCAATATCATGATCAGGAACAAAAATGAGATCTAGACAAGTGTGTTATAGGTGGACAACAATGCAATGTGCCCAAGTTTGTTGATTGTGGGCTTGTCTTAGTGACTATGGCAGACAATTTATAAGAAAAGATAGATAAATTAGGAATTTAGAAGTGACAGATCAGGGGAAGAAGCAAAAGATATTTATGGGTAGATCTACTATAGGAGGACAACAGTGTAATGCACCTAAGTGTGTTTACCATAGACTTGTTAGTCTTAACTATGCATAAAAAATAATCATTTCACCTTTTGTGCTTGTAGATGCTGAGCAATTTGATATATTACAACTAGGGTTTGGCCATATAGAAATCATTATTTATCTTCTCTTGTCTTTGAAACCCAAGTTAGGTCACCTTGATAGCTTGAAAATGTGCAATAAAAATAAGGGAGTGTAATGGGATGAGTTGACCTCAATCACCTATTTGATGCTTGACCATTGCCTACATATCCAATACTCCAAGGTGGGAAGCTAAGCCCACGTAGTTCTCCCACCTAGAGTGAATGTGTAATTGTGCTCATTTGACTATGTGTATGCAGCTAGAATATGGCTTATATACTTGAAAATGATGGCTCTAAAATTGTTTTGAGGGATCTTAACTTAGTTTTTTGTTACTCTTTATGAATGATTCAAAATTTGGATAGAATAGGTCAAATTTGCTCAATGTGCAAAAGTGTAAATGTTTGTACCAAGTGAATAACAAGTGGGGGTATTGAATGACATTTGGCATGTATTTATAGGAAAATCTTTTGATGATGTACTTTAGTTGACAATGTGAAATGTGTTAGAAGACCCAAAATGATGTTTTGAATTTTGGAAACTATTTGTTTATGGGACGCAGTTACTATAAGTGGCAAAGGCACATAGTGTCGTATGTTTTATGCAGAGCTATATAGGGAGATCAAAGATAATTGTCCTCTGTTAGGGATAGTCTGAAGGTGATTTTAGATAGCTTGAGCATTTGACATTTATTTTATTAGAATTTGGAATTAATTTGTCTATAAACTCTAATTAAGATAAAATGAATAGAAAGGTAGCAAATATAACTTACAACTAGTAAAATGAAAGTAAAGTACTTGAATAGATAAAGCACGAATGAATGAAATAAAATAAATATTAATAACATAAGAAGAATTAGTTTTTTTATGCATGTAATATGACTATGTGACTAAAATATGGTTGGAATTGATAAAACATATATAATTATGTGCATGTAACAAAAAATATAACTATCACTAATTAGGATCAAGATCGATTGAAATGAGACAAGATTTACTGCAACTATTATCCTCTATTGGTTGATTCTATCATATTCTAAAAATTAGTAAAAGTAGGGAACATTCCCTTACACTTACTTGATACATGCATATATACATAATTTTGACCTTGGGTTGTGTGTAGATGACCTACAAGTGACTTCTTCAAATTTGAAACCCTAATAAAGCTTGTGTAGTCATATAAAATGTCCAAATTGGTAGTTTTAGTGTGGTTGGTGAGATCCCATCCATGGGTCCCTTTTGCATATTATTGTGACCCTTATAGATGCCTTCTTACTCATTACTAGTCATCTAGAACATTTTGAACCATGATTCCAACTCAGCCAGACCATATTTCATGTGTCAATCTTGTTCCCCCAGGTCTTGATCCTATAGGATAGGAGCACCAAACTTGAACTACAGCACCAGACCCTAAAGTGTCCCATTTTTGGTGCTCCTATCCATTTTCACTTTGAGCCCTAATAGTCATTTCCATCTAATCCTTATCCTTAATTAGGTCAGCTTAGCGCAAAGACATCTGACCCATGACCAATTATTCCATATAAAATCCCACCCAAAGCTCATTTACAAGGGAGGTGAAAAAAATTACAAAGTAAGCAAGAATATAAATAAAACACTAAGACAAACTTCCCTATTATCTACATATAATTACCCAACACAATTGCAAACATATTCAAATCCTCATACCAATCCCTAGCCACCTTAAACACCATTAAAATTGGCATTTTACATCCGCATCACACTATTGCACAAAGCACACTAAGTGAGAGAACTACATATGGCTTGATCCCTCTTCAGAATATTGGTATTTAGGTAGAATGCCCACATAAGGGGTGTGGATTATACATTCAGTGCATCTTACAACTAACCCCCCCCTCTTTCTCAAGTGATTCAAATATTGTTTTATCAAGCATAATGGAGGGTTAGGGTTTGAATATAAAATCAGATTTATAACAAGTTTCATCAATAATCAACGCTTGATTTTTCATAGGCAGGCTCATACAGGCATAATACAAATACCTAGAAAGTTTCAGGTCTTTGTGACCATTTTGGACAATAGCGGTAGGAACAGATAATAGCATCAAACACCAAAGTGTCTTATTTTTGGTGCTCTTGTCCTTTTGCTAAACAAAAGCTAGATTCAGGTTTATGATACCTTCCCAGTCCTATAGCCATTTTTAGCCTCTATATCAACCATCTCAATTTATTTCTGGCTAACTTATATTTCTTCCTATTTATTGTTATTTTTAAAAAAAAGTAAAAAAAGATAAATAATTGCACAAATCAGGACTGTAATTATTGTTATATTTTGTATTGATTTATTAATCTAGACCCTTGACTAAAATAGGAATAAAACTCCATTACTCTCAAAAAAGTTAAATCATTTTGGTGAACCCGACTTACTTCATTTGTGCACAAAAACTCTAGAAACACTAGGAAAAATTCCTCACTGATTTTTTTAGTATTTTTCTAATTTTTCCTGCATATATAAATCATAATTTCCATTTCATTTTTAAAATTTACCATAGTAATTTTTAAAATCATTTCTTTCGAACTCTAGTTGAACTTACTAGGTCCCTTTGCTTCTTGAGTTATCACCTTACATGTTTGTGAGTTTCGTATCCTTTTTATGCATATTCCAGTTTATTGTTTTTAGGACTTTACATTTCCTTTATTCATTACTTTCCTTCCATTGCATTTTTCTTATTACAACTTATTGCAAAAAATTCAATCTATTTTTTATTTGTTTTCCTACTTGAATAATGGCCCAATAAGAGAGAACTTCAAGACCTTTTAACTAAACATCCTGATATACAAGATGATATGCTTAAAATACTACAAGAAGAATAACAAAAAGCAAATAATGGTCAATCCTCTCAAACCATAGAACAACCAGTTGTAATTGATACTATGAGGATAACTATGTCTCAACAACCCCTTATAGTAGCCCAACCTTCTTATGAGACACCACCAATTACAGTTAGTAGATCCTTGTCTCCTGATGTGACTACCCTTAAACAAGAGATAAAATCTCTTTGATCCAAGGTGCTACATCTTGAGCAAGGTGCCTCTAGACCAATATAGACTTTAGATTCTTTTGCTCTACTTCATACACCATTGGCACATCATATTGCTTCTACACCCTTGCCACCAGGTTTTATTCAACCCAATCTCACTCTATATGATGGCATGGGTGATCCAGAAACAAACTTGAGATATTTTCATACAACATGCTTAGACTATGTGCTAAATGACTAGTTATTAACCAAGTTATTTCTATAGAGTTTAAAGGATTATGCTCTACAATGATTCTATAGTCTACTGAATCAGTCAATCAACACATTGAATCCTTTAGCTAACATGTCAATAGCTCATTTTAGCATTAACATAGGTGACAAGGTTTCTTATGCCCAAGTTTCATAATAGAAACAAAGGTAAAATGAGCATCTCACAAATTATGTTCTTTGATATAAGACTATTTTGGCTAAAATGACTAGCCCCATGGCCAATCAAGAATTACAGGACCTCTTCAAGCAGAGTCTTCTATCAGCTTTTCATGAGTCAATAATGTTCAAAAAGTTCTTTTCCTTTATTGAGTTATGTCTTACACTAAAGGAAAGGGAAGTCAAATTAATTTCAACGGGCAAACTCAAGTACACAAGCATATCAGAAACAACAAACACGACTAACAATAAAGTCCCATACAAAGTAAAAGTTAATGATAACAAAATTCAAAATCAACCTACATTTAATGTAGTTTTAGAGCCCCCTCAGTGAGTGGTTTTATCAGCACCTCCTCGGTGAGCCTTTACCAATCTACCAGTATCTCTAGCTAGAGTCTTACAGTAGATATTAGAATGCAATATCATAGCTCTCCCTCTTATTCAGGAAGTTGATACAACAGAGCCTCTTTCATGTGGATATGATTAGAATGCATTTTGTGATTTTTATAGGGCACCGAGCCACACAATGAATAAATGCATCAGTTTGTGACACAAGATAGAAGACTTGATAGATGATAACCTTATTGATCTTGGCACTCTAGTCGAGCCTCCTCAGGTAAAGCAATCATAGGACAAGGCTCCAAAAAAATTCTTAGATCCTTTCCCACAACATTCTAAACAAGAGACAGGGGACACATCAGGTGTTCACCATGTATATCATGCACACCCTCCACCAACTACATGTCAGGCACCTTTAGTTGAGTCACATCCTTTGAGCAATATGATTGGTGTGTATAATTCTAGAGTTCCATCTAGACCTTTGATCTCCTTTTAGAGCAAGAGATAGTTAAGGATGATTCAAATTACTATGCACTCTTTATTAGAGCCTACATTGATCACCATCCCATTCATAGTGTTTTTATAGATAATAGATCTAGTGTGAACATGTGCACTATGACATTAATTCAGTATTTGGGATATTCAAAGCAAGATATCACCCTAATGGACACAATTATCAGTGGATTTTGTGGGTAAATAAAAATTTCATTGGGTGAGATTATACTTCCTTTATAGGTTGGTCCAGCACATGTGGCCACACCATTTACTATTATTCCCAATGTAAGAGTCTTCAACATGTTATTCGGTCGACCATAGATCCATAAACTCTGTGTAGTACCATCTATAGTTCACAGATGCATGAAATACATTCACACTAATTAGGTTGTTATAGTTGATGGAGTTTTTTATGAGTTACCACTCCCCACTTTAGATCCATATCTTACTCTATAGTTACCAATTTTAGCTTCTCTACTAGTTATGATTCTTCCTCTAGTTGAGATTCAGACACAATCGAGGCCTCCCTCACCAGTACAAAGAGTTCATACACTTCCATAGAGGCCTCTCTTAGAGCAACCACTATATCAATAACAGTTTTAGGACTCTAGACAATTTTCAACTACAATATTCACACCTAGGGTAGTATCATTGAGGTCTCATACCTCTACACACAAAGCACATTTTTAGAGAGCTTCTTCTACTACTAGATGGGTCCCTAAGAGCCCCATATTTTCATCCACTTCTTAGAGTTACAGGGAGACCCCGCATTCAATTTTCACTATAGAGATTTCATAGCACTTATAGCATACACAACTTTTAGATTCACAATCTCAACCCTTCCATCATGCTTCATGATCACATATAATCCCCTCCTTGATACAAGACACCATGATAGGGAGTCCCTTATGAGACTCATCACTTAGTATCATTTCTTCTCAACTTACTTGTACATAGTTTCTTTTCACTTTTTTGTACATAGTCTCTTTTCGATTTCTTATACATATCTTATTTCAAAATATAAAAACATTCAAGTAACTCAAAATACCAAAAACATTATAACATGTCAAAATACAAAAACATTCAAATAACTCAAAACACCAAACACTTTTCAATTACATACATTATTCATGCTTTACATTTATACTACCATGCTAGGCTTACATTTTATTGTTATATGCTATTATTATCGATTTATTTACATTACCATGTTTCACTTGATCTTCTTTGAGTGTGTGCAGCGACACCTAAATCCTTGATTAATTCACTCTACCCATTGAGGGGGCATCCCAATTCTACATTTGAGACATACATCGACATATCTACCCATTGAGGGCATCTTCTACATGACTACACCATCTAGGTTATGTCATTCCTATACCACACACTCTAGTTATTATGTTGATGTACATTAATTACTAGCTTACATAAATTATTCTATCGACACTCACTAGTATATAGCACTTGTGTATTTATTAGCATCTACTTAGTCTTATACCACATATTTTGCATACTTTCACTTCTTGTATTGATTAGTTAGATGAAATAGTATTTATAGCATTTACATGCCTTCCTTTCTTGCTTTGAGTAGTTAGATGTGTTTGCACTTCTTAGTTCTTATTTTATTTCTTGTGTGTACCTTAGGACATTTGTCAATGTCCTTTACTTGTATTCTTGTATGTGCTTGTGGGCCCTCATGCCAATCTTCTTTGTTTGCAAATATATGTGTATGTGGGCATTTGAACATGCCTTATATGATTACTTTCCCAGTTTGAGTGACATGTGCCCATGTCCCTTTTTTGCTTGGTCCCTTGGCCTCTTTTGTATGCTTCTTGCTTCTTGCCTGGTGTGCTTGTTTGCTTTTCATATGTTTGCAATATCATGATCCACATCATGCATTATCTTACCTTATTAGATGCCATGATGGACATCATGCTCCATCTCTCCATGATAACTAACAACTAACCATATTTGCACCTTTAGTTCAGTATGTTACACATGTTATTACATTGTTACATCTATCTAGGCATACTCATGTTAATCTAACCATTTCCAATACAAACTATGTTATATTTTGAGACATCTTTTTTATTATCATTGCTATATCATGTATTTCATAGCGTAACACACTTCTAGGGCTCTTTCTTCTAAGGGAAGTCATTACAAGGTCTTCATTCCTACCTTCAAAAGAGGGGGCAACAAATAAGGGTCTTGGCCATAGAGATCAGAGCCTTCTACTTGTCAAAAATTAGTTTTCAAAACACTAAGAATAACAATCAGAGTTTAAAATATGTGGAATAGACCAAAAAAATAATGACGAATATAGAATAGTCACCAGAATCAGTAAAAGATAAGAGCACCAAAAGTAGACAGTAGCGTCAAACACCAAAGTGTCCCATTTTCGATGCTCCTATCTAAATATCCAAAAATCTATAATTTTTAGAAACTGATAGAAAGGTAAGGTCAATTACAGTTTTGTCAGCTACAATTCAATTTAGATTGGGTAGTTTTATTATAATTTTACTCAGAGTATCCAGATATAGGGGGCATCATGCATGGCATGATCGCTCTCACTTCCAGTTTTAGATTGGGCAGTTGGTACAACTTTTAGATCAAAATCCATGTTACAAACACCAACAATTGGGGGTAATGTGTGTGGCACATTTGTCTTCTTTTCTTTCTATTTCATTGTATTACCTAGGTATTCTCAACAGTTGCATATCTTATTCCATTTGTAGATGGTTGGCATCATTTTAGAGTGGCTTTCATATAAGCCTAGTTCTCAGTTTTAGAGTGGCTTTCATACAAGCTTAATCTCCACCTTTTGGAGTGGCCAAGATTGGCCTAGTTCTCAGTACACATTCGGCTATCCACGCTACATTTTTAGATTACATAGCATTCATGGGCTTCATGAGCCATCTCATATGACACACATTCATATTAGTATCAGTTCATAACTACACTTAGTGGGCAATGATGGAGCCAAAGGACTAGCTATCCTTTATATTCTTGAGCCACCTACTTAGAGGGATTGGACACACAGTCCAAACATCGATTAACACATGCTTGGTCACATAGCTTCACTTAGTGGGTTATGATGTAGCTAAAGTGATAGCCTTTGTATTCTTGAGCCACCCTTAGGGGATTGAGATCTCAACTTCATTCATGCTATTACTCCTAGTACAACACATATCTAACATCACTCAACATCACAATAAATTTACGCTTCATGCTGTGCTCTCTCTACGCACACGTAACATCACACATCTTCATGGACTTCACCCTTGCAGGTAAGTTCAGGTACACTTTTTATTTTTCCTTTATCCTAGTATTTCATTTTGTTGTATCACTAGAATAAAGGGGGGGCAAATGTAGTCATATAAAATGTCCAAATTGGTAGTTTGAGTGTGGTTGGCAAGATCTCATCCATAGGCCGCTTTCACATACTCTTATGACCATTTGAGACACCTTCTTGCTCATTACCAGTCATCCAAAACCTTTTAAACCCTAATTCTAGCTTAGTCAAACCATATATCTTTGTGCCTATCTTGTTCCCCTAGGTCCCAAGCCTATAAGATAGGAGTACCAAACTCAAACTACAATGTTAGACCCTAAAGTGTCTCATTTTTGGTGCTCCTATCCATTTAAACTTTGAACCCCAATGATCATTTCCATCCAATCCTTATCCTTAATTAGGTTGGCTTAGTACAAAGACATCTAACCCATGACCAATTGTTCCCTATAAAATCCCAGTCAAATCTCATTTACAAGGGAGGTGACAAAACTTACAAAGCAAGCAAAAATACAAACAAATCACTAAGGTAAACTTCCCTATTCTCTACATACAATCACCTAACATAATTACAAACATATTCAAATCCTTATATCAGTCTCTAGCCACCTCAAACACTATCAAAATTGGCATTTTGCATCTACATCACACTATTGCACAAAGCACACTAAGTGGGAGAACTACATATGGCTTGATCCCTCTTCAGAGTATTGGTATGTAGGTAGTATGCCCACACAAAGGGGTGTGGATTACATGTTTAGTGCATCTTACACACTAACACCCCCTCTTTCTCAAGTGATTCAAATACCATTTTATCAAGCATAATGGAGGGTTAAGGTTAGAAGACAAAATCAGCTCTATAGCAAGTTCTGTCGACAATAAACGCTTGATTTTTCATAGGTAGGCTCATATATGCACAATGCATATACCCAAAACATTTTAGGTCTTTGTGACCAGTTTGGACAATAGCAACAGGAGCAGAAAATAATGCCAGACACTAAAGTGTCTCGTTTTCGATGCTCTTATCGTTTCATTGAATGAAATTTAGATTCAGGTTTATGATACCTTCCCAGTCCTGCACAACCATTTTTAGCTTCTATATCAATTGTCTCAATTTATTTCCAGCTAAGTTATATTTCTTCCTATTTATTTCTATTTTTAGAAAAAAGTCAAAAAAGATAAACAATTGCACAAATCAAGACTGTAATTATTGCTATATTTTGTACTAATTTATTAATCCAGACCCTTAACTAAAATAGGAATAAAACTCCATTATTCCCAAAAAAGTTAAATCAACTTACAATAGCTAAAAAACTTCAAAAAAAAGGGTGGAGTGTAAAGGGTTGATCTAACCCCTATCATTCTTGTGAGATTGATCACTACCTATGTATCCAATACTCCGAAGAGGGAAAGCAAGCCCACATAGTTCTCCTACTTAGAATGTTTAGTGTGATTATGCTCTTTTTGCTATATGTATGAATCTAGAGTATACTTAAATATTTGATAATAATTTTCTTGAGTTGAATAGAATAAATATTTGACTTAGCTAAAGGTTACTTCAAATTAATAGAATCAAATTTAGGAAGAAGAGAATTTTTTTTCTCAATGTGCAATCGTTTGAATGTGCCTCAATATTGAAATTTCCAAGTGATAAAATAAGTCACTTAGATGTCCTTTTATAATAATCTAAAAGGGGAAAACTTCATGCTACCTATCCTAAAAATGTGAATGAACCTATAAGGGATGGGTTAAATTTGAAAAAGAGCCATTACAGAAGGGAAAAGATAGGATCAATGCATAAGGATAATATCAACTAGTTAATCATGTCCCATATGGGTTGATTCTATTTTGGATAGGGTGGTGCTTGGTTTTTAAAATTTGAATGTCCATATAGATGCTTATAGAGTTTTTTAACAATTAAGAACATTTATATAAGTGTAAAATAATAACAATGTGTATACAAATGCTTATATAGGTATTTAACAATTAAGAATATGTATATAAGTGTAAAATAATAACTTAGAAATGGATAAGTCCATGCAAGTACTTAGGATAGAGCGAGGTGGAAAAATAGGCCCAATTTAAGTGCTAAAGTCAATTAAAGTGGGTCAAAACTAACATTATTAAATATTCATCACCAAATTTGAGTTAAATGCTATAATATAGGATTGACTAGCTCAGGACAATAATAACAATTGATCTTAACTATTTCTTATCGATATTGTCTAGGATAGAAAATGTAGTTTGCTATGTTTAGACTGTGAAAACAATGTGCTAAATGGCTAAATTTGGTAGCATAGTTCATTATTTTAGACTATTCAGATATGAGAATTGAAAAGGAAAAGCTAAAGAGGCCAAAAATACACAGAGACCCAAGATCTAGAAGACTAGTGGAATCAATCACATCTGTAAGAAGTGGAATAATATAATGACAAAGCAATCAATAAGCTACGCACAATCAAATTTTTCTTTTTTTTTTATTTGAATGTTTTTGAATTTTCTAAATTTTACTTGTAATCAATGGTCATCTAGTAAGTTGTCCTCACAAAGATTGAAATTCTTAAAGTTGTACAAGTACATGGCATATATTTCTGCACCTTTTGAATGTGCACATTCTATTTTATTTGTTATTTTTGAAGAGATTACATAACCTTGTTCATTTTTACCATTGTGTGGTATGTGATTATTCATTCTTCATATAAAAAAGCGATGCACTATTTATTAGTATCCATTGTAGCTTGCATTTGATGTAACCATGATTGTCTCAATGTAAATGGAAATCGATGTGCATGAGACATAACCCATGCCTATGTATTTACAACCCACAAGCTATTGGGTATATGATATATCCAAGAGCTTCTTCCCAATATACACTATGATTTAGTTCATTGATATTATACCTTGTTTGTTGTAATCCTCTAACATTATATATAGTTAACTATTTAGTAGTATTAATGGGATTGTGTTTGTAATAATATTTGTAGAGTAAATTTTTACTCTACGTTGCATTCAAATTTTTAGTCGAGCACTGCAATTTTGGTTCCCGCATACCTTGGTCTTAGCAGCATATTTGGAGCAGAGTGCGGGTTCATTTTCCATCTAAGTGTCAAAGTGTAGCAGAAAGTGCCAAGTGGCAGTGCGGAAGGCCCTGAACTACCTTTTTCAAAGGAAGGTAGAAGTCACCACGTGTCGGCATCTGAGAGACTTTGTTTCAATGCATGGGTTCAATTCAGAAAGGCGTCATTCCATTTTATCTAAGTATTGAAGAGCAGCAGAGGCTACCAGGTGTCACTCTCCGAGCCCCTTTCTACTCAATCCCCGAAAATAGTGGAAGACGCCACATACCCCTTGAAGGAGAAGTGGAAGATGCCACGTATCTTCCTAAGAACAATGGAGGCCGCCATGTGTCAACTTCTGAGAGACCATCTTCGAGCTTCATTGCCAAGTAAAGATTGTGGTGGGTCCCAGGTGTTATTTCAAAGACCTTCACAACAGCAAGTGTCAACATGTGAAGACTACCACGTGCATCCTTCCCCTTTTAAAAGTTTCTTGGGCAAGGAACGCGGTGAGTTTTATTTTGTTAAAATTGCTAAGTATCGAGGAAGCGGATTGTGATAGGTGTCGAAGGCAGAGCATTCCTGAGCAGAATATAGAGAAAGTAGAAAGCGCCAAGCATTGTTCTTTGGTGCCTTCTAAGCAATAAGGAGAATTTTTGGATACTGAGCAAGTGTCCTCTTCCGTTTCAACAGAATAGAGTGTTTCGTGTATCTATTACCACAAAGTGAGATGGAGGGAAACTCAGTGGGAGTTATTTTTGGTAGATGGAACAGTTCGCCAGGTAGATTTTTGGGGGCCTACAAACATTAAAAGGACCGTCTATTTGTCCCCTGTAAGCGGAGGTAGAATGGACAATTAAGCGGTTAAGCAGATGATGGAACAAGAAATTCAGGCACAGAAGGAGGTACTAGACATGAATCGCCATGCCGCAGTTAGGGTAGTTCTTGATAAGACCAAGATGCATCCAAGGCATTGAAAGCGTCGTCTGTTTGTCCCTTGTGAGTTAAGGACAGAGTAGAATTGTGCGGGAAAGAGGAAAATGGTGAGAGATATGAGGCTATAAAAGAAGAATAATTGTAAAAGAGGGGGGGGGATTTTATAGTTTGAGACTTGCTAGAGTTTTTGGCCAGTAATATCATTTGATTTTGTCTCATTTTCTTGAATTGTAAAGTTGATGTAATTGTACATGTTTCTGTGCCTTTTATGTGGCTGAATGAATTGAGAAGATTAAACTCTATGCCTTGGTTGATATTATCTGTGTCATTTGCAAAGGTAGTCTATACTGTAGATTTTTTGGAGTTGTGATTAGGAATGTCATTTACTTTTGTCTCATTTTCTTGAGTTGGAAGGTTTACATAACTTTACGTGATTTCTGTGCCTCTTATGTGATTGGAAGATTCTTATAAGAAGATTGAACACTATGCCTTTGTTGATGTTTCCTGTGTCTCAGTGAAAGAAGCCTCTATTGTGAGCCTTTGTTTCTATTATTTCAATCTTTTACATTGATCATGCACTTGTCTACTCTTAAATGGAATTGAATCCTATATATAGTTTCACCGTGCTCAGGTTAGGATTAGGATTACACTCAAGCGCATCGCCATAGTTAGGTTTCAATTCCTGCATTTGCATTTCTATTTAATTTCCTATCCCTTTTCCCCTAAACACTTGATAAAATAGAAGAGACCAGCTTCTCTAATATCTGAAGGTTGTTTCAAGCCACAATGTCCCATAGCTTGAAACTTCCCATTGTTGATTGATTAGAATCAAGCACAATTTTCATCATCAATAATTTTTGGCACGCCCGGTGGGACCAGCCTTGAAGTTTCTTTCAAGACCACATGAACCAGAGAGCTACAAGGAGTCAGAGCTGTGGACCAGTCACCAAATCACAATCTGCTACAAATCCAGGTATTCTTTTGCCACCTCTGGTAATTAGTCCAAGAAGAAGAGCTAACTAGTTTGTACCAGTACCAAACATGGGAGCCCCTATACCCCCAAGAAATTATGCAAGCTCAAACACTGGTAGCCCCTTAATCCTTCCAACACCACCAGCTGTTTGGGATTGTATCCTAATAAATGCTCTAAAAGCTCTACCCAAATTTAGTGGGCAAGACTCAAAAACACCCGTGGAACATCTTCAAGATGTATCAGATGTTTGTGCCATACATGTTGTCACACAACAGAATGTGGCCATAAGGTTATTATCAGCCTCATTCAAAGGGAAGGCTTTAGAATGGTATCAATCTTTGACCACAAATACCATATCTACATGGGACCAGCTCAGAGATAAGTTCTTTGAAAGATTTGCAGAGAAGGGTGATAAGTCTTCTTTGTTACAATAATTAATCACTATTCAAAGAGGACCATAGGAGGACATGACTGATTTCAACACCAAATTCCAGAAAATTTGGGACAGAATCCCCGCTATAGCTAAACCACCACCTGGTATGGCCATAGTATTCTATCTCAAGGCTTTAAATTCAGATATATCTATTATGATTCAGTCATTGGGAGGACACACTTTGCCAACAGCTTATGACTATGCGGTTAGAGCTGAAAATCATTTAATAGATGCTGGAAAGTTACCTCTAAGGCCCCCATGCCTATGTTCCTAGAAATTTCCTTACCCTTACCTCAAGAGGTTCCTAAAGTTGTAAGCCTGCCTGTGTCTATGTATACTTACCACCGCCTCACAGACAATTCCTCTCAACTCAAATAGGGAGATGGTTCCAAGTCAGAATAATTATGTGGATGATACTAATGCTTGGTGTTTCCCTTGCAATGATGCTCACACACCCAGAGATTGTCCTAGGGGTAATCTACAATAAAGGGTGGCTGAGCAGAGAAGAATAGATGGTCAGTTTGCTAGTACCAGTAATAATCAAGCCTACCAGTCTCTCGACATGCAAAATTCAGTTCTAGTGGCTCAGATGCAAGGAATGTCCTTGCAACAAGAGGAAGAAATAGCCCTGGAACATGCTTTGTTCTCATGGGTTGATGATGAAGAAGTAGTTTTCTTGAACGAAGCATCTACCTCCCAAAGGCTAGTAGTGCAATCTGATTATTACACCAGATCAAAGAGGAGGATGGTGGAGCAGCCCGAGATTGTAAGTGGTCAAGTCAAGAATAATCCTCCATCTCAGGGGCAAAGGAACGCTATTGTTAGACAAGAAGTGCCTCAGCCGGTATGAGATCAAGAGATTCCTACCCAGATTTAGGAAAAATGAGGTATCCCTATTACCAAAAAACTCAGTCTTTGGGACCTATCAATGTAGTAGACCAATTAAAGAGGACCCCAACACAAGTATCGATATGAGATATTTTGGCTATTCCTGAACAAAAGACACTACTACAAGAAGATTTGCAAGGGCAAGCAGTGCTAAAAGGTGCTATTACCAAGGAAGGACCTGCTGGAAAGGAAAAGCTCAAAGATACGGTTCCTCCAATGACAACTGCCTTTGTGAACAATGCAACATAAATAAATAAATCCAAGCCAGAGCCTTTCTATTTGACTCTAATAGTTGGAAAGAAACTCCTGCATAATGCATTGATAGATTCAAGAGCTAGTACAACTATGATGCCCAAGCAAATAGCTGATGCTTTGAAAATAAAATATGAACCCCTTGCAAAGGGAGTTATGCAGCTAGATGGCAAAACAGTGCAAACCATAGGGATAATTAAACAACTCCCCTTGCAGTTATACACATGTCCCAACATAGTGGTCAACCAAGATATAGTTGTCATAGATATCCCTCATGTCTTTGGTTTATGTTTATCCAGAGACTTTACAATAAAAATAGGAAGATATATGTCTCTTGACTGGTCTCACTTCATCCTGAGATCCTGATACGATTCAAAAATGAAAATTATATATGAACCACTATCCAAGGACCATATCACCAACGAACCAACAACAAGATTAGAAGTAGATCATGCCATGATAAATAAAGAAGAAAAAACTTTTGTCTAAGAACTAGGAGACTGGACTGAGCATGATCAAGAAGAAGAAAACAACCAGTTGTTGGATATGATGCATAGCGACCCATATGGGAACTATGACTCTACTGGTTTGGGCACGTATGTCATTTTTAATGAGGATCATGCAATCCTAAATGTTATAAGAGAAGATGCACCTACTACTCAAGATTCAGAGATCTGGACCTTAAATTTTGATGGAGCTAGAAGTAGACATGGTGCTGGAGCAGGAATTTGTCTTACTGCTCCAAATGGTGATAAAATTTTAAGGGCTATTCGATTCTAATTTGCCTGCACTAATAATGATGTAGAGTATGAATCTTTAGTACATGGGCTCTTGTTAGCCAAGAAAAAGGGAATAAAGAACCTAAAAGTAAAAGGAGATTCATAATTAGTAGTAAAGCAAATACGAGAAAAGGCAACAGCTACAAATGTGAGAATGAGATCCTACAGGCATAAGATTTGGGATTTGATAGAAATTTTTGAAGCTTTCAATATTGAGATAATCCCTAGAAGCCAAAACTCTGAGGCTGATAGGATGGCTCAGATTGGCTCACAGTTTAACCCAGCAACTAGCCTATTGGTTAACAATGAGTCAGTAAAAGTTATAGTGAGGCCGACCATCCCAGACAATGATGAAAATTGGCAAGTGTTTGAAAATGATGCTCAGGTAGTCTCTTTCTTACAACAATCAGATGAGTTTGCTAATCAGTTGCATACTAAAATTGAAGAGGCATATGGTGATCAGGTTATCCAATTAAGGACTAATAAGCTTCCCAAGGGATTGATCACCTTAGAAAACTTGTTTGACCCAGAGGATGTAAGCCTAGAAAAGAAAAGGTTCCAGGTAGATAAAGCAGACTATTCTAAAATAGAGGTGAGTGATGGGAAAAGACTAAAAGTCAAGAATTTCGTAACTTATAAAGAGAAGGAAAGACTAATCGAATTGTGCCAGAGATATGACAGAGTCATAGCTTGGAGTTATGAAGACATTCATGCATACAATAGAGACATTATCCAGCACACAATAGAGTTGATTGAAGGATCCAAGCCCATCAGATAGAAATAGAGGCTAGTAAATCCAAGGATCGAGCCTCTAATGGTAGATGAGTTGCAAAAACTTCTAGATTCCAAAATAATATTTCCAATCAAACACTCAACCTAGGTATCAAATCTAGTCCCAGTTAGGAAAAAGAATGGGGATGTAAGACTGTGTGTAGATTTCAGAGATCTAAATAGAGCATCTCTGAAAGACCACTATCCCTTACCCTCCATGGAACAAATTCTACAAACTGTGGCTAGATCAGAGAGGTTTTCTTTACTTGATGGTTTCTTTGGATACAACCAAATTTGGCTAGCTGAGGAAGACCAGTACAAAACTACTTTCACTACTAAATGGGGAACATTTGCCTATGCAAATATGCCATTCAGCTTATCAAATGCAGGATCCACCTTTCAACGAGCTATGGATATAGCTTTTGGTGAACTTATAAATAAGGTCATCCTGGTCTATTTGGACGACCTCACTATTTTCTCAAAAAATGCTGATGATCATTTTGATCACTTGGAATCTATCTTCAAGAAATGTCAGGATTTTGGGATATCATTAAATCCCAAGAAATGTATTTTTTCTGTACCTCAGGGTAAACTGTTGGGGCACATAGTATCTAAGGAAGGGGTTTCTATAGATCTCGAGAGAATTGCAGCTATAATGGACCTACCTCTTTTAGTAAATAAAAAGGTAGTTTAGTCCTTTTTAGGGAAGATCAATTTTGTCAATAAATTCATATCTAATTTTGTAGGCTTGGTTAGACCAATGACATTCTTGCTAAAAAAACCTGGTCTTCAAATGGACTATAGAAGGGAAGCAAGCATTTGAAGAGGTCAAGAAGGCTATCTTAGCAGCCCCAGTGCTCAAGAACCCAAATTTTTCCAAGCCCTTCGTAATGTATGTCTATGGAGGAGAGTCAAGTAGTGCTGCTGTCTTGACTCAAAAAAACAACAGGCTAGAGGGGGAACACCCAATAGCCTTTTTCTCAAGAAATCTCAGAGAGTATGAGACTAGGTACAATTTTGTGGAAAGACAAGCCTATGTCATGGTAAAAGCCCTCAAGAAATTCAGGCATCTGATATTAGGGAATGAAATTTTGATACTTGTAGCTCACCCAAGTGTCAGGGAATACATCATGGAGGGGGAAATTACTGAGAAAAGAGCCAATTGGATCACTAAGATCCTTGAATATGATGTAGAGGTCAAACCCACCAAGTTGGTCAGAGGCAGGGGGTTATGCCAATATATAACCCAAGAGCTTGAAAAGATGTTATTTGAGGAAGTAGATTCAGAAGGAGAGACAGAGATGGTGCTAAAATTACAAGAGGTTGATCAGGAATCCTAGGTCACAAGCAGGATTCAATTTATAAAAAATGAGGTTTATCTGAGATAACTCCCTTGAAATAAGAGGAGATATTATAGGATACAGGGAGTTCATTTTGTTTTAATTGAACAAGTCCTTTTCAAAAGAAATTTTGATGGAAAATTGTTAAGATGTGTAGAATAGGCTGAAGTTAAGAGGATACTACATGAAATGCATCATGGAATATCAGGGGGGCATTTTTTTGCAAAGACCACAGCCATAAAGATAAGTGAGGCAGGATATTTTTGGCCTACTTTATTTGCAGATTGTTATCAGTTGGTTAGAAAATGTCGATCTTGCTAGTATTATATGGGGATGAGGAGGAATGCAGCCATGCCCTTTAGTCCTATAATTATGGATGAACCTTTTACTCAATGGGGTTTTGAATTCATTGGAATGATAAATCCAGTGTCTAGTATGGGTCACAAATGGATATTACCTACCACTGAGTATTTCACTAGATGGATCGAGGCAGTCCCACTTAAGGAAGCAACAGAGAATGTGATCTTAGATTTTCTAGGGGGTATCACTACTCACTTTGGGGCTCCTCGTACCATCATTTCAGATAATGCTAAAGCATTCTTGGGGTCTAAAGTATCTGACTTTGCCTTGAAACATGGAACCTATCTGAAAACTTCATCTAACTATTACCCTCAAGGTAATGGTCTAGCAGAATCAACCAACAAGAACCTGATAAGACTCATCAAAAGAGTAGGGGCTGATCATCACAAAGAGTGGCATAAAGTGCTTAATCTAGCACTATGGGCTGATAGAAGCATGCCCAAGCAAGTGATCAAAATGTCTCCATATGAATTGGTATATAGAAAGTCTGTCGTGATTCCCCTAAGCTTGGAAATCTCTACTCTCCAACTGATCAAACAAATTGAGATTGAAGAAAATGGCCCTATGCAAGTCAGACTCACAAAACTTTTGGAAGTTCAGGAAAAGAGGGATATAGCCCATGATTCATTGATCAAGCACCAGGGAATGATTAAAGACTATTTTGATAAAAGGACTTTGAATCCTAATTTTGAAGTGGGTTTGATTGTTTTGAAATGGGATGCAAGGGCCACGAAGCTGGGTCAGCATACCAAATTCAAAGCGCTATGGACTGGCCTGTATAGAATTTGTGTGTGCAAGCAAAATAATTCTTTTGAGCTAGAGTCAATGGAAGGAGAACCTGAAGAAATTCTTGTAAACATAATCTATTTGAAACATTTCAATTGACTTGGGTCTCTCATGTATTATAGTTAAATAATTTCCCTTTCTCGCATTATTTTTCTGTTGTTTTCCTACTTTTCTTTTAAATAAGTGTTTTAAACATATGTCAACGGCTCTTTTAAAGCTGTAATTTTCACAATTTTGATCTATTGGGAGGTGGAGTTTTCTTTTTGAGCAGGCTCAATAGTTCTGAGGGTCGCCAGTAACTATAGAGTAAATTTTTACTCTATGTTGCATTCAAATTTTCAGTCGAGCACTGCAGTTTTGGTTCCCGCATACCTTGGTTGTAGCGACAAATTTGGAGCAGAGCGCGGGTTCATTTTCTGTCTAAGTGTCAAAGTGCAGTGAAAAGTGCCAGGTGCCAGTTGCAAAAGGCCCTGAACTACCTTTTTCAAAGGAAGGCGGAAGTCACCACGTGTTGGCATCCGAGAAACTTTGGTTCAACACATGGGTTCAATGCTTTGGTTCAACACAGAAAGGCATCATTCCATTTTATCTAAGTATTGAAGAGTAGCGGAGGCTGACAGGTGTCACTCTCCGAGCCCCTTTCTACTCAATCCCCAGAAACAACAAAAGATTCCACATACCGCTCAAAGGAGAAGTGAAAGATGCCACGTATCTTCCTAAGAACAATGGAGGCCACTATGTGTCAACTTCTGAGAGACCATCTTCGAGCTTCATTGCCAAGTAAAGATTGTGGTGGGTCTTGGGTGTTATTTCAAAGACCTTCACAACACCAAGTGTCAACATGCAAGGACTGCCACGTGCATCCTTCCCCTTTTAAAAGTTGCTTGGGCAAGGAATGTAGTGAGTTTTATTTTGTTAAAACTGCTAAGTATCGAGAAAGTGGATTGCGATAGGTGTTGAAGGTAGAGCATTCTTGAGCAAAATATAGAGAAAGTGGAAAGTGCCAAGCATCGTTCTCTGGCGCCTTCTAAGCAATAAGGAGAATTTTCGAATACTGACCAAGTGTCCTCTTCCATTTCAACAGAACAGAGTGTTCTGTGTATCTATTGCCACAAAGTGAGATGGAGGGAAACTTGGTGGGATTTATTTCTGGTAGATGGAATAGTTCACCGGATATATTTTTGGGGGCCTGCAAATATTAAAAGGGCCATCTGTTTGTCCCCCATAAGCGGAGGTAGAATGGACAGTTAAGCAGCTAAGTAGATGATGGAATGAGAAATTCAAGCGCAAAAGGAGGTACTAGACATGAATCACCATGCCACAGTCAGGGCAGTTCTTGATAAGACCAAGATGCATCCAAGGCATTGAAAGCACCGTCTGTTTGTCCCCTGTGAGTTAAGGACGGAGTAGAATTGCGCGGGAAAGAGGAAAATGGTGAGAGATCCGAGGCTATAAAAGAAGAAGAATTGTAAAAGAGGGGGGGATTCTATAGTTTGAGACTTGCTAGAGTTTTTGGCCTGTAATATCATTTGCTTTTGTCTCATTTTTTTGAATTGTAAAGTTGATGTAACTGTGCATGTTTCTATGCCTTTTATGTGGCTGAATGAATTGAGAAGATTGAACTCTATGCCTTGGTTGATATTATCTGTGTCATTCGCAAAGGTAGTCTATACTATAGATTTTTTGGAGTTGTGATTAGGAATGTCATTGCTTTTGTCTCATTTTCTTGAGTTGGAAGGTTTACATAGCTGTACGTGATTTCTATGCCTCTTATGTGATTGGAAGATTCTTATAGGAAGATTGAATACTATGCCTTTGTTGATGTTTCCTATGTCTCAGCGAAAGAAGCCTCTGTTGTGAGCCTCTATTTCTATTATTTCAATCTTTTACATTGATCATGCACTTGTCTGCTCTTAAATGTAATTGAATCCTATATATAATTTCACTATGCTTAGGTTAGGATTAGGATTACACTCAGGCGCATCGCCATAGTTAGGTTTCAATTCCTGTATTTGTGTTTCTATTTAATTTCCTATCTCTTTTCCCCCAAACACTTGATAAATTAGAAGAGACCAACTTCTCTAAAATCTGGAGGTTGTTTCAAGCCGCAATGTCCCACAGCTTGAAACTTCCTATTGTTGATTGATTAGAATTAAGCGCAATTTTTGTCATCAACAATATTCATCCATATATATACTATAATGGTTGAATCTTCTTGTTGAGGACACTTTTTGCATGCCATATTTGTATATGATGCCTTTTGAACCCATTCTAGATACTAAAATTTGATTTATACATCATCTCAGTGATGTATACTTGATAAATACCTATCAGGGCTCTATCCTTCAGTTCTAGGCATCCCTATTGCTAAAAGGCCTGCACTCACCATCTCACTATGCCTAATTATTTATCTTATGGTCTGACCCTTTCATTTTTGATGACCCGAATCTCGTACACTATATAGGAAGCCTAAACTATGATATATATGTTTTACCATTATTTTTAGATCCTCAATAGCTTCCTAGCCTATCAGACACATACATCCCTCATTGGGACACTTGTGTTGACATAAGTGTTAAGATGTTTGCCAAGTGTCCAGTCCTCAAAAGCCATCTAATTTGAAACTCTTTTAAATACCATGGGTTGGCCCATTTGTATTATTGAACCTTACCATGAGATACTTTTAAAAGGTGTGGTATAAATACAAATATAAGCCTTCTCATTATTCAGCTTGCAAATACCAAGCATGCACCTATTCAAGCTCAGTCAATCAATTACACAACTAAGTTTTACGACTTTATTCTTCCCTATTTCCATACCAGTCATAAGAGTAATCATATGAGAGGTTTGAAGCACTCAAAGAATATCCCATGAGCAGTATTTATCAAGTTACAAGATAAATCATTGCATGCATCTAAATTCACTCACCTACATTATTGTCACTCATATTACTATTAGTTGACACTAATTCCACTTATATCATTAACTCTAATTTATCCCCCCTATCCTAGTCATTTATTTAATGTCCCCCTTTCATTATTCATCATCTACTAACCTTATTCTATCCCACTTTATCATTAATTTACCTAATCACTTATTAATCCCATCCTAATCTATCTTATTCATTATTTAGGAATTTTAAATTCCTATGACCCACCCACCCACATACACTAGCTTACTCCTAGGCTTTCATACAAGCCTACTCCTCTAGTCATGACCTAATCACCTTTTAATCCCACCTAACACTCACCTAACCTCCATCTAATCATTATTAACCCTAACAAGGATTCTAGAACCCTCTAAATCTATAACCTTCTCTATTTTCATGCCTCCTCTCTAGAAGCCTCTAAATTTAGAGGCTTCCAAGGAATTTTAAATTCCTTAAATAATCCTCAACCCTTGATCTCCTTCATCCAAGTTTGAATCTCCAACATTGATCTTTCCCTCCTCTTTCTATTTAAACCAATCCTCTTCTCCATTGGAGCCAACTAGAAATTTCATGACATCTCCATTCCAATCTAGTTCCTTGAATCCATCATCCAACATCCATTGATCAAGCAACATCACTATGTCAAAGTTCTGAGTCAAGGCAAACAATCTCATCATCTTGTCATTTTATTCTGTTTGATCTTGGTTTAGAGCATTTAGTTTTAGGATTTAAGTGTAGGATTGAATAGTTTATTCATTTAATTGCATTTAGGTTCTAATGGCTTTAGACTATAACTAAGTAGTTTGATATTTGGGTTTAAATTTACATAGCTAAATCCATATTGTGCCCAAAAATACTTCTACAAAATGATGACCACGATAGGACTTACCTTTTAAAATGACATTTTACACTTTGAGTATTTTTGGCTTATGGTTTTAGACTAGATTTGAAACAAAATTGACACTTCAATAACAATAATTCACTGGTTATTACACTCTATGTACATAAGCATATGTAAATGTATTTGTCCTTATTCTAAATAATTCATGATTTTTATCAAATTGGTTATGGGTATATTGTATTCTTAATCATTTATAATTTTCATAGTTATGTAAACAGTTAATAGTGTATGTATATTTTTATTTCCAATCTAGTAGGATGTACTCTAATTATTACTCTTGCTAAGTCATTGTTTTGTTCTTCTTTGTGAAAATTTTAGTGCCTCATATTGGGTTTGTAGAAAATGAGCATGAACATAGTCAAGCACCAATATTGAAAATCATAAGCTTTCCACCTCACTAATTACACCACACAAGCTTGTTTATTTGCATACCCTACATACCACAGAAGACTTTGGTGACCTCCCTCTCGGCCTCAGCTCTCAACCACTAGATTTTCATGTGGTATTGAACAGTGACGACTGATCTATTTTGCCCCATGCCTTCCTACCATTTTGGCTTATCCTAGCCTTGTCAAGATCCTTATTTCACTTATATCTTAGTCATAACAGTCCATAAGATCATGTTTTTATTTATAGACATTCTTTCAAATGGTTCACGTATCTAGTGGTTACTCTCACAGTTGATAAAAATCTTTTCCATTATGCTTTGATAGATGTCTATGCCATGCTCAAATCATTCAGTTTAATTATCCCAATCTATAAGACCAAATCTCTATTTAAATTGATGGTTTAAATTTGTAATCCATAAGGAATTTATTACCTAAAACTATATAGGAGATCATGCCTCAAAAATAGTTTGTTAGAAAATCTACATCATGCCCCTAGTGTGGATTGACAAACATTCACTACATTTAAGGAAATGTTGGTAATATGACATATAACAGATATTATTTGGTTGGAACAAATTGAACTATATTTTGATGACACTTTTTCCAACTTTCATTAATGTCTACAATGATTTCATTTCAATTTTATTCAGGTTGTTTCATTTAACCAGAGTCGTGTTACTATCAACCACGATCAAACTTAGCTTGGGTTTGGAATTAATCAGTGGGTTCTCTTTGATACTTGCTTGTTGATCTCCAACTCAGCTTAGCATAATCCTTTGGTCATGCCCTAACATGTCATCTCAAATTTACCTCCAAATTTTTGGAAGTGCCCCCCTCCGACTCTTGGTTGTGTTTTGATCTCCAAATCCATCATAATGTATAACATGTTACAACTTTATTTTGCCTAAAAAATAACCATCGATATAGAACCCCATGTGGAATCCTATGATCTCTATTTTTATAAATTTTCAAAATCAATAGTCATTTAGTCTAGTTATTATTTTGCTTAGTTTTGTCTAATTAAAATATCATCTTTATCACATTGTCCAATTCATTGCAAGTGTCAAAAAAAAAAAAAAAAAATTATCTATATATATATATACATATATATATATATATATATATATATATATATATATATATAAGTCAATTGTTAATAATTAATGTACTATTGTTCTTTAAAATTTTTACTGATAATCATAGTCTTGTACATATATAACTAATAATATCTTTATAATTCAAATGAGTATTATTCTAAAAGTCTATTTGTTTTGTAATTTTAAGTTTATAAGTTTTATTATTTTGATAAAAGTCATTATAATTTGTCATGATAAGTAAAGGATTTTTTTTTTCTAACCTACAAGTTACATTTGTCAAAGACTAAATCCAACACTACTAACATCATTTTCTTTATAGGGTCACTTATCAAAGCACGTAATCTAAAACTACTAATCCTTATCTTACAGGTTACCTCTTTTTGAGTGTCACTTGAAAACTACTAATCATATGTTTGCAGGCTGCCTTTCAAAGACTCCATTTGGCACTTTGAAAATCATTTTTGAATCATCTTGATCATTTTGTCTTATATATATCATTTTATCTCTTTATCTTATATATTCTTGCTTCTTGTATATATCACACACTTAATCTTAAATCGGTTAATTAATCTTTTTGGTTTGCTTGTTTGTCTCTTAGGGCTACGATTGGTGTATGCTCTCCTCCTTGCATCCTTGAAATGATTATTGGAGGATCAAAAACCACCTATAAACCCCTTCCCTTTTTCTTTCCCTAGGGTTCAGTGATGTGGATTTCACCACCATGCACTTGATAAAACTTTGTGTTTTGACGAAATCTAAATATCAAGGGAGTTATCCTTCGATGCCAAAGTAGAATTCCCCATAAAGGGTTCTATGGAGTGAGGGGTGGTTACGTTCCAAGATACAATGTGTTAGACAACATCTTATATGGACTTGGGCCCCATTGTACCTTCACATATATAGGGGATGCACCTAGAGAACCCATGCAAACCTAACATAGGATCCTTCGGCCGTAATAGGCACCTCACTACTAGAGCCAATATCAGCTCCTAAGTACCCATCATGTGCAAATAGGGTTTAGAGGGTTCAATAAATTTTGTAACAAGTCACCAACCTACAACCTCACCCATGAAGCCATTTGATGGTTTGCGTATCAGGTTACACACCCTTAAATTTACTAATCATAGGTTTGTGGTTTGCTTGCTTAGGTGTGTGTTGTGTTAAACTAGTGTTTTTTTGTGAATAGAATTAGCCTTTACCCAAGCCTATACTCACCTATCTAGGTATTTTTACAACCCATCTGTCATCTTTTTGTACATATCATCTATATCCTTGACTCATCATTCCATCTTGTACATCCTTGTCATCCTATCATTGTACATATTGTCTTTGTATACCCTTTTCATTGACCTATCACATCTCCCATATTTTCTTTGCCCCATCCTAGTCTAACCATATCCATTATTCATTAGTTATCACCCCATCACCTACATCTTGTCTTGCCATCCTTATTATCATCCCCTTGCACATATTATTCTTTTGTTCATTTGTATCTTAATATCCTCTTAGTCTAGTCATTCTCACCCCTCATTAGTCATTATCATCTTATAAATCCTTATTTTACTCTCTTGTACATTATCTTTATTCTCTTGTACATCCTTCTAGTCACATCCTATCACTAGACCCACCCATCATCACACCCCCATCACCTACGTCTTGTTTTATACATCTTATATCTCATCATCCCCTTGTATATGCTTTATTTCTCTTGTACATCCTTCTAGTCACATCCTATACTCATCTCACTCATCATTAGTCATACCCCCTCACACATTCGAATCACATTTGGTCTTGACAATCACAACTTATCCTAAGCCCACATCTTGTTTTAATCAACCTTTTGTCTTGACCTTGCCTTAGTCTAGTCACCTCATCACCCATATAGTTTAACCCCATCTTATCTTATCCTAGTTAGTTATTTAGATCACACTCAGGTCCTAATCCACCCCCATCTTTTTCCCTCATCACCTTCATCATCACCTATCTATACTAGCTCTTATCCTATCCCCTTCATCACATAATCATACCCCATCCTATCTTGAGAAAATTAGCCCAAAGGCTTGAGCTATTCCTCTTGTTATCATCCACATCATGCTCTTATCATCCTACATCCACTATCATTCATCATTTGGTCAAATATCATACCCAGTTAATATCCTACTAACATCTTTTCACTTTGTCACTCTCAATCTAGCAAGCCCATCATCATCAATTTAGTCTAATCATCTTTGTCTAATCCTAACTAACACCCATCCAATTATCATCTTGATAATTTTAGAACCTAGGCACCCATAAAACCCCCAATCCCTTTTGCTAGCTTGATACATAGGCATTGGGGATGGGTCATTAGCACCTATTTTACTATTGGTCTAAAATTTGATCCTAGTCTTTAATCCATTCATCCATCATCACCTAATCATACTAGTTTGGTTCTTTCAACCTATTTTTTTCAAGAACCCCATTCAATACTTATCCTACCTCCATCATCCATCACTCTTCAACCATCACCATGGAGATAGACCCTGCATTCATAGACCAATATATAGTTGCCCATAAGGATGAGATCCTCTTGAAGTTTCTTATGATGGGTGTTTTGCTCCCTGAAGGTGTTGATCCCTTTCAATTCATTACACCTCCTGTCTAAGCCCCTTCATATGAGTCCCATACCAATCCTCCATTTGCTAGTCATAAACCACTGTCTACTCATTCCCATACTAAAAAAGAGAATCCAATCTTAGCCACCTTGACTCCTTCTACCCCCTCGCATCAACCACCATCTAATCATAAGTTTAATGTTTTCACTTCCAAATCACTGAGTGAAGTGGGTCTTTATACTCCCCTTCTTATATCCTTATAAGCCATTTTCAAATAATTAGTCATCATAAACATGATGGTTTATCCACCTATCTGACATTTTCATCCCACTAACCCTAAGCCTTCCTAGTATAAATCAAACTAATACTATCCATATCATCAAACCTGGGGGCATACCATTAATCAATGTCAACCTTTCCATGATTATGTCCACAACCTCATCAACCGTGGTGACATAATAATTAAGGATGAACCAGAGGAGTCTCAATCCCTGGGTGAACAAAGAGAAGAATGCCAAGATTCCCTTCCTAATCATGAACAATCCCTTCCCTTTCCAATCCAAGGTTATGGCTCCACACCCATCCTACATTATCTCCCCATCCTCGACAAATCCTCCATCAAAGCTGAGTCTACTCCCCATGAGCCTAGTCCTGCTTTAACTCATGAACCCACTCACCCATTACATCAAATACCCATTTTTGAGAGGTATATAATAGATAATGGACCTTCTATTAGCAACATTATATCTTTAACATCAAAGTCAACATTAAAAGTTTTATCTTTATCAAGATCATGTATAACACCAAAATTTGAATCAGGTTCCTTGTCAAAAACATCATCTCGAATTGAAATTGCAGTAGATGATGATAATGCCTATCTTGTTAAAGATACCTCTAACTTGTTAATATGCATACCTTTGGATCTCAATCAGGATGATGAAGTCATAATAGAGTTCTTGCAAGCTTTATCTATTACAGATTATCAGAGTGAATCTGACTTTATTTTGGATGTGTCCATTACAACTAGTCCTAGTGATCCTTGCTAGGCTTGGTATTCCCTTTGATAGTGACCTTATTTGTATAGTGTACATACATATCCCAAAAAATAATAAAAATCAAAATATGTCAAAAACCCTAAAAATCATAAAATTAAAAAAAGACAAAAATCCTAGTCTATGGTGTCTTGTCTTATGCCTAATCCCCTGATCACATCCATCTTCGTACCATTTGATATCTATCTCTATGTCATTTGTCTGTCTTCCCATCCATAAACATTTCATCTCAAAATATAATCCTAGTGGTCACCCATCCCTTCATATCTTCAATCTCATCCTTGGCCTAGGTATTATTGGCACATATACCCTTGTCAAAGATTTTAATCTGGCACCCATCATTTCCCTATCAATGCCTCTTCACACCTAGCACCCATCACATCACCTATTTGTTAGTGTGAAAGGTACTTGATCCCATCACTATCTTTATCATTACCTCTTCATACCTAACACCCATCCAATCACTATTTTGCTAGTATGAAAGGTATTTGATCCCATCATCTCTTAGTCTCCTTGTTAGATTGAACTCTTTCAGGGCCTTGTCTATTGGTAACCCTTGGTTGTCACTTTTATAAAACACCTTCCTTGGCCACTTTTTGATTTGATTTCAATACCAAATAAATATTTAAAGACCTTATAACATCATCAATCCTTCCATCCTAAACTAGGGACAATAACTCATCTTAATCCTAATCATGATCATCCTATCTAAATCTAAGTCCCCACTCATCATCATAACCATCTTAGTCTAATCACTCGTCCCATCCTTAGACAAGACATTGTGACATTACATGTAGATATTTGTTTGTTTTGTTTATCTTGTTTGACTATCATGTATATATCTTGTTTGTCTTGTGCTTTATTTGCAACATATCTCTTTTTATCTATTGAGTAATGAATGAGGATGTTATGAGGACACCAAAAATACCCTTGAGGATGCAGAGTTCACTATTTGCCCATACACTTTCTCACAATGTCCTCTTTTTCATCTTTATATCATGGGGCATATTGTCAAGTGCTATATTTATCAGATTACTTAGACCATGATGAGCCTTATGACATTATGATGGATTGATCACCTATGCTCACATCATTCCTTTAATCATCTCATCATCCTTGTTTACATCACTAATCTAATCCTCTCAATCCATCTAACTAACATCCAATCTTCATACTCTAATCAATCATTATCATTTATCCTCTAGTCAGAACTACATCAGCTTGAGGTCTTTTAGACTATGTCGGCAGTACTTAGTAACCTTTTAGTGCCCAATGATAGCTCAACCACTATCTCATCTATTTTTCCCTTGCATGTGTCTTTGTTTGGGGAATCATCGCTACTCATTGGTCACTCAATCATATCCTTTCTTATTTATCATCAAATACATCATATTGATCAATTTAGCTTTGAGTTACACCCATAATCAATCTTATCAAATAATTCATCTTATCCTAGCCCATATCTCTCCCTTGCATGTGTCATTACTTGGGATATAACTAGTATCCTTTACCTCTATCGTCATCACATTATGATTGATTCCCCCTTGGGATGTGTCAAAAACCATGATACCCATCATCTCTACTCCCTATGCATGTGTCTTTGCCAGGGGCATCATCAATTTATAGGTCACTTCTCAAGTCAAACTCATCTTCATCATCTTCTATCTCAAACTTGGCATCCCATCCCCTCATCTATGCATTGTATCCCACCCCTCATTTCTTCTTTTGAGTGGTCATCCATCTCATTCTTCCCTGCATGCCCCCTCGAGGGGGCATCATATCCACTAACATCATCTACTAACATTCATTCATGACATGGTTTTTATTTGAAAGACCATTACTTCTTCCACTTCATCAATTCAAAATGCCATTTAAAAGAGGGGAAAAATGTGTGCATCTAAATTTGCTTGCCTATATTATTGTCACTAATATTACTATTAGTTGACACTGATTCTGCTTATCTCATTTACTCTAATTTATCCCCCCTTTCCTAGTCATTTATCTAATGTCCCCCTTTCATTATTCATCATATACTAACCTTATTCTATCCCACTTCATTAATTTCCCTAATCATTTCTTAATCCCATCCTAATCTATATTATTCATTATTTGGGAATTTTAAATTCCCATGACCCACCCACCTACACTAGCCTACTCTTAGGCTTTCTTCCAAGCTTACTCCCCTAGTCATGACCTAATCACCTTATAACCCCACCTAACACTCACCTAACCTCCCTCTAATCATCATTAACCCTAAAAAGGATTCTAGAACCCTTCAAATCTAGACCCTTCTCTATTTTCACCCCTCCTCTCCAGAAGCCTATAAATCTAGAGGCTTCTAAGTAATTTTAAGTTCCTTAAATAATCCTCAACCCTTAATCTCCTTCAAACAAGTTTGAATCTCCACCATTGATCTTTCTCTCATCTTTTTATTTAAACCACTCATCTCCTCCATTGGAGCCAACTAGAATTCCATGACATCTCCATGCCAATATAATTAAGTAGTTTGATGTTTGAGTTTAAATTTACATAGCTAAATCCTGATTATGCCTAAAAATCTTTCTAATTATATCACTCATCATATCATCCTCCTGCTAGTTAGAATATAGACACCCATTAGATCCCCAATCTTTTTGCTAGTTTAAAAACTAGGCATTGTTGATAGGTTGATAGCACATATTATACTATTGGTTTGAAATCTGATCATAGCCTTTAATCTATTAGTCTATCTCATCCCCATCCTCATCTATCATGCTAGCTCAGTCCTTCAAAATCAATTTGTTCAAGAAACCATCCTTAGCTTACTTCCATCATCTTTTCTTTATCAACCACTACCATGAATCTAAACCTCACTCTCATAAACCAATATATAACTACCAATAAGGATGAGAACCTCTTGCGGTTCTTCCTAATGGGTGTTCCACTTATTAAAGGTGTTGATCCCCTTCAACTTATTGTGTCCCCCATTCAAGCCCCTTTATATGAGTCCCACACCAATTCTCCTTCCACTAGTCATAAAGCATCGACTGCCCATTCCCATAATAGTAAAGGGAATCTAATATTGGCCACCTCATCTACAATCTATCCATCCCACCTAGTCACATCACCAACAATTTAATCCAAAGTACAATGCTTCCACCTCTAAGTCGTAAAGTGAAGTGGGTCTTTATACTCCCCTTCCTATGTTCTTGGAAGCCCTTTTTAAACAACTAGTCACTGCTAACATGATGGTCTATCCACCCATCTAACATCTTGATCCCACTAAGCCTAAGCCTTCTTGGTATAAATCAAACCAATACTATCTATATCATCAAACCTAGGGGCATACCATTAATCAATGTCAACCTTTCCATGATTATGTCCAATACCTCATTGATCATGGTGACATAATAATTGAGGATGAACTAGTAGAGTCTCAATACTTGGGTGAACAAAAATAAGAATGCCAAGAGTCCCTTCCCATTCATGATCAAGCCCTTCCCTTTCCAAGCCAAGGTTAATTCTCCACACCCATCCTACATGATCCCCCCATCCTCGACAAATCCTCCATCAAATTTGAGTCTACTCCCCATGAGCCTAGTCCTCCCATGTCTCATGAACCCTATTTCACTATTTTTTTTGTTTTATTTTCTAAGAAGAAAACAAGAAGAAATTTAAGAGTGGTATGATAGAAAAACTTGGTGTGTTATGCATGCATGGATCTAGATGATTGTTGATACTCCTCTTTGTTTATGGAGGATGACCTGTAGATAAGAAAACACTAGTAAAATGGTAGATTAGTGATATAGTAGGGTACACTACCTAATGTGAGCTAGATATAAGAAGCATAAGCTTATTTAGAGGCTATCAATCCACACTTTTAAAACAATTAAGTTTTGATAAACTAAAAATAAATGCTTACATGAAATAATAGAAGGTACTAAAATCAAATACAAGAAATGCTTAAAAAGAAACAAGTGATTTTGACTAAAAATAAAAATAAATAGTTAAACAGTAATGCTAAATTACTCAAACTTGATTCAAAAAATAAGTTGAAACTCTGTGATAAAATAGAAACTCTAAAATTGGGATTTAGGTACAGACTGATGGGTCAAATCAACTTGTTGTAAAAATGGACAAATAGTGATCATTGATAGTTAGGTATAACCATCAATGTTTAGGCAACAATTAATGATTAGGTAAGACCATTGGCAGTTATTGTGGAACTTGGTTTGGGAAAAGAAGTCTATTGGGAAGATTTGTAGAGAGGTTCTTAAGGTGGTGTTTGGGTTGAATGTTGGTTGCAAGAGAGAAATCAATTCTTAGAGGTACATGGTTCAGAGATTAGGTGTAAGAATGGTTTATGGGTGGTTTGGGGTAGAGGGTGAAGTGTTTAGAGTTATAGAACTCCAACACAGGGAATGAAGTGTAGAGAATGGGAATGACACAAGTAATGAAACAAATAAAAGCTAGTTATTGAATCTTGATGAAAAACATAGATACTTAAATTTTAGGTGTTGTTGGTATAGGAGAATGCTAAAGTTAGTTGAAAGTTGTTATGGATCCTAGGGTAATTTTAGTAGAGTAAAAATACCTTGGATCTTGATAATGAATTACAAAAGTACCTTAAGTCTCTAGCTTGGTTCCTGGTTTGTTGGGAAGCTTTTGATTCACCTGGGAATAAAAATATCTCACACAAAAATGATTGAAAATTTCTAAAGAAAGGCTTGTGGATCATGTTATGTAACCATTGATGGTCTTATTCAACCACCACTATTTGATGGGTGACCATCTATGGTTATGGGGAAATGGTCAAAATTAGATAAAATTAGCCAATTTCACTAATGATGGGTTGTTAGGAGGTTTAAGAAATAGTTAGAGGTTAATAAAGAGTTCATTGGGATACATGAGGAATAAGTCTTAGGAAGTTAAGGCATTAAATGCTAAGCTAGAAATGGTATTTAGGCTAGGTGTCAATTAGTTAACCATTTATTTGGGTAGGGGAGGTGTCGATCAACTAGCGATGGGTTTGGGTGGTTTGGGTAGGTGAGTTGTAAATAGGCTTTATTTAATTAACTTAATTATTTTATCCAAGGGGGTAAATGGGTAGGTTTAATGATTTTAATAGGTAATCCTAACTCAAGGGGGCTAAGAGGCCAAGGGGTGTGTAGAAGCTGACTAGAATCGTGTTGTGTGGTTTTTGAGCATCTACATTTTGCCCCTTTTTGTTGCATAGTTTGCATCCTCAAACTACAAAACAAAAATAATAGGTGCAATGGCAAGTTGGATGGATAACTTGAGTATGGGAGGAGGTGTTCCCCCTCAAAATGAGATGTGATGAGGTGAAAACAGAGTTGGGTGTGGGTTTGAAAAGTGTAAATAGGTTTTAAAATAGGTAGGAAGGTATAAATAGGTCACTATAAGGAGGACAAGTGACAAGTGAACCAGGCCACTACATTTAGGTGTATTGGATATGGGTGGACTCATAAATGTAAATCATCTGAATAATGGTCACTGTGTTATCAAGGGTCTAGAAAGTGGGTGATCTTGAGAATACATAAAAGGTTGCAGGTGCTAGAGGTGCCAAATAGACATACTAGGTGGAATAAATAGGGTGGAGTGACAAGACCCTTAAATTAATGACCATCAACATTTAGGGTCAACCATCAATGGTCATATAGAGACTATTGATAGTCGTAAGGAAGCCTTAAAAAAGTGATCATAAAAGGTCACATTAAGTTTCATTTTGGTCATTTGCAATTCAACTTGTGGCATTTCCATTTATGTTGTATGAAAATGAGAATGATTTTGCTCCTAGTGAGCTAAGTGAGGTGGGTTTGACTAAGATTGGACTGTGTGTTTGACTAGTGAGGTGGAGGCTAACCTAGGTATGGAGGAGAGATGTGGGCCAAAGTAGATGTGAGGATGTAGCATGATAGAGGTAGAGCTTGAGGTTAAGTGGTGGTGGTGATACCGAGTGCTCCATTACAATGTTAAATGCATAACTAGGTAGGGGATGCATTGATTATATTACTTTTTGGTTTTTTTCTTGGTGTTGTGTTGGTGGGTTAGTTGTGTGAAAAATGGGGTTTAGGGTATGGAAAGGGAGAATTGGGTAGAGGGGAGAAATTATTTGTAGGAATGAAGGGTAGGGAGAAGTAGATCAGGTATAGGCTAAAATTTAGTTTGTATATTGAAGTTTTTAGTGCTTTGGGGTTAGACCTAGGGTTTTGGGGTCATCGACAGTCTCTACACATTGATCGTTGATAGTCATGATCAACCTTCATTAGTTGATAGTTGACCATCAAATGGTTAATGTGTGGATTGCCAACACTAGAACTATAGACAATTAAGGGTTGTTTGACAATTATTCTACAAGGAACATCATCGATTGATACTTGACCATCGATAATTGGTATAAGTTTTAGAAATAGGGTAATGTAGGAATCAAAAATGGGTTAAGGGTTGAGTTAGGAATAAAATTTAGAGTTTTAAGGGTAATGGGTGCAAAATGAGGTGCATAATCAGGTAAGGGGGTTAGGATTAATAGGTAAAGGGCATAAGCTATGTTAGAAGGGTAAGGTAAACTAAGTTATATACTTAACCTTGCAAGTGAGGGAATAGCTATAGATGTGGGACTGAATGCCTCAACTCCTAAAGGAGGTATGCAGGGCTATGACATCACAAGAGTGGGAGCATATGATACTTGTGGGCCTAGGTAGCATGAGGTTCTATCAGCACATGTTGAGAGACATTGCTATATTAGTATCCCTCATCGAGAGATGGGATCCTACTACTAAAAATTTCTTTTTACCAACTAGGGAAAATATTTTTTCAAAGGGTATACATCAACTTTTGAGGCTACCAATATGGCGTGGGTCGATAGAGCATATCAATAATGAGGAGCGAGATGCATATATAGATTAGTTGTTTGAAGAGGAATTCATTTATGTGAGGTGGCACATTAGAGGTTTCCATTATAAAACTATATACCACATTGATAGGGGAGGGAAATGACTTGTCATAATGATGATGATAGCTATGACCTGCTATGTAGTGTCAAACTCTAGTAGTGGTCAATTCCCCTTTATTTTACTAGGCATTCTCATAGACATGAAGATGGATTAGATAGTGTTCACATGGGCCTTAGTTTTACTAGTAGAGATCTATCAAGAGCTCTAGGGATACTGAGTACACATGAGATATGGAATTAACATCAACTTTATGCTACACTACTAGGTGTATGAGCACTTCAGGTTGATATGACTAGGTGGATTGCGATGGCATACATGGGACCAAGGGGACTTTAGAGTTGGATTCATAAGATGGAGAGGTGACTACACACTTTTAGTACCAAGGGGAGCAACATGAGATCTAGAGTGGTACAGGGACAGGTTGGAGGCACTAGTTAATGGGGAGGTTTTTTGGAGGTCGTATACTAGATTCTTAGTATGGGAAAATTATGCTAGGCAGACCTTATCACTATAGCGTTATAGGTGGATTTAAGGGCGATGGGAGCACAAGGTAGAGCTTATCCCATTTGACATGGTTAGGAAATAGTTTAGGTTAGTTTAGGGTGTCCCAAGTGCTTTCTCGAGGTGTAGGAGAGAGGATGTCAAGGCACCACTACCTCCTCCACACCCAAAAGAGATAGAGATTAACCAAGAGTTACTATTGGTGGCAATAAATATCAATGATTTAGGTTTGATGTAGGATTACATTGTATGGTTTCAAGGTCACTAAGTAGTGACAATGTTTAGGGGAGATGGTGTACAATAGGATCCTAATGTAGATATGGAGGGGGATGGTGACCAAATGGATGTGGATTCCCCGAACAGGTAGGCACTCATCACAGAGAGAGATCAAGTGAGGGAAACACTAGCTGTAGCACAGGTAGCTCTAGCAACAGTGACTCTAGAGAGAGATATGACACAGGGCTAGGTTGTTATCCTTATGCAAGAGAGGGATATAACATGAGTGTAGCTAGCCTTGGTTACACAGGAAAGGGATACCCTAAGATAGACATGAGGTTGGGAAACTATACTTGTAAGACCATCGAGGACCAAATCTATGCTGAGATATGTGGCTATGATCGAGGAGCTTAGATATTACAAGGCACTAGTCTTTAGACAACTTCTAGATGAGCCTCAATATGCTGAGTACAGAGTAGTGGTTATTGTTGGAGTTATCAGTGCTACACTAGGTTAGTGGGTAGCATCTATGGGTGCATAGACATGTCCTAGAGATGGACAGGCTCTAGGAGGTAGTGGTGCCCCAAGACCTTAGAATCCTATGAGAGTCTCTATTTTAATGTATTATATGATTTTGATATTGATGTGTGAGCTGATGTAGTGAGAAGCACATATTTTTGTGAGAGATATGGACATTATTAATGATATATGATTATTTATGATTGTGAACTCATTGATGTGATTATGGGCTATTGATGTTGTTAGTTATTTGATGTTCATGATGTGATTTTGTTTATGATTTGATCATGATGTTGTGATTAACATTTCTCTTATTAGTAAATACATACTTAATTAGATGTTACAAATGTGGATGTTTTAAATTAGTGAATCTATGTTCTCCTTTATCTAGATAGATATGTGATGGATACTATATGTGATGACTCATTATTTTATAAATGATTATAAATGTGATAAATGATGATGATTAATGAGATGTGATTGGTTACTTAGATAGATGAGATGATTTTTGATGTATGAGATGGTTAATTTATTAAAATGTTTTTATGGTTTAAACACTTAAACAAATAAGGTAAAATCAAATCACTAAACAAAACATAAAATGTTTATTTAAATGTTGTTTAATGAATTGCATTTAATTATATGAAGGTGGATTAATCTTAAAACACATAGATTAAGTTTGGATAACAAAACCATATGTGAGAAAACATAAGAAAAGATAAAACAATCAAAATATAAAAGGATTAATGAATGTAGCAACAAGTAGGTATGAGAAAGGAGACACAATGCTATTTCATTGGTGAGGACCAAAAAAAAAGGAAGCTAGATCGACTTATGAACATAAGCCCTTCACATGCTTTATATCAGCATTTGTTGGTTGGTTAAAAAGTTTCTTGATCACACAATGTCAAGTAAGCTCAAAATCTCTTATTTTATAGAGGGTATAAAGGGGAGATGGATGATAAAGGAACCTTCATGTGAGGTTATCTTACTTCTTTTGTAGGTTGTCAAAGAGCAATTATAAATAAACCTATGTCATATATGGTGTATATTGATCGATGCGAGAAGTCTACTCATGAAAGCCGATTATGGACTCCAATTTTTTATTTATTTTTATAATGGGTCTTTTGATATTTTTACTATTGCTTTGAGAGGTTTAGGGAAGCTAATCTATATGAGAAGCCTCCAATAAATTTCTTGCTTTGATAGATGCTTTTAATTAGCCATCCTTCAAAGGAATAATCTAAACCTTTTGAGAATTATGTTAGGCTTTTTGATAGCTATCCTTCAAGGGAGTAGTCTACCTTATATGAAGCAATTTTGGTTGGTTTTGGCAACTGTCCTTCAAGGGAGAAGTCTGTGAATGCTAGGAATGACCCATAGGATATATGATTTTGTTTTTGCTACTGTTTAGACATAAAATTGCTTATATAGGCTTAAAGGATTACCTTTATGAAGTCAAAACTAAACCACAAGTTAAAATAATGGGTGAGAGGATTCTTTGAGAGATAATGACCATGGGATTCCACCTTATTAGGGATGAAAATTATCCATGAAAATCATGCTATGGGTAGAGCCGTGGTACCCATATTTAAGATTAAGTCTACAACTATGATGGATAATCGCATGATTCTATGCTTTAATCGGTTGTCCTCAAAGTAAGGGGATAAAGGTGAAAATCTCATAAAACAAGGGATGGGATTAAGTTAGATAAAAGGTGAGTTTGATCTCATTTAACAAAAGAAAAGACATAGATGCAAAGAACTTAGAGGCTTAGGTTTTGGTTTCCCTTCAAGAGAGTATATTTGGTAAGCTCCTGATCCATACTTGTGCATTATGATATAAGGTCTAAGCCAATTAAAAGTAAACTTGCCCCACTTGCTTTTCTCCATATTGGTTACATGTTGGTTCTCTTTTAAGAAAAGATCTCTGATGTTGAATTCTTATTCTCTTAGGTTCTTTTTATGGGCACGCTTGATTCATTCTTAATATACATGAAGATGGTTAAGCATGGCCAAATGATACTTGTCAAGTAGCTCAAGTTGGGCTAAATGTTCCTGATGATTATTTCCCTAAAAAATGATATCTTATAGGGATATGAAAAGAGAGGGAATTTGGACTTCAAGAAGTAAGATAACCTCTACTCCAAAGACAAGAGAGAAAGGAGTAGCACTTGTAGGGGTTCGAATGCTAGTACGATACACCCATAAAGCAAAAGGTATGTGTAAATTCTAATCCAAACCAGATGCATTAACCATTTTAGTTAGCATTTTGTTAGAAGTTTTAACCTATCCATTAGCTTGTGGATGATAAGGCAAGGAGAAACTTAACTTAATTCCAAATGCATCACAAAGACCTTAGACTTTTCAATTTTTAAAAGATTTTCCATTATTGGTAATTATTTTATGAGGAACACCAAAATAATAGATGATGTTATGGTTAATAAAATTGACGATATTTTTGGCCTTAGTTGAAATGAGAGGAATTGACTTTACCCATTTGGTGAAATATTCAGTCACAATGATGATAGAACGGTGTCATTGAAAAGAATGGGGGTTAATTCACCAATAAAATCCATTCCACATTGTGAGAAGGGCCATAAATCCTTGGATATTTAGAAGATATGACCAAGTGTATGATGTAAATTGGTGTGTAGATGATATTTAACACACTTCTTCACATAATCACAATAGTCTTGGTTAAGGGTGGGCTAATAGTAGCCAAGGTGAAGGATATGTTTAGCAATAGCTTTACCACTAAAGTGTCACCCACAAATCTTGTCATGCATTTCTCTGATAGCATGAGAAATTTCATGACTACATAGGCAATATAAAAGGAGACCATAAAAGCCATGCTTATAAATAATTCCCCCTAGTATGGTATAATGAGAGGTACTCTGAATAAATACTCTATGACCATTCCTAGAAATATTGGAGGGAACAATGTCTAGGTTGAGATAGTCAAAGACATGCTTATACCAAATATCAAATAGGGCCTCTTCTACACTAAAAATGAAAGGAAGGTCTAATTTGTTATAATAAGGCTTGGTAAGATGATGGATAGTGACAAAAAGTCTAGAATCAAAAGGTATAGATGGGATCTAGGAAGTTAGGGAAGCCATTGTATCGATGAACTTGTTCGTAGATCACAGAGTGGCTTGGACAAGGTGATGTTCAAATGATGCTAAGAGTACATTGACTAGATGTTTATACTATTAAAAGACATCATTTTTACATTGATAAGAGCCATTGATTTGATTAACCATGAGTTGGGAGTCACCAACAATATTGATCATCTTGACTCCCAAGGCTAAAGTAGTTTGGAGACCTATCACTAGGGATTCATACTCAGCCATGTTATTGGTATAATCAAAATCAAGTTTGAAATAATAAAGGAAGATTTTCACCATCAAGGGGGATGAGAATGATACCAACACCCCCACCATGTTAGAACTTTGATCCATTGAAGAAGATGGTCATTTGATAGGTGACATCCTCTTGAGAAAGAGTCATGATGGACTCATCGAGAAACTCAAGAGGAGAAGGTTGGTTGTCCACTAAAGGTGCTTTGGCCAATTGGTTATCAATGACTTGACCTTTAATTGACTTATGTTGGAGGAACTCAAGATCAAATTCAACTAAAATATTGAGCTATTTAGCCATATGCTAGTTTTGGTATGGCTTGGAATGCATAAAGTTGAGTGGATTGGTGTTGGTTATGACATAGGTCTTGTGGTTGAGAAGGTAGTGGTGAAGTTTGGAAGCCAAAAAGACCAAGGTGAGGTAGTTTTTTCCATATGGGTGTAACAAGTTTCGTACTCTATAATCATGACTTATATAGTAAATGGCTTGCTCTTTACGCTTATCATCATGATGCGCAAACATTACCCCTAAGGAGTGGTCAGTGGTGGAAATATAAAGGTAGAAAGGTTTATCCTCTTTGGGAGGAATAAGAATCAATGGGGAAATAAGATACTCTTTAAGTAATTCAAAGGCCTTTTGGTAGTCTTTGTTCCACTTCAAAGATATATCTTTCTTAAGAAGGTGATAAAAAGTTTGACATCAATCAAAGAACTAAGAGATGAAGCGATGAATGGATTGGAGCTTCCCATACAAAATACAAAGTTGCTTGAGGTTAGTTAGAGGAGGCATGTCAAGGATTGATTTGACTTTGGTGGGATTGACTTCGATTCCTAGAAGAGAGACAATAAAGCTAGGGAGCTTTCCTAACAAGACCCAAAAAATGCATTTCTTGGGGTTACGAAAAACATGGTAATGGATGAGGCATTAAAAGATAACTTTGAGAACTACTAAATGATATTTATAAAATTTAGATTTCCCAAGAAGGTCATCTACATAATCCTCTATTGTTTTGTAAATAAGGTCATAGAAGATGTAAGTCATAGCGCGTTAATAGGTTGCCTTAGCATTTTTTAGACTAAAAGGCATGACCCTATAGCAAAAGGTTCCCCATGGGTGATAAAAATAGTTTTATGTTGGTCTTCAGGGGCAATCAAGATTTTATGATAGCCTAAAAAATTATCTATAAGAGATAGCATCTCATGCTAGCTATAAGATCAACAAACTGGTCGATGCTTGGCAAAAGGAAGTCATTCTTTGGGAAAATAAGGTTTAGATCATAAAAGTCCATGTAAATGCAAAGTCACCCTATTAATTTGGTGATAGGGATGAAATTCAAGACCCATTTGGAATAATCAATGGGTTGGATGAAATTCATAGATAGGAAGCGTTGAGGCTCTTCTTTGACAAGAAGGGTTATGCGAGGGTATATCCAATGAAGCTTTTACCTGACAGGCTTGACATCATGGGTAGTAAAAATATTATGGGTGGTGATGGAAGGGGCAATTCCTAGCATGTCACTTTAAGACCAAGTAAATGATATGATATGGTCTTACATGAAGGAGGATACATCTGGATGCTCTGAGGAATCTAGTGATTATCTAATTTTGACAATATGTGGGTTATCCTGAATACCCAAGTTGACATTCATGGTGGATTCATTCAAGATGGTTGAAGTAATAGGAGGGAGAGATTTTTGGATAGATAATATTCTACACCAAAATAGGTGAGAAGGGAATCATCATCCTAACACCGAATGGTATTAATGGTAGGAGAGTCATCTTCTACCATCTCAGGATGAGTCAGAGGAATGGTTACAGTCTCCCCATCCTTTTGATAAGTCAAGGGTCTTGAGATAATCATATTGAAAAAAAAAAGTTAGGGGGAATGATTTTAAGATCTTTAAATTTTGATGGTGAAGGTATTGGTGAGGATGGAACTTCCTCGTTAATGATGGTAATGGGAGGTGAATTGGTTGGCTCTTCAGGTGGAATGAATCTGAGACCAAATATATCATGAAGCTTTTAGGTCTTACATGAAAATAACTCATGTGGTTCATGTTCATAACATCTTAGATCAAATCCCTTCTAAGCACACCTATGGAGGTATGTCTTGGCGAACTCCAATTTATATAGATAGGAGAAATTAGAGGTGAATGGTCAAGGAGAAGAGGAGGTAGAAAGAGGTTGATCAAGTCCCCCATAGACAAGATTAGTTTGGAGATTGGGAGGCCTAAAAGGAATAATGGTTCTGATATTAGAATCATAACTAGGATTTTGGTCAAGGTTCCTATACTTTTGGGGAGTAGGGAAGGCATCCAAGGTCAAGAGGTGATACTCCCCAGTGAGAGACATTGGAATGTTGATTCCAAGGGGTCCTTCATGGGTATTTGGGTAAAAGGGATGGATGAGCTAGTCAAAACATGGTTGATGGAAGAGGTAGAGTCCTCTTTCACTAGTGAAGGTTTGGATGATGGAAGAAGGAGAATATCATTTGATTGGTACGTCATATTACATGGTGTAAAAGGACTTGAGGTAGCTTGTATGGTAACTACTTGACCCTTGTGCTCAAACTTAACACACTGATGTAGGGTAGATGGTACATAACCCATGGAATGGGTCCAAGGGCATCTAAGCAAAATGTTGTACTAGAACTCACCTTCTACCATGTAGAAGAGTTAAGGAAGAGTGTGAGGTCCTAAATGAATGTGGAGGATGACTATCCCTAAGGTTATGGCCATAATGTCATTGAAGGAATGGATCATCACTGTTGTTTTTGATATAATGTTCTCTAATAATTTTAATGGGTCATACGCATGGGAAGAGATAATGTTGATGTTATCATCTCCATAAATCATAACCCTCTTTATGCAAGTTTGGTTGATGTACTTGGTAATGAAAAGGGGAGGATTCAAATCATGAGGATGAATGAAGGGTATTTTCAAATCTTTGAAGGTAATGAGGGTAGAAAGCTAAAGGGCTTCAACAAAGGCTGCTAGAAGTTGAGGATCTTCTAGTTGGACCTCTATAGACTATAAGGCCTCCATCATTGCCTAACAGTGATGGGGTGAGGTATTGATTAGCTCATATACCATCATCTTCACCAGTGTTTGGTGAAGTTGCTTTAGAACTACTCTTCAGATTGACTTGGAAGGGTTGGATTGGGAGGCACCCAAGATAGAAACCTTGGGTTTAGGTGAGGGTATTTGGGCTTGGTTGGGTGAGTTGGTGGTGGAAGAGGGGTATGTCCATGGAATGGACAGTTTCACTTTCCCTTTATCCTTATGTTGGGTTTGTGATTGTGTGACCACATGGATGATATCAATTTAGGGAGAAGTTGGGCTAATGGACTGCTTTGGTTCCTTCTCACTCTTAGATGACATTGTGGGGGTAGGTAGGTTTAGGGTGGTTGCTTATGGTTTTTTCATTGGTGGTGGGCTCATGGGAGGTTCTTCTATCAATAAGTCATCCTCATCATATAGTTGGTGGACTATGACTTGGTGAGTTTTATAGTTCTCCATATCATGTCCTAGTATTCTATGGTATGAGCAAATCAAATTATCATTAAACCAAGATGGCTTAGGAATAAAGGGATCAAATGGTTTGATAGAAGGCAAAGTCAAGTAATAAGTTTGGATCAACCTTTAAAATATGGTAGAATATGAATCTAGAAAAGGTGGCAAGGGAGTGGTGGTTATGGCTTTGACATTTGGGGTAAAAGCTTTCTTAGGAATAGGCTTGACACTAGAGGCTTTGGGTGATGGAATATTCTTGGTGGGTGGCATTAGGGTAGATGATTTGGAAGTTAATGGATTGGAGGTAGATAGTTTGGAAGTAGAAATCTTGGTAGTGGATGGTTTGGAGGTAGATAGATTAGAAGTAGAAGACTTATTTACAAATGGTTTGGTGGAAATGGGTGTAAGTGCAGCTAGGGGTAGAGGTGTAGCTAAAAGCATAGTTTGGGTTTGGGATTTATTTAGGAGAATCAACCTCTTAATCAAGGTAGAGGGGTGAGGTCCCAAGATGGAAGAAGGATGGAGTCCTAGAATGGAAGGCAAGGTATAAATGGGTGGCAAGGTTTTGGTTTTTGGGATCCTAGTTGGCTCCACTTTCTTGGTTGGTTTAGCTTGGGTTTTATTTGGTGGGATAGATGGTGCTAAATCCAACTTTAATTGAGTGTGAGTAGGGCTCTGAGTGGGGAAAATGCCTAGGTTTTTGATGGGATTTGTTGGGATGGTAGAAGGTGCTCTGGCTACTTTGGGTGGAGTTGGGTTGGAAGGTTTGCCTATGGTTTTAGAGGTAGAGATTTTCAATGGTTTGGTTGGGATGATGGTGGGTTCACTAGTAGAAGTGGAAGGTTGGGTTGAAAATGGTATGGTTAAGGGCTCTTGCTTGGTTAGATAGGGGATCCCAAGATGGTGCCAAAATGTGGCATGATCCATGTTGGATTGGGATAGGAACTCCAAGTTTTAAACTAATCTAGAGAATGGATTATATATGAGTTTGGTTCCTTTGGTATTGGACTCAAAGGACAAACCCATGGGTTAAGAAAGGGAAGTGATTTCCTTATCCTTTTCCTCAATCAAAGGCTCCAAGGTTTTTGAAGGTGATTCCTCCATGAGAGGGGTGGATAAAACAACCTCTTCTTTAGGAAGGCTTTCCAAAGGAGTGGAGAGCTCAATCATGGGAGAAAAGGGAAGGGAAGTGATGGTGATCTCCTTTGTCATGCATTACAAAGGAGAAGGGATAACGGTTTCCACTACATCAATAAATGGAGAAGGGAGGATGTTGGGTTCTTTTATTTTGGTTTCCAAAGGAATAGAAGGTAACTCCACTACCTCAATAGGTAGAAGGGAAGAAGAAGTGGTTTGGGTTATGGTTTCCTCAACTATGAGTTCACTAAGAACCACATTGACTATGTGAACTTCATGATTGTGAGAGGATTCTACTTTTTTTCTTTCATTATTGGTAGAAGGTGAATGGTTGGGAAAAGGTTGTCTAAATATGTCAAGTGACTGATTTGGGAGTGCATTGGTATTATCCAGTGCAAGTTCTCTTTTGTCAATGAAACCTTGGACAATGCTTTTGAAGGTATTGCATCTACTAACATCAAGTCCAATGACACAGTAGAAGGCACACAATTCATTCTCCTTATACCAACTAGGTATAGGATGAGAGGAATCGAATTGTTGTGGGGGTTTAATTGGAGGAAGTTGTATGATATTTGTTTTCAATAAATTTTCCAAAATGGAAGCATATGACTCCCCTATTAGAGTGTATTGATTTTGGTTATTGTAGTTTTGGTTTTGAGTATTTTTGTTGGAAAAATTAGAAGAGTTGGGTTGGTTAACAACTAGTGGAGGATCCATTTTCAGCACTACTACATTCGTGGTTCCCTTAGTTTTGGCATTGGTGTTGGTTTTGGAGGAAGAATCCTCATTTAATTTGAAACTAGAGTTCTTATTTCTCAATTTTAGCTTCCCCTCATAAATAACTCTAATCTCTAATTTACATGCCATAGTAAAAGCCTCATCAAAGGTCCTAAAATTTTGAACTCGTAAGGTGAAGGAAATATTTTTGGCACAAGCCCAAGAAAATAGCTCAATAAGCTCGGGTTGCGGCAAAAAGAAAGAGAGCTAGTTAATAAAACCTCTCCAATAGGCTATAAATTCAACAATTGACTCATCCTCAAATTGCCTGATAAAGTAAAGGTCGATAATGGAAACTTTCTTAGAGATGTTTATAAATAAATGATTTAAGAAGGTTTGGGCTAATTAGGCAAAAGATAAAAGAGAGTGCTTGGTAATAACACTATACCAATCTAATGTTGGACTGCCTAAAGACATGGGGAAGGTGTGAAGAAGGAGAGCATCATCATAAGAAATCAAATAAAAAGAGTGCCTAAATGCTCTAAGATATTTCTAGGGGTCTTCCTTGCTCTAAAATTTAGAAGATTTTGAAAGCTCCCATTGAGGAGGGTATGTTCAGATGGGTGAATTGGTTTGTTGAAAATTTGATCATAAAATAAGAGGTTATGGGAAATAGTAACAGATGACTCTACGTTGGTCATATTGTTCATTAGAATCTTGATTATATTAGTTTGTGATTATGCACCCCCATAGTTATAAGGTAAATTCTGTTGGTCTTGGGTAGGTGTAACATAAGGGTATCTAGTGAAAGGTTGGGAGGATGCCACATAGTGGTACGTGGACATGGGTGGTTGGGAGAATGCCATATATGGGTAAGTGGAAATAAGAGGTTGGGTAGAAGGTGGAGGTACATAGCCTTGTGGATTAGGGATGTATCCTAGGTTGGGTGCAATGGGCACTTGTTGAGGGATAGACGTTGGTTGGGTTGGAGGAATGGTTGGGTTGATAACTTGAGGGTGGGTGGTAACCTTAGTACTAATGAGTGGAAGGGTGAAAGGTATGTAAACTACCAAGCTTTGGAATGGATTGGAAATTGGTGGGTTGGAAATGACAAGTGGAAGGGTGGTGACACTAGTAGAGGTCACTCCAATGGTAAGTAGAGTATAGGTAACCAAAGGTTGGGTTGCTCCTATACTAGAAGAGTTATTAGTTGGCATGGAAGATGTTTGGATGTTGGTTGGTGGAGTGGATTGATTTTAAATGGTGGTGTTGGAAGGGTTATTGGTAGAGGAGGATGCTTGGGTGACTAAAGGTTGGGTAGACATGGTGGCAATAGAGGTGCTACCCATAAGATGGGGTGGAATGCCATAGGGTGGCTCAATGAGTGGAACCAAAGTAGGGGTAAAATAAGACATAATATTAAGGTAATGTTAGAGGGTTATGAGATTGTTATCTATAAAGGTGGAAAAATCCGTATCTCTTTAGGCAATTGTCTAAGGTATAATAGGACTTCCATAATGGTGGGGTAAACTTTACATATCCGAATGATACTCCATGGATGAGGAAGATGGGTGGTTGGGAGGTGGATCCTAATTTTCTTGGTTTCTTAGTTGTTATCTTGTAAAAACCATGCAAAGGAGGATGAAATAGAGGAAAAAGTGATCTCACAAAATCAAAGGAGAAGCAATCAAAATAAAAAAAATCTCAAAGAAAACAAGCATACACTAAAGTACGTTTAAATCTTAGAATACCTTTTATCTCTCTTTGGGATTATGCCTCAATTTTAAGGAGTTTATGAAGATCAAATTGGGCTTGTAGTGCGGGTACTAGAAGAAGATGTCTAAGGATGATTTTACATAGTTAAAGGCTCTCAAGATCTATACTATAACTTGGTATGTGGCTTGATATTTGGGCCTACCCCCTAACTTCACACATCGTAAAGATAATGGTATCGGGTGCTTATCTAGAATATATCAAGTTGTGAGAGATTATACTCAGCCAGAGTACTGATTTAGTTCTCCCCTTGGTGATGAAATCCAAGTAGGATAGCCGAGGAAAGGTTATTGCTAGGTGATGAAATCCCAATCAGGCCTTATGTCAGTGTTTTGATGTTTGATTGAATGTGTGGTTTGATATTATGTGTGTGATAGGAAGTGAGACTACAATTAATTTACTTGATTAAATTAAGCTATGTGAGCTAATCAATACAAGCAAACCATGAATGCAATGTTAATTTTAATCCAAAGGAAAATTTTAGTGTCTTATCAAATTAATAAAAAATAACTAAGATGCATGTAAATGCGATATGATAATGTGAAGCCTAAGCTTAGGATGAATATTTTAGATTTTTAGAAATGAAAGCAAAAATGACAATTTTTTTCTTTTTCCTAAGAATACAAAAAAAACTAGAACTTTACGTTTTGGAAGAGAAGAAAAGGAAATAAGGAACGTTTAATTTTCAAAAAAGAATACAATTAATGACTCTTCTCTAGTGTAACTAAATGTCCTAGAACTATGAACCCAAGAAAAAGCTCAAGGGTCCCACTGGGCATGCTAGAATGTGCATGCTAGAATGTTTCACTATTTTTTCCATTTTATTTTCTTAGAAGAAAGCAAAAAGAAATTTGAGATGGGTATGGTAGAAAAACCTGAATGATTGTTGATACTTTTATTTGTCTAGGGAAGATGACCTGTAGATAAGAAAACACTAATAAAATGGTTGATTAGTGAGATAGTTGGGTGGACTGCCTAGCGTGAGCTAGATCTAAGAAGTACAAGCTTCTGTAGAGGCTGTCAATCCTCACTTTTAAAACACTTCAAGTTTTGATAAACTAAAAATAAATGCTTGCATGAAATAACAAAAGGTACTAAAATCAAATACAAGAAATTATTGCAAAAAAACAAGTGATTTTGACTAAAAATAACAATAAATGGTTGAACACCAATGCTAAATTCCTCAATCTTGATTCAAAAAATAAGTTAAAACTCTGTGATAAAATAGAAATCTAAAAGTGGGATTTGGGTATGGATTGATTGGTCAAACTAGTTTGTTGTGTAAAAATGGACACATAGTGACCATCAACGATTAGGTAATACTATCGATGGTTACTATGGAATTTGATTTGGGAACATAAGTCTATTAGGGAGAGTTGCAAAGAGTTTCTGGAGGTGTTGTTTGGGTTGAATGTTGGTTGTGAGAGAGAAATGAATTCTTAGAGGTACCTAGTTTAGAGATTGGGTGTAAGAGTGGTTTATGGGTGGTTTGGGGTAGAGGGTGAAGTGTTTGGAGTTACATAAATCCAATATAGGGAATGAAGTGCATGGAATGGGAATGACACAAGTAATGAAACAAATAAAATCTAGTTACTAAATCTCGATGAAAAACATAGATACTTAGGTTTTAGGTGTTGTTAGTCTGGGAGAATGCTAAAGTTGGCTAAAAGCTATTGTGGATCCTGGGGTAATTTTGATAGAGTAATGATACCTTGGCTCTTGATAATGAGTTACAGAAGTACCTTATGTCTTTGGCCTAGAACCTGGTTTGTTGGGAAGCTTTTGATTCACTTGGGAATAAGAATATCTCACACAAGAATGATTGCAACTTTCTAAACCAAGGCTTATAGATCACGTTATGTAATCATTGACTATCTTATTCAACCACCGCTGATCAAGGGGTGACCACTGGTAGTTATGGCGAAATAGTCAAAATTGGCTAAAATTAGCCAATTTCACTAATGATGGGTTGTTAGGAGGTTTAAGAAATAGTCTAAGGTTAATAAAGAGTTCATTAGGATACATGAGGAATAAATCTAAGGAAGTTAAGGCATTAAATGCTAAGGTAGAAATGATCTTTCAGCTAGGTGTTAATTAGTTAACCATCAGTTTGGATAGGTGAGGTGTCGATCAACTAGCCATGGGTTTGGGTAGGTGAGTTCTAAATAGGCTTTATTTTAATTAATTAACTTGATTATTTTAGATAAGGGGGTAAATGGGTAGGTTTAAGAATTTTAATAGGTGATCCTAAATCAAGGGGGCCAAGTGGTCAAGGGGTGTGCAGAAGCTAACTAAAACCATGTTGCATGGTTTTTGAGCATCTACAAACCCCCTCACCCCTTACATCAAATACCCCTTGTTGAGAGGTCTATCATGGACAATGGACCTTTTACTTGTAGAATTGCATCTTGTACATTGGAGTAAGCATCAGAGGTCTTATCTTCATTAGGATCATGTACAACACCAAAATCCAATTCAGATTCCTTGTCAAAAATGTAATCCCCCATCGACATTGCAGTAGATGATGATAATGCTTGTCTTATTGAAGATACCTCCAACACATTACTAAGTAAAGCTTTGGATCTCAATCAGGATGATGAAGTCATAACAGAGTTCTTTGAAGATTTATCTATTGAAGATTGTCAGAGTGAATCTGAACTTATTTTGAGTGTGTCCACTATAACTAGTCCTAGTGATCCTTTTGATGATCTTAAGGATATTGTATCTAATGTCAAAACTATGTATCCTAGGAACCCTTATGCAAACCATGCTACCCTATCACCCCTCATTGACCTCATCAAATCATCTCCACCACTTCCATCCATCATAGACCCCTTTCTTCCCAACATCAATCATTTCATCACCTCCCTCAATAGGGACAGATATGAATAAACATCATTAGACCCTTCCTTGAGAAATATAAAATATGCCACAAATATAAAGGTTTAAGATAATATTCCAAAAGTAAATTATAATAATCACATCATCTTTGATCCCATAAGTCAAAATCAAGAAGAATCAAATCATCGACCTAATCCAAAAATGTCTTCTCTTAGTGAAGCCCAATATCTGACACTAAGGGACTATCAAAGTCAAAGTCATCATTGTATATCAAGTCAAGAATCATTATCCCCTGGTGAAGCCCAAAATTAGGCACTAATGGGTAGTCAAAGTCAAATCCTATCTCAAAATCAAAATAAGGTCACATGTAGTATCCAAACGATCGATCATCCATCAAATAATTAGATCAAAGATGAACCATAAAGTCAAAATGTCTTGGATATCTTACAATCTTTTATCAACTAGCATCAATCAAATGAATAATGTCTAACGTCTCCAATGATGTATGCAACTACTAGTCCTAATCCTCCATCACCCATCACACCCTCCTTTCATGATCTTATCCTCCATCTAAGTCCCATACATCCCCATCAAAATCCAAACACACCCATACCTCCCATCACCTTCCCAGTCAACATTGTCTCTCCTAGGGGTAACAAAGACACCTAGTCTAGATATCTAAATGGGTCTCAATCAAGAATCATCAAAGGTCACATGGACCTCAATACATCCATCGATGATAACATGATCCCAACATCACACATATCTAAAATAGGTGTTGGTTAAAGATCCAAACAGTATTGGCAATCCTGCATCTCACCCTTCTTCAATAAATCGAGATGCCCAATAAAAGTCACAAAAACAATCATTCATTTAATGGTGAAAACTAATGTTCTGGAACCTTGGGTAAGTACCATGATGAAAACTAATTTACGATTTCATGGTAAAATAATCCATTATCCACATTATACCTCAATATTTGGGGGTAAAATCCATCCATTTCATATCCTTTGTCAATCCATCCATATTGGTCTCATCCCTCATCAACCTTATCTATACCACCTATCCATGTCTATATTATCCCTTGGTCCAACCCACATTCTTCCAGCATATCATGTTCCTTCCTACCTTTACTTTCGTAAGGAAGTGGAAGGTGTCTTGAGAAATCTTCTAAAATCGTCTTTGCATATCCTCCAATAGACACTTAGGCACCTAAACATCTAGTTCCTTCATGATGTGGTCATTGGCAATCCTTAGTCCATTCTTCCTTGGTCCTCATCCCATTTTTTTACCTCATCCTCATCCTTTTGATGTCCCATCCATCATTTTTTCCATCTTTATTCTAGTTGCTAGGCTTGGTATTCCCTTTGTTAGTAACCCCATTTGTATAGTGTACATACATATCCCAAAAAGCACTAAAATTTAAATATGTCAAAAACCCTAAAAATCATAAAACTTAGAAAAGAAAAAAATCCTAGTCCATGGTGTCTTGTCTTGTGCCTAATCCCTTGGTCTCATCCATCTCCATACCATCTGATATCCATCTCTATGTTATTTATCTATCTTTCCATCCATCAACATTTCATCTTGAAATCCAATACTAGTGGTGACCCATCCATTCATATCTTTAATCTCATCCTTGGCCTAAGTATTATTGGCACATATAACCTTGTCAAAGACTTTAATCTGGCACCCATCATTTCCTTATCAATGTCTCTTCACACCTATCACCCATAACATCACCTCTTTACTAGTGTGGAAGGTACTTGATCCCATCACTATCTTTATCATTGCCTCTTCATACCTAGCACCCATCCAATCACTATTTTTCTAGTATGAAAGGTATTTTATCCCATCATCTCATAGTCTCCTTGCTAGATCAAACTCTTTTAGGGCCTTGTCTATTGGTAATCCTTAGTTATCACTTTTCTAAAACACCTTCCTTGGCCACTTTTTGATTCAATTTCAAGAACAAATTAGTATTTAAAGACCTTATGATGTCATCCATCCTTCCATCCTAAACTAGGAGAAATAAATCATCTTAATCCTAATCATGATCATCTTATCTAAATCCAAGTCCCCACTCATCATCATAACCAACTTAGTCTAATCTCTCATCCCATCCTTAAATGAAACATTGTGACACTGCATGTAGATATTTGTTTGTCTTATTTGACTATCATGTATATATCTTGTTTATCTTATGCTTTGTTTGCATCATATCTTTTTGTCTATTGGGAAATAAATGAGGATGATATGAGGACACCAAAAGTGCCCTTGAGGATGCAGAGTTTGATATTTTCCCATGCACTTTGGCATAATGTCCTCTTGGTCATCCTTATATCATGGGGTATATTGTCAAGTGTTATATTTATTGGATTTCTTAGACCATGATGAGCCTTATGACATTATGATGGCTTGATCACCTATACTCTCATCATTATTATAATCATCTCATAATTATTATTCTCATCACTAATCTAATCCTCTCAATCCATCTGACTAACATCCAATCTTCATCCTCTAATCAATCACTGTCATTTATTATCTAGTTATAACTACATCGGCTCGAGGTATTTCACACTATGTCATCATCACTTGGGTACCTTTTAGTGCTCAAGGATAGCTTGACCACTATCTCCTTTATCATTCCCTTACATGTATCTTTACTTAGCACATCATCACTACTCATTGGTCACTCAATCATATCATTTCTTCTCTATCATCACATACATTATATTAATCAATTTAGATTTGAGCTACACCCATAATCAATCTTATCAAATCATCAATATTATCCTATAACACAACTCTCACTTGCATGCATCCTTTCTTGGGATACAACTTGCAGCCTTTACCCCTATCATCATCACATTATGGTTGATTCCCCTTGGGATGTGTCGATAAATGCAACACCCATCATCTTTACTCCCTATACATGTGTCTTTTCTAGGGGTATCATCAATTTATAGCTCATTACTCAAGTTGAACTCATCTTATTCATCTTATATCTCATTCTTGTCATCCCATCCCCTTGTCTATCTATTGCATCCCACCCCTTATTTCTTATTTTGAGTGGTCAATCATCTCATTCTTCCCTGCATGTCTCCTTGAGGGGGCATCATATCCACTAGCATCACCTACTAACATTCATTCATGACATGGTTTTTATTTGAAAGATCATTAATCATTCTACTTCATCAATTCATAATGCCATTTCAAAGAGGGGAAAAATATGTGCATATAAATTTGCTCACCTACATTATTATCACTAATATTATTATTAGTGGACACTAATTCTACTTATCTTATTTACTCTAATTTATCCCTCTTTTCCTAGCCATTTATATAATGTCCCCTTTTCATTATTCATCACTACTAACCTTATTCTATCCCACTTCATCATTAATTTCCCTAATCACTTCTTAATCCCATCCTAATCTATCTTATTCATTATTTGAGAATTTTAAATTCCCATGACCCACCTACCCACCTACAGTAGCTTACTCTTAGGCTTTCTTACAAGCCTACTCCCCTAGTCATAACCTAATCACCTTATAATCCCACCTAACACTCAACTAAACTAAATATAATCATCATTAACCCTAAAAAGGATTTTAGAACCCTCCAAATCTAGAACCTTCTCTATTATCACCCCTCCTCTCTAGAAGCCTATGAATCTAGAGGCTTCCAAGAAATTTTAAATTCCTTAAATAATCTTCAATCCTTAATCTGCTTCATCCAATTTTGAATCTCCACCATTGATCTTTCCCTCCTATTAATATTTAAACCACTCCTCTCCTCCATTGGAGCCAACTAGAATTTCCATGACATCTCCATGCCAATTTAATTCCTTGAATCCATCATCCAACATCCATTGATCAAGCAATATTACTATGTCAAAATTTTGAGTCAAGGTAAGCAATCTCATCATCTTGTATTTTTATTACATTTGATCTTGGTTTAGAGCATTTAGCTTTATGATTTAAGTGTAGGATTGAAAAGTTTATTCATTTAATTGCATTTAGGTTCTAATGGCTCTAGACTATAACTAAGTAGTTTGATATTTGGGTTTGAATTTATATAGCTAAATCCATATTGTGCCCAAAAATCCTTCTACAATTGAATATGTATGAGGCTCTCCTTGGAGTTTTGGATATGTAAGCAAAACTCATTGATAGTGGGGTCCTTGAGGTTAGCTCGACACTATGAGCCAAATAACCTATTTTTATCAAGGTATAAAGATATGAGGTGAAGAGTTAGGGTTTAATTCACATACAATCATCAACAACCTATGTGCATGAATAAAATACATCAACAAAAAGGTGATAGAAAACCCAAAAGACTCTTGGTGGTCACTTTACATTACAATGAATATTATGTACATAACAATTGTGTTGAGATTTAGAAGTATTGATTCAAATGTCCGTAGATTGACACAAGTGTCCTTGCTTCCATAAACAATATTATCAAAATCTGAAAACTATATCTTGATCTTGTCCTTACCTATTTACACCTTTGTACTTCTCATATCTACCTACACATTTGAAAATAATCTAAGTATTATCTCTTCTTTGTTTTTATGAAATCAAAATACTATTTTGAGTGTACTTTTTATATTTATCATAACTCAACACATTAAATCAAAATATTCATTTATTTGAGTTTTTAATTGATTTGCCTACTCTATAATAGTTTTTTTCATCCTTTTGCATAGAATATTCTACCCCTTTAACCTTAAACACAACATATATAAAAAGGTTAAACATTTTGTGAATTTGACCACTGTGTCTTCTCATGTAATTCGTAGCTTGCTCTAGGGTTTTTAATTTTATAGGGTTTATGATTTCAGTAATTTATAGATCTAGATTTTTCAATTTACTTTGGAACTATTATTTTCATTTATCAAATATGGAAAATGTTGAGAAATAATGTTTTGAAATGAAATATAACTAATCCTTAATGAATCATCTCAATATAAATAAAGAATTGATTAATTCATTCTTACATGTTACCCAAGAAGAAATCAATAACCATGTTAAGGCTAGTGTATCCACCTCTAATAATGATGAACGTTTAGATGGAACAACTTTTGCCACATCCTTCATGGGAAAAATAAATACTTTAACCCAATTACCGATTTCAATTCCTACATCAACACAAGTGGTGTTTTCATCCCCTTTAGTGGCTTCTCAAATCTTAAATCTTAATCCCAATGGGTCTATAGTGCAAACTCTTCTCCAAGTTATAAAACATTTGGAAGCTAAGGTTACCAACATTGCATAAAATGCCTTAAAATTAACTCATGTTATTGCTTCATAAGATATATTACATAATCCTCTTATTTTTGAGATATATTTTCACCCTATGCCAACTAATTTTTATATACACATAATATTTTTAAACTTTATCAATTACTGATGTTTTCTCTCTTGTAGGAATCCATGGAATCTCAATCTCTTTGAGTGAATGCCTTAAAATGTGCATCGAGAAATGGGTTGGTAGACGTTTGGTGCTTTACAAGACTGTTGGCCCTTATACCACCACTTAACACCAATACAAGTCCTTATATATTTCCCTATGCTTTTAAACCCATTTATATACTTTTTAAAGCAACTCACTACCCAAAATTACCCCCAACTAAGCAAAAATTTCATTTTTACCATGTATTCTACTAGGTCGACTAGGTCATTCCCGTTTTGGGACTTACCACATGTTACAAAATTAGGTCAACCCTAAACCAACATAGTTCAATACCCAACTCTATTTCTTAACCAATGAGGTTGATCAGGTTGACTCTGTCAGCTTAATTTTTAGGAATGTTTAAGGTCAATTTGTGGCTATATATACCGCATTTCATTTCATTTATAATAGGAGGATTAATCAATTATGCATCATTACTGCTTGAAAATATGCTTATACAATCAATAGGAGGTTTCATTGCTTAGGTCTTGGATCCATAAGAGAGGTCTTGTATCCTAGAGCTAATTTATCCTTGTGATCCTTATAAGCCAACAAAAACCTCTTACAAATCACCATTGGCTAAGGGAGAGAGTGGGACACGAAGGTTCACTTCAATAAAGGTAAGCATATTCTTAAGCCCTTCATATTTTGGTAAGTAGATATTATAGAGTTGATATATGTTAGATTGTATCTCTCCTTGATTATATATTTTCTATGTTATAGATAGATTTATCTTTGCGTGTTACTATCTTCCCCATTAATGCCACAAGCTTTGATGAGAACTAGATTAGCTTGCATATGTATTTACTATATTATATTGCATATAAATTTAGTAGATTAGCTTGCTTTGATATTATTTAAAAACATAAAGACCTAGATAGGGTTATCACAATATGATATTTGCTTAGAGGCCTTGGAAACCTCTCCTTTGCCATAGTGTGATAAGAGATCCTTTAGTATAGGTCTAGTGAATAGATTATTGGTCATGACCCCAATTTAAACATATCCCAAAACATACTTATTAGTTGATTACCTTCTCTGATATTGCATATTATTAAGTAGGATAAGTTATATAACTTTATAGTTTCACTTACATACATTGTGGTGAACCTAGTGTGAATCTAACCCTTACAATTTTAATTTTTTTTCCATACAGACAATTTGATCGATGCTATCGACCTAGTTTAACATTATGTGTGTAGGTTTTTATACTCAATCTACTCTATCAACTTAGTTTAGCTCTATGTGCAAGTTTACACAACTTCATTGACTTTCTCGACCTAGTTAGGGCTCTTTTCAAGGTTTATAAACTAAAGCGACCTTATTGATTGCATTTTATATATGTGTAAAAGTTTTAGGATCATAAAAAAACTAGATCAATGCTACCAATTTAGTTTACTTCTTCCTATTTTTCATCTAATTGAATCGATTGGCTCTATTCTTTTATTTTTATACATTTTTATTTAACATACTAGGTTGATTTGATCAACATAGTTTTATCTATTTTTATCATTTTTATTTATTCTCTATCAATTTATTCGATTTTGTTTAAATATTTTTTTTCACTTTGTAAGTTTAAAATTCTATCTGGACAACACAACTTCAAACAACAAATCAACTACTTTTGATAAATTATTTCATCAATTTGGTTGAATCAACTTAAATAACCAGGTCCATTCTAAAACATCTTAGTAATTAATATATGTCATATTTTAAATTAATTTCATTTTCCATTATTTTTCAAAATTCAAATTTCAATAATATTTTTCCTAGTTTTTCAGTTATATAACATTGTCACTTTACAGTCAACTAAGTCGATCGGCTTGACTCAGTTTTGTATCTTCTTTTTATCCTATAAACTTAGTCAACCCACTCAACTACGTTCATTTCAAAATATCTTTCAATAGACTAAATTGATCAACTCAACTCTGTTCTATTCTGTTTACATAACTAGGTCGACCAGATCGACCTAGTATTGTTTATTTTTCAAGCAAAGGGAGTTAACCTACATGAATAGTGATTAAACTCACCTTAATTTTTAATTGGATAACTATTTATTTAAATTATAAAAATTATAAAATAACTTTTGAATTTTTTTTTTGCCTTTATTTTTTACTTTGTTTGGTTTTCCCTATAAATTATGTACCGATACTTTTCAAACTACTTAGCTATTATTGTGAAGGGCTACTCGATACTCTATTTACCATATTAGTATATCATTCATAGATATCTTGACATGAGGGGATTTCTCCAATACTCATATCCATAGTATAAATCTAAAAATGGTCTTTAGTTTTCCCCTACCTCATAATATTTTGAAAATGACTTAGATTTCTCTCTTTATTGAACCTTAAGAATCTGACCATCTGTTTGCTTGTATGGTGCATTGGTTAGCAATTAGTGTCGATAAGTTACTTCCACCATAATCTTCAAACCAAGTTTAGTGGGCTATGGGAATGGTACTTCATCCATAGTCAGTTCTCTAAAGCATTGATCGTACACTATCCAACGAACAAACAAGTATATTTGGGAGCCTACACTTACAATCAAAACCATTAGTATAACTTCTTGATCTTCTTTTTTGAGAAATTATTTAGTTAGCTGATAAAAATCATTACTACTACTTATTTTCTATTCTACATTTTATTTTAAACTTTTATTATCTAACATTGATACAAGGTTCGTGATGTTTATTGTAACTAAATTGAATAGCTTGACCTAGTTGTGTTTAATTATATTTTATGTAACTAAATACTAAATTTTCTAGACTTAGATTATTTTAAATTCTTTTTATATTGATAGAACTATATCAACCATTTCAAATTAGTCTTTTATAGGTTGTTCTATCTATTTCTCGATAACACTATGTTGCCCATGTCAATTTGATCTTTTATAGATTATTCTGTCTACTTCCCTACATAACTATGTCAACTATTTCAACTTAGTATTTTATAGGTTATTCAATCTATTTCCCTATAGAACTACATTGAATAGTTTGATTCAATTTTTTACAATCTATTTTATCTATTTCCCTAAAGACCTACAACTCAATATTCTATAGCTTATTATGCCTATTTTCCTACAAAACTACGTCGACCAGTTCGACTCAGTCTTTTATAAGTTATTTTATCTATTTCCTTATAGAACTATGTTGACCAGTTTGACTCAATATTTTACAGGCTATTCTATCTATTTCATTATAGAACTATGCCAACTAGTTTGACTTAGTCTTCTATAGGCTATTCTATTTATTTCCCTACAAAACTAAATCAACAGTTTGATTCAGTCTTTTACAGACTATTCTATCTATTTCCCTATAAAATTATATCTACCATTTTGACTTAGTCTTTTATAGGTTGTTCTATCTATTTACCTAAATAACTACGTCAACTAGTTTGATTCAATATTTTATAGTTTGTTCTATTTATATTCCTACAAAACTTAATTGACCATCTTAACTTTGTCTTTTACAAATTATTTTGTCCACCTTTATATAAAAATAAGTTGACTGGTTCAACCTAGTATAATACAGATTATATAGTTTTTCAAAAAGTATTTTAACCTAGTCCTTTCATCATGCAACATCTATTTGATAATGTTATAGAGTATAATCAGAATAACATGATGACTTTTACTAATCCTCATAAATTTTAAAACACACACTTTGTGGTAACTTACCCGAATCAAAGTAATATTCATGTTACCATTCAAACTACTAACTATGGGACTCATCCCTATTCTATGGCTCTTAACCCTTTATTCATACAAATTTAGAAGATAAAAGTGACCTTTTTTTTTTAACTGAGCGGGGTAAAAATTTATTCCAAAGCAAGCAAAGCCAAAAACATTACATAGCCTTGTCCTTCTCAACCAGAGCCCTCAGCGTCTGGGAGAAGTTCAGGGGAAGCATACTGTAATCTAAAATTTCCCATTGAGGCCCTTGGTTAGAAGCCCACTTGGCCAAACAGTCGGCCGTCTCGTTCCATTCCCGAGGAATATGTATGAACTGCACAGAATTCATCACCGAACTAACCTGAATAACCTGTTGAACAACCACCGCCAGACGCCACTCCGCTCTATCAAAATTGCAGTTGTTAATAAGATCAATGACAATTTGGGAGTCAGATTCACAAATTATATTTTGCCATCCCTGTTGATAGCAATGCTGCATTGCCTGAAGAATTGCGAAAGCCTCCATATAATTGTTGGATTGTCTTCCCTTATAAATAGAAAAAATAAACTGGATGTTTCCCAAACTATCATGGCCTAAGCCCCCAATTCCAGCTTCACCTGGATTACCTTTTAAAGAGCCGTCGGTATTAACCTTCAGCATACCCAGAGGAGGGGGCATCCAGCGGCCTCTTTTACAAATCGGCTTGAGCAAATGACGGCCTCTATTCCCAGGCCGTGAGGAGGACGCAGAAGTGGGACCAGCCACCTGGCTGCCAGCAATGCGGAACAGGATGTCACGCTCCTCTACCCCCAATCCAACCTCACTAAACTGCTGCGCCACCAACGATTCTAACAAGGACGCACAAACAGTCTCCCAGTTATCAAAGCTATGTCTCTGTTCTACACGAAAAATCCTCCTATTACGTTCAAGCCAAACATTCCATAGAATAAAGGCAGGTCCAGCAAGCCAGGCAGCTTGTAGAATTGGAGCTTTGGACTTAGGGGCACCCAGGCCATTCCAGAAATCCACAAGAGAAGAAGCATGCCAATAGGGTCTTTGCCACGCGTCCCACCATCTGTGCCAAATCCTTTTGGCATAAGAACAGAGAAAGAAGAGATGCGCCCCTGTTTCAATCTCCCTACAGCAGAGTACACATTTGGAAGGTCCCTAAAAGCCGCGCTTGCATAAGTTATCCCACGTGAGACACCTATTGTATGTAAGCGTCCACAAAAAGAATCTGCATTTGGGCCAAGCAATGGAATTCCAAATGTACTTTCCCCAGATGAAATGCGCTTCACCAAAAGCATGCTTGAGCAGGGTCTGATATCCCATTGAGACCGAATAGCTTCCAGTTGATCCCCCTCCCCAAGCAAGCATATCCTATCCAGGGAGAGAGTTACAATGTCTCGAATTAAGAATCTATGCAAGCTCCAAGTGGTTTTCTATATCCCCACCTGGCGGCCATTCCGACAAGTCTTTCCATCTGAAGCCAGTGGTCAGACCCATGTCATACTCCTCCTTGTAATGGGCCACATTAAACCAACCAGCATCTTGGAAGACCTCATATAAAGACTACAGATGCGGGTGGGAAGCTAGAAGAGGGGGCGAGCCATCCCATGAATCTTCCCAAAAGAGAGCCTGATTACCAGTCTTGCATATCCAGAATAGGCTGCGTTTAATCAGCTGAGCTCCCACTTGGAGGGTGCGCCATATCATGGAACCACCTCATTCAAGAGGCATCCGAACAATGTCAAAGGGGTCCACCCCAGGAAAGTACTTACCAGCCAGAATGCGAGCCCACAGTTGGGACGGATTTGCACACCATCTCCAATATAGTTTGGCAGCCAGAGCCTGGCTCGCCAGGACAGCAGAGCGCAGCCCAAGTCCTCCGTCATTCTTTGGTCGACAAATAGTATCCCATTTGATCAAGCTCCACTTTGTGCTCTGTAGGTTTCCACTCCAAAGGAATTGGCGGGAAAGGCTATCGAATTCTTTAAGAAAATAAATAGGAGCAGCCTGAACTAAGCAACGATAAACAGGAAGAGCTTGTATCACCGCTTGCAGCAGAGTGACTCTACCAGCAGTGGAGAGCCATCGGTGCATCCAGTGACTTACTTTTTGCCTCAATCTATCCAGAATGTTTTGCCAAAACAGTCGAGGCTGCCTACCAACCACAATGGGGATGCCCAAATAGATAACCGGGAGCACCTGAATTTGGAATCTCAGGATGGCCGCAATTCTCCTCTGTATAGGAGTGGGTGTGTTAAATAAATAAATGGAGGATTTGTGGTCATTGATTTTCTGTCCCATAGCATCCAGGTACATGTCAAGGGTCACTCTAAACACTTTCGCTTCCCGAATGCGCGCTTTCCCAGCCAGTATGGTGTCATCAACAAACTGGAGATGGGACGTGATTAGGCCATTATCCCACTGCCAACCCTGCACAATATTTTGAGAAACCTGGTATTTCATAAGCCGACCCAAACCTTCAGCCAGAATAATAAATAAATATGGGGATAGCGGGTCTCCTTGCCGAAGTCCTCTGGCAGCCCCAAAAAGCTCAGTGGGCTGTCCATTGATGAGGATTGAGTAGGAGGGCGTGGTGACACAGCTAAGAACCCATTGAATCCAAGCCGAGCTAAAACCAAAAGCCAACATAATTTTTTCCAAGAATCTCCAGCTGACCCTGTCATAGGCCTTTGATAAATCCAGCTTGATGAACATGGCCCGCTCTTGGGAGGTACTCATGGAATGGACAGCTTCTGAAGTAATAACAACCTCATCAAGAATCTGCTTGCCAGCAACAAAACCTCCCTGTTCCTCAGAAATAATTAAAGGGAGGCATCTTTTGAGCCTTTCCGCTATGAGTTTAGTGATGACCTTGTAGATCACATTGCAAAGTGCAATAGGCCTAAAGTGGTCCAGTTGATCCGCTTGTTCCTTCTTCAGAATTAAGGCCAGGAAGGTGGCATTCAATGCCTTCAGCATTTCTTTGTTGAGATAAGATTCTTGTATTACTTCAAGGAGATTCTGCTTGATGATCTCCCAAAAGTCCTGGTAAAACTCAACAGGAAATCCATCAGGTCCTGGTGCTTTACCTCTTTTCATGCTGAAAACCACGGCTTCCACTTCCGCTATATCAATAGGCTGCATAAGATATTCATTCAGCCCCGAGTTAACCACAGAAGGGATGCAAGCCAGCATAGTATTCTCAGCTATCTCAGGAGGGTGGAGCCCTTCCGAGAAGAGATTAGAAAAATAATGAATTGTTGCTCTAGAAATATCCTGAGGAGAGCTCAACCGAGCTCCATCCGGGGAGACCAAGTGGGAAATGTAGCTTCTATTCCGCCTAGCTTGAATAGATTTATGAAAGAAGGCAATATTCCTGTCACCATCTTGGAGCCAATCTATGCGAGCCTTCTGCTTCCAGAAGATTTCTTCTCAGAGTTCCCACTCTGTAAGCTCCTTCACCACACGGTTCTCATCCCCCTGGAGCTCCTCAGTGAGGCCATAGTCTCTAATCTGCCTGGTTATCCCGTCCAGCTGGTCTTGGGCTTTCTTCCTCTGCAAATGGAGGTTCCCAAATCTATCCACATTCCAAAATTTCAGCCTCCTTTTGACATACTGGAGCTTCTTGACGAACATGTACATGGCAGTGCCGTGACTGGGTCCACCATGACTCCACCAATCTGTCATAAGATCATGCAGGGAGGGCTCTCTAAGCCACATGAGCTGAAATTTAAATGGGGGCTTCCATGGTGCAAGAATGTGATTAGTTGAAAGCTTGATCGGCCAATGATCCGATCCCCCCCAATCAAGAATTTCAGAAGCAAGGGAAGTGGCGCAAGATTGCCAGTAGCAAGATACCAGGTATCTATCAAGGCGCTCAGCAATGTTGGCCTCCCCGCTCCTCCTGTTACTCCAAGTGAAGATGCCATTGAGAGGCCTAATGTCCGAGAGGCGTAGGATGTCAATGTTGTGTTGGAGAAGATCAGATGCAGGCCCCAAGTGGGCCAGCCCCCCCTCTTTTCATCCATTTTGAGGACCGCATTAAAGTCTCTCGCCAAAATCTAGGGCAAATACGGATGGCAGCTCCTGACATACCGTATGTGGTCCCATACTTTTCGCTATCCAAAAATATCTACAAGGGCGTAGACATTGGTGATAAGAATAGTTTCCCCTGTTTCCTTTGAGATGGCTGTCATTGTGAGAGCTGAAGTGCTGGTCATCTAGCACAGTGGCGTAATAGTTTCTGGATTCCAACAGGTGGCCAGCCCACCAGAAGAACCCAAAGCACCAACACATTGGCTATGGTAACAAAACCAGAATTTTTGCATACAAGAACACCACAAATCTACAGAAAATTTAGTCTCCTGAATACAAATTATATCAGGGGAATTTGCACTTACCAGTTTAAACAAAGCTTTTTGCCGGGGAGAGCTATGTAAACCCCTCACATTCCAAGATAGAACTATCATTGGGTAACCGGTGAGAAATGTTCATCCAGGGGCTTTACCTGCCCTGCCTCTACTAAAAGATCCCCTGCAAGCTTAAGCCGCTCTTGGTCCTTTCTGCACCCAGCTCGGGAAGGAATGGACCCAGTAGTCTTTTTGAGAGGTCTATGCATAATACCGAGGCTTGAGGACGAGCCTTTCTCAGTTCTGGAATTATCCACTTGCTTAGCAAGATCCACCCAACGAATCTCCTTGTCTCCTGTATCCAGCATATCAGTATTATGATTCTCTTGCGTGCCACGATCAGCCTCTTGGGTCAGCCGAGTTATCAAAGTGAAAGAGTCACTTCCAGGGGCAAGTTGTTCAGTGGTCATTTCTTCTTCCATCTGTACTAGATCCGGGATGCCATCCTCAATGTTCATATTGTCCAAGACTTCAAACCGATTGAAGTCACTCTCAATCTGCCTGTCATAATTTGTCCTCTTCAGCGCACGATTTTTTGTGCGTCTCCTCACTGCAGTGAAACCGTCCTTGTCAGGACCCCGGGGATCACTCCCACTTGGCTGTGTATTCATTGGGAAGAGAGGGTTCTTGCCTTTACTCAGGCCACCTGCCTGGTCCTAAAACTTTCCACTATAATTCGGTTGTCTTGCACCCCTGGTATTATTGGGCATTCGAGCCTCAGCTCCAACTCCCTATGGGGCAGAGTCTCTGGCTGCCTGCGGGCATTGCTTATGTAGGTGGCCATAGACATGACAAATGCGGCACTGAAATGGAATAGCTTCGTAGTCTATAGACTGAATCCATGAGGAGCTTCCCAGACAAATCTCAAGAGAGTCTGGGAGTGGATTAGACAGGTTAATTTCAACGCAAATGTGGGCATACGATATTACCTTCCTGTCCAGTGTCTGGTGTGTAATAGCCAGTGGTTTCCCCAGCATATTCGCTAATTGTCAGAGTATGTCCTCGCGCCAAAATTCCAGGGGCAATCTCGAAAGCCGGACCCATACAGGTACGCAAGCTAGAAGATCTTCCACCGAATTAAATCCTGCATGCCAGGGTTTCAGGAAAAGTCCAATTCGATCGTAGAAATACGGGCCTCCTTCAAATACCCTATTTCGGTCTGCTACAGAGGAAAAATTAACCATAAAGTAGCTATTTCCTACGAGAAGAATGTCAAAATCACCGTCAATCTGCCAAGTCCGCCTGATCCAGGTTTCCAAAGCAGCAACTAAAATGCGCAGGCCCAAAAATTTACAAATAAGGGCATGAGCAGACAGATATTCGACCTCCTCTTTCACTGAGTCAGGGGAGATTACCAGAACAGGGCGCTCATGGCTCCTAGGTAAGCAACCGTTAACTTTTTAAAGCTTTTTACTCTCCTCCACGTAGGTTTTGGCAGCCTCAAACACAGGCTCCCCAAGCAGCGGCCGCGCGAGCCTGGGGGCCCCAAACTGGTCGCCCTGCACTATTCCGCCGTTCGCAGCCATCTCTCCCACCATCGAAATTCAGATAAAAGTGACCTTAAATACACAACTAAAATGATTATTTTTATCAATGAAAATCCTCAACATATAGGTAAGGATCTTTTAGTTATCTATAACCTCATGATGGGACCTCATATTAGAGAACCCCATTCACCCTCACCTAGTTTTTCCATAGGATTTGGGGAAATTCAATCAATGATTTCTTCCACATCTTTACCTACTATCATGTCTCCTTCTAACACTATGATGTCATCCTCTATATCATTTTTCACCTCCATGCCAAGTATTTCTACAAATAAGGTAGGTGTGACCTTTAATGGGTCTCCTCAAAATACCCATACTAATACTCAATTCCATAAAACTCATAACATAAGTGCTTTTCATGCCACTACTGAATCACATACTACTACTACATCTCATGCTCCTAGTGCATCTCTAACACTTAATAGTTCACATAATACTAATGCAACCAATGCTGCTTCTACTAGCCAAAATAATATTCAAACTAATCAATTATTATTACAAACTATCAAGCAAATGGCTACTTTTAAAACTAATGATGCAATTTCAAAACTAAATATTGCATATCCAAAACTAACCTCAACCTACTCAATGGGGAATGAAAAATCCTAATGCTCCCCACCTCCCCTTAGAAATGCACATGGTAACCTTATACCACAACCCCCACTTATTAACAAAACTATTAAACACTTACAAAATGAACCTCTTATCCCTTAAATTGGAAACATTTACATAGGTGTAATAGTTCCTACTATTACTTATAATGGTCCCATAAATCTAGCTTTACATTTAAAAACTTTCATATATATATATATATATAAATATATATAAAGATTGGGTTAAAGTTAATACCTTTGTCATCACCAAACTCTTAGCTAAAACTTCTCAGGTGATGCTTTATATTATTATAACCAATTTAAAACTCATTTCATCACTAATTTTGAAGACCTTGTCAATACTTTGGTCCAATAATTCCAAACTAATGATCTTCTAGAAAATAACCTAGCCCACTTTATCAATTATAAACAATTAGAATCTGAAATGGCACAAGTATCCATTAAACAATGGAAAGGCTTGTCTAACAAAACCAAACATAATATGTTGGATGAAAAACTCTTACACTTATTCAATAATTCCATTCATCCCACACTACAATATCATGTTAGGACCATTTCTCAAAAATCCTTGGAGGAGGTGATTGATCAAGCTAAATGCCAATATTTCCTTATACACTAATTTGAACCTTCACACCCTTCTATGGGAACTCGCATGATTGTAAAAACTATAAATAGACATGCAACAAATGATGATGTTATATATAATTATGATTCCATATACACCATCTAAGCCATTGTTCTAAATAACACCATAAAACATAATCCCCCAATACCAAATAATAATTCTCATCCGAGTTCCACATTTTTTCAAGAAAATAATATGGATGAACACAAACCTCTTTTCGTAGTATAAATTCAAAATCGACTTCCACAACCTTCCCCACAAGATCTTGATCCTACATGCCCTATCAAACACTGGTATGATCCTGATAAGTTTTGTTGGTTTCATGTAATTTGTGGCCATTCTCATGAAACTTGTCACCAATTACGAAACTTTGATATGAACTATCTCCTTGGATCCAAATTTGATCACAAATTATTTATACGTAAAAAAAAACAAGCTTACAAAAGAGCATCTAAGACTCATAAAACTAAATCAATAAATTAAGCTTTAAATCAACTAGTGCTCATTTAGATATTTATAAGGATCCCATTCCTAACCATCAAGATAAATATAATCAACCTTCTACTACCAACAATATTGAAAATATGATAGATCTTAATATCAATGATGAGAATGTTGTCAACATGAATAACATGAGATGAATAGTGTCTTATATCGATCAATATCCAACTTTAAACTATAACAATTTTCCAAAATTATACATTAGTTAAGATTCTTACCCATCCCATCTCACAGAATTGGGGTACGTCGAACCAAAAAACACATAAGTAATAACATCAACAACACAACTTGACAATACTCGTCATACCATCGATATAATCTCTACTCCACCTATAACTAAGACACCTCAAGTGGATACCTCACAAACATTAATTGATATTTCCTCTACTCAACCATAAGAAATTACCAAAGACTCAACCACATCACCTAAGCTAACATAATTACTTACAGGAAATCAACCTACTTTTACTAAACCTAAACAAAACATATCTTATTGACATAAATTTCAATGTAATTCTAACCCACCTTCAAAGATTTATTTCAACATTATGATGAGCGGGATTTGATAATAGAACTATCACATCTCTTATCTTAGATTCCTTTCTTGAAACTTATGAGAACATCTCCTTGACATCAAAATATATTAATGTAATTGTTATTTGAGATGAGCATCCCTCGACCTCCACCCATGGGAAAAGAAGCTACTTTATCAAGATTTGAAGATAGTATCCTCCAATAGTGCAAATAAATGTCTATCCATGTTAATAAAATAGTGGATACTTCTCTTCCACTCAAATTTCCTATCTCTTCCATGATTCTCGATGAGATATTGTTTGGTGTGGATGATCCACCATTATTTATTAGTGTATAAATAGGAGATATCTAGGACAAACATGCTTTAATTGATGAAGGATGAGGCACCTGTGTTCCTTCTTTTGATTTCATTAAAACACTTGGATGTTCTGAATGTAATCTTAAATCTATGCAAAGTACATGTCAAGGATACAATCAAAGGCAAATGTCTCCATTAAGTTGTGCTTGTCTTCCTATTACAATACCTCTACTCACAGTGCATGTCAAAGTCATGATATTTAACTTTATACTCTCTTAAAATATCTTACTCAATCAACCTTAGACACATCACATGAGATCAGTCACCTCATCAACATACCAATGTGTTAAATTTACCTATAACGGTATTATATATAAGATTCAAGGAGATGCAAATGCTTAAAATTTTGAACAATTCCAAGAAAGAGGTGTGTTTAAAATACCTACCCTTAAACCCTTACATAGCATCCCATTTTGTGAATCATAACATTTTAATTACCCCATTAACTCTACTAGAGGTTATAATGGTCATCCCAAATTGATAGGAAATATACCACCTAACCTTTTAGATTCAAACAATGATGAAACATATGAGATAAGTATAAAAATTAAAACTTCCAACCTTTCTCCTAATATAATTTCTCATTACCTCCTTCTCTACAAACTCAATCTCATCAAAAACCATGTGATGAAATTTTTGTTACCTTAGCAAAAACTAAGGATTCTATTTACCATGCTTCTTCAAGTGATAAAATAATTGATGCATGTACTATTGACCTTTATACTCTTGATTATGATGATGGACTTATTTAGATGACCCATATTTATATGGCTTTGCTCAAGTTAAAGATGCAAAGGCAATTAGATATCATTCTTCTTTATAACATTCTCTTAGGTTTTTTCCTATAGTTCCTTATCTTATTATAGTACATGATATTAGTTCTTCATTTGATGTTTACAGGTCTGAGATGGAACACACACACACTACACCTCTAGTTATTACTAACCCTATTTAGAGCATGCTTATGGATTATGCCATGATGGGACCCTATGGATCCACTAGATTTCATGATTCTTTTAGTTTTCTTCCTCCAAAAATGTTAGCTACACTACTCTGACCCATGGCAAGTTTAATTATTCTTGCAGTTTAACCTAGTGTTTATCCTATTCTGAGTTCACCTATTAGTGATGTCATACTACCTTTACCTAAGCCTAACATTTTACCAACATGATAGGCAGATGAGACTTATTATGAGACCTATAGATTTGTTGGTTATTGGGCTAAGGATTATAGTTCACACCACCAACAAAAATAACTATATGAAATTAAAAATGCATCATGTCTATAAATCAATCCTAGCTCAGATAAGATAAATCATACCATACACTTCTAATTAGGGACACATTTGTTAAGTGGGAACATGACCAATATGAGGATCCACTAGACTCAATTAGGGTATCTCTTACTACAATACACTATGCTAGAGAGGGTTCCAAAGCCTTTGGTCAAGCACAACCATGCAATAACCCTAAGGGGTCATGATTTTTGATATTTCACCTAAACTAATAACTAAAGTAAATCTAATCTAGTGCTCACCAAATCTTGTGGCATAATATGAGGGGTTAGAAATAATAAAAATAAACATGCATAAGAGTCATATGATCACATAAATGTTTATAAAATCCTAATGCATGGAAGAGAAGTACAAATGTATATCTATATAATCTTACAAAGGAGGAAAAAAGTTAGGAGTACTTGCCTTTGAAGACGAACCCATCGAGCCTTAATCTCTCCCTTGGCCAAGGTGCTTTGCAAGAGGTTATTGTGATATGTAAGGATGATAAAGATGAATCAAATCTAGGATACACAACCTATCAATGAATCCAAAAGACTTCTCCACAAGATAAGATCCATATCTCTAAAGAAAGTAGGGAACCCTAAGCTTGTTCTTCAAGTAGAATGGTGGATAAGCAAATGCATAATAGATCTTCTTTTTCTCTTCTCTAAATAATGGCGAAATGAACTTATATATATAGGTGGATTTGACCCTAAAACCTTCCAATAATCTTGGTTGACAGGGTCAACCTAGTTGACCTAGCATAATTTTGGAAAATAATTCACTATGTCATGAGCTAGGTCAGCCAAAGGCCAAACTAGTTCCTAAGTGAAAATTACCCAAAATTATATAAGGTTGACCCAGTCAACCTAGTACAGATGATTGATAAAAAAGTATCAAAGTGAGGAATATGAAGATAAAATGTAGAAAATGACTAGAAAGTGTACAATAGAGAAGAATAAGCTTAGGGATAAGGTTTTTAGGAGACAAGTGTGTAGATAACAAGTGGCAAAAGGGACAATAATCCTATGAAGCACCAATGGTTTGCCCACCCCTTTCTCAGTGTACCACTTAAGGCATATACTTAGAGAGATTGAGACTCGATGGGTTCTTGCAAGATACAAGGTGTTAGTAAGTGATAAAAGTTTGAAAATATTATATGTACACATATGCCCCATTCAAATCTCATCATGTGTCACATGAGTATAACATGGGATGGTGCTTTAGGATAAAACATGATAACACATAATGTTGATGCTAAGTAAAGTGTAGTAAGCAACAAATAAGATAAACAAAAGGACAAACTTAAAAAACACATACCTTTACTTATCCAAGTGCTATAGATAAAGAAGTAGACTACAAGAGAAGTGAAGCTGTCCAATGTGAAGAACATTAGGTGAACCTGTAGAAGTTAGTGTAAAAAATAGCAAAAAATTGAAATTTTTGGAAGATAGGCATATAGTAGTGGAAAATATTTTCTACGTCATCATGATTTTAGAACATTTTACTATTTGAAAAATGGAGTAGTAGAAACAAAGATATAGGAAAAATAAGGAATTTGATGGAAAAGAATTGAAAGATTTAGATTTTTGAAAAGTAAGTTTAAATAAGGTCAGAGGGAAGTCATTTGGTATTTTTGACTTATGAAGGGGAGAAAAAGAGCTCTAAGAGACCAAATGAGCTTAGATGGTAAGGAGACGATAGGTTAGATGAGAAGGACCCCCAGTGGTGGCAACAAGTGTAGTATAGGTAGGCAACTAAGAATCTCAAACTTATTTATGAATATTTTAGTGATTTTAAGTGTATTTTGGAAATTTATAATTTAAAGCATTTATAGACATCAAAATGAACCCAAATCAGATGCTAAGGGTAGGAAAAACCATTTAGGGAAATGTGTTTGGGAAAATAACTGTCGAAAGGAATTTATTTTGTAAAATGTAAGCGGTCAATAGGCAAAAATAACTAGGTCAACCTAGTCAACCTAGTAGGCTAAAAATTGGTAAAATTCACACTGCCAACCTAGTAGGTATGTGCCAACCTAGTGTGTTTTACAGACTATCAACCTAGTACATTTTTTCTAACCTAGTATAAAATTTCACTATGAAAAAATAGTACTAAGAGGGGAAAAATAAAGGGGTTGACTTAGTTTGTGAAGTCAACCAAGTCCAAAGAGGGATTTTTCTTGTCAAACTAGTGTTTGACCAAGGGACCATAATTGTATGAAAATGCATGCAAGAGGCTGAAAGAGTGCTAGAAGGGCCCAAGATGATTGACTAAAGGTTGGAAGGGTTGATTATGCTAAAAATAGGTTGATTTTATTAAAAAAATAGTAGATTAAAGCATTTAGGCTTACTTTTGATTAAATTTTTAAAAAAATGCATTTTGACTATACATGACATGGAAGATTTAATACATCTTTTGTTGTTTTCTAGTTATAGGGGTATCTAAGATTCTGGTACTTAGTGGATACATCATGGATACTAGACTTATTGAAGTGATTTTATATAGAGGATAGAGATAGATTGATGTCTTTAGGCCTAGGAGGCATAGTATACATGTGCAGGATATCACTTAGTTCAGATTTGTTGGTCATGTTCTTAAGAACTTGAGAACAATTGAATAACACCTTCAAGTGGGAGGTGGAGGGGGTTATTATAAATGTGGGTATCACCTTAGAGGATGTGCATGCCATCCTAGGAATACCCATAATAGGTACACATGTAGTCACAAGAGTACCATATAGTCAGGAGGATAAGAGAGCCTTAGCCATATGGGCGATGGACTCAGAGAGGATATACCCTAGATTAAGGGTGAGCACGTTTGATGTATATAAATAATAGATTATGGATATCTAAAAGGATATGATAGGAATTATGATAGCATAGGCATTATGTCACAACTTGGATGGCAAGGTACCACTATTTGTGATAGCCTTATGTTAGATGATATTAGAGCAGAGGATGTTATATGACTTGGGTTCTATCATCTAGGTAAAGCTCATGCATGACATGAATAGAGTGTTATCTAGAGGGTATAATTCAGCAGGAATAATCATATTATTGATGACATGGATACATGAGAGGTTTCCCATGTATCATTTGGCTGAGTTTCCCCCTGTGGTTGATGATAGGTTACCTTGGGTTTAGAGATGGAGATAGGACTAGGTAGTGTAGGCCATGCCCCACGTGCTATCAGTATAGATGGTGAGATGAGTAGATATTGTATGATAGTCATATGGGCACATAGTTATAATATGGCCTAGTTGGGATATAGTGGTACCAACTTTGGCACGGATAGAGGTGATAGGGTATTATATTTGGTGGATAAAACCATATTCGATAGCATGAGTACTAGGATAGATAGGATTGATTCACCTAGTGGTACTAATAGTGGTGCCCATGGTTTTGGCCCAACATGTGAGAGAGATGTAGGGGAGAGGAGGACTAGGGACACCAGTAGCTAGGTTGATGCTTATGCCACAACATGAGAGACTATAGACTAGTCGAGCCTGAAGGTAGCAGAGTGAGATGAGATGGATGTAGAGGCAGGAGTACTAGAGGTATTATTGAACAAATTTGACCCCAAGTAAAATTGGGGAAACCCATACTATTTTAAATTTTTTAAGAAGTTTTCATGTGTCCTATGGGGTCTCTTATTGTCCTATATGTCTCACTTATCCTTCCCCTAGTCCTTATTGAGGCCCATCCTCCTTGTACTAGACTAGTCAACTAAGGTCAACCTTGGTCAAATTTAGTCAAAGTGACAAATTGTTATTAAAATCTAATAATATGGTATTTGATATGTTTCAAGGTGTCTTCAAGTCATAAATTGGCCACTTGTTAGGTTTCATGTCAAAAAGGGTCATTTAGCCACATTTTTAGCCTATTAAATGACTTGTATGGATGGTGGAGTTAGAATATTTGTCATCAAAGTGGATATAAATGTGGAGAGGGTAAAATTATTTTAGAATCAGCTAGATGGAAGTTAAAGAGTCAGCTATATGCAATAAATGGTAGTTTCTCCTTAAAAATAGGCCATTTATAGCACTTGTACAGACTTGTGGAACTCACCTTCAGCTAAAAACGTGGGTGGAGTGCCTCTTCACCTCTTCATACTCTTTTACATGCTTTTTTTTCAAGTAATATGTAAAAAGGTTTAGTTTTTCTCATGTTTCTTCCATTTTCTCTTTGCAAGCCAAGAAAGGCCATTTTCAAGTGCTTGGTGTGGACCATACAGGTGGAGTTGGGAAGAATGGTATTGGTGGGTGAAAGATATATAAGTATAATTCAACTTCATGGAAAGATTTATTAGATTAATAGCTTCTCCTTTATGAACAATTGTTAATACTCCAGGTAGATTTTTATACACTTCAATCCATGAGGGGGTCACTGTTTACACTTGTTTCAGATTTCCTTGCTTTAGTTTGATGGGTTTGTTTATTTTATGTGTTTTTCCATGATTTTATAGAAATTTCCATGGTTCTCTTGATTTTTTTAAAGCTCAAGTGCTTAAGAAAGCCTCTTCTAGGCTTGTATATGCTTGCGAACTATCTATTTTGCACTTACAACTATTTTAGGTGCCATAAAAGAGGTTTTTATAAATGAGGAAGATGTTTTAATGCGATTCCAAGGTGTTATTTGATAATGGTAATATATTTGAGGTATGGACAATAGTTTTGAGTATTTTGGATGCCTTTCATTTGCATGTTCTTACTCCTTTCATGTCTTTGCCTACACAAAATAGTTAAATGCATATATATAGGACCCTATTGATGTCATGGTGATGTAGGGAGAGGTAGGAAGGTGATCAAATTACTTGACATTGTCAAAAACACATGGATATTTCCCAAAGGAAGCATACAAGGTACACTTTCATGAAGAGTTTCATATTGATCATATTCAGTTCACTGTTGGTGTGCTGACATCCACCTACAACTGATTTAACAAGGGTCAAAGAACCAATTTGAAGTACTTGGAAAGTGTTCAAACTTATCTTGAGAAGCTTCATATATTAGAGAGAATCCTAGTGTGCATTTGAAGCTATAAGATTATCAAAAAGGTGGAAAGTCCTTCTCAAGGCCAAGACTGGGTTTTTGGGATCAAATCTCTAAAAATATAAAATAGAGGCCCATAGAGGTTTTGGGATTATCATATGACATGTTTACATGATCTATTTGGGTATTGTAATGGTTTGGTCTTGTATCGCCTATTATAGACTAGGTCCATGCCAAGTATGAAAGGCAGAGGTTGAAAAGAAGGTGATTTTCTCAAGCCCCAAAAGTACCTCTGAACACACTAAAGGACCTCAATGGTGTCTACAGGCATATAAGGGAGAAATGATATTTCGACATCTTGAAAATCATCTTAAAGGGAAATCTAAGCATGTAATGGAAAAGCTAGCATGATAAGACAAGTTGGAACTATTCATCTCCTGAAAATGGTAGTTTGTGATTTTGACTCCTCATGCTCCTACTACCCTATACGAATTGAGACATGATGACCTACAGTTGGGCATGGAACACACTTATAAACAAGTGCCTAAGTGGAGTTTTAGGATGACTAAGGTGAACAAAACTATGGAGGCATGTGATATGACCTCACAGATACAATAATGAGTTCATAGACACTTTGATAGAGTATATGGAACTAATGACACCTATAGGTGTCCCCTCCCTTGAAAAATTTCAACATACAATTGATTGTGAGTATCCCAATCAAGATATAGGAAATAATTTGGTGTTTTTTTGAGGATTAATAGGTGAAATAAAATCATGAAGGGTGTTTTGTGATCCAAGGATATGAAATTAAGATTCATGCACATTTGAAACATGCCTAGAAAGGGTCATGATCACCTACAACATAATGTAAGTGAGAGGACTGTCTCAATCATTAGGGATGAGACATAGTCATTAGTCAAAGGTTGGAAGGAGAAGTGATGAGCCTTGAAACATATTAACCATAGCCATGTTGATCTTTCAATTCCCTCATAACTAGAACAAGTAAAGGAAAATGCTCCATGAGCATATGCAACTAATTATATGGCTGAGTTAGCAGTTAGCAGGGTATCTAGGTGTCTAAGTTCTCATATCCAAGAGAAGTAGGTGAAGTTTGTCAAATGTTTATATTGTTTCATAAAGAGTCTCTCTACTATTACAAGGCCTCTTATAACCACATACACCCTTAAAGGAATCATCAAGAGTGAAAACACAGTCAAACTTTAAAGTACCCTACACAGTGCTACACCTAAAAGTTTGCTTAAGGAATTTGAGGATTTTTAGGGTCAAATGATGGATTCAGAGGCTAATTTTTTATGGAGAGCATATTTTTTACCTAAATAACCCTCTCTAATATTTAGTTTTGTGAGATTAATAGGGGAAGCTCCCCCTATTTTATGTCAAATAGGGGACACTTTCCTCCTTACACAGACCTTGTTTTCTTATTGAGGAAGGTAAAAACATGGACTAGAGATCAAAAAAAGCCTAAAATAATGTTTGTATAGTTGGAACACACTTAGATAAACATGAAAAACATTGATATAATGTTAGAGTATAGATAGAGTGGTCTAGAAAAGGAGGTCTGCAGGTAGACCTAGTGAGACAACATGCAAACGTAGCCTCAAATGAGAGATCACTTTCAGTTTGGGCCTTAGGCAAGAATCTCAATGACTTGAGTCATCTTAAAAAAGGTATATATGAAGTGTTTAAACCATAACATTGTATGGGAATCCATTTTGGAGTCATATGGAGTCTAAGTTACAAGCAGATCTTTTGGAGAAGGCCTAGGCCTAGTAGCTAGATAGGGTCACTCTTTTTTTTTAGTTCCAAGGGAGCTATTATAGTGATGGGAAAATGTTTATAGGATGTATATAAAATTTTTTGAACCTTAATTATGTAGGGGAATCCATATTTTGACTTGAAACCTCCTATACCTCATAGAATGAAAAAGGCTGAAGTGGCCAAGTTGAGAAGCTCAAAACTCCCTTGATATCTTACATGGGACCTTGAGGTGATTAGAAAAGTTAGAGAGGGTCCTAAATAATCCCCCATTATAATTTGATTAGAGGTCCAATGTTTATTATTTATGAGTGAATTTTAAGACCCAAAATCACCTCAAAACCCTTGTAAACCCTCAATGCAGACCCAATTGGGAAAATATTGAAAATTAAGCATGAAGAGGGGGTGAAAAGGCCATGAAACTTTGGGAACTTGTAGAAGACTCTCTCAAACACCCTAAAATGCAATTAGGTTATACATAATCCATACAAATTAGGCATAAATTAGGTTTCTTTGACAATCTCATGTGTTTTACAGGTCCTAAAGATGTCATGGGATACTAATAACTTGGGAGGGTAGCTTGGGAATTGAATCAACTCCCTATGCCATTTTTAGAGCTTAAAAATGCTCACAAGTTTCTCTATTAGGCCCCTCACTTTAACCAATCTCTATAGTGACATAGTGAAAAGAGTGGTAACCCGAATTTGGAGACTTTTTAAGATGTGCCTATTGGAACCAAGTGTATGAAGTGTCCTAGCATGTGTCATAAGACCCATTGTATGGATTAGTTAGAAAGGATAAAGAGATGCTAGTGAAAATTGTCAAGAAAAGCCTATTGGAGAGTAATCATGGTTACAAATGATGATTATGATTGTGTAAGAGAATATCCATGATTAGGAAAAATTTCAATGCAGGTGGAGGCCTCTTTGTAACTTCCTCTCCTCAGTTCACATGAGACACTTATCCCTAATCTCTTTTGGAACACTCAAGGAAGCCCATGATGAAGGCAATTTCCCAAGAGAGAGTGATTAAATAGATGCTACACCACATGTGGGGAAGAGGCTTGCTTGGAATAGAATCATGTGCAAATTAGTTTCTTGACTCACTTTACACTTCATCCACATTTGTTGTAACTGATTTTCATCTTTGGAAACTTATCCTTATGTCTCTGGAACTTCTCTTTTCTTTCTCTTCTTCTAGTTTTATAAGTGAGAGCCATTTTGGGTATTGAAAAGGAGACCACACCTAGTATGGCAAGCCTTGCTAGTTTGATATTATACTTTTACTTTGAAATAAGATATGTAATCTAGTTTTGATCCTACAAACTATCTTGTCTATGTGTGTGAAGAGATGTATAATGAAAATCCAAGTGATTGATATCAATCCTTGCTTCTTCTCAATCCTTCCATGTTTGATGCAAGTTGTTTCATTCTAATAGGTCACATGAAGTGTTTTTAAGTGTATGAATCTATTTTTCGTGTGTAAAAGTAGCCTTAGTGTCTAAAAATAACCTTTGGTTAATTCAACTTGAGTAGTCTTTCATATATTCCACCTTCATGTTTGAAATGCTAATGTTAGAGTGATCTAAGAGGTAGAAGCTAGTTTTGTGAGTCTTGTCTCTTAGTGTATCTATATGATGATCTTGTGGAGATATTCATGGTATATCACCCCCTTAGAATAGTTTAATTTCATGTAACTCCTATCCCTTTTCACACAAGCAAGTATTAGATTTGGTGACAAGTACATCAAGATATATCTAGGGAGCTATCCCTTTCATTCCTAGAGGTATAATTCCATCATAGGTGCCCTACACACCTAGAAGTACTCCAATGTTGCCCAAATCTAGAAGAGGTTTGAACACCCTCTTCTAAGGTGCAATATTTGGAGACAAAAATTACCACCAATAGATCCAGAGTAAAAGGAGCAGTGACCACTATAGACATGATGTTGATGAAGGTAGTAAGAGTAGGAGAGAGTAGAGACTATCACCATCCTAGATGACCCAGTAGGTAGACCAGAGTAGAGTTGGAGTATAGAGAGACCACTCAAGCACAACCTAAGATGGGTATGAGTGGTGACCCTAGGATTTATTTTTAGGAGGTAACCTACAAATGTGGTTCTTAGAGGATATGTTGATGGGGATATCATGCTCAATGGTCACATAGATGGAAAAATAGTAGTGGCCAACACACAAATAGGTAATAAAAGATGGTTAAATTTTACTTAAGTTATTTGAGACAGAGTAAATATAGATAGATTTTGAGATATACTAGTGATTTAATATCTATCTAGTTTGGTTTTGTTAGGTGTGGTAGAGGATGAAGAGACTAGATGGGGGTACCTAGTGAGGGGAACAATCTATGATATCTTAGATGAGGTGATGACACTGTACGACCCAGCGACACTAGAGGATCCCAAGGTACCATCTACCCCATCTCAGGTAAGCTAGTTTAGATTAACTAAAGAGGCCATGAGGTAGTTACGAGTGCACAAAGAGGGGATATAACCATCAATAGAGGTGAGTGTAGGAAAGTCATGATCATGGTAGGCCTTGGCTAAGGAGAGAGATGTGCATCTAACTATCATGACATAGATGGGGCATATATAGGCCTAGGAGAGAATGACACATGTAATGACCCTGACCCATATGATGTAGGTACAGGAGTAGGAGAGAGTGACACATCTAATGACCTTGGTCCAGTTGGCACAATTGTAGGCTTATATGGCTCTTCTACAAGGTTAGGTATCAAGATTGAGATTTCAAACAACCTCTTTATAATATACTATTCAGAGGAGTCAGACCAAGGCATCTAAAAGTAGCATGGTTAGGCCACAAGATAGGAAAGATGGGGCCCAACCATAAAGCTAGAGATTTGTATATGGTTATATTTTTGTATTAAAACTCATGATGCTAAATATAGAGATGTCTCATTTTGGTATTTGGATGCTAATTATATATTTTGTCATTATGGTTGTGGTTGTTAATGATTGGATATATTTCTTTCTAGCACATATATTTAGCTATTATTGTATATGCTATTATAAATATATGAGTTGTGGTTTTTTTTCTAGCATTATGTAGGACACATGCATGGTTAAAAAGAAACTAGCAAAAAAGACTTGGTAAATATAATAATAAAAAATTTACTATACACAATTTCATGTTGGGAACTGCATAATAACAAGAAAACAACTAAATATAAAGAATCAAAGGGTGGTAAATAAGATGGCAAAAAGTTTGTTTTTAAACCAAACAAAAGATTGACACCAAATTAAAACAAGTAAAATCACACTAAATCATGTTGGGAAGTATGAAAATAATGTAATAAAATGGAAATCACATAAAAGGATAAATGATATAAAAACAAATCAATTAGGTTAACCAGTCATACTAAATCATGTTGGGAAGTATAAGATAAAAATAAAATTGGTGATATTTGGTCTTAAATTTATCACACTAAGTCAAGCTGGGAAGTATGAAAATTTAAGAAATGGTTGGATTATTACATGCACTTGGAAAAATAAGAAGATAAAAGCAAAAGAGAAATTAAGCATAAGACATACTAAATCAAACTAGGAAACATGTCAATGATGTGTAACTTCATAATCGATCACATATTATCTCATATTTGACACATGTAATTTTGATTATTGGAAAATTTCGTGAGGAATGTCAGGTCCTATCCATGGTCTTACACTACAACTCACAAAGGGAACACTAATGAGGTGGAATAAATGTGAAGATATGATAATAAGGATGTTGGTAATAGGAATGTGAAATTGTGGTAATTTGTGAGAAAAGCTAGGTCCTATCCATGGTCTTATAATGCAACTCACAAATGGAATCCCAAGGAGAATGATCAGTGAATAAAAAAAAATTCTCAAGAGGAAATATGAGGAATGTAGGGAATGAAAAAGGGAAAGTAAAAAGAATAACTTAGGCATCTTATGAGAATACCTGAGGAGACATGAGGCATACTAAGGACATGAAAAGACACTAAGTGACTAGTGACCATCAATGTACAAAGGAAACATGTTTGCTATAGATACACAACTTTTTAGGAAAATAATCCTAATAAGATCAAATCACGAAGGTAGATTGGTACAAGAAAAAATTAAAATGAACCTACCTTCCCATGATGTGTTCCCTATTCCTTTGGACCCCTTATAGAGCCATCGATCTACTGTGAAGATATGGTACTTGCATGACAAAGTAGGTAGCACTAAAATATTTTTATTCTCCTTTTCTAATATACTGGCCTACTGCACCCTAATGGACCTCGACTCTATTTTGAGGCCAACTATGAAGTTTGAGCTTCAATTAAAAGGAGATGTGCTTTGAATCATGTCTTTTAGTGTGATTTGACTTTTGGCTTTTGAATGTTTTTAAGGCTTTTTAAGATTCCTCCTTCATACAGACTTGGAATGACTTATCATGAGAGATAGAGTGATACACACGAATGAGCTATAGGCTAAGTCTAAAGGAAGCTAAGTAACCAAAGACAAGACTAATTAGGACACTTAGGCTTAACAATGAACCAACATGTTATCTCAAGTCTCAACCATGTATATGCTTAGTTTGTGAAAAGGGAATAAAGGAAAGAAAAGAGATACAAAGTAGACATATATAAGGATATTATAATAAGATTAATTATTAGCTAACTGATCACATGGTAAAGAGGGAATGACTAAAGGGAACCAGGTTTGTATAACTAAGTCACAATGAAAATTATCCATGAAAAATATAGATAAGAAAGCAAACAATCATGAAGAGAAAATAAGGGAGTTTGTAATAAAGAAAACTCAAGAAAGAAAGAGAAAGCAATGATAAAGAAGACAATCATATGCAAACATAATGATAGTCTATGAAAGATAGAGTGCAAAAGTAAAGTCACCATGTAAAATAAATAAGAAATTTACATAATGTCAAATGATATAACAAATAGATGAAGATAATATTTGGAGCACACATCCAATCCAAATGAAAATGTAAAGAACACGATGCATGTGTTTATAAATACTGATAGATTTAACCACACACATTATCTAGAACATATGATAAATATTTATGAAGTTGGAGGTGAACTACTACTAATGTCTCATCTATGTTAAAAAAAAATTGGGAAAATACTTCACATCTAATAGCCTCAATAGAAAAAATAAGAATGTTAAATGGATCATGTTGAGGAAGGATATTAGGCAAGGGATGCTCAGAAGAATATATGGGAGTAGACTCTATAGGAGATGCAAGAATCATTGATGGGGAAGGATCCATAGGTGAGGGACTCATAGGCAGAGAAGGATCCACATGTGAGGGAAGGTCCACGGGTGAAGGATTCATGGGTGGAGGGATAGGAGATGATGAAAGGACCACAAGAGGAGATGGAACCATAGGAGGTAGAACCATGGGAGAAATAGGAATAGCCTTCTTATGGGAATGACCTATGGGAGGAACAAAAGAAGAGGTAGGAATAGTTATAAAGTGATCTTTAAGGTGTTACTGAAGGATGTGATAATAATCGGTGTGATGGGTGCTATATTGGTGCCCAAGAAAATATACCTCTCCATACTTATGCATAGACTTAGGTAGTACCTTCGGGTAGGTATGGAATTGTCTAAGGACTAAGGGATAGAAGGATGTAAAGTGTTAATATATTGTCATAACTTATGATAATGTGTGTATGAATGATTATCTATGTTGTGAAAGCAATAGATATGCTTGTGAGTAGGTTTGGTAGAGGTACTCATAGGAAGAAGGGTAACAAAAGTAGAACGAGGTTGAGAAGACTTGTTGGCCCATTTGGTGGACAATAGAGCCATATGTGGTAAAGGAAGTAAACCATCACCAAGAGAATGTGATGGTGGGAAAGGAACTGGACTACTCTTAATAAAATGAGCAATGAGATCAGAAATAGGGATAGACTTAGCAACAATAAGAGCTAAAATAGGCTCAACTATAGCGGGAGTAGGAATGGGTTCCATTATAATGGGCTCTATTGAGAGAGGGGAAGGGTTTATAGAATGTCATAGAAGGTTCGCACACATCTTAGGGATAAGTAGGCTATAATGGTCATGGTACCTAGCAAAGTGATAAGGTGAATTCATAACATGATCCATGACCATACTCCTATGAGGTTTCTTACAAAATAGAGGTGTAGGCACTATCTCTACCCTATAATAAAGAGGAAAAATACAAAAATTAGGAACTATAAATGATGGAATATAGGAAGCATACATGAAAAGACTAAAGCAAAGAAGAATGATAATGCATAATCTCAACATCATGAGCCTAAATGAGACCACCTAAGAATGGTTCATCTAAAGAATAACTATCATCGTAGTTGGGTGTGTGAAGATCAATGATATAGGTAGGGATGACTTTATCATTTGATGAAGTGTGATGACTAGAATGCTGAGTCTTAGTTAAGACAACATGAATGCCATCACAAAGAGGTTTGAGAGAATGAGGTTGTAAAGAAGCAAGAAATTAAGAGATAAAATGAGGTGAGAGATCACAAGTTTTAATCTTTAGATTGATCTCATCAAGTTCTTCATCATAAGAATCTAAGAGGTTAAGAGGAATATTCCTAATGAGTTTAGGATGTCCATTTTAACGTTGAGTGGAGTTGATGGGAAAGTTGAATCATTAAGACTCATGGAATGGAACACTGGGCAAAGGTTCAAGAGTAGGAATCTTGAAGACATCATGCTCTTGGAATTATTCAAAATTCCAAGGGTTAATGTCACCTTGAATCCTACAGATGGCTCCATTGTGAGGGAAAATATTGGATTGGTAGGTGGAAGAAGTAACTACTATCATATGATGAGTCCATGGCCTACCAATCAAGATGTTATAAGAGAGAGGAAAGTTAAATATCATCACCTTCACATGCATGGTGATAGGTATGATGGTAATGAGAAGACACACATAACCTAAAAGAGGCATTTTCCTTTGATCATATCCTTGACATGTGCTACATGTGGACTTGAGATTACATTCAGAATATCCAAGGGTTTTGATAAAATCAAGAGAGGCAACATAGGTGCTAAAACCCTCATCGATCAAGACATGCTTGACTTAGATATTACCAATTTGGACATAATGAGTAGTGGAGGATCATCTGCATGAAGCATAATCTAATTAATAATCATAAAAGTGATTGGGAATTTTAAGGAAAGATAAGTGTCCATTATTTCATCAATATAGATGGATATCTCTTCAAATTATTGTAATATGCTATCTTCAAATCTAGATAAGATTGCTTCACATCCTATTAGAGGAGGATGAGGGATGTTCATTTCAAACAAGAGTTGCATAAGATGATTTCGATGATGTGGAGAGGTCCTCATAATCTCAAAGAATAAAATTTGAGATGGGAGATTGGTGAGTTCCATGATGGGATACCACTAATAATAACCCATAATAAGGTTATAAATAGGCACATAATGATGAATGAGGTCCTTAGAAGGAGGAGCCAAAGTGCATTAGAATTTTTGTTGATAAGAAGGAGAAGGTTAGAAAAAGCTTGTAAATTATGTTGAGAAGGTGAAGTAGTTAGTTCAGGTTGGTTTTGAGAATCAATAGAAGAAGTGTTAATACAAGCTTGATTATCATTAGTGTTAGGTAAAGAAGATGGAGGGATGGTAGAAATAGAATGGGAAGTGTTATCCAAATGAGGATTTGGAATTATATCATCAAAGGTTATAAGGTCATCTTGCCCCAACTCATTTAAGTGAGTTGGAGAAAAATCCTAGATAACATGAAATGTGTGAGATAATAGAGGGGTGTAAATGGGTTGAGGGTCAATGAAAACAACCACCCTTCACATATTAGTCATGTTAACCACATTATCTTTAGAAGTTAGTTCAAAAAGACTTTATACATTATTGGTGGAAGGGTGGGTTTATCTTGGTTGTCTTGATTAGGTTGGTGATTAGGAAGAGGGTCTTTATAGATATCCAAATGAGCATTAGCTTGATTCAAGGTTTGAGATTTAATATGTGTTTCATGAGCCTTAAAATCAATGTCATAGGCTTGTTGATGCTTTCAAATGATTGAATTATGATCGAAATTAGGACCAAGAAGAAAATATATAGCTAAATTATGAAGCTACCTATATGTCTCATGAGAATGAGCCCAACTAGTGTGAAATCAACAAAACTTATTGGGATTATACTAGGATTTCATAGGATGAGTAGGATCAAGTTATTGTGAAAGAGGCCTAGGTAGATGCTTAAGTAATTTAGTTGAGGATAAAGGTTTGTGAAAATTGATGGTATTAGTTGAAGATAGGTGAGGATTGGTGTAGTATTGAGAAGGGGGAGTTGGATCCGAAGATTAATTAGGAACAATAGCTTAAATAGTGTTATAAAAATTCATGAACCATCATTGGTAACATTATAATTTTTGTTCTTAAGTAAGATGCGAGGACCCACAGAATGTTGGGGTGGCTCGAATTGATGCATAAGGAAATATTGACATTTATCTTGGTTAATATCCTCATCCAAAGTACATGGAGAGAGAGTGTGGACCCAATATTTTAACTTGGGAAAAAGAGCCTTAGTAAAGAGATGGAAAAGGTTATCATTAGCCATGTTATGTTCATATTTGTTAGACAATATTTTCCACCTTTTAATAAAAGCTTGGGTAGTTTTGTTTTCAAGTTATTTACAATTTATAAAATGGGCCAAAGTATTTTCAAGAAGATCACTAGTTTGGAATTCTTGAACTAAAGCATTCACTAAAACTTCCAAACTAGTAATAGAACGAGTTTTAAGTTGGTTGTAACAATATAAAGCATCACCTATAAGGGCTTTGGAAAAGAGCTTGGTAGTGGTAAAGGTGTTCAATTTGGCCCAATCTTTATAAATATTTCCAAAATTTTTTAGATGAAGAGTAGCATTAGTTGATCTATTGTAGGAAATGGTACGGGTGATACCTCCTATATCAATAATGGCAATTTGAGTGGTAAGAGGCTCATTTTGAAGATGCTTAATGGTTTTGTTGACCAAATGAGGTTAAGGAATGAGATTGCCTTGGGAATCTCAAAGAGGAGGTGGGGGAACATTTTGATTATGCATTCCCCAAGACATTGGTTGAGGGTGGGTATGAAGATGGAAAAGGTGATTTTGCATTCTCTTCATTTGATTTGTATTATGAGCTTAAAAAGTATTCATTTTATTAAGTGTTTGTAACAAGAGTTGGTGACTTTGATTAGATTTTTTAGCATTATTTGAAACATTATCATTGGAAGGAGTGGCTTAGGTGCCATTATTGGTGTTGGTAGGAGCTTGAGAGGAACTGTGAGAATGTGACGCACTAGTGGAAAAATTTGCTTATGAGACCCCTCCTCTTGAGGAAAGAGCAAGCAATCAACTTGGAAAGTAAAAGCTAACTAGGTGGTCAACCTGAATGTTGTTAGATTATTAGAATATAATTTTAGATGTGACAGGAAGTTGGCTATAAGTAAAGACTAAAAATAAATATAAGGATGGTTTTAGGATGTTTGGGCTGAAAGGGATCTATATTGGCAATGTTACTGGCTTGGTATTAGGGCCTACCTTCTCACTTCACAAATCAAAATGATAAAGGTGTTGGGTTCTTAGCCAAAATATACCATTAATCACATGTTTATACTTAGCCAGAAAACTAAGTTAACTTCCCCCTTGGTGATGAAATCCAAGTAGGTAGGCCTTGGGTAGACAATTTTTAAAATGTATTTTAAGATTTTGTGATTTGGTAGTGTGTGCATAAAAGATAAAATAGTGTAACTAAATGATATTTTTAAAATCACCTAATTAGACTATATGATCTATTCTAAGCATACAAGCAATAATAAATGAAAGTATGAGCTAATTACTGGCATATAAGGGTTAATTCCAACTTTGAAACAAAGTATAGTGTTTTGTATTTGATAGTGTATATAGAGAATATAAAATAGGATCGACATTGTCACTTCTATACTATGGAAGCAAAGGTCTTAAAATGAACTATGTTGATAGGGTTGACCTAGCTTTTCAAACAAAATATAGAATACAAAATTACGTCGACAAGGTTGACCTAGTTGACTATACAAGGGTAGTTTTAAAGACTACAAACTATGAAAAATAGGACTGTAAGGAAAGAGACAAAAGGATAAAAAGGAACCTTGGTGGGTTAGAGGATGTAGAAAAGTGAGATTGCTATTAAATAACCTTAATCAATACTTAAAAATTCTAATAACTTTTTCAACTCGGTCAACATAGCTTTACAAAAACCTATTGTTGACAACCCAAAAATGTATAGGGCCGACTGGGTTAACATAGTATGCTGGACTGGATGCCTAAAAGTGTATAGGGTTGACTAGGTCGACTTAGTTGCTGAACTAGATGCCTAAAAAAGTATAGGGTTGATTGGGTGGACCGAGTATCCTAAACTTGATAAAAATCCTACATAGATAGAATAGAGTTGTATTGATGTGACTACGTGTTAAACATATGCATAGAAGTTAGAAATATGTCGATACAGTTGACCTAGTATCATAAATATATGATAAATAAAATGATAAAATAATGAAATAAGTGAAGCAAAACCCTATAAGGGTTAGATTCACATCAGGTTTACTAGAACATATACAATCAAAAATGCATCATGTCTATAAATCAATATTAACTCATAGAAGATAGATCATACCATACACTTCTAATTGGAGACACATTTGTTAAGTAGGAACATGACCAATATGAGGATCCACTAGACCTGATTAGTGGATTTGTTACCATAATACACTATGCTAGAGAGGATCCAAAGCCTCCGATCAAGCATAACCATGCAATAACCCTAAGGGTTTTTGAGTTTTGATATTTCACCTAAACTAATAACAAGTAAAGTAAATATAATATAGTGCTCACCAAAGCTTGTGGCATAATATGTGGGGTTATAAATAATAAAAGTAAACATGCATAAGAGACATATACTCACATCAATGTATACAAAATCCAAATAAAGGGAAAAGAATTACAAATGCATATTTATCTACTCTTACAAAGAAGAAATAAATTTAGGAATACTTACCTTTGAAGACGAACCCATTGAGCCTCAATCTCTCCCTTCACCAAGGTGCTTCGTAAGAGGTTATTATGGTATGTAGGGATGATAAAGACAAATCACCTCTAGGCTACACAACCTATCAATGCATCTAAAAGAATTCTCCACAAGATAAGAATTATATCTCCAAATAAAATATGGATCCCTAAGCTTACTCCTCAAGTAGAATGGTGGATAAGAAAATGCACAATAGCTCTTACTTCTTTTTCTCTTCTCTAAATAATGGTGAAATGAAATTGTATATATAGGCAGATTTGAATCTAAACCCTTCCAAAAATTTTGATTGACAAGGTCATCCTAGTTAACATAATTTTGGATAATAATTCACTAGGTCATGAGTTAGGTCAGCCAAAGGCCAAACTAGTTCCTAAGTGAAAATTACCCAAAACTATATAGGGTCGACCTAGTTAACCTAGTACAACTGACTGATAAAAGGGGATTAGGGTGAGGAATAAGAGGATAAAATGTAGCACTTCCCTAGAAAGGATAAAATTGAGAAAAAAAAGCTTAGGGATAAGGTTTTTAGGAGACAAGTATGTAGATAACAAGTGGAAAAAGGGACAACTATCCTACAAAGCACCAATGGTCTACCCACCCCTTTCCCAATGCACCCCTTAAGGTATGCACTTAGAGAGATTGAGACTTGATGGGTTTTTACAAGATAAATAGTGTCAACAAGTGATAAAAGTTTGAAAATATTATGTGTATACAACAACCACCTACTTGTACTACCATAGATAGTTGATCTTCACCATTTGCTACTGGATGTACTTATTACTTTCATGATACATGTAACCATTCTTTTACTCATTACCACTAACTCAGACAATACATTGATACACTTTATACAATTATAACACATCCTAAAGATAAGAGTATACCACCTCTAGAGTATATTACTCAATATGGGGAAGTTTATTATCTTTGGCATCAATGTACTACACACCATAGTGATAGATGTTACGTAGTTCAACAACATTTTAGGATTTCCACAACATACACCTCCACTGGTTCAATTTCATGTTATAGGTCACTCATAGAAGAAGGTTCCTCCTTCTCTATATCCTACACCTCTACATATATCTATGGATATCATTCTCATTTTTATACCTATTCCTCACATTAAGTATCCTACATAAGAGCATCATATTGATTCTAACATATTTTATCTGTAGACATGATACGACATGAAGTCTTCACACGACTTTCAACAAATATTAATGAGACTCTGATTAAAATTAGATTTTAGTTACATAAGAATGTTTTAGATGTTAGGGATGACATTTATGGGGAGATTTATCAGTATTTATGAACACATCATGGTGTTCTATCACATTATTTACCACATTATTATATGATTTGGATTGGATTTATGATTACATATATAGATATTTTGTTTATTTATTATGTTTCATGGGTTTATTTTATGTTATTATTCATTTTTTTTGATTTAAAATGAATATCTCATTCTTTAATATTATGTCTAAAATGTCCTTTATATGGCTTAATTTTTCTTTAAATTATGCTTACTTTAATTTATATTTGTTCTGTCTTTTAAAAAGTAGGATAACTATTATTGTGGTTTAGTTCTTAAAACCCACATCATTTAATTATCCTATCTTCACCATATGATTAGTTAACAAGTATAATTATCATTATATATCTACATACATTGACCTCTTTTGATCTCCATCTATTCCTTGTTATTCACTTTTTCATACTAAGCAAACATAGGGTTAAGACTTGAGATCACATGTTGCTTTTTAGGTAAACCTAATTGTTTAACAATACATGTCAATATCTCTAGGTATTTGTCTCCTACAACCAAAGCCTAAATGTCATTTGTGTTTGTCACTTTTATTACTCATAATTGGTTCTTCCAAGTCTGTATGGAGAAGGAATTGAAAAATCCATAAAAATTTAGAAGCCAAATCATTTAAACAAAAGGCAATGATCAAAAGGCAAAAATGAACATTCAAAAGTCAAAATCACACTAAAAGACATGATTCATATCTAAGCACATCTCCTATTTCTAATCAAATCTCAAACTCCATAGTTAGTCTCATAATAGAGCTGAGGTCCATTGGGGTGTGGTTGGATAGTAGATTAGAATAGGATATTTCAAAATTATATATAATGCTACCTACTTTCTCCCAAGTACTCAATCTTCGTAATAGAACAACGACTCTATAAGGGATCTTGAGGAATGTGGAACATGATGTGGGAATGTAGGTCCATTTTATTTTCTTGTATAACTACCCTTCATGAGTTGATCTTAATACTACACTTATTTGCTCATAAAGTTTTGTGCTTATAGTGAACAAATACTTTTTGCATTTGACATACACTAAACTCTTAGTGTATCCCTATTTAGTATGCGTCATATCTACCAAGGTTTTATTACAAAACACCTATGTCATGATTTTTACACTCCTTACTTCATTACAACAATTCCACTATTCCTCCTTGATGAATATGTTTTGTTAATTGATCATAAACCTAGGGTTTTTCTTATTGTGAGTTACAAAGTAAGACCTTGGATAGGACCATGCCTTCCTCACAAACATTTCCTAATATTATAATTTATCTTATTATTTCCTTTTATGAGTTGTAATGTTAGACCTTGGATAGGACTAGGCCTTCCTCACAAACATTTCCTAAAACTATTTCAATATTGTCATTCACCTCATCAGTATTCTCCTTATGAGATGTAATGTAAGACCATGGATAGGACCATGATTTCCTCACAAAATATCCCTAACAAACCATGACTGGTCACCATAATAACTATCACTATTGTTATTTATATCTTACTTTCATTACCACATTGTGATACACGCTTAAATATTAATCTAGTATGTCTTATATTTTTGAATTGTGAGTCATTTGCATACTTACCATCTTGATTTTAGTATGTTTTATGTTTATTTGATAAAAGTTTCAAATTTATCCTCATTTTTCTTAAATATTTGATTGCCTGTGTTTCACATTATGATTTCATTTTACATATTTTTCATCTTGGTTTAGTATGTTTGATGATCTTTATCATTTTTTTAAAATCTTACACATTCATTAGTTTCACTTAATTTGTTTTATTCAAATCATATTTATAAATACATATTTTTCAAAATACTTGATTCAAGTGTATTTTACAAGTATTTTACTTTATTTTTATTTTACACATTTCCCATCATGATTTAGTGTTTACTAAATTTTTCTTACTCTTATATTTTAAATTTTCTTATTCTTTTTACCCATTCATTTGTTCATATATAACTAAAAAAGAATCCAACACATAACACATATTTTATCATAACACATAACAAGAAATTAAAACACATATGCTAGAAAGAAATATACATCCATAAATATCCTTGATCAACATAAACACAATAAATGTAGAAATATATATATTCATAGATCAAATGTCTCATAAAATAACAACATGATACAAAGTACAAAAATATCAATAGATCTAGTGTTGTGCTCTATCATGTCTATCTTGTGGACAAACCACACTACCTATAGATGTTTGTGATTATCCTCTCTAAATAGTCCACTATAATGAGTCCGTATAGGATCTAATACCATCAATATGTCCCTTAGATTGGCCACCTAAGCTTGTATCTAAGCTAGCTATCTGATAGTATCCATATGAACTACTCACTCTTCTACCACCCTCTATCATGATCGCATCTCTCCATCTCCTCCTTTGAGAGGATTCTATGTAGAATATCCTTGTATCTACATCTCACATGCTACCTCACCAATCAACCAAAACCAACTAGCATAATCTAGAGTAGATGGTACAATATGATCAACCATCATGGTCATATCATATGATAATACACTATTTAAAATATCATGCTATGTATCTAGTACTATGACACCCCACCTAAACTCATCTTTGATAGTAACTATAAAATAAAAATAAAATGTACACTAGATCTCTCTCTCTCTCTCTCTCTCTCACACACACACACACACACACACACACACACACACACACACACACACACACAATCTCTATTCATATATCTAAGCAAATGCACACACACACACACACAACTATTTATCTAGTTATTTATCATATACATCAAAACAATAACTACTTACCAATAATAGTGTCTCCCACCATGGTCTCACCATTTTCATGACCTCCAAGTACCTCCATAGGGGCATGCCTTTGAGGTGTTGTAAAACTAGGAATAATAATTCTATCATGTCATAGACCATAATGAATCTGATGCTCTATCATCCAACTATCGATTGACTAGGCTGTGGGATCTCCATGCTTAAGTGCTTCCTCCTATGTATCCACTATCACTAGTCGATGTCTCCATTATCATTGTGCATATAGTGGAAATTAAAAAACCTACTATTACTCAAGAATAGTCACATATACATATTCAATATCAACTAAAACCATCCCCATGTCTGTGGCTACTACCTACTTGGAAGATACTCTCAGTTATCATCTATAATGTACCAAAGGTCTTGACCATTATGGTCAGATCATGGGTCTCTCCACAGGCACTCCTATACCTCCACTACCTCTTAAATCTCTTGTATGCTATGCCTAGTAGTCAGGCACTATTATAAGAGTCATAAGATATGATGCACCAAATTATCCATGTAAATAGTGGCAGGTTGAGGCTCCACTTGCCAAGTATAATGACTAATAATATGAACATGAGTCAACCTAAGAGAAATGGTAGGCCAAATCAGACAACCACCAATAATATTCATATAAATATTCCATTTAATGTCACCATGAGTAATCATTTGTAAAGTATGAGTATGTCTTATAGGTCATATAACATGGTCTTGCTTCCATCTAAGAATATGAGGAACACTATCATCCATAGCATGGGGCAACCTAATTATTTGATACATGGGAAATATCTAATAAATCCAACTACACAACAAAATAATAGTTCTTATATGATTTTATCCATGGGACAAAATGCCATACATGTCATGGACCAACTACACCCAAATTAAAAACCCTAGGTTGTATAAGGTATCCTACTCCAAAGTTGATTGACATAAGGTAACCACATACAGTGATACCATCCCATCCAACTTGTGATAAAACACACACAATATCACAAGGCCTATCACTACCTTCTAGATATCTAGAATGGTATATATGTATACATCAAAGAGTTGCACCCAAAAACCCTAAAAATATCTCTCAAAACTAATCACCCATTAGGCTAAGGCTCTTCTCTTTGAATCTTCCTCAAGGGCATCACAAATAACAGGGGTTACACTAATGGGAATTCCAATTAAATCATGTATATCCTCTAATGTGATGCCCACTTCTATAGTATCCCCATCCACCTCCCATCATAAAGTTTTGGTTAGCCACTCCCATGTTCTTAATAACATCATGACTAAATCAACACTCAGGGGAATCCTCTACATTTACACGATGCCACAAAAACCCAATGATGCTACCCAAGCATGATCATCAGTTGTCAACCTATCTAATAAATTAGGTAAGCATGATACATCTATCAAATAATAGAGTCTATGTCGCCTCTACAAAATGAAAAATAACAAAAGTTGTATTAGTCCTAGATATTAAATAATCAAGAAAATATAATTTAAAAATTCATCACATATATGCTTAATTCACAAATTAACTATTCCATAAACTTGTTTTTACAATTTTTCTACCTCTTTACACTATGTAGGCAAATAATTCACTATGATGGTTAAAAATAAACACTAAATCAACCCACTACTACGAAGTCAGCTAGGTATTAAAACTAGATCAGCCATCTGCTATGGAGTTAGCCATATCCTCATATTATGTCAGCCACTTCATATGAAGTCAACCATTTTTATAAAATAAGTTAGCCAGTTTCATACACTAATATATTGGCCAATATGTATGCAATGGGCCACTTGAACCTCACCAACTAGATCAGCTACATACTACGTAGTTGGCCACCCTATTCCTCCAATTTTTCAACTGAGTTAGCCTAGCTGATTTTGTTTAAAAATTATGATGACTTTTAAACTATTTATCATTAATGGCTTAGGATTTTATGACTCATTTCAAGACCTACCCACTAACCATCCTACTCTTTACTCTAGCCTAAAAAATCTTGGGGCAAATTCTTCTATACACATTTTTCCTACCTCCTAATTTTCCAAATTAATTATATTTTTTAGTAAAAACTTGAAAAAATTCAAAAAATAAAGAATTACTTACCTGAGCTACACTCACTATTACTGTTAGGCATCCCCCACCTCGTACATGTCATCTCCAGGCCATAATTACTATATACACTCTCCTATGTCTCTTATAGCTCTATTTTCTCAAAATAGTAAAATTGTAAATGAATAATTTAAAAATCTTATTTATATTTTAATTTTTAAATTATTTAACTATAAAATATTTTCCAACAAATTTGATTTTTCTCATAAAAATGTTGTTACTAACTCTTTTTCCAAACTGTAAGATATTTTAGAATCTTGACATTATAGAGAATTTTTCTACATATGACACATATTTTTGCAAATTTTTTGAATTTTCTCTTTATTTGTAGGCCCGCCTGATGTTACCTACATTGGATGCCTCCACATTTCACTCACATAATTCCTCTTCTACAAAATTAAGGTAATTAAAGCTTTTTATTTTTCAATTCTTTCATTTTAATTACTTTAATGTTTCTTACTGTGATTTTTATTAGCTCAACATTGTGAGTTGTTAATTCTTTTCCCAAAGTACCATCCCATGTTACAAATTCATGACATGTGATGAGATTTGAATGGGGAAAATGCATACACATAATATTTTTAAAATTTATTAATCACTGATGTTTACTCTCTTGTAGGAACCCATTGAATCTCAATTTTTCTGAGTGCATGCCTTAAGGGTGCATCAAGAAAGGGGTTGATAGAACTTTGATGCTTCGTATGATTATTATCCCCTATACCACCACTTAAAACCAATGCAAGTCACTCCCATATGTTTCCATAGGCTTTAAAACCCTGCTTATATGCTTTCCTAAGAAACTCACCATCCAAAATAGTCCCTAAGTAAAAACCCCTTTTTTACCATGTATCCTACTAGGTCAAATGGGTCGACCCTATTCTAGGATTTACCACACATTATGAAATTAGGTTGGCCCTAAGCTAATATAGTTCAAATCCTAACAACTCTATTTACGACCCAACAAGGTTGATCGAACCAATTCCATTAGCTTAATTTATTGGAAGGTTTAGGGTCAATCTATGGCTATATATACTATAAGGACCCTCATGAGAAAACAATATGACTATGATAAACTAATGATTATACTCCCTTAGTGGTGCTGAATATGAAGGTAAGAAGATTATGCATATGGTAAATGTTGGTTTAGTAATTCTTAAATTATTATGTTAGGTTGCAATTGAAATTACATATGCATTAAGGTGCTATAGGAATATCACTTAACGACCTTGTGAATTACTTGGTAAACTAATTACATTGGTTTAAGTAAATGATCTAGCATGTTATAATTATAAGATTTGGCTATTAGGATAGTAGATTTCATGGGTGCAATAAGTGTGCAAGAATAGGTCATTGCCAATGAAGGAATAAGGACTACACTAGGCATAGTTGCATCATGTGTGATCATATATTTGACCCATATCTTGTCTAAACATAACATTATCCTAATTGAATAACTTGTATGCCATTCGACCCTTTATTTAGTATTTATGTATTTTAATGGATTGTAATCACTACTAGGCTGGTCAAAACACCTTTGATTGGTCATCTTCAATGTATGTGAATAAAGTAGAACAACTCTAGAATGCCTTATATCAAAATTATAGACTTGTCTATTAATTTCCTTGGACTTGAGCCCTGTGTAGGGAGATGGGTTGTATTGGAAGCAACCATAGGACTCTGTATAAGCTTTTATGCATTATTATGGACTGAGAAAATATCACCCATTTATGAAGGCATGGGCTAGCCAACAAAATTGGTTAGTCAATCCAAGAGAAGAATGAACACTTGTCACATTCTAATTAGGTTGTAAGAAGGAGATAATGCCTATTTAAGGAAGGTGGATCTCTAAGAAAAGGTTCAAACCTTTGGCATTTCTGGCCACCCTAGGAATAAAGGAAGAAGAAAAAGGAAACAAGTAGATATCCTAGAGAAGGAGAGACTCAGTTGGTATAAACCTATAGAAAAGATCCATGTAAGGGCTTGGATCATGGGTAGGTGTTTTATTAATTTGATTGTTATGCTAATTGACTAAATGAAGTTTGTGTGAATCTTGATTAATTATAATGTCAAGAGGAGTAAGGCTACTTGGATTACTTCTTCTCTTTAATTATTTCTCTATGGTTGTGTTTGAGGCACCCCATAGTGTTTCTTACACTTGTGTATGGGAGTTTAGAGTTGACATATTCCTCTATGATAGTTTTATCTACCAATATTTTTGCTTACTCTGATAGTAAGTATTGATGTGTAAGAATTTTGATGTCTTGAAAGGTCACATTCTTCATGATAGAGGAATGGGTATGTCTCTGAAGTTGGACATGATGATAAAATGCCTAAGTCCTCTCATTATTGACTATAAATTATATCTTAGTGGTTGTATGCCTGATGGGTCCTATCCTTATGATCCTCGTGTTTTTTCTTTTGTGTATTTTACTTGCTGAAAATAGATTCGAGGTTAGTAACCTATTGAATTAGAGATGCTTGGATTGTCACCTTATGAGTAACTATCTCCTTGACTCTAAGAAATATTAACTAATTTTTGACTTTACTTACCTTGCACCATGATATAAACATGCATGGAGCTGGGAAAACTACTTAAGGGTGCCTAGAGCAGTCACTTGATGATGAAGAAAGGTTGGGAGGTGAGCCCACCTTCTGTTGGCTAAAGTTACACCTAGAGCAAAGAGTAACTTGAATTGAACTATTGATTATTCTTATTTTTCTACTTTCTATAATTGGCTATAAGCCAATGATTGTATATTCTTAGTTGAACCTATGATATTTATATGTTATTAACTTATTATGGGACAAGAAGTGAGTCATTATTATTATGAATTTTATCAATTGAATGTTTTGGTTATTACTATAGAGAACTATTGAATAACCTTCTTATTTTTATATGATTCTATATATCCTTACGATAAAATCATCATCTTAAATGGAATCCTTATGAATGTTGTGTATTCATGCTTGAGCTTGGCTAAGTTAAGGACCTTATTAGATATATATAAATATTTAGTTAAATATCCTATGAATATTTGTTCATTACATCTTGAGTTTCTTGTAATGGTGTTACTTTAGATGACATTTATATGAAGGATCTTTTATCTTTAAGGCAAGTAAATTAGACTTTTTATGCTATAGATGATAGGAATAACTTTATTTTCTACTGATGTGAATTGGTTATGGTAAACCTTTGTATAATAAGGCATAACCTAAGTAAGATAAATTCTTACAAAACTCCTGAGCTATTTTAATAAGAACCTCAATGAGTTTTGAATATGGATCTTCCTAGAAGTAATCTACCAAATGAAGAGTAACTCTTAGGTCTATATGACTCTTTTAATAAAATGAAAAGTATGCATTATTAGGTTTAACCTTGGTGATTTTAACCTTTTATGGGTAGTAAAAAGGGAATACTTTCCCTATATTATCTATGTCTTTTCACTTCTGAGCATCCATTTCCTGAATCCCTTGCATGTGGTTTAACAAATTAGGCCTATGTGTTAAATCTAGAAGTTCTAAATTTTAATGAAAAGAGCAGATGACTCATAGATTAAGCAGTATCTCAAAGGGTGTTTTAGATAGATTAAGTTGCCTTTAGATATTCTGTTAGTCAACTAAACCAATGAGAATATTGGTTTAGTGTTGAGATATTATTTGAGCCTTGACACCTTCCTTTAGAAAAAATATTAGTGTGAAGGTCAGTTCTTTTGAATGCTGAGTAAATTATTGAAGTTGCTATGTTTGTCCCTAGAACTTTGTTCTATCTAAGGTTTTTTACTAAACCAACTAGAGTATTGGTTTAATTTTGATTCTTCAACTTTGAATCAGATTGGTTTAGTCATTTGATCAACTTTGTATTCTTGCCTTAGATGTTTTCTACATTTCTCTTAAGAATTCAATCTTAGCCTTGCTAAATTATCTTATGTAGGTTTTGGTTTAATCAGACTTTATTTCCTTAGTCACTTTTTGAACTAGTTATAAACTTCAACTTAGTCAAATATGGATTTTTTCCTTAGTTGAATTTATCTTCATCGACTTAATTCTTCTGCTTGGACTCTACCTTAGATGCTTTGAAGATGGGTCTTATCATGACTTTTGCCTTAATTGACTTACAAGATTTTTAGATGATCGGCTAGATGATGTCACATGGAATCATATCAATAATGTAGGATAGTTTTAACTTAGTCACTTATAGCCTTGGGATTTTCTTTTAGTTTCTTTGCCTTAGTCAATTTCATGATAATTTGGTTAGTGGTTCAGAGGAAGCCACATGTCACTATCTTGTGAATTTGAGAGTGATGTCAGTGTAGTCAATTGTATAGTTGGTGTTACGCTAGCGGGCTAGTGAGATGTTGTAATATGGCATCATCCTAGCAACTCGTGATCTCAAAGAAGACCATATTAGGCATAAAGCCTTCAAGAAAGTAGGCTAGCAAGATGTTGCCATGTCACATCATCCTAGTGACCTACTACCCTGGGGATGACCATACAAAATACAAAGCCTCTAGGAAAGTGGGCTCATGGAATGTTACCACATGGCCTCATCCTAATGACTCAATATATTGAAAATGTTTGTATTGGGTGTGAAGCCCATGGTCAAGTAGGTGAACGAGATGATACCACATAAAAAATATCACTGCTCCACTATTTTGATGATGTCTATATTGGGCATGAAACTCATGGGTAAGTGGGTGAGAGGGATGCTACCAAGTGATAAAATCCTGCTACCCAACTATTTTAGATGCATTCATATTGAGTGTGAATCCTATGGGCTAGTGAGCTAGTGAGATGTTGTGATGTGTCATAATCTTGTTACTTCATAACCCCAAAGAAGTCATATTAACCCTATAGAGCAATAGGGAAGTGAGTTAGTGAATTATTAACACATGGAGCTTTTCACATAGCCTCCTAAGAAGTGATAGGTGACAAGAGTGGACCCAAGATCTTGAAGGGAAGCTAACATGGCCAGAAAATTCATCAAAGTGACCATGTAGATCTTGACTATGTCAACAGTGGTTGAGGTTAAATTTGATGGTCGTCTCAATGTTGTTTATGTTATTGCCATTTAACGTAAGACGTGAAAATATTTTTGAGTGCTAGGTTGAATGAATCAAGATTGAGGTCTTCTAAATTAGTGGTTTATGCCTACATGAGCCTTTTAGTAGTTTTAAACTTCTTGTTGTGATTGTATTATATTCTGGTATCTATCTATGCTCGATGGTGGTTTGATTGTTGTAAAATGGTTGTGTCATGCCTGTCTTTTAGAAAAAATGGGCATGACATTTTTGTATCAAAGCCCATGTTAAAATCTGGGAGCTATAGGGATAATTTGCATGATTTCATCACCTTTATAACTCTAGTTGAATTATGATTTGTGTAAATTGAATGTGGTGCATGTTGCTTGCTAACCTTGTTAAACTTGAATTAAATAGACAATATGTCACCAAAGGAAGGCACATAAGACATTGTAATGGGGTGTCACTGAGATCCCTAAAGTATGCAACTAGTTGAAATATATGTTCAATTTTTTGAAAACTTGTAACATGTGATGAATGTGTTAGAGGAAATGTTGCCTCAAGTTTCTATGTTGAAAAAATGAGCCTCTTCACCCCAGTAAGGGCATAGGCAGGCTGGGCAATATTCAATGTCTCATCATCAAAAAAGGATTAAGATCTACCTTGAGTAGTATCAAAAGAGGAAATATACTTAGACATGAGCTTAACCTATGAAATCTCCAAATGTAGGACCAGGGAAGACCTTGAAGGAATAATTGGGAAATTAACCTTCCCAGGGTGTATGTTTTAGCTGTGGAGCTATTGATCATTATGCACGAGACTATCCTAAAAACACTTGATCAAGGGATACTAAAGTCCTGATATGGGCTAGTTGTGAGAACCAAATTTTTTTTTAATCCATATTATACTTATTTTTATTTTTCTATTCTGACAAAACATGAAATGCCTATGATAAACTATTATCTTTATAAGGATAATTAGCCTTCTTGTTAATAAGTACCTGGTGCTATATATATTTGATAATTATAGATATATATACATATATATGATTACACATGTTACTTTCCTATTATAGTGATTAGCTAAATAGATGCACTTCTATTATGGGTTACCATGTTAAAATTGGACTATAAATCTGAAGGAAGTTGGGTTGTAATGTTTGAACTAATACTCAAATGTTTTTAATTGAACTTATCATTATGAAAGGGTTTTATGACCTCTTTTTTAAAATTATGAATTCCATAGATATGTTTATTATGTATGAATTTATTATGGAAATGTTACATAAAGTGATTCTTGCTATTAGAGTGTTAGAACTGCTTGAATAATCATGGAGTAGTTAAGCTCTAATATTAAGGTTATGTCTTGTTCTATGAATAAATCTAATGTTGATTATGCTAATCAATTGAGTGATAATCTTGAAATTTGAATTAAAAGTTAAGATGAATCTCTTAGGAACTAATCAGAGTAGGTATGGCTCCACATAAGTATTCTTTCATGAAAAGAACATGTTATAATGGAATAGCTTTAGGCTATTAATTGCCTTGTTGTGTATATATGAACATGACCTGACTTGTAATGTCATTTATGAGTGTATAATTAATGATTATGTGTGTGTATTCTTGGTATTTATTTGGTTTTTGACACATAAACAATAATTAGGTAGTGATTGTTAGTCCCTTCCTCTTCTTAAAGGAGGGTTTTATTGCAAGAAGAAAACTTTCCCCAAGGTCTTGGTTACTAGGTCTTGGTATGCAAGGTAACCCATCCAATTGATGTGTACTATTCCATGTCAAGGGTATTTATATTGATGATTTAGATAAAAATAATTAAATCTAACTAAAATTTTCAACAAAGGTCATGCCTCTAAGTTTTGACTCCGTTTACCATCTAACTCCTCTCATTAGTTTATCATGTCCAAGAATGCAACAATGCAATAACAATGATAAAATTTTGAGATAATTTATATAAAAGTAATCAGGATAAGTAATTAGATTCAGATTGATGTATTTCTAAGCAAACCTCATAAAAAATAAAGAGAAAAATATTAGATTTAAAGAGAAAAATGCTTGATACAGACACAAGTGAAACAAAAGTTATCTAACTAAATGAATTCCCATTTAAACCAATATTCAGTTGAGCCAGACTTATCACAACTTTGGTTGAATACAATGCAAGATTATAGGAGAGAGAATAATTATAAAAAAGAAGGGAATTACTATCATAACAATGTGTAGAGAATATCCACACTGACTTAATAGTAATCCAGTTATCAAAATTTTACTTTTGATTAACAATATATTGAAATTCATACAACCATCAGACTCAGAAAATAATAATGTAAATAAAAAGCTAAAATAAGAGAAGGGAAGATATTATCATATAAAAGCAAAAAAAGAGTTTGGTTTTATATGTCTCTTTTTACAATCCACAAAGAGTTAGCTCTTATCATGATACAAGAGATGTTCTTAAATAGGCATGCAGGGTTGTGGAGTTCAAATGTAAATTCAAATAGAGATTCAAGTTTAAATTCATCCCATGAGGCAATTACATGAATTGACTTATCTAGCCCACTTGAGGCTCATTAGGAATGAGCCTCATTCAATTACATCATTAGGATAGTGGGGACCATGCTAAATCAAATCATGAATGAATACCAATGACTAATTCAGATGAGATTGTATTGAGATAATCCACTATCCACATCTTGTGTAGTTAGAGCCATGCCTTTTAACAACATATTATTTGGTGGTTATGCTTCATGATTGTTCCTTATGCATAGGCCATATTAATTATTTCCACCTTATTCACAATTTAGTTATGCAAATATTTGATCTGTGAATTGAATTAGATGTGTGGTTCATTCTCAACCTTTGATAATTTTGAGGTCCAGATGGGCCATCAACTTTAAGCTCATGCCTCACTGGCTATGTGACCAATGTGTCCTTAATTTTGATAGGTTTCCTTTTACTTGGTTCCTTTTGATTACTCTCTTAACATAAATGGTTCTATTTCTATGGGCCCAATGGACACTTAGTAGTCCATCAACATTCCTAGGATTCTTTCATATTTGTTTTCCTTCATCCTTTTCATAGCCATGTGGCCTCTTTTCATTCTCAAACGCTCTGGGTTTTGGTATCTTCACTACCATGCATCATCTTTTCAGAAGTCTAGGCCTTTTACTAATAGCTTCACCTTTAAGATCATGGGTTTCTAGGATTGTGCCATGTGGCATCATCCCAATCACTTGAGGTTCTGACATTGCACCTAGACTATAAGAAAATATCTGAGTTAGTGGGGTAACATTATTGTACCATGTGGCATTATCCTTCTCATATATTCACTCAGGGTTCTGACATCACTCTTGGCCTACATAGAAATATCTAGGTTAATGGGGTAGTAGGATTAAGCCATATGGCATCATATCGCTAACTTGATAACCAAAGTGCTTTGTGTAGGTACAGACACAACTAGGAGAGTAGATCAATGAGATTATTCCACATGGGATCATCCCACTAACCCACTAGCCTACTAGTCCATATCACTATTGACATCATCACCTCACCAGGAAAACTTCTAAAGAATCAACTAAGTCTTTTGAAGTAATGGGAAAGTGTTGCTTGGTTAGGTGCAACTTTTATGAAATCAACTAAGTGTTGAAAGTCTTTTTTGAACTGGTTAGAGTTGTTAGGATCCACAAAAAGTTGACATATGGATCTATAAGCTTCATTGGGTACTTGTAGGCATAATATAAAAGACAAATTCAATGATTTTGCATTAAAGTCCAATAAATACATAAATAGTTAAACTAAAAAAGGATAAAAAGTACCTAAGTAAATAATTTGAGTGGAGTAGCAAGATTATGCCACATGGCATCATCTTGCTCACCTACCAAGATTAAAGGCTATGTGATGTGTATGAACATCTCTGGGATAGCAGAGTAATAGTATTATACCATGTGTCATCATCCTCCTAACTCGTTAGCTTGAATATTTGATGACATCATTTCCCTAATGGGAAACTTTATAATGAAATTAATTAGATGTTTGCATAGAATAATTATATATCACATAAAATAAGAAAAGATAATAGATCACATAACAAAAAATGATAGTAGAGCATATTACTGGATAATATAGTAGAGCCACTTTGAAGGGGAAACCTCCACAATTATGTAATAAGAGCAGAATACTTAATATGATGATAAAAAATTAACCACTACCTCCTATATATAGTCTATTTAGCATTGGTCATTCCATAGGCTAACCTAATTAAGAGCATAGAGAAATGTAACAAGAATATAAAAGTGTCAGGAATCTAGAACAAAAAATAGCTCTGATTCCACTATCAAGATTAGGAGCACAATTGATTACCTTGTATAAGCAACTAAACACAAAATTTAACTAGAAGTAACAGGTAACTAGAAACCAAAAACAACACAGAATTTTAGAGACATACAATCTTGTATTCAACTCATCCAAAAAGAAAATTCAATCAAGAAGATGCCACACTCTTCTCACACCTATGAGGCTTCCCACACCTCTAGGGCTCCCAATAATTCTTGATCAAGAGTTCTCTCTCTCAATTACGGTCACAACAATCAACTCAAACACAGAGTTGTTGTTCACCTATCTGACCTAGATCATACACACATGAAGAACCCTTCTGATTCTCCACACTAGCACCCCTGCGGATCTTCTATCAAATCTTGCTCTCCCATAGATCTACCTCATCATACACACTTGACACTATGGCACTATGAGGAGATAACCTTGCTCTCTTCCCTCTGAAGGAGCTAACCTTGCTCTCTATCTAGCACACTTTACAATACAACCCATGAGTCTATTAAATAGATCTCATACAAACAATAATTAGACTTCTAATTAAAATAATTAGAACCATAGCTCCAAGACTAAAATTAGTCTCTCACATGCAAACAAACTGTCCATCTAAAAATAGCCCAGTTCAGGAGTCGCATGCAAACACATGCACACACAGGCTGTTGATGTCGGTGCCTGTCTGACTGATGTTGGCCGACCCATAACCAACATCGGTTACTATGAACACTAAAGATGACCGACGTTGGTTGGCCTGACCGATGTCAGTTGCCTGTAACTCAGTAACCTCCTCCTATTTGCATCTTGGTGAAGCTTTTAACTCCACAACCTAACAATCTCCCACTTGGAGATAAACAACTGCACCTGTACCTATACCTATACATCATCCAATCTGTTTCCTAGCTTGTATCCCTCTTCAAGATCAATCTTGAAGACCAACCACCACACATCCTGTGGTGCACCGCATGTCATCCAAGTAACCTGCCACATCCGAATCTACATACCCATGTAGAGAAGTCCCTGACCCTGCATAACATGTTAACCTACTATTGGTCCCTCTCAGATACCTGAGAACCCATTGAACTACTCTCCCGTGCTTCTTTCTCAGATTGACTACAAACTTGCTGACAACACCCGCTACTGGGGCAACAACAGGTCTAGTACACATGTACTTAACCTCATCATGTGAATTGGGACCCTATTTTGTGAACTGTCCATCCATAGGTGTGCAAATTGGTTCTGCGTCCCACATCTTGAACCTCACCACTACCTTATCCACACAATCATCTAGAGACAAAATCAACCTGTGACCTTCCATGTCTCTAGAAAAACTCATGCCAAAGAATTTCACTGCTCCCAAATTCTTCATGACATACCACTGAACTAACTTTACCTTTAGCTCAGCAAAACCCTACATGTGTGACCCTTCAACAAGCATACACACAACATACAGTAACAAGATAATGTTGCAATCATCATCCAACCTGGTAAAGTAAACATAATGGTTATAATGACATTGACTAAATCCATGCTTTATCATACACCTGTCAAACCTATACCACTATCTTGTAGCTTCCTTAAGACCATATACCCTGGCCTTTCATCTCACGTGTCCATTCCCTCTCTTCTTTAACCAAAGAATCCATTCATCTCTTAGTGTTTTTATCCCAGCTGGCAACTCTACCAAATCTCCAGTTTGGTTCTCTTTTGAAGAATTCATGCCATGCTCCCACTGTTTCCTAAATCCTACCTACTCTGTAGTGAGCAATAAGTATAAAGAAGGGGAATAAAAAATTTGAGGCTTACTTACACTTTCAGTCCTCCACATGGGTGTTTGAGACTCCTTGATAGCTTGCTATTTTCCCAAAATCCATTCCAGTGACCGATGTTAGTCACCACCTAGTCTGCATCTGATTTACATTAGTTCCCTACAACTGACCTGACTGCCGACATCGGTTCCCTGACCGATGCCGGTGTCTACCCAATCGACGTCGGTGTCCACCTGCCTGACATTACCAACTTTTCCTATCTGTACATGACCGACGTCAGTACCTATCTGATCAATGTCAGTTCCACTTAACTGATGTCGCTAACTGTGTTTTCCTATGAGTGATGACTTTTTACTCGTGAGCTTACCTTAGATCAAAACCCTATCCAAACTGCCCTACTCAGAGTTATTTAATCCCTTTCACTGATCTCTGTCCATCATCTCCTCCATGAACACCAAGGCTTTCCAGTTCTTAAGTTTTTCAAACACATCTGAATTCCTCTTAAGAACATGCATCTCCTTCTTACTCATGTGACCAAGCCTACAAAGCCACATCTTTGCAACAAAATAAGAATCAATAATATAAGTAGGTAGATAAAGAGTACTTACTTTCTTACCACATGCTAATTCAAGTGCATCCATTGTGAGAGTTCTTGTGCATCTCTCATCACCCAACTTTCCTAAAGAAATTAGCCTCATCTTCAAAACTGGGACCTGCATGACATCCTTCAACACCCATGTGTTGGCCATCTACAATTTTAGCTGCACTTCCCCTTTGCCAATACTTTGACAAGGCTCACCAACCCCTAAATAAATCTTTACAAAGTCTCCATGGACCTTAACATGGAAAAATACTCTATTTGGGGCTGCATGGAAAGAGGCAACATAATCTATAAACCAAGACTCTACTTTATCCAAAGAACATATAAGAGCAACCAGTGTAACAATCCATGCAACAATACCTACTTCTTTATTTCCTTCATGCTAATCTTCTACCAACCAATAATCTTTCTTTACCTGCTCTTTCTTTCCATAACACTGTAATTGACCATTCTTGCTTTTGAATTCCTCCATTCTTGCTCTGATACCACTTGTCAGGAATCTAGAACAATAAATAGCTCTGATACCACTTGGTCAGGATTAAGAGCACAATTGATTACCTTTGTATAAGCAACTAAACATGAAATTAAACCAGAATCACAAGTAACTAGAATTTGGAAATAACACAGAATATGAGAGACAATACCCAATTGTATTAATACTCTTTCAGAAGGAAATATAATGAAGAGATGCCACGCTTTTCCACACTTCTCAGGCTTCCCACACCTAGTGTATAGTAATTCACCTTCAAGAGTTTCCTCTCTCAACTACAGTCACAACAAATAACTCAAACACAGAGTTGTTGTTCACCTCAACCACTTAGATCAATACTGCCAGTACACAAGTATGAAACGTACTCCAAGTAGATCTCCCATGAACTTGCAACAACCTACAAATCAAACTGATCTTACTTACACATGTATATCTCACATGATCTTGCTATACCACAAATCAACCTGGCCTTACACACCTGCCGACCTAGATCATACACACATGAAGAACCCTTCTAATTCTCCACACCAGCACCCCTGTGGATCTTCTACCAGATCTTGCTCTCTCACAGATCTATCTGATCATACACACTTGGCACTGTGGCACTATGAGGAGCTAACCCTTGCTCTCTTCCTTCTGAAGGAGCTAACCTTACTCTCTCTATCTAGCACACTTTACAATACAGCCCATGAGTCTATTATATAGATCCCATGTAAACAATAATTAGACTTCTAATTACAATAATTAGAACCATAGCTCCAAGACTAAAATTTGTCCTTAACATGCAAACAACTAGTTTGTTAACAAACTGTTCATGAAACTGACAGTTCTAGAACCACACAGGTGACTGACGTCGGTCACTGTTAGTCTAGAGGTGACCAACGTCGGCTGATACTGATCGATGTCGACAGCTCTGCACACTAGATATGACTGACATCGATTGGCCTGACTGACATCTGTTGCACTGTAACACAACTACCTCCTCCTCCATGTTTGCATCAGTGAAGCTTTTAGCTCCACAACCTAACAGTCTTCAACTATATCATAGCTAAGTTTGGTCTTCTCTAGTTGCTTATTATCTAAATTATATGCAGTAGGATTCTTGGGTTGATAAGAGGTGGGAGGTCCTATAGGTGGAGTGTAATTATTACCTAAATTCACATTAGGTGGAACCTAAGTGTTATTTGGTGGGGTAGAGGTGGTTAATTGATTATCCAACTTACTCTTAAGTCGGTAATTATTCCCTTCTATCTAAAAGCATGGACTTGTTCTGAATTATCTTCATACTCAAAGAGAAATTCATAAGTGTCCAACATAAAGGCCATGTCTAGGTTCCCTCCTTTCAGGTTTCGGTTATCTTTGGGAGTAGGCACAATCTTTATATTATCCACCTCCATCTAGAAGATGTTTGAAGTAGCCAAGAATTCTATGCAGTTGGTTTTTGCATGGTCTACTATATTATGTAATCTACACCAAGTGCTTAAGGCTAGGTCCATGAAATTCACATAATGTGAAGTGTTGTTATTTTTATTACCACTATCAAGAGGACTAGGCACATTCCCACTATTAGGACTAAAATTTCATTACCTATTGGGTCTTTGAAAATTAAAATTCCTACCCTGAGACTAGTTACTATTATTTTGATTAGAATTTTGGGGTCCTTGATTCCTTACCTATTCAAGTTCATCATATCATTAGAGAGTTTTTGAAATAATTATTTTAGATTACTTACCTTAAAATCTATGATAATATTGGATTGACCATCCAATTGAGGTTACAAGTTAGTTGTGGGTGCATGAGTGTGAGTATTACTAGTAGGCCATGTAGATTTAAGTATGATGGGAAGGTCTACTAAGTGATGCTATATGTAACATACTCACTGGTGCTTGGTGTAACTACAATTCTATTATGTGTCATTGGGAGTAATTGTTGGTTATTTAACTGGGGGACTACATGGTTAGGAGGCACGTAAGGTAGACCACTAAGTCAACAATTTATTGGATTTAGGTTATAAATAAGATTAAAATTTACATATAGGGCTCTTGGGATAAGATTCATCAATGAAGTATGTTGTTATAGGGCCTGATTTATCATTGGTGTTTGTTTATATGCAAGTGACTGACCTAATGAAGGAAAAAGACCTAGTCATAATACTGTGGCATCATCTATTTCTCAATATTGATAGGTTCATTAGTGGCCAATGATAATGATGCTAGCATGGATGGGGTTATTCTAAGGAACATATATGTTATTGAATCTAGAGCCCTAAGGTAGGTCTATATGGTAATTGATTCAACCTGAATATAAGGGTCCTTCAAAATTTGATACAAATTATGAAATTGAGCATTGAACATACTCATGGGTTCATTCTATTCCCTTTTTACATCCATAAACAAATGATATAATATTGTAGGGTCAAATGGGATTCTGAAGTGGTTTATAAATACAATTTCTAACCCATTCCAAGTAGTAATAGACCCCGTGTATACCCCAAGATATGAGGCATATGTTGATTCCCCCAAAGAGTAAGGAAAAAATATACATGCAACATCCTCATGTTGGACTTGGGTTCTAATTAAGGCATACTTTAAGGTTTGGATGTGTTCCTTAGTTGTTTGGACACCTCCTACTATGAGCTTAGAACAAAACTTGTCTAGATTTTTGAACAAACCATAAGCTACACCTGGGACATTCATAGGACAATCACCTCCTTATCCAAGCTAGGACATGTTGGCCATTAATGAATTCCAAGGGATGATAAATGGATTAATCAAAGGGATAAATGTATCTATTGATGAAATACCAATTGACTGGATGGGTTTAACTTTTCCTTTCCCTTTATGAGCTCTTGGTTTTGGTATTCTATGGTTAGTGAGTTAAAAGAGCTCCAATTTATCCTTAAAAGAATTTTATTGGGTGGTAATCATTATATTTTATAAATTAAAATAAGGTTAGGGTTATTGGGATAGAAGGGTTCTAAAGTATCTTCACACACACTTTTAACTAATGAATGCAAATCAAGGTTCAACTCTCCTTCTAGCACCATAACATGTTGATATAGGATTTGACATGTATCCAAAAATTAGGTAGGGGTTTTTAGTCCTTCCTCTCTTAAAAGGATTGATTTATTTCAAGAATAAAACCTTCCCCATGTTCTTGGTTACCATGTCTTGGTACGTAGGGTAACCCAATTGGCTTATGTGCACTATTCCATGTCAAGGGTCTTGGTATTGATGATGAATCAAATGAATTAACTCTAACTAAGATATTTAACAAAGTTCATGACTCCAAGATTTTATTCCCATCACTGTCGGGAATTGAGGTGTTTCAACTTTGATAAGTCAAGACACTATTCAAGAGTTACTATTCACAAATCACTATTCATGAGCTACTATTCAAAGTCATTATTTATGTGATGAGGTGGTAATGGTGAGTTGGTAATGATTTTGTAGGTAATTAAAGTGATGATGTGGATTTTGGATGAGTTGACATGGCCCATAGAGAAATCTACATGATCTAAGTGCTTGTGAATGGAGTGGGGCATGCCACTCCACTAAAGAGTCAAGGTTATTGTCTTTTGTGATGCACATGATTTTGATTTAAGTGTAAAATGACAAGGTAGAGATGGGGTGCACCTCTTAGTTAGAATCATGATCTTGAGTGAAGGAGAAGTCAAAAGGTGATGGAGAATCTTTTGGAAGCATGTGTGTGCACATGGGATAGTGGGGAACAAGTTAATATTCTAGATTGGAGGCACATGTGTGAGTGGGGCACAATTTTAGAAGCATGTGAAATTGGAGGAGGATTTATCAAAATTGGAGCATCCAATTTTGAACCTTACACAAGAAATTAAGCTTGTCACCATTTCTGAATAGTGATGCCACTAGGGGTGTGGTGCATTTTTGATTTATTCATGAAGTTACTCCCTCATTCCTTTTACCTTCTCATTTGTAAAATCTATAAGTAAGAGTTATCTCATTTGTAGAGGTAGAAGTAAGTAGATACTATTTTTAAGCTAAGTAATCTAGAGTTTTGTGTAAGGTAGTAAAGCTCTGAACCATTTCTTCTCCTGGTTAGATACTGGTGATACTCCTATGAAGGCTTATGTTGTAAGTGTATGGTGTAATCTTATTGATTTTAGTAATATATTTAGCTGATTTGGAGTGGGATGGGGTTCTTCAAGAAAGGGTTTTCCCCATGTAATCACTTGTTATGGCATGCTATTATTTTTAGTTGTATGTGTTTTCTTATAATTATGTAACAATTTCAAATTTGTTCGCATATTCTCCTCTCAAGGTTTAGTGTAAGAAATTATTTCTATGATCTCATATTACTTTCAAGTGGTATCAAATATTGACCAATTTTGCTTCTAGTTATGGGTTTGTTAGATTTTTTGAGTTAATCTATTTTTGAGTGGGAGCTTGTACAAGAGATATTTGGATCTCTTTGTTACAAATTTTTATAAGATGACAAGCACATCAAGGATAATGGAGGTTGAAAACATTTTAGAGAGAAATTTTGAGATGTGGAAGATAAAAATGGAAGATTTGTTGATTGATCGAGGTCCATGGGATGTCATTTATGAAAGTGTTAAAAAACATGTAGATCCAGCTGAAGCATCTAAGTGTGATGTGATGGACTAGAAAGCCAAAAGTCTCATCAAATTATGCCTAGTAGATTATGTACTGATTAATGCCCATAAAGAGACCACAATGGATAAGTTGTGGAAGAAACTAGGTGAGATCTACCATCCATGTGATTTATTTCTAGTAACCTATTTATCAATGATTTCTGAACACCCATGCGCATAATGACTGTAATTCCTAGGCTCAAAACAATATACTCCATGGGTATGACCACTTTCAACCTATATACTAGATGAAATGGAGTGAACTATATCACATGCTTATAATGTGTGTGATACACTCATATAAATACAAAAAGTTGATCCTCCTAGTCATCCCTTTGAACATCACATATTTTAGTATGCATCTTACCTAGTACCTTATTCATAACTTCAACTTGGTTGTTAGCTTGGGGATAATATGCTATTGATTTATATTTTTTAATATTATAGAATGTAACCCTAGGTTGATAAAGAGTTGAGTAATAAATCATGGAATAAAATACTATAGTATCAACAACCATTGATTTGCATAATAATTGATTTATGTGAAAATTGTATAGATAATAATGAATTAGAAAAGGGGTACTTATATTATGAATTAAATGATTAAGTGGTGGTATAAGAAGTGATGAAGGAGTAGGGTAGATTCTCATCAATAGATAATAGGTGTCATAACCCTCTTTAGACAATAACACGACCCTCTTTTCTAGTAGTGAACTACGTTATAGACCTTTTGTGTAGTGCTAATGACCTTGTGCAAGTGAAGTAGTAAAATTATAGGTAGACCTTCAATTTATTTTGGGAATTCTATGCCTATATGATCAATATTTGGATCATCATTTGTTTTGTGCTTTAACTAATTTCATTATAAAACTCTAAGCCTCCATGCTTGCTAGGGTGTTGATAAACATAAGTAGAAGGAGAGTGGAATTAGTAGGGTAGGCTAGGTGTGACATCAATACCCTATGTGCTGAGTACTACCTACACACCAATACATTGAAAGGGTATCAATCTTGATGTATTTCTCCAAATCTAAGTACTAGTTCATGTTAGGGTGATGCTAGCATGCATGAGCATGAATTCTAATTTGAATGCTTTAAACATGAATTTAGACTTGAAACCTAAGTAAAATTGAGATTTGCGCTATTGTAGATGGATGTATGTAAAAATAGGAATAAATAAGGATCAATAACCTTAATTTTCATAACTTATTTTTAGCTTATTCATGAAAATTTACATCTATCTCATAAATGAATGATAGTGGTCTTTATATAGTGTTATGTTGCTTGTCTAGACATGAAATGAGTTTAGGCTAACACTAAGATGCTTTGAGAAGTGGAAATATATATGTTAGGGGAAAGGGAAGATAAGGGTCAATAACTCTCCCCCTTTGCCAATAATTCACTATGTTATAGAATGATGGGGTTGTGCTATTGTCTAGGTGGATGGTACATGTGATAAAGGATCATGGATGCCTAGGTGATGGCTCATTATAGCTCTTAGCATATATGGGCATAGGCTAGATGCACATAACATCTAGAAAAATATCAGAGAGGACATAAGATAGGTGTAAGGATAAGATAAAGATAGGGTTCCCTCCATTACTTTATTCTTTAAATGCAAAAAAGTGAAATGACTAGGATAAAGGAAAGAGAAATGTACCTAGACTTGAATATGAGGTGAAGCCCATGAATGTGGATATGAGTCTATGACATATAATCCATTGAATGTATTGTAAATGAAACATATGTGAATCAGTCCTTACTTAGGAAATATCAAAATCAAAGACAAAACTAAGTAAAGAGATGTGAGAGAGAGTAAAGGAACAAGTACACCTCACGAGGTATATGAACCAATGTAAAAATCTATTAAAATCATGTGTGTGTAGATGGTGATCAAATGATGAATATATTTAATTGAGCTGATGGCTTTCCCAAACCCCATTTGTGGGTGGATAAATAAATCAATATTGCCTTGAATCTATCATTGCCCACCCCTATTTAGTGGATCATTATAGATGAATAACTTGGATTGGACTGATGACTTATCCAACCCTCTTATGTAGGTGGATCAAGAACTCAAGTAGGTCTTGAATCCATAATTTCCTACCCATGTGTAGTATGTAAATCTTAAACTAAAATTTTGTGGTGTCATGAAGTTATAAAATATGGCTCTAGGCCACTTTTGAAATTTAAAATGTAAAAAGACTCAGAGACCACTCAAGAAATTTAGAATGTAAAATAGCTCATGGGCCACTCAAGAAATCAAAAATTCGAGAATGCCAACCACTATAGATGGAATGAGGCATTAATCTAGTGTAATCATAATGCATATGGTGTCTAAAGTATAAAATGTGGATAATGACATGGAATTATAATTATATCTAAGATAACTGGCACAAAACTGAGCATATGGAAATAATGTGTTGCACACATGCCCCTAATTTTGATATCTATGCATATGGATTCTAGACTGAGTTATAGTAATCTAGGTTTATGGATATCTAAAACTGAAATAGGAGTGATCATGTCACACATGATGCTCCCAATCTGATCAAAACTATATAATTCTATCTAAAAATTGAATATTTAATGAACATATCTAATAATTTATGGTTGAGATTATGCAAATCTAAACTGTACCTTATGTACCTTTTTGACAATTCTAAATTTTTCTATTTTTGAGTCTACTAGATAATAACATGGTGTGTGGATTTTAACGCACTACACTCTTATAAATGTATTGCACTATTGTCCATAAGTGTTATTTTTGATAAAAACTAAGACTAATTTGTGTATGGTTATATTTCACTGTATTTTCCTAAGTTTGAGCTCTGTAATTTGTGTCTGCATGCTAAAAACTATGTTTTGAGTGCACTAGAATGGCCTGATCTCTATGACAAACCTTTATGAATTCCCCCTCTTTTGAGGGAAGTTTTTAACTTATTCAATAACTTCCCTCAAAATAAAATCTATTCATCATGTGTGTTAGACTATAATTATATGATATTTGCATGATAAACCAATATAATGTGTATACATGACATCAAAAAGTAAAATAGATTGAGCATAAGTTGGTAATGTATGATGTATGTTAGAAATAAAATTCATAAGGTTTTTGAGAGATATATATATCAATGTAAGCATGTATATTAACAATAAATTTGAATATAATTTGAGTAAACTACTTTGGGGGATGGGGCATGATGTCCATCAAGGCACCCAAGAAGGAAGGGGAGATGCATGATATCCCTTGTGGCATCAAAAACTAGATGTGAAAGCAACAAACATGAGATAAGTATCATGGCCATGATGCATACATGAAAATCTACATTCAAACACATGATACATGAAAAGTAAGCCAAGGGGCCATAATACAAGGGACACTGGCATATGCCACTAAGTCTAAGAAAAGGCACATAGATAAGGACATATTTAAATGTCCACACACATAAAATAGAATATAATTTTGGCTTAAAAACACATGGATGTACATTTTTAAATGTCTACATACACAATCAAGAAGCATACACAAGGACATGGGCACGTGTTCAAAGCATAAAGGCAATGAAAGGAGAATGTCGTATTCAAATGCACTTGAGTAGATGTAGAAGCAAAGATACACAATAAAATCTAGATTAGTAAATATATAAATGAAATTATGCATAATCATGTGGTAAACATCCATATAAGAGAAAAAAATGTACATAATTTGAGTTTATAGTAGTAGTAGTCGACAAAAAATCAATGTAGTATAGGATAATGACTATCAAGATATAATCAATGTTAAATCTATGATATGGAGTATTGAAAGATGAAACTTGAAAAATCATAAGCTATGTGTATGATGTCCCCAATGGGATAATATATGAATGTTGAATTGGTGTATATGTGAATGTTCCCCTAATAGGTAAATAGTAGCTAATCTATATCTATGTAGAGGATCATAATCCTATAGTAATTTATGAATACTTGAAGTGAACAAGTGTAACATGTATGTATGATAAAACCAACTATACTAACATAGAATATGTAGTACCTAATAAATAGAAGGAATGTAAACATGTAAATGTATACAATCTAAAATTTATATTTTCTTATTAATATTTGAATGTTTTTGTGTTTGTGAATGTATTATATTTTTTTGTGTTTTCTAAGTATAAGCTATGTACAAGCAACATGAAAATGAAACTATGTACATGAAACAAGATAAAGGAAACTATGTACAAGTAATTGAAATAATGAAACTATGTACAAGTAACATGGGAATATACTAATTGATGAGTACTACAAGAGACTCACTATTAAGGTGACTCTTATAACATTAATTTACACCCTTAGATAGGGTTATTCAGGCTCTCTACCATTAAGTAAAAATATTAGGAGAACCCCAGGCTATACGTAACCTATGTAGGGGATGAACCTCCAGAGTAGGCCAACTTCCTCTTTGATGATCACCTAAACTAAGCTAATGCTTCATAGGAAAAGGGTTAGAAAGGGCATAAGGGATCCTAAGAAATTTAACTAGGTGATACACCAAACTTAAAAGGTATACTTCCATAAGCTTGAACCCACACTAGATCACCAGAAGAAAATACTAGCTCACACAACCTCAAGATCAATCTATTTGCATAATCATTTCATAGAAGAGGTTCAAATTAGAACACTAATCTACACCTGTAATTAGTATTGAAAACTCCCTAAAAAAGGTCAGGAAGGAGGAGAAGGGATGAGGAAGATTCTCCTTCACACAATACCATTGTACACAACTCACCAAACACAAACTTAAGGCAATAAATAGGTTATTGTATCAAGAGGTAGCTCTTACAAATGCTTAATAGGGTTGAGCCTAATCAAGAGGAGCATACTTTATAGTATCTCAAAGAGTATCCCTATCTACTAGAAAGATAATAAATCTAAAATCTGAGAACCTTTACAAAGGAAAAAAGAGTGGGATAATATAGGAAAAGGGGAGAAGAGAGAAGAGGGATCATGTTTCGAGAATAATTAATAAGCTACCAGCTTTCAAGGGATGCTTCACCATGCTTTAGTCCAATCAAGATGTAAATCTATCATGAAAAAAATAATATTTATTTTTCCCAATAGCCTTCGAGCAATACACTAGAAGCTAAGAGTTTTTCCAAAGATGGTGAGTCATGATCTTATTTATGAAAGGGACCCTTAGGCACTCTAAAAAATGTATTAAATGATCAGGCCGCTTCTCCAACCACTAGATCTCTATCTTTGATCTTAACACCATCTTCTACTTGAATACTTATGTATAAGGATAAAATCCTCATATCTATGAACCTGACTGAGCTTTGGTTATGTCTGGTTTGGGTGGCTATCTATTAGGAGCATAGCTTGGTATGTTCCTTCATTGATTACACATAGATACCCCTTGATTTAGTAATTGGACCTAGGTTTACTATAGAGTAAAACCAATATAAGATTATTGGTTTTCCTATAGTCCATATATATGGTACTCTGCTTGATGCTTGGTCCCTTTTTACAATAAGTTTCCACCCTTTTGGCCTATATTAGGTCTAAAAGACCTATCTTACCTCTATGAATCTCTACTGGTAATGCTTGGTCCTAATTATTTATCTTGGCTCAACTTGGGTTGATATCAAGCTTGGTTCCATGTATTTTCTACCATCTTAGGTCCATCTATTTGCTTTTCCCAAATAAAATTGCTTCATTGACTTTAGTCAAAAATGTCCCAGCTTGATCCTTTATTTATTAGTTATCAACAAAATGACTTGGGCTCTATTGACCTTAATCCTCACTCTTACCAACTGATATCTTCTAATAGGTTGAACACATGTTGTTAGTTCTTTTACTTAGGCTAATGCATTATTGACACTTGGCACCCATTCATTTGGTCCTTGGATCTACTGATCAGTCTATCTACTCCCATGCTTACACCACATAGTGGTCTCTAAGCCCTTAAAACTTTTGACTTGCTCGTGCATGATTAAATGTAAGTCATTGATCTAACTTAGCCCATCTTATTATTAGTGAATGCACATTGTTAGATCTTAGCTTGATGGACCTGTACCATAGGATCTTACCATTTGAATTACAATGGAAATTTCACAGGGCTTAAGATTGATGTCTGCATGAATGTACTTGTATTTTCAAATCCAAACATCTACTTATAGGGGCCCAAACTTGACATCTATGCACCCTTCATGGAATATTTGAATACTAATGGCTATTTTCTATGGCTTGAATTTGACATTTGTACATCTATCAATTGACATCCACGAGAATGTCAATGACATTTGTGTGACCATAAAAATTTAGATTCCAATATATGGATGATAAGCTTTAATTTTACATTTGTGCACTTATCACCACCCTTTGGATCAACTTTGCCAAAATAATTCATCTAAAAAAATTCATCTATGGGCTTTTTCTCAGACAATTTGTTCAAAAGAAATTGGTCTTCAGGGAAATTGTTGCATAATAATTTCCCTGAAAGAATTCATGTCTTGGTATTCAAAAATATTGTCTTGGATAATTTGTCTAAAATAAATATGTCCTTGAATAAATTATCTCAAATAATTTTTTTTGAAATATTTATGTACTTAGTCTTTTCCCATGGACAAAATGTCTAAAATAATTTGGTCTTCAGGGAAATTGTTGTAGAACATTTTCCTCAAAATAAATACATGCCTTAGCCAAATTTTTGAAATAACCTTCTCCAAAGAATTCATGCCCTTGCAATTTTTTTTTGAATCTTTGTCAAGGATACTTTCCCTACAAAATTTCTTTTCAACCTTTTTGAAATGGCCCTTTATCCCTCAAGATTACCCTTCGGGGTTTCTAAAAGTGCCCTTTAGAACTTTTGAAAGCATCCTTCAGATTTTATGTTTGGATAATTTCTTGAGAAATGACCCTTTAGGAAAATTTTTCTAGGTAATTTGCTATAGAAATGACCTTTTGGGAAAATGTATAGGACACTTTGCCTGAAAAAGTGACCGTTCAAAACTTTTGCTTTAGACCTTTTAGTGAAGAAATACCCTTCAAGATTTTTAAATGAACCACTTTTGCTGAAAAAAGACCCTTTAGGATTTTTATTTGGTACACTTTTTGAGAGAATGATCCTTCAAGCTTTTTGTTTTAGATAAAATATCCAAAACAATTCTTGACACTTAGCCCAAAAGACCTAAAAAAATTCTCCCAAAAGAAATAACACTTAGCCTTTTTTGATGTGGATAATTTCTCCAAAAGGAACAAGTCTTCAAAAAATTTATCTTTGTCTTTTGATTTGGATAGAATGTTCAAGAGAATTCATGCCTTTGGAAACTTAATCTCAGACAAATTATCTAAAAGAATCTTCAACACTTAGCCAAAAAAGGGTCCTAAAAGATTTTAACTTAGCAAAATAAAAGACCAAAAGAAATATGCTAAGTAAGGACTTAGCCAAAATAAAGGTTTTGTACATATATTTTTAAAAATATTGTAGGCCCTTCTAGACTTGTTCACAAAACTATTGTTTGACCTTCAAATCTCTGAAACTCTGCTCAACTTGTCCATCTGGGTACAAGCTTGGTATGTGGGCCAAAAATGGCCAATAATGACCTATATCAAGTAAAGGAAGAGTGACTACACATGATGTGCAAAGAGGTATATGAGATATGGGAACCAAATGTACTAAATAATTTGTAGTTGAAACTGACTGCAGAGTGTGGCTATGAATATGTGGAGTTGATTGAACCAGCCTCTAAATTATGGGGATTTTGGGGACTCATATTATAGAATAAGTTATAAATGGAATGAATACTCAATTTAGAGGGCTTTGGGGACTTGATAACATTGATCTGGGTGCGAATGGGGTAGAGAGAGGCTCTATGGAATCCAAAACATGTCTCTGACATAGGGGTATCTATAACAAAGGTATTCATGGGAGAGTGTGTATACATGGTAATGTTGTATAAGTAGACATCACCTACATTGGTGGATTAACTAATATCTAAAGTGTGCTAATGGAATATATGTTTATATCTTTTAAGGTGACTATTGTGTAACTAGATGTGGACTGGGTAAAGGATACTCATATGGAAGGGCCTCAATTAGAACAACTTGATTAACATATATATAATTAAGACATATGTGTATGGTGGAGGGAATGTCTTGAATCTACTATATCTAAGGCCTACCAATAACATATCAAATTTTATAACACTAGGTACAAATATGAATGTAGTGGCCACATGTGCATGCCTAATCTATAATGGAACTATGATCTCCTCAATGGGGATCTGGAGATGGCTATTAAAGCCATGAATAATTGTATCCATAAAAGAAATATCATGATTTGAATAAACCAAGTGATGTGTAAGTGTAATAATACACATATTGATGTTTGACCCTTTGTCAACCATGACACTATGAATAAGATGGTGATTAAGGTAATCTCATATAAAGAGTGCATATTAATCTAAGTCATCATTAATGATCTCATGTTCTACTAAAGTGATAAGAGGCCTAACTAGCACTATAGTATGATACACGTCAATGACATTATGTAGAGGGTGTGTGTCCATTGCATGAATATGATAAAATGTTGGTGGTGGATATGCCTGATAAGTATAATGAACACTTGAAGTGTTTGCTATCTTATTAGCCGTATGTTTTGGAAATGGAATATAAAATATTTTCATTGTTTTTATTTCAGTTGGTTATGATTTTGGTGTTTATAAACGAGTTATCACATCAATGATATTATCATTTATAAAATATTATAACTTATGTCATAATTTGATACATCTATTCATTGTATGGCTAGGGCCCCTGTGATAATCACAAAATGCACTAGAATCATAATTATTTGGAAGAGGCCTAGTCATATCAACCTTTTTATGGGAGGGAGAGATATGACATTGTATTCCAAAAGTTTCTAGAGAATGTGAGTTGGTGATTCAAGAAGATACATAAAATGTCTCCTTGGAGGAGTTAATACAACCATATGAAGAGCTAGTTATAAGGTTGCATTAATTATTATCTTTTGCTAAATCTTGTTTTCATTGGGCCTCATCTTATATGTGAGCTTATTTGAAATCTTATTAGTGGAATCTGATCCACTTGTGTACTTTAACATGCCCATAGAGAGAAGTTTGAATTCCCATTCCTTCATTGTATGGCATATATATATATATATATATATATATAAATGATGGAAATGTTTTGAATAATATCAATTCATGTAATTCTAGTAATAAAATTTGATTGAATATGTTTTGGAGTTCTCTATCTACCATGGGGATAGCCATATTTTCTAATATTATTTTATATCACAAGACATATTCAACTATTAGCTGATTATATTTTGCTTTAGTCGAGTGACTTAAGCATAATAAACTTTGTCATTGATTTTGATCAAAAAATATTCCAAAAACACATCTACAATTGGAATAATTATTGTAATGGACTACTTAGGGAGATCATAGAACCATTGTAATGCATAGTCCTTTAAACTACGAGGGAACAACTTAGTCAAGAGCCAAACATTGGACATGTAGTCCAAACATGCTATGTGAAAAGTGCATATATAATGCTCTAGGTCACCTTTACCATCATATAAAGTAACCTTGGGTTCCACAAATTTTGATGTCAAAGGATTTTTTGATAAATATTATGCCAATGGTGTATGTAAGAGAGCATGAGAAATGAAGGCATGAGATGGTCTAGTGGCACACTAATAAAAATGTAACACCTTGGCATACAAAGAATGGATCTCATGCCTAATGGATTGTATATTTAGAGAGGAGGGATTTGTACTATCCATAGGAAGTGTTTCCACTAGTGAGAGTTGCCTAGTTATATTATGTTATTATAGAATTTGAGCTATCTCCATAGTAGATGTAACGATATTAGCATCTATGAGGTTAGATGATTAACCCATAGTGAAATTTACAATATCTCCTTAAATAATATTAATAAGGTCATCTTTTATATTTTAGTACTTAGAAATGAAATTTTGGACTTGTCTCTTATCAGTCTCATCAAATCAGATATCAAATTCTATCAATGCAAGTTGGAAAGTAGTAAAATAAAAAGTTATATATTTTAAACCTTTGAAGAAATTAAGTCTATGAAAGATAAAATAAAATAAAATAATGAATCAAATCTAAGATTTTAAAATTAATGATTGAGCATAGAAAATAGAAGGATACAAACCTGAAGAGCATCTAAGTTTAAATTTTGGATACTATTCAAAGTTAGTCAGGTTCACCAATGATTTAGGATTATGGAATGTAACCCTATGTTGATAAAGAGCTAAGTAATGAATTAAGGAATAAAACACTACAATATCAATAGTCATTAGTTTGCACAATAATTGATTTATTTGAATATTCTATAAATAATAATGAATTAGAAAAGGTGTAATTAGCTAGAAAATGTGACTAAGGTGGATAAATGGTAGGATAGGAAATGATGTAAGAATAAGGTAGAATGTTGTCAGTGGAAAATGGGTGTCATAACCCTCTTTGGATAATAACACAACCTTCTTTTCAAATAGTGTACTATGCTATAGACCTTCTATGTAATGTTAATGACTTATCTAGGTAAAGTAATGAAATTTTAGGTATACCTTCACTCTATATTGGGAAGCCTATGCCTATATGATCGAGACCTAGATCATAATATGTTTTGTGTTTTAAATGATTTCACTATGAAACCCTAATCCTACATGATTGTTAGGGTTTTGATGAACACAAGTAGAAGGAAAGTGGTATTAATAGGGTAGGCTGGGCATAAAATCAACACCCCATGTGTTGAGAACTACCTACATATCAATACCTTGAAAGGGGATTAATCTTGATGTAGTTCTCCAAATATATGTGCTGGTGTAAGTGAGAGTGATTCTAGCATGCATGAGTATGAATGATAATTTAAATTATTTGAGTTTGAATTGATACTAGAAACCTAAATAAAAGTAAACTTAGGATATCATATATGGATGTATGGGAAAACATGGCAAATAGGGATCAATGACCTTAATTTACACAACTATTTCTAAGCTTGTTCATGAGAATTGACATCTATCTCATAAATGAATGAGAGTGGTATTTATATATCATTTTGATGTTTATTGAGACATGAAATGAGTCTAGGCCAACCCGAAGATTCTTAAAGAAATGAAAATATGTCCATTGGATGCAAATGAATTTAAGGGTCAATAACATTTCCCCCTTTATCAATAGTGCACTATGCTATAGACTAATGGGGACATGTTATTGTCCAGGTGGATGACACATGTGAAAAAATATTGAGTATGCCTAGGTGATGGATCAATGTAGCTCTTGGTATATTTGGGCATAGAATTAATGCACATAAAAACTAGAGAAAATATCAAAAGAGGACTTAAGATAGATCCATGGATAAGCTAAGGATTGGGTGGTCTCAAGTGACACTTATTGGATTAAAATAACATTTTATATGACTATAACTATACTTTTGTGGTGTGAAATCAAAGATTTGTCAATGAGAATCTTTATAGTCTTGTTCAAAAAATGTTCCTATATCACTTACTAATTTGATAGGACAACCAAAATGTTATCATCAAAAGTTACACCTTTGAGGAGGTTGTTCAATCCTCCTCACTCAAGTGATAGTATGGGAACTCTTCAAAGGTTATGCATGAACTTACAACTGAAGAGAACCTATATATATGGATAACTCCCTTGATGCATCATTTAAGAATTATAAAATAAGATACTACTTGCAAGGGAAAAAGAATAGAGAATTGAAAATAAACTAAACAAGTGAGGTGATGCACCAAATTTATCTCCTCCACTTGCCTATTATGCACTAAGAACATGAACAATAACAAAATCTAATTATGCAACTCAAATGGGGTCTCTAAACATGAGTGTTTCACATAGAGACTATAACATAATGAATAGACTAAGGGAGTTGATCAATAGGTCTCTAAAAAAACCAATGAATGATTCCTTTTTTGATCCATGCAAAGATATTTAGAGTCACTACATATGACTTAAAAATATAACCCAACACTTGCAAATAGGTAAACATGATAAGGAAAAATGAGAGGAAGTAATATACTATCATTAACATTAATCAACTAAAATGACCATACACTAGTCTCAAGCATAAGATAAGTGTTTAATTATTTCTACCCTTGGGCTCAGAAAGGGTCAATCCATGTCATGAACCCCTGAGCTCATGCCTTAGTGACCTTCTCATGTCTCTTAAAGTGTCATGTCAATTTAAGAAGGGGTCACTTGTCATTAAGTTAGGGTCAACATGTTCTAGTAGTATATCACTATCAAGAAGTGTCATGGTGATAATCTTCTCACCCTTCTAGAGCCTATGTCAAGTGTCCACTCTATGCCAACTATGTAAAAGGGTCCACACCAACTCTTGGAGTGGTCCTAATGGTCTTAAATCACTCATATTAAAGATGACTCAAATTTTGAAGCTCATGGCCTATTATGAATCCACCAAATCATGTTGAGAACCTACAAGGTATGGTAGAATCAAAGGGTTAGAGATGGTATAAAGAGAATGTGGTGACCTTGCATTAAGCTTTAGCATGTTTTAAGTTCTTTTAGTAGATATTAATGTAACCTCTAATTTAATTTTCACTTGAGGTCATGTGTATTTCTTTCAAAGGGGAATTTACACCATGGAAATAATATTATTATAGACCCTAGGTCACCATTAAATACTTATCAAAGGAAAAATTCATGTAAGGGGGTCTCATTATTCTCATAATACCATTATATAATGGTTTCATATGAAAAAGGGTGTCCTCTTATAAGTCAAATGCTTTTATTCACCACTAAAGGGGCCCACACATGGGAAAAGAATGGATTTTCACCTTCCCTCCACCCTTATTCCCTATTTTTAATGCATTTTGACCCCTCATTTACCTCCTCTTTCCCTTCAATAACATTTCAAGATCTAAAAACACGAGAAAATGCATGAAAGTGGTGTTTTGTAGGTGTTTTCAAGTGTGTATGGATCTGTAAATTATAGTCATGGTCATAAAAGGTTAAGATATTTAGAGGAAACTCAGTGTAGACATAAAATGAGAGAATCCATGAGTTTTAGAGTCAAAAGGATAAAAAACCATCCCCTCCTCTTCATCACTCTTCTTGGTAGCCTTGGATAGCCTCTCAATTTCTTGTTTAGTATGGATAGAGAGATAAAATGGTGACCTAAGATCTTGGATAGAGTAAATGGGTATAATGGAATTCTAATCCTTGGAATTAGTTTTTAGATTGATAACAAATGCTTTATGAATAATGGTTAAGAACCTAGGCAGTCAAACTAGTCTCTTGCATCTACATAGGGTCAATCTTAGAATAAGTTTCAGTGCATTTATGACTTGTTTGAGGAAAATTGTGGATGCATATGCATCCTAAAAGACTTCAAGGTCCTTCCACTTAAAATAATACCCCAAGTTGGCATGTGTGAGATTGTGGGAACATGAAAATCTTCATATGGTCACACTTGTAGGTTGTAAATAGTAGTTTTTGGCATTTTGGAGCCTTCAATGTATAATATGTGTCAAGGAAAGTTTGTTGGTTGTATTAATATATTATTAAGATATCCATTCAAAATTTCTCATCATTTATGGTGTACCTAATGATAAAATGAACACTCAACTCCTTCAATCTCTTGTCTTTAAATAAAACTACTTATGTAATTTGACCTTTTTTGTAAGTGTGAATAGAATGTTTCAAGGTGATGGCTATTGGATATCATTATAAAACTATGAAGCATGCAAAGGTGTTTTATTCATATGGAGGAGCCCCTATTTTATAATTGTTGACGCTGGAAAGTGCACCCTGCGGTAGGAAAATGGATTCCTGCCCTCTCCCCGCAACATGGAAACCCCTCTCTCGCCTATGGGATGGTGAAGCAGGAGAGGAGAGTCTCTAGGTATGGGCTAGTTCCCTCTGATGTATCTTGTTTGTTTCAGATAGCGCAAAATATAGGTATATAGGTATACTGGGGGGGAATGAAAAGAGATAGAGAAAAAGCATGAAAACAAACAGCCTACTCTAAAAGAGGTGATACACCAAAAACAGGTTGACCTTCCACATCCACACTCAGGATCAGGAAAAAATGTACATACACTCAGATCTGGTAGAAAAGACCAAGTCTCTGGGATGACAAGGAGGTTCTTATGGAAAACACAAGAAACAGGGACTCACCAAGGTGCTGAGAAATACACACTATAAGTGACCTCACCTATTTTATACCTCCAAAACAGAACTCTACTCCTGGCAGCAACAGACAGTGGCACTTTGTAGATCACAGGTTTGCTGGTGTTGAACCTGTGAGATCATCAAGAGACAATGACTGGACACAGATTAACATTCAATGCATACACAGAAAGATCCATCCAAATAGAGGTAAAACTCTCTTTTATTGATTCAGGTGGAAAATTTGGAGAGCAGTGCTCTTTACAAAAGTGGGGAAGATCCTGATAAATGAACAAGTCTGCCCATTTATAGAGAAAAGCCAAGAGGAGTCTCATTGGAAAGAGTGAAAAAACACTATTGATGATGTCATAAGTTTGCTAAGACCATGCTTATTGCCTCGTTTTACATGCTGGTCTTCTCCTCCGGTGACTGGGTAGGTTTTTTCCTGTGTGCTGCAAGTGTTTTTTGCCACCTCATGTTGTGGGCGGTGAATTTACCACCCACTGCAGTGGACTGCGTGTGGGACTTCTGCCGACGTCGGCTGATAAGCTGCTAACTGCGGCAGTTTTGCCAATGTCAGCCTATGTAAGCTGCCGACAGCGGTAGTTTTGCCAACATCGGCCGATGTTAGTGGCCTCTTTTTCTCCACTGGCATTGTGGGTGGTGATTTTGCCGCCCTCTGCATTGCGTGTAGGGGGTCTCTTTTTACCCACCCATGTTGTGGGCGGCGATTCTGCTGCCCTCTACATTTTGTCTGCCCTTCCTTTTTTGCTAAGTGTCGAATGCCCCAGTTTTTTCCCTTCTTCTTGTGAACATTTGAAGACTCTACCTCTTGCTACTGTGAACATCAACGAATGAGGCCAATGAACCAATGCTCTGAAACGGAGCTGTTGAACCCTGAAGATGGACCTTGCAACCCGAAATGACTGGCCATGTAAAGCAGGTGTAGGAGGTGACCGAGATTTTGCCTGAGGGGCAAAATTAGGTCAACAAATTGGCGACTCACAGGGGAAGCGTGCCTGCTAGGCTTAGAACTCAGTTTCCTTACATTCCATTGGATGTAGAGTCAGATGGTGACTTTTGAAGAGAGTTCTCCACAGTGTTTGAGATCCCAGAATCAAATACACAAAATTTACCCCCAAATAAAGGGAAACACATAAAGCTAAAAACAACTAACTGTGCAAACTGCACTTAGGGAAAGTGAGAGAAAAACAACTGAAAGCAAACTATTATATACAGCTAACCAGGAATGTTTGCATCCCTCCTGGATCGAAAGGAAAATTTCTTAAGTCCCCTTCCTGGTGAAGAGACTTATCGTGACAGGCAAGTCACTGAAAGAAAATGAGGTTTGGTGACTTGTTCCTCCTGCCTGTCACCTGAGTTGGCTGGAAACTGAGGGGATCAAAATCGAACATGCCTCTAATATATACGTATTCTGATTGACCTTAAAGGCATGTTAAATGCTGGTACCTAAAATTGGTGCCCCTCACCAAGAAATCAATTGCTGCCAGTTTATCACTGTAAGCCTTCTGATCTGCACAATTCTTCTGTAATGTATCATGGTCTGATTTGTTTCCCTCTGCTTCACTGAAAACTCTATCAGACTTGTCCTCTGCTTCCTCTTGGCCTTCTTGAAGAAGGGCGAATGAGGTGATGTCTAAAAAGGACTCACAAAATGATTGCTCATCCCATAGAACATCACTTCTCTGTTTAAAACTCAGTTCTTCAAGGCATTCCTCCAAGAAGATGGACCTCTCATTTTTCTCTTTGCTGATTAGGTTCTCTAGATTTTCAAAAATATTCTCCTGATCCTCCTCTAACTCAAGTTCTTCCATGTAGTCATCCTCATCAATACATCAAGGAAGTTCATCGACCAGAGGAGAAGAGGGCTTACCACGCATTTGTTCCTCTTCGAATTGCTGGAACATCTGCATATACGCAAGGCCTGCATCTTCTCCACTGCTGATAAGGTCTTCACAAGGGGCATCAATGATGATTTCTTCTTCGTTGTCACTCATGACAACCTCCTGAAGGACTACAGACTGGATCTTTTGTTCCTCTCCTGCCTCTTGCAAAACAGGGTCTTCCTCGAGAAGGGACGAAGTGGAGAAAACATGTGGGAGAGGGGGCAGCCCTTGAGCTAGAATCAGATGATTCTCCTCCCTCCACTTGGTCAACACTTCATCAATATCAGGGGTGACCTGATAACTCTCTTGGAAATGTGTAAGTGGGGTGTGTTCAAACATAGAATGTGCTATTTGGTCTAAACCGTCCATCACACATTGGATGAAGGAACTCTCTCTGAATTCCAAATCTGCTATTTTCCTACTCAGATCTTCTTGGAAAAGCTTTTCCTAGAGGCTGTCAACATCATCACAGGCAAGCGTAGCTTCAACATCTTCAAGGTTTTGAGAAAAACCTTGCTTTTCTTCTTCTACTTTGCTGCCCCATGATTCCACCGTCTTCCCCCAATTTAGGATCTCTGAATTAAAATTCTGCCCCTGTGAACAGGCAGCAACTTTGTTCTCCACGAGGTCCTGAGGCTCCTCCACAAGGTCTAGAAATTTTAACTCTCTTTCAAGGAGAAGCTTCATCCTAGCCTCTAAGTCTTCAATCTATCTGGCTAGGTTTTCCTGGAAGAGTCTTTCTTGGAGGTCACCAGCATGATCCTCTTCAAAGCTCTGAGCTAGTCCTTGACATTCTTTCCTCCAACTTGGAATTTGCACATCATGCTGGAAAACTTGGGGAGGCTGAGGAATGCAAGGAAAACACTGTTGGTGTGTTGGAGGAGCCTCTAAAAAAGGGACGTGCTGGTTGGTGGTATTATTTTCAGTAGAAGATTCCTGATCTAAGGAGTTGAAAAGATTGATCTCCATGGGAGGTTGCTCTGATACCCTCTGGTGTTGGAAAGCTAGGTGCATGAGATTGGGAGCAACTGTATTTGATGAGTTAGAGTGAGCAAGTGCAATTTGATAAAATGGATTTGGTGCAAAAGAGGGGATTTTCTTCAGGGTAGGAGGGGGCACGCAAGGCTGGCTACCTTGAGAAGATGGATTTCTCCATTTTGGCACCCCTTCCTTCATGGATTGTACGGCCTGCACTTGCCTAAACGGGCACTCCTCTTTATACATCAGCTCCTGTTGATATTTGTACTGCTCTTCCAGCCTGTTGATTTCCATTGTCTGCTTCTCAAATTCTGACGCCACCTCCCTTATAGTTGCAGGGAAACTAAGAGAGCTACTTGAGGGGATTCTCTGAATATCTGAAGTCTGATTATGTTCATATGAAGGAAAAAAAGATCCATGATTTGGTGCAAAAGAATTATACATATAAGAAATAGATGATTTCTGATGGCACTAGGCTGCTTAACCAGCAGATTTACTTTGGAGTCACTAGATGCTGAAGAAACTTGATTTGTTGTAACAGGACCAGCATCAATCCTGAAACCTTACTATGTTATAAAAACTTGTGGTCCCACCAGGCATGCCAAAACTGTTGATGCTAGAAAGTGCACCCTGCGGCAGGAAAATGGATTCCTGCCCTCTCCCCGCAACATGGAAACCCCTCTCTCGCCTATGGGATGGTGAAGTAGGAGAGGAGAGTCTCTAGGTATGGGCTAGTTCCCTCTGATGTATCTTGTTTGTTTCAGATAGCGCAAAATATAGGTATATAGGTATACTAGGGGGGAATGAAAAGAGATAGAGAAAAAGAATGAAAACAAACAGCCTACTCTAAAAGAGGTGATACACCAAAAATAGGTTGACCTTCCACATCCACACTCAGGATCAGGAAAAAATGTACATACACTCAGATCTGGTAGAAAAGACCAAGTCTCTGGGATGACAAGGAGGTTCTTATGGAAAGCACAAGAAACAGGGACTCACCAAGGTGCTGAGAAATACACACTATAAGTGACCTCACCTATTTTATACCTCCAAAACAGAACTCTACTCCTGGCAGCAGTAGACAGTGGCACTTTGTAGATCGCAGGTTTGCTGGTGTTGAACCTGTGAGAGCATCAAGAGACAATGACTGGACACAGATTAACATTCAATGCATACACAGAAAGATCCATCCAAATAGAGGTAAAACTATCTTTTATTGATTCAGGTGGAAAATTTGGAGAGCAGTGCTCTTTACAAAAGTGGGGAAGATCCTGATAAATGAACAAGTCTGCCCATTTATAGAGAAAAGCTAAGAGGAGTCTCATTGGAAAGAGTGAAAAAACACTATTGATGATGTCATAAGTCTACCAAGACCATGCTTGTTGCCTTGTTTTACATACTGGTCTTCTCCTCCGGTGACTGGGCGGGTTTTTTCCTATGTGCTGCAAGTGTTTTTTGCCACCTCATGTTGTGGGTGGCAAATTTGCCACCCACTGCAGTGGACTGCGTGTGGGACTTCTGCCGACATCAGCTGATAAGCTGCTGACTGCGGTAGTTTTGCCAACGTTGGCCTATGTAAGCTGCTAATGGCAACAGTTTTGCCGACGTCGGTTGATGTTAGTGGCCTCTTTTTCTCTGCCGACATTGTGGGCGGTGATTTTGCCACCCTCTGCATTGCGTGTAGGGGGTCTCTTTTTACCCGCCCGTGTTGTGGGCGGCGATTCTGCCGCCCTTTACATTTTGTCTGCCCTTCCTTTTTTGCTAAGTGTCGAATGCCCTGGTTTTTTCCCTTCTTCTTGTGAACGTTTGAAGACTCTGCCTCTTGCTACTGTGAACATCAATGAACGAGGCCGATGAACCAATGCTCTGAAATGGAGCTGTTGAACCCTGAAGATGGACCTTGCAACTCGAAATGATTGGCCATGTAAAGCAGGTGTAGGAGGTGACCGAGATTTTTCCTGAGGGGCAAAATTGGGTCAACATTAATAAACATACCTCATTATGGATCTCAAAGCCCAAAAAACCATAAACTAGCTCCCAATGCTTTCATAGACCTCTTTAACAAAGTTTGAGGTTCATTATTATTGTTTAAGGTATTTATGAAATCTGAGGTTTCATTTTATCCCTTCATGGTTCTGATAAACTAGATCTAAATGTTTTCCTTGTTGAGTATATGGATAGTGGTGTCTTGGATCCCCATAGGTGATCTTGAACAAGAGTCGACAATCCATATGGAACCTCTAAAGTAACATTTGCTGTGTAATGGTCTCATCAAACCATTTTACCCCATATTAGGCTCTAATTTCCAAACTAAAAACTCCATAGGACCCTATGACCACTAAATATAGGTGAGTCAAATTCCTGAGACTTAGTTTAGGCCTATAAGGCCTAAAGACCTCCTTGATCCCTGAAGATCCCATCTTCTTATTTGTGATAAAATCAAACCCCCATGGTAGGCCTAAGGTCATGAAGAGGTCTATGATGATGATACATGCCCTTAGGAATGTTTTTTTGACAAATTAAGGCAAGGAAGTGGTCTAATATTTTCTCATCATCCCTCTCAAGCTTTATTACCCTAATATTCCATTTTGAGCTACCAACTCTAATGCTCATATCTCACATGTCAAGATGAGTAGGGCCCAGTGATATTAGGGGGACTTAGGGACCCATATTAACTTAATGTCCTTGAAATAAAGAGATATATTCAAGTGATCAACCCTATGAACAATCCTCAACACTGTCAACTCACCCAAAATTCTTAGCAAAGAATCAAAGGCTGCCAACTTTCACTTCGAACTCACCATACAAGGTGCATGGGACTAGGATTTCTTTGGGAGTTTTGAAGGGTTCTATAGGTTCAACATCCATGGTAATAATTTTTGGATTTGATTCTTGTACTCTATGAACCATCGTTAAGATGGTAGGCCACTAAAACCCTTCCAAAACCATGATATGGATTTGAGGAAGGATTTTTTCCCTTAAATGCCTTCAAATGAGTTAGTTGAGTATGAAATGGTATTAATGGTCTTCCTAGGTCTCATGGACACCCAAATGGTCCACTAATTTACATGTGAAATCTATATGTTGTACATATGTGGCCTAGTTAAAACTATTACAAGCCTAAAAAGGAATAATCCAAGCCTATGTGCAATAAATTATAAAGAATCTACATGTTTTAAATGATTATGAAGAGTTAAAGGTATCAAAATTTCAAAATGGTTGCATAACCACCACCTATAGGGGTCTCCACATCTAACGGCCACCTACAAACATTCCTAAGTGCCTAGTTAACTGACTATGTGTACATGAAGAAGAATCAGGTGGCTTAACCAAACCAACACAAAAGATACAAAGCCTCTAATAGATAGGTTTCATACTCTTAGAGGTGTTAAAGTGTTCTCATAACTCCATTTTTATGGAAAAACATATGATCCCTTTCATTAGGCATGTTAGCCTAATACCCTAATCAAGACATTACTACTTGAAGACTAAATTTAGAGAAAAAGAAGGGTTGAATTGGAACTTAAACTATCATAGAAGTATAATTCAAGGATTTTTAGATGTGTAAGAGGTGTTAGTTTATAGTGGAAAGATTAGGATTAGCCATTTTTACCTAAAACTGCCTTGAGAGTACGTATATTGTAAATGAGTCACTCGAGTAACACCTTATGCTTAAAACCATATGAAGGATCTACATGGGGATTCCAAACTACAATGAAATTTGGGGAGGGATGTACACTTGAATATCTTAATATTAGTTTTGTATTTTAAACTCGTAGGGCTATGAATAATTTCTATGAGTATAAACCTCCCTAAACCTCTCTAAAACCCTAATAAAAACTTGATGGAAAAAATATTGATAAATTTACACTTAAATGCATTGAATTATCTTGGGAGATTCCTAAAACTCATTGTGTATTCTGAGGGGGTTCTTTTCATGGCATTAGTTTGTATGGACAGCCATATGGATCCACCAAAAATACCATTTTTATAAGTTTTAGTGATAATTTCAAGGTATAGGGCTAGATAAACAATTTTAGACCATTCAAGAAGGTAGTATGAAGTGTTTTCAAACTTTTAAAATAAAAAATTACTCTTAAATCCTCTTGGAAATTCTCTTACAATCTTGCATTAAAGAGCCAATCTAGAAGTACTAGTGAAAGGTGACCTAGTCACTTAGATGAGCAAGAGTTGAAGGTGTATACTATTTATAAGGCATAATTCATGGTGTAATATGATTTTACATACATTAAACATGCTCATTCATCCATCCTTGAATGTTTTATGTGATCCTCATGATCATCCAAATAACCAAAATTAAGTAACTAGGCCTAATTGCCTAGTAGGCCTATTTAGTCAACAAGAGAAGATGACTATTTGTATAGAGGGATTCTAAGGGATTAAATGTAGGTCATAAACACCCTTGTAACTAATTTTAATGGTAATTTTTCATTTTTTTCCTTTTAATCTAATTATTTACTAACAACTTAAATACATGCAGGGTTTATAAGGAATACCTAGAGATAAAAAGATGGTTGCACACCATTTGAATCTAATAAATGTGGGAAATCATTTTAATCTTATAATAATAATTTGCACACAATGAGACAACTTGGACAAATTTGATTAATAGATAGAAAAGTGAATTGTCTAGTTAGGAACTAGTCCCATGAAGTTATGAACTTCCTCAAGAGGATGTCAGCTCACTATTTTCATAATTAAGTGGATAATAAAAACTAAAATTAAAAAATATAAGGATGCATTAATAAAATTATTAGGAACTAATATTCATCTAAATTATCAACATAATAAAAGTATTCATTCCAATAAGCTCTAAAAGAATTTGCATCTTCTTGTATAACATCTAATTGGTTAGAAGTGGCTTCAACTGAAGGAGAATATACAATGGCACAAAGTGTTAACTCAAAATCTCTCACTTTGGTCAGTGAAGAGAAGCCGAGAGACGATGGGTAAATCAAAGATACTAATTATTTCATGGGAAACTCTGGGCAGAGTCATTTATAGATAAAATCCATATTTAGAAAGGTAGAAGATCAAATAAAAATGAATTTAAGACATAGTTTTATGACTAAATGGCTCCTATTCTGAAATAGAATGTAGGGATCAATGTCAATATGAATAATTAGTATTGATTAAGATGAATCAATGTTGATTCTGTTAAAACTATGCGAGGTCATAAATATAAATCTAAAGGATAACTATTGAATTTTAGAATAAAACCAAGTATATCTAAGACATTCTAATATTAGCATGAGAAGAAAATAGACAAAATTATATAAGAAATAAAATAATAAAGATAAAGAACTTACCTTGAAACAAATGTAGGTAGATTATGTCCTTCTATAGGTGGAAGCAATCTCCTTGGTTTGTGATGACCATTCTAGACTAGGTATAGCCTAATTTAGTTAGTGTGTAGTTAGAGGTCACCCTTAATTCTCTTAAAGAAATCTTAACAGTGATTTGGGATTATAATTTTGTGGGGGAAAACCAAAGGGTTGCCTATGTATATATAGATCAATTTTGATATGAGAAAATTGACACCAATCATGGGAGAATCATTATCGATCATCTTTTTTGGAAAAAGTTTGCTTTTTATCTATTTAGCTTGGTCCAACTATGGGTTAATTTGGGATTAAAAATGTGCATTTATTAGCAATTATTTTACTATGAGGGTAATTTGGAGGGTTAAGATTTGATATATTCTATGGGTTGTAAATTAGATTTTGTCGATTAATAAGGTAAAGTGGTAATTTGTAAAAATAGACTACCAAGTACTTAATGGAAAATATTTAGACTTTAGGATAGGTGTATTTAGGATGAAATAATAATTTAAAGGCCTAAGTCACTAAATAATTAATATATGACATAAAAAATGATAGTGTCTATGTTTTCCCCTTTTTATGGAGTGGTATGTAGTAATGTGCCACAAGATAAAAACTGAGAGAGGTCCAATGCCCCAGGTTTATGTGAGGAGGTATCCCACCTCAAAGTGGGAGATAAAATAAGATAATAAATGGGTAAAAAGTTTGAAATATGGAGTAATGGATGGGATGAATAAATAATAAATGGGAACCAAGAGTGTAGATGCATAAAATGAAGTATACTATTGTACTAACAGGGTGTGAGATAGTACAAGCAGAGATGCCCCCAAGACAAATCATGTAATAAATTACCATAAAAAAAAAGTGGGCTTAAATGAAGGCCAACAAGAGAAAAAATGATAGGGTTTGGATAACCAAAGCATCTAGTATGCTTTACAGTGTGTGCACTACATATAAATAGTTATTCTCAAGATGAGATGGACTCTCAAGACCCATAAAGGGGAGATGCCCAGAAAAGTACATGACTTATTTAGGATATGGGAACAATAGGGGGTTTATGTACACAATCCTAAAATGTAATAGGAGAAATAATGGGAAAGGTGTGGCAAGGTAACAAGATTGGGCTTTGGAGTAGGACTAGATGCATGAAAAATTGTAAGTAGTGGAAAATAAAAAAAGTTGAGCCAGATCAATGTTGATTAAATAAATCACCGATGATCCATATAAATCAATGTCAATCTAAAAAAGATCGATGCTGATATAAATATGAATATATAATAAAATATGACATGGAAATAATTCATTTTTTATCGATACATGTCGAGTGGAGAGTGAAAACTTGACAACAATTCTGATGTGTGGCGTGATAGAAGTGAGTAAAAGTGGTTAGAGGTGGTGATAATGGTCCCATGATGAGGAAGGCTTTATTTTTATTTAATTTTTTTTTGTGATTTTTGGTTAGGGTGATTTTTAGGGTTTTTAGGGTAGTATGGTGACCAAGGATTGGCATCAATCCTAATAAATCATCATCGATTCATTAGAAGCATTTTTGATTAGGAATAAAATGACATTGATTTGTAGAAAATGGTGAACAAATAAGTAAAGATTCTAGGGTTAAATTAAGTTAAATTTTTAGAAATTTTAAGGCTTATATAAGATAATGATAATAGTCACAAACATTATTGAGGATGTAGGACTAAGTACCACCTCTTTTAAAGTGGTTATGTGATCAATTAAGTGATGATTACTGGGCCCATATAGAGGCTGTAGGCTTAGGAAGAGTACACTTCTACCACCATATTCATAGATATGTGAGCCTACTAGTAGCATTTATAGAGTGGTGGGATGTGACCACTTAGACTTTTTGGTTATCTATAGGAGAGATGACTATTAAAATGGAGGACATTTATAGGATACTATGACTCCCAATATAAGGGGCCACTATTGTACCTATGGATGAGTAGGGTCACATAAAAACATTGACATGATTGTATGGTGGAGATGTCATGGATATCACTTTTATAACATGAGTATTTGTTTTTGAGTTGTTATATGATGGAGATAAAGCTAGGAGAATAGTGATGATGATGATGCTGACCATTTGTTTCTATGCCGTCCTTGAATTAGGTGGATCTAGGTTCCCATAGAGCCTCAAGGTGTCTATCTATATATGTGGGAGTAGTAGAGAGTATTTGCCTAGGACCTGAATTTACTAGTATAGATATATAAAGAGTTATGGGGGTGGAAGACCTAGAGGATATTTTTTTTGGATGTGACCTTCATTTTATTGTGCTGGGCACATGAGCACATTAGAGTGATATGACCCATTGATACCTCATGGATACAATGGTATGATACTACTTACATTGTAACCTTCCCTCGATGGAAGGAAGATTTAGTAAAGGCTTACATAGATGGCATGGCATAAGACTTAACATATTATCAAGGAGTCCTTAGAGAGTTTTAGGATGGTGACATCATTTGGAGGCCTTACATTAGATTTCTTGCATGGGCTAGGGTAGAGGTAGAGTTAGCAGACATTCAGAGGAAGAGATGGATGATAGGTAGGAGGATGGAGTATGTAGATTTTTTTCATTTTGGGAGAGTGAGGAGACAATTTGGGATGATTCAAGATATACCATGGGCCCCATAAGTGAAAAAATGAGATGATATAGAGACCATACTACCAGAGGTAGATGTTACAAATATTTTGATAGGGCCTAAGGATGAGGCAATAGATGTAGGGATAGATGATGTAGGGTGTACCCTAGCATAATTAATGTGGTGGTTAGGATGTCTAGATTCTAGATATGAGAGGGTGGTGTGACCTCAATATAAAAGAGTAGATGAGGAGATGCAGGATGTAGAAGAGGGAAGAGGATATGATGAGGAGAGAGGAAAAGAGGGAGGAGATGAGGAAGAGAGGGGAAAGGAGGGGGAGATAAATATTATAGGTATTATTACTAAGAGGGATGCAATAAGAGCCTAATACATTTAATTATAGGTAAACATGACCATAGTACAGGGGGATCTCACTAACATTGAAATAGAGCAAGATGGTCAATAACCCAGACTAGATGCTTTACAAGTAGAGTTTAACACCTTACATTTTAATCAAAAATACTATGATGAGAGGTATGATTTATGGTGAGGGGATGGGTGACCCATGGGGCATATAGGTGTAGGGGGAGTTAGGCTAAGTATATGATAAGTAGGTACTATAAGTGTGGATAGATACTGGGAGTTGGTGGCCAAGATGCACTATTATGAGTAGATTGTATTAGATTTGCATCTAGAGATTCCTCAATATGCCACACATGTGGCCACACGGGGTAAGTCTTCTCAATGGACACATATAGGTTCAAACAACATAGGGAGTGTAGCATAAGGGAGAGATTAGAGGGGAGATAGAGGAGATGGAGGTGGGGTGGAGGCAGGGGTGAAGGCATTGAGAACATCCAATTGAGCCATCTCTAATTTAATGATTAGCCTATTTTATATTTATTGTATTAGCTAGAGAGCCATATATTTTGTATACCAAGACTTGGATGATGTATATTTGAGAATTTATATATATAGATGCATGATTTTGATTATGAGTTGTGGTATTATATTTTATGATTATGGATTTTATTAGATTATAGATTGAAATGTTATGGATTTTCATTAAAATGTTTATGGATCTAGATTATGGATTTTAGCTATTTAGATGACATGATAGATTTATCATGGATTTAAATGCTATGGATTTACATTGAGATGTTTATGGATATAGATTATGTGATTATGGATTTAGCTTGGGATTTTATGGTTTTATGTGATGCGATAGATTAGATTGGATTATGAAATCTTAAATTTTTTGATTATGAATTTAGATTAGGATATCATAGATTTATGTGATGTGATCATGGATTAGACTAGATTATGGATTTATTTTTTGTGATTGTGGGTTTAGATTAGGATGCTTATGGATTATAAGATTCTTACTTTAAATGATGAAACACAATTATATTAAATTATGATACTCTTATATTGTGATTAAGATATATGTGGCAATCCTGCTTTATATTATGGGAGTGATAAATGATAGATAATTAATTAGATAAATTTTGATATATTTAGGATAAAGAGAAACAATAATTTTATTACTTGTCATTGGCGTAGACCAAAACCCCAAAAAAACCTCTTGCAGTAATTGCATGTGCATCCTTAACTGATTGTTAATAAATATCCTAGTAGCCTTAGTTCAACTAAGTTTAGGATCTATGGGTTTGAGATGGAATTTTATAGGGATTTGATTTTTTTTCAAGATTTTGATAAAAAGTGGATTTTTAAGAAGATGTTTTTGCCTTGCATTCCAAAGCTAAGGTTGACCCTAGGATCCTTTTGTACCAATCTATGTAGACTGATCAATATAGGAAGTCTACTAATTTAAGAAAAATTGATCAATGTAGGAAGCTTTCTTGGGATATTTCATTTGATTATTATTTTATAGGGATTTATAAGGCTTATTTATAGAAAAATGATCAATGTGGGAATTTTTTGTTATATTTTATGCATGATAGCCATCATTCGAGGGAGTGGTATATATTTTAAGAGACGCTTTTCAAAGCAACCATCCTTCGAGGGAATAGTCTGCATTTTTGCCATTTTTATATATATTTTAGCTATCCTTAGAGGGATTAGTGTGTTATTTTTGCCCTTTTTAGAGATGATTTTTTTCTTGGTTTTATATCCCAATGTTATTATTTTCTTATGGATTGGCTTAAGGTAACCTAAAATAGTTTCCAAAGCTTTATTTTACAAGATGCTATTCTTATTCCCAAAACAAACTACTGAGGTGATAGGGAGGGGTTTCAGGAAATAATGATTTGGGGCTCCTTCCCATTATAGGTAGAGCTTGTCAATTTAGAGCATACTATGAATAGAGCTAGGGTATTCATATTCAAGGTTAGAATAGACACGCTGTTGGATAACCACATGACTATATATCATTATTTGGTATTTTTAAGAATAAAGCGATATGATTTTAGCTAATTATTAAACCAAAAGAAACTAAACTAGGTTTACCAAGGTGATTAAGACTTATTAACAATGGAAAGGATGAAAATATAATGTATTAAGAGGTTCTCATTATGGTTTTCCATCAAGAGAGGCCAAATGATATGCCCCAAATCTATATTTATGGGTGATAATATATGGTACAAGCTAATTTAGAGAAAATTTTATTCATTTAATATCTTCCATATTAGTGACATGTTGATTTTATTTCAAGACAAGGCCACCAACATTAAATTCACATTCTTTTAAATGTTGATTATAGGCACATTTTTTTGTTCCTGATATACATGGAGATGGTCAAGGGTAGCTGATCGATTCTCATCCAATAGCTCAAGTTGGGCTAATCATTCCTGATGGAAGTCATCCTAAAAAATGACATATTTAAGAGAGATGTGAAGGGAATAAATTTGAACCTCAAGAGGAAGTACAACTTTGACACCATAAACTAGAGAGAAAGGGGTAGCACCCATAGGGGTTCAAATACTAGTTTGATAAGCCCATAAGGAAAAAGGAATTGAATATGATAGTTCTTTCTAGCCTCATTAATGACTTCAATTAGGATTTTGACAAGAGTTTTATTGGATGCCTTGGCCTATCCATTAGCTTTAGGATAGTAAGGTGAGGAAAAACTTGATTAAAGTTGAAAGAGTCACAAAGTTTTTGAGCCTTTTTATTTTTAAAATATTTTCCATTATCTGTAATGATCTTATGAAGAACACCAAAGTGAAAAATAGTATGATGACTAATAAAATCCATAATTTTGTCTACTTTAGTTGAGATAAGAGGAATAACCTCCACCTATTTAGTGAAATATTCAGTGGTAGTGATGATAAATCCATGGCATTGGGAAGATTTAAGATTTATTTGACCTATAAGATCAAGCCCCCACTAGGAAAATGGCCAAAGTCTTATGATACCTATAATTCATGACTAGGGACATGTGATATATTGGCATGTTGTTGGAATTTTATCATTTATTAACATACTCATAAAAATCTTGACTTAAAGTAGGCCAATAATAGCCTAATCGTAAGATTCTCTTAGAAATGGTGTGGCCACTAAAATTTCCACCACATGACCCATCATGATCTTGTTTGATAGTGAGGTTAGCTTCATGATTTTGGAGACAATGAAGAAGGATGACATCAAAACCATATTTATAGATAACACCCTCTAGTATGACAAAATAAGCAGTGTATTGCTAGAAAGATCACTTGCTATTTTTTGATAAATCTAGAGGAATAATCCCCTTCAATAAATGATCAAATATCTATGTGTACTAAAGGTCTAATGGGTTTTACTCTATATTATGGATGGAAGGAAGATCAATTCTTGTAAAATAAAGTTGATTAATTTTATGGATGAGAACAAATAATTATATTCATAAAACAAAGATTGGATAATGAGGCCATGGATTTTACAAAATTGTTAGTTGAATAAGGAGTGGCTTGGATAACATAATGCTTAAAAGTAGCTAGTAATTGATTAATCAAGGTCTTATATTTATGGAGGGTGTCATTTTTACATTGATATATGCCATTTATATAATTGAACAAAATTTAAGAATCACCATAATATTAAGTGATTTAATACCTAAGGCTAAAGTGGTTTGGAGAACTATGATCAAAGCCTCATACTCTACCATATTATTGGTGCAGTCAAAATCAATTTTAAAATATAAAGGTATAGGTGTCCCCACTGGATGGATTAGGATAATTCTAGATCCCCCACCATGTTTGCACTTATATCTATCAAGGAATAGAGTAATTTGATATTGAGGATCTAATTGAGATGTGGAGGTTATGGATTCATTTAGGAATTCATAATTGATTGGTTGATTATCAGTAAGAGGTGCCTCAACAAGTTGATAAAAAATGATTCAAGCTTTAGTTAATTTTTGGTGGATAAACTAAAGATCAAATTATACCAAAAGCATGAGCCACTTGTCCATTTGCTGATTCTAATAAGGATTTGAATGTATAAATTTTAGGGATCCATGTTCATGATTACATAGGTTTTATGATTGAGCAGATAATGGTGAGGCTTGGAAGCTACACAGATTAGAGCCAGGCATAATTTTTTATGTGTATATAGTGCATCTCATATTCAATGAGAGTTTGACTTATATAATAACCTGCCCGCTCTTTATGTTACTCATCATGATGGGCAAGCATGGCTCCCAGGGTATGGTCTATACCTCAAATATACAATAAGAAAGGTTTCCCCTCCTTAAGAGGAATGAGAATTGGTGGTGAAAGAAGATAGTTTTTGAGGGCATCAAGGGCCTCCTAGTATCCAGAGTCCCAAATAAAGTGGGTATCTTTCTTTAGGAGGCGATGAAATGGTTGACATCAATTAGATAACTAGGAGATAAAATGATGAATGGACTACAATTTTCATTGTAAGATATGGAGTTACTTAAAATTAGATGGGGGTGGTATTTATATAATGGATTTAATCTTAGTGGGGTTGACCACTATCCCCTGAATAGAGATAATGAAACCCAAAATCTTACCTATCAAAACCCTAAAAATGCATTTCTTAGAATTGAAATGGACATAAAATTGGATTAGGCAAGTGAATATTATTTTAAACATCAAAATATGGTCATTTTTCCATTTTGACTTATCGAGAAGATCATCCACATAATCTTCAATGATTTTATTTATTATGTCATGAAAAACATAGGTAATGACCCTTTGATAGGTGGCCCCAACATTATTTAAGCTGAGGGGCATAACCCAATAGCAGAAGGTCCCCCAAGGAGTAATAAATTAAGTCATATGTTGATCTTCTAGTGTGATGAGGATCTGATTGTACCCAGAGAAATCATCCATAAGTGACAACATTTTATGACTAGATGTTAAGTCCACTAATTATTCGATATTAGGGAGAGGTATCATCTTTAGGACAAGAGAGGTCAAGGTTATGAAAATAAATATAAAGGCATAGTAATCTTGTGGGTTTTGTGATAGGGATGATATTAAACACTCATTGAGGGTAGTCAATAGGATGGATAAAATTGATAGATAAGAGACATCACAATTTTTCTTTGACCAAGAGTGAAAAATAAGGATATATTTTTTGAAGTTTTTATTTTATAGGTTTGGCATCAGGAATTATGACAATGTTATGGATGACAATAATAGGGTCAATACTAGGCATGTCACTATAGGACCAAGTGACTTCTTCACCATGATCTACTAGAAATGTAGTAAAATCTTGGTACTCTTGAGGATCTAAAGATTTGTTGACCTTAACAATTCATGGAGTCTCATGAGATCCTATATTAATGTTGATAGTAGATTCATTTAATATATTAGAGGTTTTAGATGGAAGATAATTATTTAGATGGGAGTTATTCATACCGAAATGAGTTAAGATCAACTCATTATCCTGACACTAAAAAATAAGGATGGTGGGAAAATATTTCCTTATCATGTTTGGGTAGGAAAGAGGAATGGTTTTGGTTTCCCCATTGATGTGATTTATTAGAGGTTCTATAGTGATGGAATTAATTAATTTTTTTTTGAGGAATGGATACAACCTCATCTATCTCATAAGGGGTGTTGGATGGTAAGGATGACATGTCCTCTTCGAGAATAGGTAGAAGAGTGGTCTCTGGGATGGTTTTAGGATTTTTGTTAAAAAATTGGCCATGAGTTTCATGGGGTTTCCTAAAATCCCCTAATGTGACATTGTATGGCCCTTGTTCATAGCATCTGATGCAATGTTATTCCAAGCACACCTTTGCAAGTATGCTTGTGAAAAGTGGGGTTTATCTAGGAATGAGAAGTTTGAGGTGAATGGTTTAGTGTAGGTTTGAATATCAAGACCTAAAGAAGGCCGATCAATACCCCCCATAAATTAAATGAGTGCAAAGGAAAGGTAAACTAAAAGGAGTGAGTTCCCAAATATTAGGATGATATGTATGCTATTTATTAGGACACCCATATTCCTAAGGAGTGGAGAGAGTGTTGAGTGTTAGTAACTGATATTCTCCCCTCAACAGTTGATGAAAATTAGAATCAAGGGAGTCCTTACGAAAAATTATTGATGTAGGGATTATTGTACTAAATGATGATGGAATCACACTTTGAAATGGAATTAAGACATCATTTGGTCAAAAGGTAAGGTTTCAAGTTTTAAATAGTTGGGGATCAGACGACACACTATGGACCTTACCCTCATGTCCAAATTTAAGACATTGGTACAAGGTAGAGGGGATGTAATGCATAATGCATATACAAAGATGTACTTATAAGATATTAATTTTAAACTCCCCTTATATTATGTAAAATAAATTAGGGAGGGTACATACACCTAATTATATAATAAATACAACCATTTTTAATGTAGGGGCCTTAGTATCATTGAATGCTCGTAACATGGCTAGAGATTGAGCTGAAATTTTTTTAGGTAATTATAGTTGATTAAAAGCATGAGATAAAATAATATTTATGATTGATATATTATTAATAATTACTCATTTTATTTGGGTCTGATTAATTTGGGTAGTGATAAATAGTGGTGGATCCTAGTCATCAGGTTGTAATGGTGATATTTCAAAATCATGGAAAGTTATGGATGACAATTTTCAAAATAATGTGATAAAAGCCAATAGATATTGGGGTTCATATAATTGTATATAAATTTATTGTAAGGCTTTTATTATAGCCTCATGATGTTGTGAAGAGTTTTGGACAATTTCATATAAAGACATCTTGACTGAGAGTTGATGAAACTAATTTAGGAATGGATATCTATATCAACTCTAAAGCATTATGATTTTGCACTTTTCATAAAACAAAAACTTTAGGTTTTGGGATGGGAATTGTAAGACTATTTATGGTAGAATCAAGAGATTTTTCAATAGTCACTTTGGCTTTATTAGGATTTTGGGTCTTACGACCTTGGGTCTGGGATCATGCAGCTATGTGTATCACATCTATATGAAAAAATGGTGGATTTGTCATGTTTTTAGTCTCATAAAAATTTAAATGGTTTAATAAGGGTTGATATTGGGTTATATTAGATATTATATCTTCCTTTGAAACTCATTTTGATCCTCTTGGTAATATACTAGTTATTAAAGTAGACGTGATCCTAGTAGTTTGACTATGGGGATAGTCATGACCAAATTATTCCATTAAAAGATAATCCTCTTATAATAAATTTTTGACCATAAATTTTAGCATGATACAACTTTTAGTATCATCTATTCCCATTAGATGATACACACATTTCTTTTTTTCTTGATACCATGTCAATTTTTGAATATGGGGGTTAACAAGTTTTATGGGTGGTAGCCTAACAAGGGAAGTTAAAAGAAATTGATCGAGAATATTAGAGTAAGACCCCATAAATGTATCTTGGATGGGATTTTAAACCTTTTGAGGCATTGTAATAGAGGCTATATTTTCTTTTCAGTCTTGATGCTTTGCATTGATTATTTGAATATTCCCCATAATATGTACTTTGTGTTTGGGATAAGACTTTACACCTAAACCTCATGGGTAATAAAGATTTAAGGGATTATAAATTGGAATTATTATAGTGGGAAGATACCTTTATAATGGTATATTATATTTAGAAAAGGATTCTGCAATGGTGGTTTTTAGTCTCACCAAAGGATGAGGTCCTAATATGGATGCTCTAGTTCAAATTAGTGGTAGAGGCATCTTCCCTTTTTGAATCTGATATGGGGTAGTAGGGATATCCTCTTTACAGAGTTCAATCCTTATGGGAGGGTGTTACATGTATTTTACTCATGATTCCTTGAGGTTTTGTTTCCAATTCCTAAAGCATTCCCCCTAATTTATCTCTTTACAAGATTTGGCTCTTCTTGAGTTGAGGGAAGTTGGTCTTGGGTTTGGTTAAGGTAGCATAACATTATTCTCAAGGGGAGTAAGCTAGAGGGTATGGATATGCTACATGAAGGTTTTGTAATGAATAAAGTAATGGGATGTTTATCTTATGGGATTTATAAACAAGCATATTCCTTGATAAGTTTATCATCCTTTGTTTCTAATTGATTATCTTGAATGGGTTTTGGTAATGTTTCCTTGAGAGAATCCCAATTAATGAGATCTAGAAAGCTTGAGTGAGTTTTGGGGACAGATTTACTTGATTTAGATGGTTCAAAGGCATCTCCTATAAAGAGATATAGGATTTTAGTTGTTGTGGAAGGTGATTCAAAATCACTACCAACCTCTTTAGGTAGAAGTTGATCATGGATCATACTTATCACATGGGTCTTGTGGTCTGAGATACATTTTGAATTCACCTATATGAAATTATACATAGAGGAATTGTTAGGGAATGAATTCCTAAAGATATATACGGATTTATTAGGAAGAAAATTAGGGTTATCTAACTATAAATCTCCTTGATCAATAAGGTTTTGAACTAGACCTTTGAAGTAGTGACACCTATTGACATCATGACCTGGTTCATGATGGTAATTGTATAAGTCATTTTCTTTGAACTAACTAGGCTTAGGGAAAGAGTTATCAAGAGGTCTAACCAGAGGAAGTTATATGATAATTGATTTTAAGATATTGTCAAAAATAAAAGAATAAGATTCCCCTAAGGGTGTGTACTATTACAGAGGAAATTGTGTTAATGGTTTTTGTGATTGTGCTTGGGAGGTAGAAGGTTTGGATTGGATTTTTGTCTATGGGGATGATAATTTTAAGAACACAACATAAGCAGTGCCTTTGGTTTTGGTATTTTTAGTTCCTTTGGAGGGATTTGTTTTGATGTTTTTATCACGTAACTTTACCTTCCCTTCTTTTAAAGCTTGAATTTCTAGTTTACGGACATGAAAAAGGCCTCATCAAAAGTCTCGAAGGATTGAACTCATAATGTTGACAAGATATGTTTAGCACATGATCTTGTGAATAATTTGATTAGTTATAGTTGAGGAAGGGAAAAAGTAAGCTGGTTTATAAGACTCCACCATCTATCCACAAAATCAATGATAGATTTGTCATCGAATTATCTAATGGCATAGAGGTTGCTTATGGTCACTTTTCTTGTGATTTTAATGGAAAAGTGATATAAAAATATTTGGGATAGTTAACCAAAAGAGAATAGTGAATATTGAGGGATAGAACTGTACCAGTCTAAAACTGGTCCAACTAGTGACATGGGAAATGTTCTTAGGAGAAGAATGCCATCATGGGCTATAAGATAAAAAGTGTGGCTAAAATCAATAATGTGTTGTTGAGGATCTTCTTTATTTTGAAATTTCATAAATTTTATAAGTTCCCATTGTGAGGGGTATGGTCTAATAGGGATAATTGGATTAATGGGTTCATTGCAAATTTGTTCATAAGTGAGTATATTTTTTTGCTTAGAGGTAGAGGCTTTCTATATTTTCCATCCTATTCATCAAGATGTTCATAAGGTTAGATTGGGTATTATATTGAGGAATACCTCCTAAGACATTCTATTTTAGATGTTGATAGGTATGAAACAAAGTGGAAAAGGGTTGTGACAAGGGGTAGCCAACTGAAGTGGTCATAATCAGTTGGGATGCCACCACATACTGTGGGTATTGTAAGAGTATATAAGTGGACCAAAGGGCTTGAGAGAGAGAGATACATATTGGGTATTCAATGGGATATATTACTAAGGAGGTTGACTCAAGGGATATTATTACAAAGTTTATGTTTGGGGATTTGAATCTATGCTAGTTTGGATAGGTGGGAGATTTGTAGGGATTGAAATCACTAAGTTCTAAGGTGCCATGGTAAGAGGTGGAGTAAATGTAGGTTGAGGTGCAATACAATTTTGGGCTTAGGTAGTAGTTGGAGATGGACCACTACATGTTTTTGGAGGTGTATTTTTTACAGGTTTCATAGTGTTAGTATTAGAACTTATTGGGGGAGGATTGTTGAGAGAGGAAACCATGGATGTAGTAAACCCTTCAGGTCCCTCTAGGGGCATGCCACAAATATTACCATAAGATTGTGTATGAGGAGAAAGTGGAACATGGATAGATCGAGTGATAAGGTAACGATTAAGATAAATTGGATCACTATCAAATATGTTCACAAATTTAGGATCTCCCTAAGTATAGAACTGGGGAATACCCTCCCCCATAAATTCAAGAGTGGTAGGAGGACTCAGGGTGTTCTCCATAGATGAGGATGAGGTTGGGGATTTGGTTTGATTTAGTGATTGTTTTTATGTCAAAACCATGTATAATAAAAGAGAAATAAATAAATGAAATCAAAAAACAATACAATATTCTTTTTGATTATCATATTTTAGTGGAAATAAGCACACACACTAAAAAACATACTTAAAATATTTTAATTTTTTTAAAGAAATTAACTTTAGAGTGTGATAAGGAAAAATGTCAATGAGGGTACTAAGAAATGGTAATATAAAGATGGTTTTGGGTTTTTATTTAAGGATGGGAAAATCTTATATACATTAAGGTATGTTGAAGCTTGATTTTGTGTTGGAATAATATACATGGCTTGGTACTGGGGTCTACCCCTTCACTTCACACATCATAACGATAAGGGTGTTAGGTGCTTAGCATTTATACTTATTCCCAAAATTTATATACTCGATCGATACATCGAGTCAATTTTCCCCTTGGTGATGAAACACAAGTGGGTCCACCTTAGGTAGGAAAAGGTTTCAAATGCTTATTTTAAGATTGTGTGGTTGGATGTCTGTGAGATGGTGTGCTTACTATGATATATTGATTTTCTTAGATTAGTTTATGTGAATTATCTAAGCAAGCAAAGGATGAATGCAATTATTTTTAAACCTTGAAAGGAAAAATAAGAATTCTTGGATTTTATCTTTTTTGAATGAAAATAAACAATCAAGAAAAGATGCAACTATTGAAAAATTTCACAATGAAATATATCAAGAACAATGAGACCTTAAAGGTCCCATTGGGTGTTCCACATGTAGTAGTAGTTTTTCATTTTTTTCCTTTTAATTTAATTATCTACTAAAAAATTAAACACATGTAGGGATTATGAGGAATAATTGGAGAGGAAAATATGGTTGCACACCATTTGAATCTAGTGAATGTGGGAACTCCTTTTTATCCTGGAAGAATAACCTACACACAATGAGACAACTTGGAAAAATTTGGTTAATAGATAGATAAGTGAGCTACCTAGTTAGGAACTAGTCCAAGGAAGCTATGAACTTCCTCAAGAGGATGTCAACTCACTATTTTCACAATTAAGTGGATAATAAAAAATGAAATTACAAAATAGAAAGATGATAAATGGATGTAGTAATAAAATACTTAGGAACTAATCTTCATCTAAATTATCAACATAAGCAAATTGTTCATTCCAATAAGCTCTAATAGATTTCACATCTTCTTATATAACATCTAATTAGTTATAAGTTGATTCAACTAAAGGAGAATAAATAATGGCACAAAGTGTTATATCAAAATCTATGTCACTCTGGTTGATGAAAAGAGGTTGAGAGATGATGGTTAGATCAACAATACTAATTATTTCATGTGAAACTCTAGGCAGAGTCATCTACAGATAAATTCCATATTTAGAAAGGTAAAAGATCAAATTAGAATGAATCTAAGATAAATTTTTATGATTAAATGGCTTAGATTCTAAAATAGAATGTAGGGATCGATGCTCCTTTAGAATCGATACCGATTAAGATGAATCAACATCAATTTTGTTAAAACTACATAAGGTCATAAATATAAAGCTAAAGAATAACTAAGGAATTCAAAAAGAAAACTAAGGATATCTAAGAAGTTCTGATAGTAGAATAAGAAGAAAATAGACAAAATTAAATAAAAAATAAAATAGTCAAGATAAAGAACTTACCTTGAAATAGATACAAATAGATTATGTGTTTTTGTAGGTGCAAGCAATCTCCTTGGTTTGTGATGACCATTCTATATTGGGTATAGCCTATTTTCATCTGCATGGAGCTAGAGGTCACCCTTAATTCTACTAAAGAAATCTTAACAGTGTTTTGGGATTGAAATTTCATGAGGGTAAACTAAAGGGTCACCTGTGTATATATAGATCGATGCCAATCTAGGAAAATCAGAATCGATCATGAGAGAATTGTTATTGATTCACATTTTTTGGTAAAAGTTTGATTTGATTCATTTTGGCTTGTTCCAACTATGGGATAATTTGGGATTAAAAAATGTGGGTTTGTTAGCAATGATTTGACTACAAGGGTAAGTTGTTGGAGGGTTAATATTTGATATATTCTATGGGTTGTAAATTAGATTTTATTGGTTAATAAGGTAAAATGATAATTTAATTTTTTTTTACCGAGTAGCTAATGGTAAATATTTTAGGCTTTAGGATAGGCATATTTAGGATGAAATAATAATTTAAAGGCCTAAGACATCAAATAATTCATATATGACATATGAAATCATAGTGTCTACACTACCTCATGGAGGGGAGTAGGCACTTCTCATATTTATAATGAAAGACAGGGCAATTTTCCAAGCTTGATTGACATGCAATAGAGGGGTAGGCTACTTAATGCTTCATGGAGACCTAAATGGACCACATTTATACCTTGTAACTATCATGAGGAGAAGGAGTTGACCAAGTTGGCATGTTCATGCTATGTATGGAGTTAATCAAAACTAAAGAAGCCTCTGCTAGGCCATTTACTACACCATATTACCATTGAAGGCCATTATGAAGTCAAGGTAGTGCATGGGAGAGTTGAAGGAGAAATTATTAAACCCTATGCATGTTGTAACTACTGATTAAGTGAATGAGGTTCATTATGATATCTTCTCCACAATTCCATGTCATATTCCTCTCTCTTTCTCTTCTCTTATTCTTTAAATGGATGATAAAATGCCATTTTATGCATCCCTTAACTGGGTATGAAGAAACTCTACCCAAATTTTGCCTTGTAACCTTTTGAATCAGTATAAGGACTATTTTAGATTCTATTAAAATTTTAGTGTGTTGTATGCTTGTTGATTTACAAAATTGATGAATTCTTATTCCCCTTATTGGTCCTTGTTCTCACGTAGCTACTAGAAAATTATCCTAAATAGGTCATATGATGTGTAGAAATGTTAGTGACTACGTTTGAAGTGTAGTCTAGTTGACAGTGTCTTGAATCATACCTTTCACCCATCACCTTCAAGTTTCATCCATATACTATAATCTTGATGTGAAATACTAATGCTTAGGAATTTTTTGGAGAACATGTTTTAGTCACTTGTCCTTGTTTAATTCACAAAGTGTTGTTAAAGGGTCAATTAGAGTGAACAAGACATTATGGTGCATCACCTCTAGCTTAGGTTTTGTTTCATGCATCATCTTCTATCTCTTTTCATCACCAAGTTAGTAATTTTAGGAATTGAGATACAATTGATGCACCAAGTGAGATAGCCACAAAACTATAGGTTGACCTCATCAACTAGGCAACCCACACCTAGAGGTGATCCCATTATATTAGCTAGATGAGGTAGGCTTGAAATACCACTACCTCAAGTGGTGTAATCCAAATTGATAAAAATTTATGGCATGCTTGATGGGACCAAATTTTAAGGAGGTTAGAGCAACTACTTAAAGAATTTGATGATATCAAGGAGCTTTAAACACTATAGTGGCATATTTGTAGTCAAATTTCATCCCAAAAGTAGTCACAAGGTCTTCTTTAAAAGGTAAGGAAGTTAAGTTTGTTGAAATGTCCTTGGATTTTTCTAGGAGAAATAGGTACCCTAGGTCCATTCCTAATTATACACCCCTTAATTCTCCTAATCTTGTTAAACAAAGGACTGCTACAACCCCTACACCTCTAATGGCTAGGCCTAGAAACCAAGATTTTGTGCCCTTTAATGGTGGTAGCCCCTTATAATGGAACCAATTTGATGATATCCTTGCTACTACACTTAAGAGCCTTCCATACTTCATATGATAAAACTCTACCACTCTTGTTGAACACATTGCAGGCATATCCAACCTCTACTTAGTTCACAATGTGACCCAAGAAAACATGGCAATGAGGTTATTAACTATTTCTTTTAGAGGTAAGGAACTTCAATGGTATATAGGTCTAACACCTACATCTATCAACACCTAGGATGAGTTTGGGGAACACCTATACAAACATTTTGAGGATAAAAGAGACCATTTGTCTCTAGTGGAACAATTGACCACAATCAAAAGGGCTCCCCAAGAGTTTATGGTAGGCTTAAACTATAGGTTTCAAAATACTTGGGTTCAGTTACAAATAGTAGTAAAACCCACTGCTAACTATGCCTTTTTTTACTATTTTAAAGCCCTAAATTTTGATATGGTAGTCATGATACATCCATGGGAGGGAACACACTACCTAATGCCTATGAAATGGAAATAAGGAAAAAAAACTATCTAATATAAGCAAGCAAGCTTACCCCAAGACCCCTCATGTTTTTATTCCCATAGATACAACCTATTGTGCCTACCATTACTACCATACCAACACCAACTAATCATGATCAAATAGATGCTAATCATGCAGATAGATTGGGTAAAATTGAAGGACTACTCAAGGCACAAAACAACAAGATAGTGGCCTTGGAGAGGTAATAAATTCTACCTCATAGGCCTTACCAAGTACCCTATCAAGATCCCTATCATCCTTATCAGTTCAAAAATCCTCCATATTATCCTTATCCACAAGGTCAAGGGTAGATCACTGAAGCAAGGCCCTAGAACAACTTTAATCCTAATTTTGCTAGCACTTCTAGAGCACTAGTCCCAACTCAAAACAACCATGCTCAAGGTCAATAGTCCACACAATGGGGGTAGTCACATGAGATGTTAATCATTCCAATTATATATGCTTGTCAAACCTCTCTTATGTAGTAAAATCAATCCCCTCCTATGCAAGACAATCAACCTCCACATTATAAAAAAGGTCCTTATATGCAACATGGAGAGACTCCCTTCATGATTCAATCTAAAATGTCAAACCAAAAAGGAGTGAGTGGGATTAAAACATAGTTAGATACTACTATTGCAACCTCCAAGAAGGAGAAGAAATTTTTGAACAATGTGCATCCAATTATCTTTGGGGTGCAACTAAGGTGGATAATCCTATTACATTTAATATAAGGGCCAAAAGGAGAGCAGTGGGTGATGACTTAGAAGTTGGGATAACAACTCCTCCATTATATCAAACATATAAATAGGCTATTGGAAAAAATGCAGCCCCTAAGACTCCAAAAATTCATAAGGTTCAAGATGGGAAATGGTATAATTACAAAGGTCCATTCATATGTCAAGTTACTCAGGCTCCAAGTGTTACTTTTGCTTCTAAGTTGTATTTAAAGGATACTAGCTCTCATATCATAATTTTGGATTAAATGAATAAGGTCCATATCACAATAACAATGTGGGACACATTTCTCATTATAGGACAAAAATATCTATAAGACGAGTTATCCAGACTTCACATCTTAGACAAACATACAAAAAAGTGGGTGTAGTCCTAGCCAATACCAATCTACCTAGTGAGCCCCAACCAACCAAGATAAATAAGCCCCCTCATTTCTATATTTTTGTCATCATAGGAGACTCCTTAGTATATAATTGTATTATAGATAATGGTGATATTACATCCATCATGACTAAGTCTATATAAGATAAGTTGGGGTTTAATTATGAACATAATTCTAAAGGGGTATTACAACTAGATGGGTCTCATACTAAGATTTTTGTTGTACTCAATGATCATCAAATAGTCATAGCTGATTGTCCTAATTTGATCATATGCCAAGATGTTATAGTGGTTGATCTCCCACCATATTTTTCCTTATGTTTGTCTAGGGATTTCACTACCAAGATAAGAGACTATCTATCTTTTGACTAGTCTTATATGGTCTTTAGGAACAGGTATGGAACCAAGGTTACCATCATGTTTAAGCCTATCTCTAGGTTCCATTTATATCTCTACATGCATAATTTATCTAATGTTAATTGCACTATCATAGATGAAGATGAACACTCCAATGATTAGGAGCCAATGGAACCACTTGAAGGTATATCAAACTTACTTCTTGATGTATGGGGGGAAGATAACCATGGATATGATATACTTTATGCATGAGGAAGAGGCTATGTGATATACTATATGCATGAGGAAGAGGCTATCATACCAGCTCTTACTAACTAGAACCAAGACCATGATGAAGTTTGAAGTTTGTTTTTTCATGGCTCTAGGTATAAAAATGGAAGTGGGGCAAGTGTCATGCTTGTCTCTCCTTCCAAACAAAGATATTTTTTTAGCAAAAGGTTCAAATTTAAATGCAAATTAAAGACAACATAGTATGAGGCCTTCATTCATGCACTACAATGGCATAGAAAGAGAAGCATTGAGCTCCTACAAGCCATGGGAGATAGTGAGTTGGTAGTGAATCAAGTGAGAGGATAAAATTCAATCAATAATCCACTCTTAAAGGTATGAAAACACAAGGTTTGGGACCTCTTAGAAGCCTTTGAGGCCTTTGACATTCAATCAATCCTAAGAGAGGCCAACCAATATGCAAACTAGTTGGAAGCCAAAGGAACACAATATGATATTCTAAATGAGGTCAAGGATATTGATGATCAATCTCAAATCAAGGTAGTTTGTAGATATTTAATCCTTAAAAATGAGGCTATCTAGCAGGTATTTAAAAATGATAAGAAAATAACATGTTTTTTGTAGTAGGAGGTAAACTTCTACTAAAAAACCAAGGCAAATTGTAATCGTAGTAGGGTGACTAGATTGTCCAATTGAGAAAAAACAAGTTACCCAAGGGATTAGTGACTTTGGAAAACATATTAAATGAGGATTATTAGTTAATAAAGGACAAGGTTAGCATGTCAAACAAGGATGAACACTATGAGAAAGTCACTATCTTTAAGGATAGGCTATTCAAACTAGATAAAGTGAACACAAAGGAAGAAAATGCAACCTTCATAGAGTTGTGTCAAGAATTTTCAGACATCTTTACTTGGGAGTAAAATGATTTGAAGGGGTTTGAACCCAATTTTTCCCAACATACTATAAAATTGGAGGTAAGTGATAATCCTATGAGACAAAAACAAAGACTAGTTAACCCTAAGATTGAGATCCTTATGAAAAAAGAGTTGACCAAGCTTATTGAGTCCAACATCATCTTCCCCATCAAACACTCTTCATGGATGGCTAGTATTGTGACTTTAAGGAATAATAATGGGGAGACGAGGTTATGTATAAACTTTAGGGATCTCAAAAAGGTGTCATTGAGAGACTACTACCCCTGGTCATCCATAGATTAGGTTATCTAAAAGGTTATAGGGTCACAATGCTTCTCCTTGCTTGATGGATACTTAAGGTAAAATCAAGTGTTAGTGAATGAGGAACATCACAAGATTGCCTTCACAACCAAGTGGGGCACTTATGATTATAAGAAGATGCCCTTTATTTTATCCAATGTAGGTTCCACTTTGAAAGGGCAATAGATGTAGCTTTCCAAAGATTCATCAATGAGATGGTACTCATATATTTTTGATGACATCACAATCTTTTCCAAAGATACCAAAGATCACTTGACACACCTAAGGATAATATTTGATAGGTGAAAGAAGTATGGGGTATATTTAAATCATAAAAATGTATTTTTTAGTCCATAAGGGTAGACTTTTAAGTCACATTATGTCAAAATAAGGCCTTTATATAGACCCTAAGAGGATAAGTGCAATCCTTGATCAATCACTACCCAATAAAAGAAGGGATTATAGAGTTTTTTAGACAAGATCAACTTAATTAGGAGGTTTATCCTTGGGTTTTTAGAGTTGGTAAGGCCTATAAACTTCATGCTCAAGAAACATAAGGATTTTACATGGACTAAAGAAGGAAAAAAAAGCTTTGAAGCCATTAAACAGGCCATTTACCAAGAATCCACCCTCATAAACCTTAATTTATGAAGGGAATTATTCTTATATGCATTATCAACCAATGATACTATTTATACCATGCTTATGCAACAAAATATATAGGGTCTTGAGCAACCCAAAGCCTTCTTTAGTCAAGCATTTGAGGGCTATGAAGAAAGATATACATCTGTGGAAAATAATGCAATTGCATTCATGAGAGTTATCAAAATTTTTAGACACATGGTGTCTAATAAAAAGATATATGTCATAGTGGTTCACCCTAGCATTAAAAACTTTATTCTCAACTGGGACGCGAGTGAAAAGAGAGAAAGTTGGGTGACCAAATGCATGGAATATGACATAGAAGTGAAGGTCACCAAGTTGGTAAGGGGTAGAGGAATATATGAACACTTGGAAATAGATGTAAAGAAGGATAAATAAGTGTTTTTGGAAATGAAAAATGACCACTAAGTAGCTGCACCTATATCCCCTTCTAGTTGGAATCAAGACATGGTGAGATTCCTTCAAATAAGAAATTTTTGTATAGGCCTAAATAGGACCAAAAGAAAGTAATATAGGCTGAAATCAATCCCTTATGTCTTGATTGATGGATTTATTTTCAAAAATGATTTTTATGGAATGTTCTTAAGGTGTGTAGAGACTAACCAAGTTGATAAGCTCTTAGACCAATTTATTGATGGGCCTGTAGGAGGGCACTTTGTAGCCAAGAATACAATAATAATGATCATAAGATCATGTTAATTTTTTCCAAGTTTGTTAAAAGAATCCCATGATTGGGTTAGGAGGTGCTAAAAGTGTGCCATGTTAATAGGGAAACAAAGATTAGCTACCTTGCCCCTCAAACCTATCCAAGTGAAGTAGCCCTTAATGCCATGGGGCCTAGACTTTGTAGGTATGATTCACACTCCATTTAGTGTAGGACACAAGTGATTTTTTATTGATATAGACTAATTTAATATTTAGGTGGAGGTAGTATCACTTAAAGAGACATATGATAATTCAATTATAGAGTTTTATGATAGCCTAATAACTAGATTTAGGATCCCCTCCACCATCATATGAGAAAATGCACTAGCTTTCAGTAGTACAAAGGTGAGTAAATGGGTTCTCAACCATGGAATATCCATTAGCACTTCCTACAACTACTATCCATAGGGAAATGGACATGCAGAGTCCACCAACAATTATCTAATTAGAACCATAAGGAGGACTATGGAGGACAACTAGAGGGAGTGGCATACCTAAATAACGATAAATTTATGGGAAGATAGGATCACTCCAAAGAGGGATATTGGTCATTCACCATACCTTATTGAATATGTAAAAGAGGCAAGGTTATCCATATCACTTGAACTAATAGCCTTAGAACTTACACATCACCTTGAACTCATGGAGAGTGATGCCATGGAGGTAAGGATGAATGAATTGAGGGAGCTAGAAGAGACAATAGATGATGCTATGCATACCTTGTGGTCCCATCAAGATTAGGTCAAAAGTTCATTTAACAAGATAACTTATTCAAATACCTTCCAAAAAGGTGATATTATGCTCAAGTGGGATGAATACTAGGCTAAAACAAGTAAGCACTCAAAGCTTGATAGCCTATGGAGTGGACCTTACATTATAACCAGTTGTAAATAACATAATGCTTTCCAATTGTCAATGCTGAATGGTGAGGAATTCCATATCCCTATCAATAGGGTGTTCCTTAAGTATTTTTATTAGAGAGTAGATACTATTTTTGTACATAATAGTTTAGTTATCCTTTCTTCCAATTATTGTGGCACATGTTTTGTTAGTAGCTTGTTTGGTTATCTTCTTGTTACTCTCTTATTGTGTGTCTCGGTTATTTTCTTGTTGCTTTCTTGTTGGGTGTATTTTTTGTGTTCCTTTGTGTCTTGTTGTATATCTATTATAATCCTTAAGGTAAAAAAAGTGTTTATCATGAAGTGTTAGCTCGATTAGAGAAGTCTCTCATCTAAACCATGATTATCATGCAAGAGATCCTAGGTCCTCTTAACCATCAAGTAGGTCAAGCCTTCAAAGTGACCAATGATGTTGACTTATTTATTCCCTTGGTCTCATAAAGGGTTAACCCATGCCAAGAACACCTAATCTCATGCCTTAGTAACCTTCTTGTGTCTCTTGAAGTGTCAAGTCAGTTCAATAAGGGGTCACTTGTCAACAAGTTAGGGGAAAAATGTTCAAATAGTATACCACTATCAAGAAGTGTCATGGTGATCATGTTTTCACCATTATAGAGCCTATGTAAAGTGTTTACTCTATGCCAACTATGTAAAATGGTCCATAAAAAGTCTTGGAGTGGTTTTAATGGTCTAAAATCACTCATACTAAAGATGACTCAAATGTTGTAGCTCATGGCCTATTATGAATCCACCTAAGCTTGTTTAGAACCTATAAGATATGGAAGGATCAAAGGGTTAGATCTGGTATAAAGAGAATGTGGTGACCTTGATTTAAGATTTAGCATGTTTTAAGGTCTTTTATTAGATATTAAGGTAACCTCTAATTGAATTTTTGCTTTAGGTCATGTATATTGCTTTCAAAGGGGAATTTACATCATGGAAATGGTATTATTATAGCCCTTATGTCACAATGAAATCCTTATCAAATGTAAAATGCATGTAAGAGGGTCTCATTATTATCATAATGTAATTATACAATGGTTTCATATGCAAAAGGGTGACCTTTTATAAGTCAAATGCTTTTATTCACCACTAAAGTGGCCCACATGTGGGAAAGAATGCATTTTCACCATCGCTCCACCTATACTCCTTATTTTGAATGAATTTTTACCCCTAATTTCCATCCTCTTGCCCACCAATGACATTTCATGATCTGAAAACCTAAGAAAATGTAGAAAAGTGGTGTTTTATAGGTGTTTTCAAGCATGTAAAGTATGGTCATCGTTAGAAAAATTCAAGAATATTTAGAGAAAACTTAGTGCAGATAATAGATGAGAGAAACCATGAGTATTAGATTCAAAAGGATAAAAAATTGGCCCCTCCTCTTCATCATTCTTCTTGGCAGCCTTGGATAGCCTCTCAAAGTTCTTGTTCAGTATAGATAGGAGAGAGAAAATGGTGACCTGATCTCTTGGATAGAGGAAAGGGGTATAAGTGCCTTCCAATCCTTAGCATTAGTTTGTATATTGATAACCCATGCTTTATGAACAATGGTTAATAATCTAGGTAGTCAAACTAGTCTCTTACATTTACATAGGGTCAATCTTGAAATAATTTTAGTGAATTTATGACTTATTTGAATAAAATGGTAGTTGTATATGCATTTTACAATCCTTTAATGTCCTTAAAATTCAACTCAAACCATAAATTGGCATGTGTGATCTTGTGGGAATAAGGAAATCTTTATATAGTCATACTTGTAGGTTACAAACAATAGTTCTTGGCATTTTAGATCTTTCAATGCATAATATGTGTTAAGGATAGTTTTTTGGTTGTATTAATGGATTATTAAGAGATAAATTCAAGATTTATAATAATTTATGGTGTACCTAATGATAAAAAAACATTCAACTCCTTCAAGATCTTGTCTTCAAGTAAAATTGCCTATATAATTTAAACTTCATTGAAAGTGTGAAGAAAATGTTTCATGGTGATGGCTATTAAAGATAATTTGAACACTATGGAACATGCATAGGTGTTGTATTCATGTGGAGTCTCATTTTTAGAAGGAAATTGTCTCATTATGGCTCTCAAGTCTAACAAACCATAAAATAGCTCCTAGTGTTTTCATAGACCTCTTTAGCAAAGTTTAAGGTTCATTAGCATTGTTTAAGGTATTTGTAAAATTCTAGGTTTCAATTTCTCCCTTCATGTGTTTTATTAAATAGCTCCATTTTTTTTACCTTGTTGAGTATGTGGATAGGGGTGTATAGGATCCCCATAGGTGATCTTGAACAAGAGTCAACAATCCATATGGAACCTCTCAATGAAGATCTACTATGTAATGGTATCATCAAGCCATTTCACCCCATAGTAGGCTCTGATTTCAAAACTCAAAACTCCATAAGACCCTATGACCACCACCTATAAGTGAATCAAAGTCTTGAGACTTAGTTTAGGCATATAAGGCAAAATCCCTCATTGAGCCCTCAAGACCCCATCTTCATCTTTGTGACAGACTCAAATCCTAGTTGTAGGAATAAGGTCATGAAGAGGTGTATGATGATGATACATGCCATAAGGAAGGTGTTTTAGAAAAAAAAAGGCAAGGAAGTGGTCAAATTTGGTTTCATCACCCCTCTCAAGCTCCACTACCCTAGTCTGCCATTTAGAGTTTCCAAATCCAATGCTCATATCTCACATGGAAAGATGAGTGGGGCCTGGTTATATTATGAGGAGTTGGGGACCCCTATGAACTTAATATCCATGAAATAAAGAGTTACATTAAAGAGCTCAAATCTATGAATAATCCTTAACAATGCCAACCCACCTAGGATGCTTAATAAAGAATTGAAGGCAACCAAATTTCATTCAAAACTCATCATATAAGGTGCATGGGACCAAGATATGTTTATGAGTTTTGAAGGGGTCTATGGGATAAAAATTCATGGTAATAAGTTTTGTATTTGAGACCTATACTCTATGAACCAGCTTTAAGATGGTAGGCCACTAAAAACCTTCATAAACCCTAATAAAGACATGATGAAGGATTTTTTCCCTCAAATGAATTCTAATGAGGTATTTGAGTATGGAAATGGTATTAATGGTCTTCTTAGGTCACATGGGAACATAAATGGTCTACTAGTTAGCACATGCAAACTATATATTATATGGATGAATCCTAGATAGAACTACTACAAGCCTAGAAAGGATTGCTCCAAGCCTATGTACGAGAAATTGGAAATAATCTACATGTTTTAAATGATTATAAAGAGTAATAGGTATCAATAGGTCAAAAGGGTTGGAAAACCACCACCTACAGGGGTCTCCACATCTAATAACCACCTACAAAGATGTGTAAGTGCCTAGTTAGTTGAGTGTGTACACATGAAGAAGAAGCAAATGGCTTAACCAAGCCAACACAAATGATCTAAAGGCTATAGTAGATAGGTTTCATACTATCAAAGGTGTCCAAGTGCTCTCATAAATCTATTTTCAAGGAAAAATATATAAACCCTACCATTAGGCATACTAGCTTAATACCCTCCTCAAGAAATTACTACTTAAAGACTAAAGTTAGAGGACAAACAGGTTTTAATGTGACCTTAAACCATCATGTAAGTATACTTCAAAGAGTTTTAGCTATGCAATAGGTGTAACTTTACAAATTAAAGCTCATGATTGGCTATTTTGGCATAAAACTACCTTGAGAGTGCACAAAATGCAAAGGAGTCACCCAAAGATCACCTTCTTATGTTCAAAACTATACAGAGGATTTGCATTGGGATCCTAGCTACTAGGGAAAGTTAGGGAGGGATGTACACTTTAATCTCTTGGAATTAGTTTTTTAGTTCAAGCCCTTAGGGCTATGAACAATTGCTAAGAATTGAAACCTCCCTAAACCTCTCTAAAACCTTAATAGAACCCCATGCAAAATATATTGATAAATTTAAACTTAGATGCATTGAATTGGCCTAAGAGTCTCTTGAAACTCATTATGTACTCTGAGGGGGTTCTACTCATGGTATTGGTTTGTATGGATAATTATATGGATCTACCGGAAACATTATTTTTACAAGTTTTAGTTATAATTTCAAGGTAAAGGGATGGATAAATAATTGTAGAACATTTAATAAGGTATTATGAAGTTTTTTATAAATTATTAGATCACAAATTACTCCCAAGCCATTTTATAGATGCTCCTATAGCTTGCACTAAAGAGCCAGTCTAGAAGTGGTAGTGAAAGATGACCTAGTCACTTAAATGAGAAATATTTAAATGTGTATACTATTTAGAAGGCATAATTCATGGTGTAATATGATTTTATAGACCTTAAATATGCTCACTCATACATCCTTGAAGGTTATATGAGATCCTCATGATCATACAAACAAACAACATTAAGTGACTAAGACTAATTACCTAGTAGGCATATTTGGTCAACAAGAGAAGATGACTATTAGAATAGAGGGATATTAAGGGAGTAAATTCAAGTAATAAACACCCTTGTAACTACCTAATGGAGTTAAACAATTACTTATCATATTCATAATGGAAGATGGGGAAGTTTTCCAAGCCTGATTGATATGCAAGAGAGGGGCATGCTACTTAATGATTAATAGAGACCTAATTGGACCAAATTTATACCTTTTAAATGTCATTAGGAGAGGTATTTGACCAAGTTATCATTTTAATTATATGTATGAATTCAACCAAAACTGAAGGAGCCTCCACTAGGCCATTTCTTACACCATAGTTCCTTTGAAGGCCATTATAAAGTCAAGGTAACACATGGGAGAGTTGAAGGAGCTGTACTAAACCCTATGCATGTTATAAATATTTATTAAGTGAATTATGGTCATCATAATCTCTTATAAACACTTAAATTTCATATTCCTCTCTCTTTCTCTTCTCTTGTTCTATAAATGGAGGCTAGAATGCCATTTTATGCATCCCTTGGCTAGGTATGAAGAAACTCTACCCAAATTGTGCCTTGTAACCTTTTGAATAAATATAAAGACTATTTTATATTCTCTTAATATTTTATTATGTTGTATTATTGTTAATTTTCATAAGTGGTGAAGTATTATTCCCTTTATAGGCCCTTGTTCTCACCTAACTGCTATAAAATTATCCTAAACATGTCATATGATGTATAAAAGTGTTAGTGACTATGCTTGAAGTGTATTCTAGTTGGTAATATCATAAGGAAGAGATTTAACTCATAAAATTAAAGTTTCATAAATATACCATAAAATTCATGTGAAATACTAATGATTAGGAATCTCTTGGAGAACATGTTTTAGTCACTAGTCCTTGTTTGATTTACAAAGTTTTGTTGGAGGGTCAGCTAGAGTGAACAAGACATTATGGTGCATCACCTCCCTTAGATTAGATTTGGTTTCATGAATCATATTATATATCTTTTCATCACAAGTTAGTATTTTTAAAAATTAAGATAAAATTTATGCACCAAGGGATCTATCCCCAAAACTAGAGGTTCACCTCGTCAACTAGGCCACTTACTCTTTGATGTGATCCCATTGTATCAGTTGGTTGAGGGAGGCTTGAAACACCAATACCTCAAGGGGTGTAATATATAATGATATCAATAAAGTTATAACTCAAATTTATTCCTCTCAAATGCAAAGTAAAAGTGTTCATTTAGATAGGGCTACACCATATCTATCAAAAGGATCCCAAATAATGCTAAAATTAGGCTTACATATATGAGAAGGAAGAAGAGAGAGAGAGAGAGAAGAGAGGTGTCAAGATCCAATGATGGATATGAAGAAATAATAAAAATATTAAAAATCAATAAATCACTTCCAAAGAATAGTTATGAATTCCCTCTTCAACATATGTGTGCTTTATTTGATGACAACTTGAGCAAGGTGGTGTAGGAGTTATGTTTGGCTTGGTAACTCACCCTTGAGCACTTGAAACTACCCTTGGAGTGATTATGAGATAAAAAATTATATTTTTAGAGTCTAAATACATTGTAAACCTATTTACCATCCTTAATTAATCTTATTTCCACCTCTATTCTCATTTTTCTTTATCATTCTCATATTTGCTCTTTTGGAGGCTTATTCCTTGTAGCCCTATTTTGGTACAAATATCATTGGTTTTAGAGATAAATAAAATTTATATGGAAAATAAAATCATATTATGGTACCCATTAATTTTTTATAGCTTCACCCAAAATTTTAGGGCCCAAATCCTAAGGCAGACCTACTTTCTCAACACCCACCTTTCCCAATTAGGCTTAATTAGGCCTTGTTGACCAAATTTGATCCTATAGGTCAAATTAGGACCCCTATAGGTAAAAAATTTATATTTAGGTGTTTAATGGGTATAATACATATTTATTAAGCATATTATAGGTCATTTAGTGTGATTTAATGTTATATTATCCACAGTCATTAGTCTTTTTAGTCTGATATCATTTTGAGATCAAAAAAGGGGCATTTAATGAGTTATACAGACTCCTTGAGAAATGTGAAGGTTAAAAAATGTGATTTAATGTTCCATGTGTCCTAATATGCCTTAATCAACTATTCATAACTAAAAGTGATAGGTTTTTTTAGAAGAAATAGTAGTTTTCTTAGGAAAAGAGAAGAGTTTGGCATTTGTACAACCCACAAGGAAGTGTGACACATGGGATAAGGTCAAGGAATGTATATTAAACTTACCAAATATTATTTACATGTTTTAAATTATTTTTAAATGCAAATTTTAAGCTAAAACCATTCTACTCCTTCTTCACCCTTCTAGACACACATAACTAATCTTCAGGTTGTTACTTGGTATGGATAGTTGGGGAAATTCTAGGTCAAAAAACTTTGGGAGGTGAAATTAAACTAATAGAGATTCATTTAAATAATTTTTTTTTGAAGAATTATGGCTTGTGATTTATGAACCATCCTCATGAAGTTGATTGTTTTTTTTGCTTACTAATCTATGCACCTTACAAGTTTTGCTTTTGTTTGGATTATTTCATACAATATAATTTATGATATTGGTTATAGATTATTTTGGATCAATTATATAATGTTATACATGATTGGTTTCACATTTTTAGTTGATTTGATGAGCCAACCAACTTAGTTTGCAAGGAGAAGTGAAAGAGTGGAGTTACAGTCATTTTTTCCAATTGTTAAATATTTCTTCTGTGTTATGGTTCCAAAATGAATTAAAGTGATGTATTATTTATAATATATGAATTTAAATTCCAAATAAAACTTAAATAACCACTTTAAGAGCCAATAGAGCAATTCAAGTTAGCAAATGACCACCTACAATAGTTGTACAACCAGTCACTTCTTAGAGGAACATGAAATGTGTGTTTGAGCATTATCTGATGTTTGGAGAGTTTAAACATGCTTGGTCATAATTTTCAAGAATGTTGAAGTATTTTGGGGCAAGTAGATAAGAAAAAATGGTCTTGGATCAAACTTGTAGCACTTTGGGACAATTTCCCAAAACTGTCAAAACAAAGGTCTAGGCCCTTTTTGGGTATCCTTATACAGGGTTACATTGGTTTCTAGGACCTCTAAGTACATTCATTTAAAATATACCATATAGTTATTTTGATTTGAAAAATAATAGAGGTTTTTGAGCTGGAGAGATTGGTTTTCAAGAGGTCCCAAGTTGCCTTCTAAACACTGAAATCACTCAGTGCTGTCTATAGCCATGTGAGCTAAGTTGGTCTCCCAAATCAATGCAATGAGTTTTAGTGCATACTAGTAGATTGGGATAATATAATTGTATTAATTACACATATTGACATGGAAAAAATCAAGGAGGTAAATGGAAGATGGTTTTAATTCACCAAGGATGAGTCAGTTCATACAAATGGCCTAGGCACAGTCACCTACCCCCAACTTAATTCTCAGACTTGAGAAAGTGTTCACATTATAGAGTATGAAATCTAATGGAATTATTAAGAAATTTAAATAGGTATATTATTATTATAAAGGTTACATAAATCCTAAATAATCATATTATTAGTAACTTTTAAGTTGAAATAGCCTCCAAGGCTAATCAACACCTACAACCATACTGCCTCCTTCAAAGCTTAACCCAAAGTTGCAAACTTGACCTTGACACCATAGTTAAGTGCTTCCAAATTGTTGAAAGGATTAATTATGAACTAAGAGATCATATAAAGGAGATAATATACTATTATTTTAATCTCACATACACCTAGTTGCCTTAGGTCTTGAAATACCCATCTAGAATTGACTATAGGCAGACAAAAGATTAAACATGGTGTATAAGTGAGGGTATATAGGAATGTTTTCATGGAAAAAGATCTTAAATGGTGATAATTAAACTCTTTGTGTTCAAGGGAAATATATAAATATAAAAATATAGGATATGACCCCATCATACACCTACAAGTACCCTCCAAAGCAAGAAAATACAATCAATTGTAATTGTAGACAGACAATAAAATGAAACATGGCATCTAAGTATTTGTATTACATGAACTCAAGGTGAAAAATGAATACAATCATTGATAAATCACCATGAAAACTTAAATAATTAATCTTAACATGCTTTCAAGGTCTAATTCAAACATCATCACCTTCAACCAACTATAGATGACTGTGATGTAACGGTGAGCTAAAGCACATTGCCTAGGTGATGGTATAGCCTAAGTAAGGTGGATATAGGTATAAATCACTACTTTATGATCCTTTAATGTGTTAAAGAGGAAAATTAAATGTTTTAAAATTATAATCCATGATAGACACCTACTAGGATAGATCTTTGGAGCAAAATATAGTTAGGAGTTTATGCATATAGTCTAGATTAGATAGGGGTATGAGTAGTACATAAAAGTTTGATGTGAAGAATGAAGATTTTAATCCATTAAATATGATAAAAATATCATAATGACACTATATTAGTGGAAATTTAATATACATAGGTCTAAAACAAGTAAAAAACACAGTCTACACCAAGAAACACTGTGCACAGTCTACCTACAAATATTCTATCTAGGGTTTTCAAGAATTTGGGGGCTCAAATAATCAGACCAAGGGATCAAAATTAATAAAAAACATGTTTATGTATTGGATAATATCCTAAAATATTAATCATTTTTTTATAAAATAGGAGAGTGCCCTCTATTTTGTCTCAGATAGAGGGCACTCCCTTTATAAACAAAACCCTATAGTACTAGGAAGGGAAAGTAAATAGGTGAGATAAGGAATATTTGAATAATAAAGAGAGATTTGGAGGGTTGGAACACATAAACAATAGGATGGAAAACATTAAAATTAGGGTATAAACTAAATATAATGTTCTAAACCTTTAGTGTTGCAGTCAAGTATGTCAAATAGGGTTTAGCCTAAAAGCCAAATGGAGAACCATTTTCACTTCTATCATGAGATAAGATTTAAAACTATTGGATAATGTGTATAAGGTCATTTAATATGTTTAAAATTATAAATATTTCATATAAATCATAAGGAGATCCACTTTTGGCTTAGAACTAACTTAGACTTGTAGGAAATGAGAAAACAAGCTCGATAGGCTAGTTTTGAGTGCTCACATGTCCTCTAAAACTTTTCATGGAGATAAAAGACATTTAGAGGTGTTAGAAAGGCTCCTGAGAAACAATTTTGTGGCATTATATTTAATTTTGGACATGAAAACTCTATGAATAATGGCTAATAGGGTAAAACTATTTAAAACCCTTTTAAACCCTTAGTCTAGACCGGAAGAAGGAAATGAAGGATATAATGCAGCAAAATGGCATAGTTTTCTAAGAAAAATGATTTGAAGTCGAATAATACTCTATAATAATCATCCCCATCAAGATTATTTGTATGGAGTCTGTACATATAGGGTAAAAAATGGGTTCTTTTGACTATTTTATGCACTGTGCAGGTTCTAAGAATATTAAAGAGATGTAATAAATTTTGGGGGTAAGATTAGGAATTTTAATTAATAATTATGGTCATTTAATACCTTAAAAAAATCCTAAGTTTTCCTTCTATAACTCTCATCTCAGCTAGTCAAAACTGGCATAGTGAGCAAGATAGTGAGGAGTGTGAAAACTTCAAGTGGATGGATTTGTAAGCTATGCCTAATGAATATAAGGTCATGGAGAGTATTTAAAAGTGTTATTCACTCCTTCCCATGTATTTTCATGGAAAAATAAATCCAATTTTGAGGCCAAGTGTGAGGGGTGACTGAAAGAGGAGTTTCTTTGGGTGTAGGTAGTGATAGCTCATTTCTAGATGATTCCAAATGACTAGGACTAAAAAACATGTATATAGAGGCATGCATAAAAGCCTTCCCTCTCATTCCAATAATAAGACCTATCCCTAGTCAGTTTTGGGAAGTTAAAATAGGTGTGGATAATGGAGGTAGTTTTCTAAGCTAGCAAAGGGAATTTCATGCCACTTTTTATGAGTTTCATGACTTGGTGTGACACTTTTGCCTTTTTAACTTGCATGGTTCATTTCACATCTTCTCATGCATATGTAACTCCTTTGATTATCTTGAAAAGTGTCCTTGTGACATTTGGGATTCTCTCTTATTCTTTCTCTCTCAAGTTCTTTAAGAACTAGCCATTTTAACCTTTGTAAACTATGATCCACCTGAGTATGGTAAAGCCATATTCATTTGCATACCATTTGATCAATAAGACTACTGATTTTTACCTCTTCCATGATTGTTCATAGTGTGTTTTACTTGGATGATTGATTTTTCTTAGTGATGAATTATTGTTTACTTATCATTTTTATCTCATTATCTCACCTATTTTCAATTAGAAAGCTTCTTGTTTTAGGGCATGTGAAGTGTTTTATGATGTGTCAAGGTTGAGTGAGTTAGTATATTCAAATAGTGCCATTCTAGGCCTCATGTCTAGTCCTCTGAGCCTAAACATTCATCCCAAACTCATGATGTAACATTGATGTGAGAAGATGCATATTAGAGAATTGTATGTTTGGTTAGTCCTTTTCTCTCATGTGTAACATGTAGCTCATTTAAAGTCATCAAAAAATTTGGTGTATCACCTCCTTTAGGATAGCTTGCTTTTAGTTTTCTCTCTCCCTTCCCCCCCGCAAGTTTAGGTGTAGTAGTGAACCAAAGTGGTACATCAAGGGAGATATACCTGTCTAGAGATTTACCTCATTCTTAGACTCACCCATAGTCTATATGTGTTTCAATTGTCCCAATTGGATGAGGAGATCTGAGACATCTCTTCAAAGGGTACAAATCCAATTGACAACAGGCCTAATGCAAGCCTATAGTCCTATAAACCATATAAATTTATACATTATTGTCTAAAAACCACAAAAATACTTTAGGTTACATAAAAATAGGTTTTATGACAAATTTTAAAGTCATTCACATGGTTATAATTCAATTTATGCAAGTTTCAAGATTTTTAGCCCTAGGTTGCAAAAATGCAGGCCTGCCTAAGTAGTCCAAGAGCTTAAAAAATGGATAAAAAGAGTTTTAAAGTGTTTAAAACAAAAATAAATCATATTTAATGTCTTCAAAAACTCCCCTCAACTCATCCAATCTTTAGTTTTTAAATATCAATCTTCAAAACCCTCTAATCATGCCAATTTCTCATCATTTTATGTGTATTTTGGACTGTGTGCATGGTTGTAGGTGTTTTTGGTATTTTAAATCACCTTAATATAATTTTAAACACTTATAAAGGATTATTATGACTTTCACACAACTAAAAACTTAATTAAAACCACAAAATACAAAAGAAACATTGCATATTTTGATGATCTTTTGAAAACAAGATTACGAAAGTTCCCTTTCAGCAGGCTTGCAAGACTATTATGGGTTTGATGTTTGTTAAGGTATAAATAATTATTTTTCATTAGTGATATTATATATTTTACATCTTTCCATAGACTGCATCATCACATCAAGGTCATCAACTTTCATTTTTTCTTCAAACCACTAATCTATGCAAAGTTTGCTCTCTTAGGCTTGAGAGTGTGAACCTATAGGTTTACAGACCTGTAAGTCTACATTATATTTTATTTAAGTACTTAAAAATATTATAATTGGTTATTTAATACATTTATTTATATATATGATCCTTTATAATAATTTTCAAGATCAAACTCCTCTTGAAACATCTCAAATTATCCTCAAACACCTAATTTTGCTTGAAAAGTGCTAAATTGCTCCTCTTTAGGTTTGTACCTACAAATATATTTAAAAAGTTATTCTTGGAGTTTAGATCATTGGTTTAATTTTATTTGAGGTTTTAAATCTCTAAATTTAAGTGTATCAATTTAAATTTCACATATGCTATAACTCAAAACCTCAAAAGTGATTGCTCTTAAGACCTTTCTTGACTTTGATGGCTATAAGTGCACATTTGAAACTATATATGCATATTGTAGTGATCCATATGATTTTCATGGAAATTAAAATTCCTCAACACTTATAATGAGATATCTCACAACCTAAGAGTCTTCTCAAACTCATTTTTATTTCAAATCCTATCTAGTTTACCCCAACCTACATGCAAAATTATAGGTGATTGTGCTAGTCTTGACACCATCTCCTTTCTATTATGATTGGTATTTATTATTTTATGGTATCCTATGTATGATTATATCATATAATACTTGTATATCACATATGAAAATTAATATCACAAAGTTTTTGGAGGGTTCAATCCAATCTTTTTTTCCAAAGGGCTTGTTGGAGTGTCTTAGAGATGGTTGTGAGTCTATTAGAGAGAAAAAAACCTATTTATAAAGTATAAATAGACCTAAGGAGGTGAGATAAGGAATTTTTTATTTTTTTTAATAGTTTATTTAAGAACATTTGAGTCTTAAAATATTCAAAACCAACTCAAACATGCTTGTAGTTATCTTATACAGGTCTATAACTTGCACCATTTACTTGAAAATTGTATTGAAGTCATATTTGGACCACTTTGGTTCTTTTAAAATATATTAATAATATTTAGTAATATTTTTAGGGTTAATTATAATATTCTCACTCCAGACACAACTTTATCCATGTTCAAAAATTCCACAATTCTCAAAACCCTGCCTGCCACCTTTGAAAAATAACAAAAACATTGCATTTTGGTCATTTTGGCTATTCACATGTGCCACTAATGATGGAGGATGATGTGAGATGAGTAATCAGGCCCTTTAGGATCTTAAAAAATCATTCATATGAGTCCATTATCTTGTAACTCATTGGAATAATAAACAAATTTGTTTGTGGAGTTTTAAGAGGGTTTTGGGCTGCTTAACTTGTTAACGATTGTTCATAAAGTTAAGCCCTTATAGCCTACAAATAATGCATGGAATATTGAGGTAATATTGGCACATATAAACCACCAAGATTACTTATTCCAAATCTTCTTCCTTTTCATGGAATGAGCACATGAAAATTGCCTTCATAAACTTGTAAAGTGGTTGATGGAGGAATTGAAACATTTTTTGCATTATTTTAAACTAAAAATGCTACCACAAGAATGATATAACCCTTAAACCCTCTTGGAGACCTGAACATTTCCATTTTTGACTTGAAATAACCATCTCCACATTGAGAAAATGCTTTACAAGCCCTTGACAATTGTGTTTATACTTTACATTTCAATTTCTTGATCTTTGGATGGTCCCACCACTCCTTGCACATTGAACTGAGCTAGGTGAAAATGTGTGAGGGAGGAATAACTTTGAAAAATATTATACATGTATTGGAGGTATTAAAATACACCTAATTCTTCTTATTTGTAAAATTAAACATTACTTTAATATCTCCAAAACTACCCTAACCTTTGATAAACATGAAATAACAATATTTCATTTTTCCATACCTTGTATTTTAAAGACTTCATCTAATATAAGACATTAAATCACCTTGGAAGTTTCAAAACACCAATATCTCACCATGGGATAACATACTTTAACCTCAAAAAAGTAACCTTAAACTTTGCTAAAATAACTTAATTATTCCAAACACCTAAACAAGACATTCATGAAGGGTAAATGGTGAGATATATTCTTGACTCAATTTATATACCATACAATAGACATTAATATGATCCAACAATTGATAATACATTCTTACTATGACCAATTTTGATAAAGTTTGACCAATATACCAAGACAAAACCTAACAAAATATCAATAACAATGCTAGGAAAGATAGAATCAAAGTTTCAAAATTTACCCCTTCATGGTGTCCAATTTTGGCTAACATCTTTGGGACCCTCTTGGGATTGCATGCTTTTTATGCATCTAAACTAGTTGCCTAGTCCATCCATTGGGATATGGAGTCACCAAACTCAATACAAAACATGACTTAACATTTAAATTTGAATGCAAACTTCATGAAAAGAATGAAATAGATGATTTCCTTAAACACACACAACAAGACAAGAAATAAACACACTAAATAAACACACCACATAAACAAGACACACATTGTGGTAAGAAGAACTTAGGGAAGACAAAACAAGAAACTTCTATGTTCAACTAACCTTTAAGATCTGATATTCATAGAGTAAATTATCAAATCCTTAATTCACCTTCATGTGATGAATAAAAATGGTGGATAAGCTATTGGTTAGGCCTTGTTCTTACTTTGGCAGCTACTTCCTTGATCACCACTATCTTTGGCTTGACCTAAAATAGATAAAAAACAACAAACATGTCCCCAATGAACAAAAATTCATCTTGATATTCAACTCTTACCTCATACTATTATCCATCTTTGGTAATGTGAGGGAATTCCAAGTTTATCACACTTTGATTTGTAAGGGCAATAGAAACAAGATCAAATTCTATTGGTTATTTTAACTCCATATCTTTCTCACCTTGAAAAGTGTCATCTTCATCATAGGTTTCTACATCGTGTACTTGAACCTATTAGTGATGGCTTATAAGACTTATTGGCTTTCTAGGAGATTTTTACTTCTCATAAACAAATTCATCTTATTATTCTTGAGGTGATAACCTAAGAAGTTATTCAAATTCCTTAAACATGTCCAAGTAGGATTGCCACATGTCCTCAAAAACTCCTTGAACTTGTTCATGATACTCAATAAGATCATTTAACATGATGTTATTCTCAAGAAATTTCTCATGCATGTCTTCATCATGTTCATTGGCCAAGATAACAATCTTATCACTCTCTTCATGGGTTATAGTTTCACTATCTAAATTAGGGAAAATAAATTCTAGGTTTTCCCAAAAGGCAACTTATTCTTGGTTGCTTGAAAGCATGCTAAGTTAAATTTCATTCATACCATTCTCTTGAGGGGAAATAGGCTGGTCAATAACTTCAAATTATTCAATAGTATCATGAAATAACTACAATTTGTCTTCTTCAAGTTCTATATATTTCCCATGAGTATCAACAAGGCTAAGGACTAAAGTGCCTTCTTGACTAATCATCTCATGTTTAGCTGTAACTTGATCAACTTCTACATGATCATCCTTTCTTTCTTTCATCAAGATTCAATCTATGATAACTAGATTGGTCTTTTTCTTCCTCCATGAAGAATGGAAGTTCATTTGCCCATACAAGGTCTAGTTCATCATGTTTTTCTTGCTCCAAACTTGATTTGTCTTCTTTTAGAGGGATGTCAACTTCTACAACTTCATGTTTGAGTTCACCTTCATGTTCTAGATAGATTACATGATTTCCAAGAAATTTAAATTCTTACATTAAACTATGGTACAAATACTACCATACTTGATTAGGATCTTATTTTTCACCTTTTTCAATCGATTCACGTTGATTAGAGGTTGTTTTCATGTTATCGTGTACCCCTCCATCAAGACTATCTTCCTTTCTATCCTTTAAGATTGATTTGCTTCTTTTTTAACAAAAGGGTATTACCAAGAAATATCTCTTCATCATATATAATAGAATCACTCTCTTCAAAGCCTTCTTGAGATCCATTTACATTTGAAACCTCCTCAAGCCTTTTAAGGACTTACACCTCATCTTATCTTAACAAACTCTTTTTTCTAACTAAAAATTCATCTTTTACCCTCAATGTAGTACGTTCTCCTTCACAAAATTAGAGGGTGGGAGGAAAAGATACTTCATTAACTTTATTGAAACTTGATAGAGTGTCCTAAATTTTCAATGGCTTTATAAAAATTTGATGTGTGTTGAACTTCATGGATGGCTAAAAATTGAAGGGTAGGTGAATAACTTGAGAAATTTGAGAGAAATCTTGACTTGACCTCCATACACTTATCTTTTTATTTACTTTGGATAGGAATGGGAGAAGGTTCCTTCTCAAGATTAGGCATGACATAATCAGGGGTCTTTGTCCAAAAAGGTCTCCAATATGGAATGGTTTTAGGCTCTTGAGGAATAGTGGGTAAATATTACATAGGCATGGGCCTTTCTTGATAGCATAGTGTAATTTGGGTTGGATTTAGATCAAAATATGGTTTAATTAGAGTAGGATAAGACATACATGAATTAATGTATTACATTTATTACCTCTCTTCAAGTATTGATCTATTCTCAATACATTGAATCAGTCCTCTTGTTTTTAAAACTTTATCAATTGGAAGATGTTAGTTTTCTCTCTTAATAGCTACCCACTTAATCTTGACCAGCTTTAAATAAAATCTTTATTTTTGAATTATCTCAATATTATTAGAAGGGATAGGTATAATTAAGCCAAGATATTTTTCTATATCAATCTCCCTCATTTTCATTTCATATTTCAATAGAATTTCTTTTACGGATTGAGTAGTATTATCATAACTTTAACAAGGTTGACTAGAGGCATAAGTAGGCTGATAAAGATATTGAGTTGGATTACGAGAGGGAATATAAGTATATTTATATCCTTTTTTAGGTTTAAATTCTGATTTTTGACATCCACTTGGGGTGAATCCATGAATGAAATCAACTTGATATGAAGAATATGAAGGCCTAGAGTATGTATTTTGACCAAAATAATGTCAAGAATACATACCAATTTCTAATTTTCAGACATTTGGACTACTTATATCAGCTTATATTCACTTGGTGTTGACATTGATGCTTGTGTTTATGCCTCCAAAGGCTGGCGTATTGAAGAGTAACATCAATAAGTCTTAAATGGATCAAATATATTATCCCATCGGGTGTGCCAATATTGTTATCATCAAAATTTGCACTCTTGAGGAGGTTTTTCAAGACTCCTCACTTAATTGATAGCATGAGAAATCTTAAAAGGTTGTGGGTGACCTTAAAACTAAAGAGAACCTATAGATATGGCTAGCTCCCTTGATACATTGCTTAATAACTATAGACTAAGCTACTACTTGCAAGGTAAAAGGGAGAGAGAATTGAAAATAATCTAAACTAGGGAGGTGATGAACCAAAATTTTCTCCTCTACCTACATATTATGAAATAATAACATGAACCATAACTTAATTTAATTTCACAAATCAAATGGGGTATCTCAACATGATTGTTTCACATAGAGGCTATAACATAATGCATAGATTATGGGAATTGATCAAGAGGTCTCTAAAGACACTAATGGATTATTTAAATTTTAATCCATCCAAATATATTTATATTAACTCCATATGGCATAAAAATATAACCCATCACTTGCAAAGAGGTAAACACGACAAGGACAAATGAGAGGAAGTAGTAGACTATCACTAGCATTCATCAACTAACATAAACATACACTAATTACAAGAATAAAATAAGGATATATATAAAATTTATTCATATTAAAGGTAAATTAAAATTGTTCATTTATGTATGGATATGCCATATCCAACAAAAGGATCCTAAACAATGCCAAGTTTAGGCATACATATATGAGAAGGAAGAAGAGAGAGAGAGAAGAAAGGTGTTAAGATATAATGATGGATATAAATAAATCATAGAAAAATTTAAAATCAATAAAATAATAATAAAGGATAGTTATGAAGTCTATATTCAACATGTGTGTGCTCTATTTGATGACAAATTGAGCAAGGTGGTGTAGGAGTTATGTTTGGGTTGGTGACTCACCCTTGAGTGATTGAAACTGCCCCTTGGAGTGATCATGATATGAATAGCCATATTATTTGAGTCTAAATACCTTGGATACATATTTAAAATCCTTAATAAATAATATTTCCACCTCTATTATTTACTTTTCTTCATCATTCTCACATTTGTGCTTTTGGAGGCCTATTCTTTGTAGCCCTATTTTTGTACAAAGCTCTTTGGTTTGAGAGATAAACAAAATATATTGAAAAATAAAAGATTTTTTTATACCCATTATCCCCTTATAACTTCATCCAAAATATTAAGTCTTGAATCCTAAGGTAGACCTACTTTCGCAACACCCACCTTTCCCAATTAGGCCAAATTAAGCCTAATGCAAGCCTATAGACCTATAGACCATAAAAATACATAAATTAATCAATTAAAACCATAAAAATAATTTATTTCACATCAAAATATGTCTGATTACAAATTTTTAAGTCATTATAAGGGTTATAAATCAAGCTATGTAAGTTTCAAGATTTTGAGCCCTAGGTTACAAAAATGCAGGCCTGAGTAGGCTGAGAGATAATATATATATATATACAGTTTAAAATAAATATAAATAATATTTAAGGTATTATAAAACTCCATTAAACTAATACAATCATTATTTTTCCAATAAAAACCTTCAAAACCCTCCAATCATTCCAATTTTTCATCATTTTATGTGCATTTTAAACTGTTTACATCGCTGTAGATGTTTTTGGTATTTTAAATCACTTTAAAAGAATTTTAAACACTTATAAATTATTATTATAACTATAAAAAACCTCAAAAATTACTTCCAATCATAATACTTAATATAAACATTTCACATTTTCATTATCTCTTGAAAATAAGGTTGTGAAGGAGCTCTTTCAATAGGCTTCTAGGACTAGTATGGGTTTGATGTTTGTTATGGTCTCAAGAAATATTATTCATTAGTTATTATCTATATTTTCCATCTCTCATAAGACATTCCATCATCACATCAAGGTTATCACCTTTTATTTTTTCTTCAAACCACTAATCTATGCAAAGTTTGCTCTCTTAGGCTTGAGAGTGTGGATCTACAGGTCTAAAAAGATGTAGGTCTGCATTATATTATTTTAAAGAACTTAAAAATACTATAATATATCATTTAATCCATTTATTGATCTCTATGAGTTTTTATAATATTTTTCAAGATTAAACTCCTCTTAAAACATCTCAAATTGTCCCGAAACACCTAAATTTGATTACAAAATGCTATACTACTCCTCTTTAGGTCTGTACCTAAAAATGCATTTTAAGAGTGATTATTAGAGTTTGGTTAGTTGTTTTAATGTTCTATGAGGTCTTAAATCTCTGAATTGTAGGGTATCAATGTAAATTTTAACTATGCTATCACTCAAAACCTCAAAAGTGACTACTCTTAAGACCTTATTTCTTGACTTTGATAGTTGTAAGTGCACATCTAATTCTATATATGCATATTATAATTATCCATATGTGTAACAAACTGCTACACCAAAACCTTGAGGTGTTAGTGAAGTCTGCCCACCAAGACCATAACATCCCACCACACTTTCAAAGCCCAGACTTTGAGCTAGATTTTCACCCATACCACCAGGATTCCCTACGTTTATGAGCCCTGGACGAACACTGCCATGCCAGCATAGCCACCCGCTCTGTGACTTGAACTTGGGTGGAGGCTCTGATACCACATGTAATGAAATTAATTTAAGAATTAAGTATAATAGCAGAATTATATCCAAATATGACTCCAATTATATGATAATAGATAAGCCACTTCGAGGGGGCAACCTCCACAAGCTTCAATAAGAGCAAAAGTCACAATATGATGATAAATAATTACCCACTACCTCCTATATATAGTCTATCTAGGCCATGGTTACTCCATAGGCCAACCTACTAATCAAAAGAAAGCATAGATAAATGTAATATAACATCAAAGAGGGATAAGTAAGCCATAAGTCGGCTAATACTATCCTCATACATGTGATAGGTTAGGGGCGTATCATGCCATTCCCCTTCAAACCAACATTGTCCTCAATGTTGAACAACTATGGATGTTATTGAAGAAAATCTTCACCTTCCCATGTTGCATCTTCACTGCTCTGGTTTTTCCACTTGATCAAATATTCCCTAATCTCTCTGGTTCTCAACCTCTTAGTACGTGTTTGGAGGATCTTCTCTGGTTCCAAAATGACTTGTCCTTCATCTAGTTCTGGGAGCTCTGTCTGTGCAAAAACTTTATATCTAATGACCTTCTTCAAATAGGAAACATGAAATACTGGGTGTATGTGAGATGAATGAGGTAACTCGAGCTTATAAGCCACACTTCCAATTTTTTGTAGAACCTGATAAGGGCTGTAATACTTAGGAGCAAGTTTGTTGTCCTTTTTTTGTTGCTTCAAGGACATTTGCTTATAAGGCTGCAAATGAACAAATACTTAGTCACCCACCTCAAAATTTCACTCGCTACGGTGTTGATCTGCTTGTTACTTCATCTTATTTTGTGCCAAGGCTAAATTCTCTCTCAAACTAGCCAAAACCTCTTATTGATGTTGAATGTGCTCTTCCACATCTCGAACCTTGGTGTGCACCTTTAATGAAGAAGTGATGGAAGGTGGATGGTAACCATATAGTGTTAGAAATGGAGACATTTTAGAAGAGGTATGGAAAGATGTGTTATACCACCATTCTGCAAGTGGTAGCCATTTAACCCAATGTTCTTGTTTATTTGATACAAAACAATGGAGATACCCCTCTAAACATTTGTTAACCCTTCAATTTGTTCATCAGATTAGGGGTGGTAATATGAGCTATGAGCTAGCTGAGTACCCAAATAAGAAAATAGTTCAGTCCAAAAATTACTAGTGAAAATAGGATCACGATCACTTACAATTATTATTGGGGTTCCATGTAATTTGAGAACTGCTTCCATAAAAATAGCTGCTACTGTACTTGCTAAAAATGTGTGTGAGAGAGCACAAAAATGGGCATATTTTGTAATCCTATCCACAATGACCAAAATAACATTCTTACCTTCAAAACAAGGCAACATGTAATGAATCACTACACCAAAACCTTGAGGTGTTAGTGAAGTCCACCCACCAGGACCATAACATCCCATCACACTTCTGAAGCCCAGACTTTGGGCTGGATTTATGCTCATACCACTAGGATTCCCTATGTGTACGAGCCCTAGATAAACACTACCATGCTGGTGTAGCCACCCACTTTGTGACTTGAACTTGGGTGGAGGCTCTGATACCATGTGTAACGAACCGCTACACCAAAACCTCGAGGCATTAGTGAAGTCTATCCACCAGGACCATAACATCCCACCATGCTTCTGAAGCCCAGACTTTGGGCTAGATTTGTGCTCGTACCACTAGGATTATCTACATGTACAAGCCCTAGATGAACACTGCCATGCTGGCGTAGCCACCTGCTCTGTCACTTGAACTTGGGTGGAGGCTCTGATACCACATGTAACGAACTGCTACACCAAAACCTTAAGCATTAGTGAAGTCTACCCACTAGGACCATATAAATATGATTCTCATGGAAATTAAAATTTATAAACCCTTATCAAGTGTTATTTCAAAATTGAATAGGTTTTTCAAACTCATTTTTCTTATAAGCCCAGTTTGGTTTACCCTAACCTACAAGTAGACCTATAGGTGACTATGCTAGTCTTGACACCATCTCCTTTCTCTTATGAATGGTATTCTATGGATGATCAAATCATATCATACTTCACTATCACATAATAAAAACAATATCATAAAGTTTTTAGAGGGTTCATTTCAATCTTTTTCACCAAAGGGCTTGTTGGAGTGTCTTGGAGATGGATGTGAGTCCATTTGACATCAAATAACCTCTTTAGCAATTAGAAATAGACCTAAAGAGGTGAGAGAAGGACTATGGAAGTTTTTTAAGAGTTTATTTAATAACATTTTAGAATTAAAACATTTAAAACCAACTCAAACCATGCCTACAATCATCTTATACTGGTCTGCAACTTGCACCATCTACTTACAAATGGTCTTGAACTCATATTTGGACCTATTTAGTACTTAGAGAACATCTAAAGAATATAGGGGAAGATTATTAGGGGTCATTATAGTATTATCACCTCAAACACAAATTTATCCATGTTTAAGAACTCCAAGGTTCTCAAAACCCTATTTTCCACTTGTTGGCCATTTTGGCCCACATATAAAGCTCTTGCATGGTTTGATGAAGTAGTGGATCAAAGGCTTATAAATGGACCCAAAATTTTCAAATAGAGAGGATCCTAGCATGTTTTCAAGGATACAATAATAGTGTTCAAGGATAATCTTTTAAGCCAAAAAACTAAGTGCAAAATCTTTTATTCAGCTAAGTCTTTACTTGTTTATTATTTCGGACTTTGTGGGGACTAAGTGTTTCTTTTCTCTCAGGACTTTTATTGAACTAAGTTTTAGGTTTATTTTGGGAAAATTATCCACATAATTTTATTGAAGGAATATTTATTTTGGATAAGTGTTCATATCTATCAGGGATTTTGTTTCCCACTAAGTGTTGGAATTCTTTTAGACAATTTGTCCAAAAGAAAAGTTTCGAAAACTTATTTTCTGAAGAAAGTGTCCATTTCAAGTTTTTTGAAGGGTAATTTTTTGAAAAAGTGTCCTTTCCAAATGGTCCACTTCTAAAATATGAAGGATGCTTTTCAAGGTTTTGAAGGGCACTTTTGAAGCAAATGGACCTTAGCATTTTTCTTGAAGGGTACATTTCTCATGAAAATGGTCCACTTCAAGGTTTCTGAGGGGTACTTTTATTTTGATAAGTGGCCCAAAGTAGGGTTTACAAAGACCATTTTAAAAGAGGCCAAAGGATTCTTTTCAAAATTTTGAAGGAATTGTTCAAGGTGAAAGGTCAAAATAATTTCTTTCAGGAGGGAAATCTAAATGAATTCTTTCAAGGTGAAAGCGCTGAAGCAATAAGCCACAAACCAATTATCTGAAAGAAAAGGAATGAATTATTTCAAGAGAATTGTCCACAAAAATTAATTTCCAAATGAAAATCTTGAAGAAAAGTCAAATAAATTATTTTAGGAAAAAAGTTCAAATAAATTATTTTGAAGGAATAAGCCAGAGAAAATGCTGAAAGAAATTATTTCAAAAAAAAGGTAGAAATAAAAGCCCAAATGAATTATTGCCCAAAACAAAGAAAAGTCCAAAGGGAATGGCTTGAAAGGTTAATTATTTCGAGAGAATTTTCCACAAGCAAGTAGTCCAAAGAAGTGGCTGAAAATAAAAGTCTGAAGGAACTGATGATGGGCCCATAAACATCAAAATCTAAACCCCTACAAGTATCCGTTGGCATTTAAAAATATCAAAAGAAGATATGCAATATATAGAATTGTATCAACATAAATGGATACAGGAAAACTAATGTCTTTAGATTGTTTTCCATATATATAAAATATTTGGGCCAAGTTTCAAAGTAGGAGCTGGTGTATGCAATTAATAGAGAGGATCTCATCCTTTTCCATGGCCATCATCTCTGACAAACAACTGCTTAACTCAGAGGCAACATGGCTCAGTCTAGATTCAAAGTTATGGGGATTTTTGTCCTTATATGTGAAATACAAGTTAAGGATGGTGTGGAAGTGAAATATGAAGATTAGGTGATTAGAAAAGGTAGCTCAAGCATTAAATATGTTCTTAGACTTTTCCTTTTTTAGTGGATCATGACATCATCATTCTCAACATGTTCTTGTCTTCTAGTGTGTTTCTCAACCAATAAGAGGGATTGAAGACTATTGGAGCTAATGGTGGTTAATTTTTTAAAGAAAGATTAGTTCTAGTTAACCCAAATGTGGGTGAGAATTCATGGAGGGTGGTTGGATCTCATTTATTGAATTCTATTTGCTTGCCTCTTCTTCTTTTTCTTCCCCTTTTTTCATATATCTCCATTTTCTCCCTCATAAAAAAAGGATTTCCTCATTTGACAAGGAGAAACCCTATCAAAATTTATAAGAAAGACCTTTTGAAGCAATAAAGATCAATTTTTACCTATCTCTTGCCTCTAAATTGTGCTTAGCAAGCTTGTGCATGATGGCCTTGTGAAGAAGTGTTCTTCCATGTCCATTGCCTTTATTTATTTCCTACTTTTAGGTTTTTTCAATTTAGTTTTAGGTCTTAACTTGAGATATTTCTACCCTTAATGGATTATTTGTGTGAATTTGAAATTCCTCTTTGCTTTATGTATTATTTAGTGAGCCTAGTTTATGAAACACTTATGCAAATTAACTAGTTTGTGAGGTTATGTGAACAAGAATTATCTTATGCTAAATTAGTGTTTATTTCATGCTTATGTGAGTTTCAATAAATTTGGTGTATCACCCATTTATCTCTCCTAGTTACCCTATACCCTCTCTACCTCTTTTCCAAGCAGAAATATTAGTTTATGTGATCTACCAAGAGGAAACTGGCCTTCTCCAGAGGTACAACTTCACTATAGAATACCCACAACTTGAGGTTGCTCCAATATTGTAGTTGGAAGTGAGAGAGCCTTAAAAACTCTCCCAAAAGGCGCAATTCTATGCTATAATAGTTTTTGGAATGCCCAATGGGACCAAGGTCCAAAATAATATAAGGATTTTGGGTGTTGTTCTTCTGCATATAAGCCTTTAGAGGCATTCAACAAACATCAATGGTGACTCCAAACATCTATCAACTAGTTTAAATTATCCAATTACCTAATCATCATTATATATTATGTTTAAGCAATCATCTTTTGATCAACATACTTATTCTCTACCTCAACATCATACTTATCAAGCTAATAATATTTATGTGTTCCCCCCAAGTGGCCCTCAAACAACCTATTAACCCTATCATGGCCTTTACTCCCCTCCCACTCATACGTATGACCAAGATTAGCCTCCTTTGCATGAAAATTAGTCCTCTAATTCCCCTTTTCAAGACTATGTTTATCCTATTACATCCTTGTCAAGATTCAAGCAAGCATTATCATATTATATTGAGTTAATAAGGGAGATTGGTAGAGGTTTAGAATTTATTTAGTCATCCCTATTCATATTATAAAAGAGGCAAGGAATTATCTTCAGTTGGTTAAGAATAGGTGGTTAGTTTATGAGGATTAACAATGGGTAATTTGTGAGAGGGATAACAAGGTGTGGTTGAAAAGCATTGTCCAAGATTTGGAAAGTGTGTCGATATCTTATGAAGATCAACAAACTCAGTGTAATCAGCCTTATGTGTCTTATCTCCTTCAAAAGCTTCAATCTCAACCTCCAAGGGTTTTAAATCAAGCCCCTAGTCAACCTTTTCAAGGTCCATCTTTGTCAAGAATTAGAGAAGAAATACTTGGCCAAGGGAGAACAATCATGAAAATAAATAAGGAGGTTGGACTTGGACAAGAATTCCCCATTCATGCCATGGAGGGGATAAGGATCTTCTTGCATAAGTTTTGGAGTGTGTAAGAATCCATTGAAAGAGGTGACTATCCACACATTGAGAAGTAAGAGATAAAGGAATGGATACTCTCAATAGAGGATATGTTGACTCATTGGGAGGATGAGTATGTCAAACCTAAACCAATAAGTTTGTCTTCTCCTCTCCCTATGCCCATTCCCATTCAAGATTTTGAAACCATCCCACCATGGATCTTCTCCTATACCTTTGCCCCTGATTATTTCATGCCCTCTCTTGTGAAACCACCCCCTCCCATTCCCATTCAAAAAGAAGAAAAAGTGGCTATTCCCTACACATTTCCATCATGGAAACCAGTTCAAAAGGGCATAAAGAAGAAGGAATAGGCGTCAGTTGTGGTGATCCAAGAGCCAGTTCAAGAGAAGGAGGATCTTAGATTCAAATTTGAGCTTAAAGAGGACAACACAATTGTCTATGATGAGGAGATCATGATAGGCAGTCCACTCCAGAATAGGGAGGAGACATTAGGTTTGGACCAACTATTGTGGCATGGCTTTGACATTGATGAATTAGAGCTTGAAGGTAGTACTGATGCCTTCATAACTAAAGAGGTGTATATTCATATTGTAGCTAAGAGCAAAGAGGATTTTTTTGGTCCTAAGAGCTTCCATTTGGTATGGCTATAGATGAAGATGACCAAGGTGCAGATATTGACATAGTCAATCAGTTAGCTAATCATGTTGGAGAGGTCATGAATGAGCAAAAGGATCAAGATGAAGTATGACAATAACTATACCATGACTTCATGGATCAGGTATAGGTTTTAAAATAATTTATGCCTCCTCTAGCGTATGAGGATGAACTCATCAATCATGTTGAATAAGCTAACCAATCTTAAGATGAATTATCCATTGAAGGTAACACTAATGTCTTCAAGAATGAAGGGGGATGGTTAGATCCAAAGCCACAAAAAATTGGCATGTTAGGCCTTAGGTGGATTGATGAACTACCATATGGATCCTTTCAAATTAAATAGAGTAAATATGGAGTTGAAGTTGGTATTGTCTCAGATGACCAAGAGGAAGATACTTTTTGGGATGACTTAGATCTTTTCTGCTTAAGTCTAGATAGTCAACCAAACACTAGTTCAAAGGAGCCATCACATGTTGTGCTTGATTCAGAGCACAAAATTGAGCCATCAAATGAGAAGATTGAAAAATCCCCTAAAGTCCAACATGAACCAAGTTTGGAGGACATGAACTAGTATGTCTACATTGGAGACATGTTTGTTCCATTCCATCCATTAGAGAGCATATTAAAAGGATTAACCATACAACCGCCTAGTTCACCAATTATGGTACCTCCAAAGCAAGGTATTTTTCATATAGGATTATTAAAAGTAAATAATACTCATAGTTTCCCATTTTATCCAAGAGGGAGATGCTTGTAAATTGTAACTTTGTATATATTAGGATAAGTTTTTTTCTTTCTTCTAAGTGCCTTTGTGCATATTTATTTAGTAGTTTAGTTGTTTTATTTTCAAGGGCCTGCATACACTTGCCTTTGTTTCTTTTATCCTTTTACTTCAAGAGGAGGTTCTATTTTAGTGAAAAAGTGACTTGAATCTATGCCCAATGGATGGATTAGATGAAGCAACATGGTTTATGTTCTCTTGTATAGATAGGCATGCAACCCCTATGAGCCACCAAAGATGTTGGCCATTTTGGCCCACATATAAAGCTCTTACATGGGTTGATGAAGAACTAGATTAAAGGCTTAGAAATGGATCCAAAATTTGAAAATAGAGAGGATCTAAGAAAGTTTTCAAGGATCCAACAATAGTGTTCAAGGATAAGCCTGCAAGCCAAAAAACTAAGTGCAAAATATTTTATTCAGCTAAGTCTTTACTTGTTCATTCTTTCAGACTTTGTGGGGACTAAGTGTTTCTTTTCTCTCAGGCCTTTTATTGAGCTAATTTTCAAGTTTATTTTGATAAAATTATTTGCATAATTTTATTTGAGGAATATTTCTTTTGGCTAAGTGTTCATATCTCTCAGGGATTTTGTTTCCCACTAAGTGTTGGAATTATTTCAAATAATTTGTCTGAAAGAAAAGTTCCAAAGACTTATTTTCTTGGGAAAGTGTCCATTTCAATTTTTTTGAAGGGTACTTTTCTGGCAAAGTGTCCTTTCCAAATGGTCTACTTTCAAAATTTGAAGGATGATTTTCAAGGTTCTAAAGGGCACTTTTTAAGCAAATGAACCTTAGCACTTTTCCCGAAGGGTACATTTCTCATGAAAATGGTCCACTTCAATGTTTTTGAGGGGTACTTTTCTTTTGAGAAGTGGCCTAAATAGGGTTTTTGAATACCATTTTCATAGAGGCTGAAGGATTATTTTCAAATATTCAAAGGAATTATTTAAGTCAAAGGGTCAAAAGAATTTCTTTCAGGAGGGAAATTCAAATGAATTATTTCAAGGCAAAAATGCCGAAGCAATAAGCCATGGATAAATTATCTGAAAGAAAAGGAATGAATTCTTTTGGGAGAATTATTTGTCAAAATTAAGTTCTAAATGAAAACCCTAAAGAAAAGTCAAAGAAATTCTTTTGGGAAAAAAGTTTGAATAAATTATTCTAAAGGAATAAGCCAAAGAAAATGCTGAAAGAGATTCTTTCAGAAAAAAGGTTGAAACAAAATCTTGAAAGAATTATTGCTTGAAACAAAGAAAAGTGTAAAGGGAATGGCCTAAAAGGTTAATTCTTTTGAGAGAATTTTCCATAAGTAAGTAATCCAAAGAAGTGGCTAAAAACAAAAGTCCAAAGGAATTGATGACGGACCCATAAATGTCAAAATATAAACCCTTACAAGTAGCTGTTGGCATTTAAAAAGATCAAAAGAAGCTATGAAATCTATAGACTTGTATTGACATAAATGGATATTAGAAAACCAATGTCATTAGATTGGTTTTCCATCTATATACAATATTTGGCCTAGGTTTCAAAGTAGGAGCTGGTGTATGCAATTAATGGAGAGGCTCTCATCCTTTGACATGACCATCATCTCCAACAAATAGCCACTCAAATTAGAGGTAGCATGGCTCAATTCAAATTCAAAGTTATGGGGATTTTTATCCTTATACATGAAAGACAAGTGAAGGATGACATGGAAGTGAAAGATGAAGATCAGGTGATTAGAAAAGGTAGCTCAAGCATTAAAGATGTTCTTAGACTTTTTTTTTAGTGGATCTTGAAATCATCATCCTCAATAAGTTATTGTCTTATAGTGTGTTTCTCAACCAATGAGAGGGATTGAAGACTATTGGAGCTAATGGTGGTTAATTTTTTGAAGAAGGATTAGTTCTAGTTAACCCAAATGTGGGTGAAAATTCATGGAGGGTGGTTGGATCTCATTTATTGAATTTTGTTTGCTTGCCTCTTCTCCTTTCTCTTCCCCTTTTTTCCTATATCTCCAATTTTTCCCCCATAAAAAAAAATATATCCTCATTTGACAAGGAGAAACCCTGCCAAAATTGTAAGAAAGACCTTTTGAAGCAATAAAGATCAATTTTTACCTATCTCTTGCCTCTAAATTATGCTTAGCAAGCTTGTGCATAATGGCCTTGTGAAGAAGTGTTCTCACATGTCCATTGTCCTTCTTTCTTGCCTATTTTTAGGTGTTTTAAAGTTAGTTGTAGGTCTGAGCTTGAGCTCTTTCCACCATTAATGGATGCTTGGTGTGAATTTTGAAATTCCTCTTTATTTCATTTATTGTTTGGTGAGCATGGTTTATGAAACACTTATGCAAATTAACTTGTTTGTGAGGTTGTGTGAGACAAAATTATCTTATGCTGAATTAGTGTTTATTTCATGATTATGTGAGGGTCAATAAATTTGGTGTATCACCCATTTAGCTCTCTTAGTTATTATGTACCCCCTCTCTACCTCTTTTTCAAGAAGAAACATTAGTTTAGGTGATCTACCAAGAGGAAGCCGGCATTATCCGGTGGTTCAACCTCACTATAGGATACCCATAGCTTGAGGTTGATCCAATATTGTAGCTAGGAGTGAGAGCCTAAAAAAATATCCCATAAGAGTGCAATTATACGCTACAACATCACCTTCAAGAAGTAACAAAAGCACTACATTTTGGTACTTTTGGCTAATCATACATGCCATTTATGATGGAGGATAATGTGAGAGGACTAATCTAGACCTTGAGGATATCAAATAACCATTCATATACATCCATTAGCCTGCACTTCACTGAAAAAAGAAAAACATTCTGCCTGTGGGGTCTTAAGAGGGTTTTGGGTTGCTTAACTTGCTAATGATTGTTCATAAATTTAATCCCATTTGACCTAAAAATAATGCACACAATCTTGAGGGAATTAGGGTAGCTATCAACCATGAAGATCATGGGTTCAAACTCTTCTTCCTTTTCATGGAATGAACACTTGAAAATGGCCTTAATAAACTTGTAAAGGGGTCGATGGAGGAATTGAATTTTTTTTTACAATATTTTGACCTAAAAATGCTACCAAAATCCTAATTTGACGTTAAAAACCTATTATAGACCAAACCACATCCATTTTTAACCTGAATTGACCACCTCCATGTTGAAAATTGCTTTAATCCCTTGACAAGTGTGTTTATATGTTATATTTTAGTTTCTTGATCTTTGGAGGGTCCCACCACTCCTTTCACATTGAAATGACTTGGGTGAATAGGTGTGAGGGAGGAATAAATTTTACAAAGCTTATACATGCATTGGAGGTCTCAAAATGCACCTAATTCTTCTTATTTTCAAAGGTAAACATTACCTTAACATCTCTAAAACTACCTTAACATTTGCTAAACATGAAATAATAATATTTCACCTTGACATGCCTTGTATTTATAACCTTTCATCAAATATAATAAATTAAATCACCTTGAAAGTGTCAAACACCAATATCTCACCATGGGATAACATACCTTGACCTTGGCAAAGTAACCTTAAACTTTGCCAAAATACCTTAAATTTTCCAAACAATTACACAAATCGTTCATGAAGGGTGAATGGCAAGATAAAATCTTGAATCACTTCATAGACCATGAAATAGATGTTAAAATGATTCAACACTTGATAATCCATCCTTGATATGACCTAGTTTGAGCAATAGACTAAGATACAACCTAACAAAAGATCAATAACAAGGCTAGGCAAGACTAGAAGCAACGTTTAAAATTGTACCCCTTCATGGTGGCCAATTTTGGATAACACAAACCTAGTAATGATATTTTCATATAGGAACTTTAATTCTTCCTTAGCACCACAACTGGGCATCGTAACAACTTCCACGCACTTCATAAAATATTACATCATGGGAATAATATATCTATCATGGATGCATTTATTGGGTGGACTAATAGTCCTAACAAAATCAATTCCCTGTTATTTAAAAGGATGTTATGTTAACATAAGTTGTAGAGGCATTTCATGTATTTGGTTTGGTTTTCCCATCCTATATCATATATCACACTATTGTGCAACTTTGTGGGCATAATGAAATAGATAGGGGCACCAAAGCTCACTCTATAAGATCTTACTCATAGTTATGTCTCCTACAAAGTGACCTCACACAATCCCCTGGTGTATCTACTCAAATAATTGTGGCCTTTTGTGCTCTGGTGTTAATCTACACATCACTTCATCCTTACCCAGATGATAAATAAATCCATTGATAATACTATATGCCAAGGCTCTAGTAATGAGTTTCTTTTTATACTTTTCCACATAATGTTCTAGAAATATCCCTTATTAAATAAATTTTGTGATATATTGTAATTGTTTTGGGATCTTAGAAACACAAAATATATGTGTGTCTGGAGACTCATCTGGGATACATTATGGCTCCTCACCATTTTGTAGTCTACTAAAATTATCTAGATCCACATTCTCTTGGCCTGGATTAACATTTATCTAGAATTTAAATTTTTGGAAGAGCATCAACCAACATGAAATGTGTCCTCCCAACACAAGCTTATTAACCAAGTATTGAAACACTTGATGATAGATGAATAGTCAAAAGGTGTATCTAAAAGGTCATGAAAGAACTTATGAAGGTCAAACACCATAGTTAAATCTTCCTACTCAGCTATTGTTTAATTTTTCTCTAAAACAAACAATTTATTGCTTATAAAATGGATAGGGTGATCCAATCCACCCTCCCCTAGTTGAACTAATACTACACCAACTATGATTTTGGATGTATCTACATCTACATGAAATGGTTTACTCCAATTTGGAAAGAATAGGATTTGTATAGTCACTAGTCTTTTCTTTAATTCAATGAATGCTACTTGGCATTGGTATTATATTATTATGTTTAATAAATGTAACATATTCATCTATTTTGATATATAAAACCTAGATTGATGCCATTACACATAGTCATAACATTAATAGATTGATCTACACAACTACTCAGTATACACACATTGTTGACATGGTACTCTATATTTATTTCCTATTCTTTGATAATGAATATAAGTTGCATTTATTACAAGCACAACCTAGGGTCATTCCCATGTTAGAATAGGTTTGAGCAAGAGGACCTATACAATCCCCTTCTCAGCTAGGGTGTAACCTAGGATGCCAACAATATACTGAGTAGTTGTGTAGATCAATCTATTGATGTTATGACTATGTGTAATGACATCAGTCTAGGTTTCGTATATTGAACTAGATGAATATGTTACATATATAAAACATAATAATATAATAAAAATCACAACTACTATTTAGTTACCAAAGAATATTTCCATGATGTATTGATCCAGTCATATGTGGTAGTTGGAAATGGTTAAAATAGTTAATAATTAGGCTATCAACCATTTGAATTTGAATTTGGGGTCTCCTTTTGGTGGCAATAGTTCATGGATCATTTGGAGCACATGGATGAGGTCGACATGTTCATGAGTGGATGCTAGTGAGGCATGCATAACTATGTGAAACTATTCAGTATAAAAGGCATAGAATTTTATTGAGTCCATAAGTTTGGGGTGAGTGGGATTATGAGGTACAAAGTGAATATAATTTAAAGAGTCCAAAACTACATATGTTTGCCAAATTTGGCCCACATAGCTATTAGTAATTTGACTTGTCAAGGTCAAATTACTACCCCTATCATACGAAACTTTCCTAAAACTAGTCAATAACCCTTTACAACTAGTCAAACTAGGGAATTGTGACCTAAAATCACTAATTTTGGTAGAGAATTTCAAAAATGGATTGTAAATAGGTCATTTTCATTTCAAAAGAGCATTGTCAAGTTTAAATATGTAGACAATTTATGTAAAATGGTTAATTTTGAGAGAAACTTGAACTTTTTGGGAGCTACAAGTGGTTTTAGGACTTGAAATTTTTTACACAAGGTCATCATGACTTGAGGAACATTTTGACAAAGTTTCATGGCTATTGGATGAGTTGAGATACTCTTTGTTTTGTAACAGTCCTTAGCATGTCTGTTGGAGATCACCATTAAAGTAGGCATCATTCTGGAGTGCCACAGAGGTTTATAAGTCTAGGTAAAAGTTTTAAAAGAATGGGATGATGTTTTTACATAATAATTTTAAGCAAATCATGTTTATATAGGGTTTTGTAAGCAAATAGGCATATAGGCCAAAAAGGGGTTTTTTGACTTTTCAAGCAAAATATGTTTTCAAAGTTATTTTATAGCATAATACATAATCCATGATGATTTTTTAAAGCATTGGGAAGTAGGTGAAGATTTATTTTCATTTTGGTGAACTTGTCACTTTTTACAGTTCTAAACACCCTTCTAAGCCTCCTGTTCAGATGCTCATATCTTTCATCAGATGTGGATTTTGGAAAAAATATATTAAAATATTTTTATTACCCATATTTAATTATAATTTATAAATAATTTAGACTAGTTGAGGGGTTGTGCTTTATGAACAATCATTAAGAGCGTAAGCAACTCAGAATGGAGTCAAAACCCCACAAGCAGATTTATCTACGTGATAAATTTTAACATCTTTTGTATGGGAACCCAATATTTTCAAGGATGTTAGGGTGGTTAGTTTTATACACATAAATTTTAGGATTTTTGGATTTGGAGGTCTTTACTTCATGAACCAACGTTTTTAAGATTCAGCTTCAAAGCCCTCCTAAACCCTCAAAAAATTAGTTTTGGAAAAAGTTGTTTTTATTGCCATAAAATTATCTTGGATCAACATTAAAACTTTTAAAATGTAAATTAAACTTAGAGAGGATTGTATAAATGTCAATTTTATGCATTGAATTATATAGATGAGGGAATAAATCATGTTTTTTTTGGAAAAAAACATGTAAATTGAAGTACATGACACTTCAATGAAATATAATCAATGAAGATCAAATAATAATAATTTTTATTCATATTAAAATTTTAATTTAGTCTTAAATAATCCCAAAATTATCCCAACCAGATCAATCAAATGGCTAATCTGCAGGAAAATGGAGCAAAATAGGCTTTAACAACCCTATTGACTGAATGACGAGTGTTTTCTCATCAAAATAAAATATCTTGTGATGATAAACGTTTTTATAGGTATATTTAATTATTTTTAAGGTTTCATGTCATCTTTTTTTAGGTTTAATGGAGTACAAATGAAATAAGATAGGCTATTAGGCCTAAATGGCCTAATAGGCTTAATTGGTCAATCAAACAAGTAAAGAATGGTGTTGAAAATATATAAAATGAATCAATTTTTAAGTTATCACATTCCATATATGTTTTTTAAGTGGATATATTAGTATAAATTCAATATAAAAGTTCTAATTCATGCAAGTTGAGCTTAAGTTGAGTTAACTAGTCTTAAAGGGTCAAATCTCTTTGGTTGACTAGTTTGACTATTTTCATGCATCTCTCATGCTTTTCATGCAAGATAAGAAAATTAAATAAATTAAACCCAATTTTAATATGGATTTATATTATACTTTATTTCATTATTTTCATGCAAGTAAGGTTGACAAGTTAACATGGGCCCACCACTTCTCAATTCTATGACAAAAATGAAGAACATGCAATTTTTGAAGACTTGGAAGATTTTAAAGCCTTTATTTAATATTGTAAAAGGATTTTAGTCTTTTATTTAACTCAAAGAAGAATAATCCTTCTATTTTCCATGCCAATTTGTATTTATTTAAGGTTTTAGACTTATATATTGGCTTTTGGAAGCCATTTTTGATGAATTCCTGAAGCACAAAAAAAATTATAATTGACACCATTTTTTTATCAAATAAAGAAGATATTTTTGCATATGGTTTTAGATCAAAATATAGTTTAATTTGAATATGTACCATCATACAAGTGGAATCTACTTACCCTTTTTTAGGTACTTTCCACACCTACTGTGAAAATATCATCCTCTACAGGTCATTGGAAGAGCTAGGATTTGAATTTGCTTTGAAAACTTCTTTTAGGCCTTATTTTGAAACACTGATGTTCAAGGTTGAATGAAAAGTTTTATTTTAGATTCATATATGTGTCTTACTTAGGTTTATAAATATTTTAAATAATACCAATCATTTAGGTGCATCACCCCATTAGATAGAATTTCCATTTCAATTTCCTTCTCCCTTTTCATCCCAAAAAATCAAAATAGTTTAGTTTTTAGAGATAAATCTTAAAGGAAACAGCCCTCTCTAGAGGTTATTATCAATACAAAGTCTCCCACACTCTAAGAAGATCCAATTTTATCAGCTGGAGAGGTGTGCTCTCCACATCTTTAATCAGGGTGATCTTAGAGTGATAATAATACCAAAATCTACCTAATCTAGAATAAGAAGCTAAGCATGGTCCTGATTGAATAGTGATACAATGTCATAAGAATCATATGTAATTCAAGAGGAGATAAATTGTCATTTTCAAGATTTTTAAACACTTTATACAAGCTTAAAATGTGAACTTGGTGATCTTAGGGAGCTAGGTCATCATCAAACAACATGTAAAAATGAACAAATTAGTTTGGTTACACATTTGATAGATACACTTGAAAAGTCAACCAGGAAAAAATATCATATGGACATGAAGTTATTCATGCCTAAATCATGCTCTAAAAATTTTGTATCTTGATGATCTTGTTATCTCAAGATATATGTCTTTAAAGTTGAACTATCAGAGTGAGATGTGTATGGGGATGTCGAGTTAAAGCTACAATAACTCACCATTTAAATTCAAATATTCTAAGAATGAACAAACAAAAGAAAAGTGTCCAAATCATAGAATCTCAATTTGAGATCTAATGGTGAGTGGGTGATCAACATTGTTAGTGGGTTCAGAAGATCCAATCGAGTGCATTAAATCATACATAAAAGATCAATAATGAGCTCACAGTCAAAAGGTGAACATATCTTAAGGATGAACATGCAATTGACAAGTGGAAAATCTTAGGTACTCATATGAAGATATAATGATGTGTGATGATTGATAAAGTCAGTGAGTCTAAGCTAATCAATGGTGTATGATCCATCATACCAAATTAGATCAATGGTGAGTGAGTGGTCAAAGAGTCAACGAAGCTTAGGAATGAATATATAATTTCTAAGTTTCAAGACCATGGCAAATGCTAGGTAAATCAATGGTATACATTTCAGTCATGTAAAGGGAGATAAACAATGCATGTTTGATCTTATTGATAAACATCAATAGCACACATTCACCAAGTAGTTCAAGATTGATGGTAAAGTCAAATCTAAGAGTTTACAAATAAAGGTCAACTATGGTCGAGGTTAAAATAGAACAAATATTTCAAAGGGATGCCACAAAGGTAGACACATTAGTTTTTATGGGTTTTTCAACAAATCTAGTAGCATGATTATGACCCTTTTCTCCACTTTTACATGCTAAAGATGAACCAGTAAAGAATAATCCATGCTAGAATAAGATCACAATAGATTGATCTAGCTATTGTAAATACTATGATGCCAAAATTTAGCTTTCAAACATCTTGATCCCACTATTGTAATGATAAGGAGCATCAATGTAGGCCAAAAATAGATTGAAAGAGACTGATATAGTTGTTATGGTCACCTTCTAGAAGTAATCTTAGGCATTATGATATTTATAACGACATTAATGCTAGAATGATTGGAAATCTTGGTCATTATGCTTCATTCTCCATCCTTATATGCATTGATCCCAATCTCTCTCATCCCATTCTTCTATAAATACATGCTTCTAAGCCTTGAAAATGATCCCTCTCTTTGGCATGATTAGACTCTACTAAGATTTGTATTATAACACCTATTTGATGCAATAACAGATTGAATTCCTCCATTTGTAAGCTGAATCAAAGTGTGTTTTATTTATTCATTGATGTTATCAAGTGAATATATGTTTTCTTTACCTCTGTCAAAGTTTTCTCACCTTCATGAAGGGTTTTGGTAGTTATCATAGGTAATTATAAGTGCATATATAGTTTATTGGTCAGTTTAGAAGTAGACAACTGCCCTCCTATGTCAGGTCAATAGCTAGTCCATACCTTTCTATGAAATACTTATATGGAAGTTAATCAAAGAATAAATGAATTGAAGTTTATCAATCTTGAAATTTCCCTATAGTGTGTCTTATGAAAGTATAAGGATAAAAATATTTGGTGCATCACCCCCCTTTTATATGCTTTCATAGATCATTTTTAATCTCTCTCCCTTTTTCCCAGTAAGAAGCTAGTTTAAGTTTAGTATAGGTGATAGGACCTAAAAGGAAGTTAGCCTTCTCTAGATTTATAACCCAAGATTAGGTAACCCAAAACCTAGGTTCATTCCCATGTTGGACTAGGTTTGAAAAAGAGGACCTGAATAATCTCCTTCTCAGCAAGGGTGCAATCTAGGATGCCAACAATTTTGGCATGCTCAATGAGATGCATTCTCCTTAGCATAACTAAATTTTAGAGTTGAGAAGATGTATTTGAAATAGAGGGAGACATCCACCATCATCAAAAGCTAAATATTCTTTAATTTACAGAGTTCATAGCATCATCTAGATAGCATTCTCATGACCAAGGTTACTATAAAGTCAGCTAGTAAAGGTATTCCCCTTAAATTCATTAAGCTACCTTCTATTTCATGCAAGATAACAATATTTAATAGGACAAGACATTATCCCAAAAATTAATATTCATCTCATGGTAATATTATTATTTTAAGTAGTGTAACCCCACCACCCAAATGGTTATAGAGAATCAAGTGTTTATCCCATTCAAGAGAGGTAGTCCACTGAATTTGGCCCATTTTGATGACATTCTTGTGTCTACCCTTAACAATATCCCATTATTATTAGGAGAAGATCAAATAATTTCTATTGAGCATATCCAAGATGTTTCCAACCTCTATTCTATTCATAATTTTGTTTAAGATAATGTGGCTATCAGATTGCTTGCTATTTCCTTTAAAGGAAAAGCATTGTAGTGGTATAGAATTCTTCCATTGAATTACATTACTACCTGGGATGAGTTAGGTGCAGCCTTAGTCAGATAAGTTGAGGAAAAATCTAATCACCTATCTTTAGTTAAACATATGACTAACATAAAGAGAGCTCCTCATGAGTTCATGTCTAATTTTAACCTCAAATTCTAAAAGACATTGACTAGAATACTCACATTGATCATACTATCCCTTGAATATGCCTTCTTGTATTCTTTAAGAGACCTTAATTCTGATATTAGTTTGATGATACAATCCATGGGTATTAGTACCTTGAAAAATGTTTGAGGTTTAAATAAGAGCAAAAAATAAATTGATACAAGATGGTAAGATTTCTCCAAGGCCTCCAATGCATATATTCCAAGAATTACAATCTATTCCACCCCCTCAAGTTTAAGTTGAAGCCCCTTCTAGTCAAGCCAATGAGCTTGGTGGGCTGAAAGGTTTGCTTTAATATTTTATAAATGAAATAGTACAACTCAAGAGGTAAAAATATTAGACTAATAATCCCTATCAATAATAAAATTAGACTAATTATCAGCCTTTTAGAGATCAAAGGCCTCCCTATTAAGGCTTTAAAGAAAACAAATAACCCTACCAATCATAAGGAGCCATTGTTCTAGCTAAACCATATGCATCTCTTGATCCTAATGTTAGTTTCACATAAAAATATATTTTTCCCACACCACCTTAGAATAACTTGATGCAAGATGTAGGTTGGCAGCCATCTAATCCCAATGATGCTCAAAATCAAGTTGTAGTGTCACAAAATATTACTATGCCACAAATGACACAAGAAGAGTTTTCTCTTCAAAGAGGTAAATATAAAGAGAAAATTTTAGTACCCCAAGGAGAGGTTAAAAAAGTTCAAGGGTAGCCTAATGCCATTAATGTAAATTGGCAAATGGATGATTATGTTGCTTTCAATCATGGTGGTGAGACTAGTAGTTCAAGTGGTCAAGTTGTAACTATAACTAGAGCTAAAAGAAGAGCCATTGATGAGGCTCAAGATGTGAATAATGATTCAAGTACTCCTAATTTTGTTTCCAATATTATGAAATATAAACTTGATGCCCCTATAACATAGAAAAATTAGAATGTAGAGGTTGGAAAGGTCCTTAAAATACCTCTGGTCCATGAATAATTGATGGTTCAAAAGGTGCAACCAAAGGATAGTAGATCTTCATTTAACATAGTGGATTAGATGAATAAATATAATGTTAACATTATCATGTGGTATTCTTTTTTTAAATTAGGACAAAAATATATGCTCATCTAAGAGCTTTCAGCTCTCAAGGTGTCTCTAGAACTAATTGAGAAACAAGGTGTTGTCCTAACCAATTTATACCAACCAATAAAGCATCAAGTAAAAATGATACATAAAGTGGTAAAGGGGGAAAAATCTAAGTTAAATTCAAGTAAAAATCCTCCCTTCTACCTCTCTTTGATAGTTGGTGACTATCTAGTTCATAACTACATAGTGGATAGTGGATCCAATAGCACTGTCATGCCTAAGCAAATTGCAAACAAGCTTAGTCTTGTCTATGAACCAAATGTTAAAGGGGTATTTTAATTTGATGGCTCACCAAAAAATATATTAGGCATAATTAAGGGTTGAATTTAACACTACATTTTTGTCCCAATGTTACCATTTAGTAGGATGTGGTTGTGGTGGACTTGGCTCCTTATTTTTCCATGTGTCTGTTAAGGGAATTTACCTCAAATATTGGAGGATAATTATCAATTGATTGGACATATTTGATGTTTAAGACCAAGTATGGTACCAAGGTGATCATACATTCTGAACCTATTTCATGATTCCATTTGGAACACTATATGCAAAGTGTTGTGAACACCAATTACCTTATCTTAGATGAGGTGATAAAAGATAGTGTAGAAGAAATTGAATCACCTTTAGATGGGATTATATATTTGTTCCTTAATGAGTGGGGCTCTAGATCACATGAATATGATCCTTATAAAATAATTGAAGAAGAAGGACTTGGTGTTTATTTCCTCAATGATAAAGATGCACCAATTCCAACCTTGATGAAGGATGATGAGTCTATTGATGGTCTTTGGCAATTATACTTTGATGGATCAAGGAATAAGCATATTAATAAGGTTATAATGATGTTTATTTATCTATAAAATCAAAGGTATTTCTCATCTTTTAACTTTCAATTTGGTTATTCAAACAATGTTACTGAATATGAGGTAATAGTTCATGGTTTGCAATGGGTTAGGAAGATGAAAGTCAACACCTTACAAGTATTTGGTGATAGTGAACTTGTATTTCACAAAGTGAGAGGTCTTAATGTATGAAAAAAATATTTCTTAAATCTTATAAGCATAGAGTATGGGACTTAATTGAAGAGTTTCAAACCTTCAACATTCAAGTAATACCAAGAGATGAGAATAAAGATACAAATAGATTGGATACCATTAGGGCATAATTTAGTATCCTGGCTGATGTAAGATGTGAAAAGGTATAGTCATAAATTAAGGTGGTTGTAAGGCCTTATGTTATAGATAAAAATGATAATTGGAAAGTGTTTGAAGATGATAGTTAGATTGTTAGATTCTTGTAAGAGGAAGCTGAGTTTTCCTCAAGAAATTAGTTAAAATACTTTCAGCAGTATGGTAATGAAATTATGCAACTGAAAATAAATAAGTTTCCCAGGGGATTGGTCACACTTGAAAACATATTCAGTGGTGATGATGATCTAAGGAAAGAAAAGTCATATTTTTCAAAAAAGGAAGAACACAATGCCAATGTAGAAGTTGCACTTGGTAAGAACCTAAAATTGGGTAAGGTATGCACTTATTCAGAAAAGGAAGCTTTCATTGAGTTATGTGAAAGTTTTGCTGATGTATTTACATGGAAATATAATGATCTCAAGGGATTTGACCCAAATATAGCTCAACACACCATTGAGATAGAATATGAAACTAAGCTATTAAGACAAAGATAGAGGCCTACTAATATTAAGCTTGAGCCTTTGATGAGAGCTGAGCTTCATAAGCTCATTGAGTTTGCTATTATATTTACAATGAAGCACTCAACTTAGGTGGAAAACCTTGTTTTAGTATGGAAAAATAATGGAAAAATTAGACTGTGTGTTGACTTTTGTGACATGAATAAGGCTTCCCTTAAAGACCACTATCCACTACCATCTATGGAATAAATTTTATAGTTGGTTACAGGTTTAGAAAGGTTCTCCTTGTTAGATGGTTATGGTGGTTATAGCCAGATTTTAGTCAAAAAAGAAGACCAATTCAAGATAGCCTTCACCACAAAGTGGGGGACATTTGCATATAGAAATATGCCCTTTAGTCTATCCAATACTAGAGAAACTTTTGAGAGAGCCATGGATATGGAATTTTAGGTCCTTCTTAACAAATTTGTGTTGGTCTATTTGGATGATGTATTCATGTTCTCAAAGGATGTAAGTGAGCACATAGTTCACCTTGAGAAAGTGTTTAAAAGGTGTAGGCAATTTGGGGTATACCTAAATCCTAAAAGGTGTGTCTTCTTAGTTTATGATGGTAATATCCTTGGACATATAATTTCAAATCATGGTTTAAGCATAGATCCTAAAATAATAGATTTGATTCTTGCACTTTCCTTACCCAAGCACAAAAGAGATTTGTAAAGTTTCTTGGGGGAGATCAAATTTATCAAAAGATACATCTCAGACTTTGCCACTTTACCTAAGCCATTTAAAACCATGATAAAGAATAATCAGAGCTTTAATTGGTCCAAGGAAGGAGTAAGGAGTTTTGAGGAAATTAAGAAAGCCATGGCTACTACTCCTATGCTCATTAACCTATATTTCTCAAAAGACTTCATTTTATACACCTATGCTAACATTGACACCATTTCAAACATTCTTATACAATAGAACCATGAGGCCATAGAGAAGCCAATAGCCTTCTTTAGTCAATGCTTAGAAGAATATGAAACAAGGTACTCTTTTATTGAAAAGCATGTAATTTCAGTCATAAGGTCTCTCAAATAATTTTAATACTTGTTGTCTAACAATAAGATACACTTATTGGTTACACATCCAAGTGTCAAGGAGTTTCTCTTGAATAAGGACATAAGAGAGAAAAGAGCTAGTTGGATAACAAAGGTATAAAGTATGATGTGGAGAACAAAGTTAAAAAATTGATTAGAGGAAAAGGACTTTGTGAGCATCTAGCCCAAGACTTATAAGAAGCCAATGAGGTAGTTTAGTATCAACTGATGATGAAGTTACAATTGATCATACTTCATCTTCTAGCTAGTATCATGATTTGGTAACATATCTCTGAGATGGTCTTTATCCCTCTCATCTAACTACTTCAAAAATAAGATATTTTAGATTTAAATCAATTCCATTCCTTCTTGTTAATGGTATTTTATTCAAAAAACATATCAATGGTATGTTGTTAAGATGCATTGAACCACATCAAATGAAAAGGTTGATTGAATATTTCCATGATAGACATGATGGAGGGAATTACTCAGCAAGGACTATAACCCAAAAGATCATGAGAGGTGGGTATTATTAGCCAAGTATTTTTGGTGATTGTCATGCATGGGTTAGGAAATGCAGATAGTGTGCTATATTTGTAGGAAAAGTTAAACTTTTAGCCTTACCTCTCCAATCAATTATAGTGGATCAACCCTTTGTATAATGGGGATTGTAATTTATTGGTCTCATTAACCCCCCTTCAATATTAGGTCATAAATGGATACTAACTACCATATATTAATTCACTAGATAGATAGAAGTAGTGACATTGAAGGAAGTAAATGAGACCAATGTTATAGATTTCTATGAAAGTATACTTACTAGATTTGGGGTCCCTTCAACCATTATTTTTGATAATTATATGGCCTTTGTGGGGTCTAAAATCATCCAATTGGTAGTTCAACATAGTGTATTTCTCGTCACTTCATCAAATTAGTACCCACAAGGTAATGGTCTTGCTAAGTCCCCAAATAAGAACCTATTGAAGATCATAAGAAGAACATTTTAAAAGATAATTAGAGGTCATGGCATCTCATATTGAAGTTAGATATATGAGCTGATGGGATCACCTATAAGAGGTTAATAGCCAACTCTCCCTATAAGTTGGTATATGGTAAAGAAGCAATAATGCCAATTTCTCTTGAATTTCTTGCCCTAGAACTTATGCATCAACTTGAGTTGTTGGAGAATGAACTTATGAGGATCAGATATGCTAAGCTTATGGAGTTGGAAGAGATAAGCCATCAGTCCATGTTAGACATGGAAATCCATCAAGTAAAAGTGAAGAGAGAATTTGATAAAGGAGCTTCTTCATGAAGTTTCAAATAAGGATATTTAGTCCTCAAGTGGGATGAGGATAGAGCTAAGCTTGGAAGGCATACAAAGTTTGACTCTCTTTGGAGTGGTCCATACACAATCTCTAACTTAAAATCCTAAAATGCCTTCTAAATTTCAAGGATGGATGGTGAGGAGCTTCTTATCCTAGTTAATAGGATACACCTAAAAAATTACTATTGAAGGTTGAGTTCCCTGTACATAGTTTATTTTGGCTTTCCTCCAAGTGCTGCCCTAGCACATTTATTTGTTTACTTTTGATTTGTTTAGTTAGCTAACATATTTTATTTGTTTCCTTCCATATTTTGGTAGAATTCATTGTCTTTTCAAGTCAAAGGTTTTTTTACAGTCATAGATCATATTCATCATTATTGGTGTGTTTAAGAGTCATGTAAATGTTCTAAGTTCTCAAGCATAGTAGACATGATGCCTAGATGAGTTGCCAGAGATGTTGGCCAAATTTGGCCTACATACTTAAATATACCTAATCTAGAATAATAATATGAGTAGGGTCTTGATTGAAGAGTAATCCAATGTCACAAGGAGCATATGTACTTCAAGATGAGATTACTTTCCATTTATAAGCTTTTGAAACACTTTAAACAAGCTTAAAGTTTGAATTTAGAGATCTTAGGGAGGAAAACCATCATAAAACTATTATCACTTGGATTTTCACCCTTTAAGGAGATGAAAATCTCTCATCATCCAAGTGGCATAATAGAATCACCTCTATGCTTGTGGGTAGCCTAAGGAATGGGGTGAGTCTCTAGATAGGGCTAGCTCCCTTGATGTACCACTTAAGATTGCAACTACTACTAAATTTGGGTAGTGAAAAGGGAGAGAGAGAACTGAAATAAAACTAATATAAGGGAGGTGATACACCAAATATACTGATGATATTAAACCATATGCATATTACACTTTGAATCAAAGGATAACTAAACATACACTCTCCAATCTATGTCTTCTTGCATCAATGCTATATTATGGGGTTATGGATGAATGTGAAAATATAGGAGGAATAGACAATAATTCTTTAATGTCACTAATGAAGATACTGACTCACTTAAACTTTGACATTTTTTGCAGCACATCACATGTCTTGTAATAAGAAGCTGTAAATAGGTGAGAGAACATGACAACTTGCTAAGGAATCGATAATCTTCATTAAAAAAATTCAAAATTCAAGTAAATCATACTATAAACAGTCATGTAAGAGGTAAAAATTAGTAATTTTATTGATTAAAATGTATACAAATGAGCAGGGATTCACCATACTCAGGTAGAACATCCAATACAATGCCAAAATGGCTAGTTCTTATAGAACTTAAGAGAGATAGAGAAGAAGAGAAGTATAAGGGTCACAAGGACACTTATCAAGATGATTAAAGGAGATAATTGTGCATGTGAGAAGGAAATGGGATGGACCATGCAAGGTTAGGAGCTATAAGTGTCAACCCAAGTCACAAACTTGATGGAAAGTGGCATAAAACTCCCCATTTTGCATAAAAAACTGCCTTTATGATTAGGCCTATTTGAACATCCCATAATGATGAGGACAATTTTTTATGATTGGAATGGATTGTAGGGAAATAATAAATTCCTCTCCATGCAATGGTTACATTATTGATCCTCTGAAAATCTCTAAAAGTGAACCATCATCATCTACAAGCCAAAAAGGACTCTTTTCATGTACTCTACACACTTGGCCTCCAAAATTACTTTATTTATCCATGAAAATACATGTAATGGAGATAATTAAAATTTTAAAGGCCCTTAATTGCCTTAGAATCATCAAGGACACCTTAAATTTAGCTCACATGAAGTTTTTCATCTTCTTCACTAGCTTGTCCAATAGGCTATTTTGACTGGCTGAAATGAATCACCTATTTGGGATGCTTAGGATTTTATTAATGGATTTAAATGAATATGGGGAGTTATCTTAAGTCATAATATTTCAACCAAAGTTTTCTTCATCTCATAAATCCTTTTATAAACTACACAACATAAAAAATGGTGAGGAAAACCATGTTTCTACCCCCATCTGTACAAGTCCAAACAAAAAAAATGTATTGGGATTAACTTGGAGAAGTACTATAAAAGTTAAAATAACTTTCCTATTCCAAACATTCCATTATATTATCTTTATAACTCCATCTTCTCAAATTGGTCTCAATCAAGGTTTGCAAGGGGTTTTTCACAGTTTAAGCCCTTAAGATTTGTTCATAAAGTTTGGACATAAGAATTTCAAAATAATTCCACAAATTTTATGCCAATGGACCATGATAACACCATTTAAATTCTATATCTACCATGCACATCGTTAGAAAGGATATGAGCAATCAAAAACACTTTTTTAAGCTTCTTTTCATCTTTCCTACATGCTTTAGCTATCTCTAGGCTAAAAGTAACCTTTTTTAAAGTTTATTTGCATAAAAAAGGTTATAAATGTCTAGATAAATTTAATAAACATGTCACAATCATATGGATATATCACCAAAGGTTAGAAGTGAAGATAGACCCCCAATTGGCTTTAGGTCTCCTCAAGGCCTAATGGGCTTAGCAAACACCCTACTAGTTTTGACTACTTGGGATGATATTTCATGGTTAGGATGGTCTAATATAAATTTTAATTATTAATTCATACTTAAAAATCCATCACATAACCTCTCAAGCACTCCTTTTCATCTTTTCCTCTCATTCGCCAACTAGGCCTAGTGAAGGCTTGCTTAGTTTGACTATGTGCATGAGAAATTTGGTCACCTTGAGGGTTATAGATTGTGTGAGTGTTTATAATCATCAATTTATCTTCCATAAACCTCACATAGTTTTCATTAAATATCCCAAGGCCTCATCTTAGGTCCTTTACTCATTTTCACATCTTTTGCTTGCCTTGCCAAAGTTCTGATTTTCATGACTGACCGACCTTTGAGACAAAAACGTGAGGTATAGAATTAATTTTAAAAGTAAAATGAAGGTTTTATAATTTATATTATGTCTTAATGAGTCTTTTTACCAAATTAAAAAGTTAGACTCACTCATCTAGTTACCTAACCAACTCAAGTTGTCCCAAAAAGGCCTCAAAAATCGTATTTTCCTGCATTTCCTTCAAACCCTCCTATGGGTGAACTCTCCAAGCCAAAACCATGATTCTAGGTTGTTTAAAAATTATACCCATATTAAATTAATTCTCATGGATATTTTAAATCCATCCAAAACACTTCTCTTATATGTATTCTTCATATTCACCTATTGGGTAAAGAGGTTTCCTAGCCCTTTGTACAAATTATTGCTCTTTAACCAAGTGGGGAAAGCATATGATCATATTATAAAAAAACTGGAATTTAAAGACACATATTATCTTATTATTCACATCATACATTTATGGTATTACTTTCCTTCTTCCCTAGACAAGCCATGTTTCACTTGACCTTCACTTGCTTAGACCTTGTTATGATTGTGTATAGAGTCTTAGGACCTTATGTAGGCTAATTATTTATGACCAAGAGATTATGGGGACCATAATGGTAATTTTTAATATGATATAGGTATTATACATCATGTAAACCTCCCCTTAAACTCTTTATAATCACTTTGGTGACAAGATTGGAACTTTGCCCTGTTCTAAGACACCTCCTCTTCTTCCCCTGCCTATAGGTGTATGTGGCCTTTTAGACTTAGGTTAAGCCATGAAAAGGTTTCAATTGAACCAAATTATAGGTAAATTATCATTATTTTACATTTTAATTAACTTTTATCTTTAAAACTTGATTTAAATCATCATTTAGGACAAAATTCTAACTGACTATTTTCCTACAGTCAGCTGTAGGTATTCATTGCAATTGAGGGGTCTTTGAAGGTGTGAATGAGACCCAAAAATAGGCATCCTAACCTATACTAAAGGTTTGATATAAATTAACAATGTTTTATACTTGTGTTCTCATTTTTGGATAAATTCCCCTTCAATAAACCTAACCTCCTCATTCTCTATCAACACAATCTGCTGTAGGTGTTGACTCAGGCCTATGTACAGATTAGGAGAGTGTATGGGGGGCCAAAGATAGTATGCCATCCTTGTAATTCATGGTATTTATGTTCATAACATAATTTTAATCAAAAAATCCATTCAAACCATGAAATATTCGTCATTAACATTTTTAAGTGTTAAGGTTACTAAATACTTTCAAACCTATAGACAACTGTCTAGTTTTAGTGGCTCCTTGAGCAACTTTAGGCCTTCAAACATCTACCTTTTACTTGATTTTTGCACTTCAAAATTGAAAAAATGTCTTGTCCTACATAGTGGATCTAAAAAAACCATCACAATGTGTCATAGGCCCTTTCACCCTCATTATGAAGTCTCCATAAAACATTAAGGATCACTGTTTTGTCATTTTAGGGAAAGGATTCCTATATACAATCAATTTGTGTTTGAGATAGTTTACACACCTCATATACCAATATATCCATTCCAAACAAGTCTATGAAGATCCTTTATTACATCAAGACTATGAACAAGGTTCATCATATGTTTTAAACTTCCATATGACTTTTAGACACTCTGCTCAGGCCACCTGAAGATGCACATTTCTTGTATAGGTAGTGGGGAGAAAGGGTTGGTAAAATATGTAGCTTATGAGGTATAAAAGAGTTTTGAGTTCCTTTATGATTCAAAATTTATTAAATTCAAGGACTATAACCTTGATTATGCTTGCAAGCTGCTTATCAACATGATCAGTCCCATGGAGACACCACCTGTAGATGAGTATTTTGAGTTGCACATGGGGAACAAGCATAAGACAGTCAATACACTCAAAAGATGTACTTTGATGAATAGATAATAATATTTCATGGTGTTAAAATGACACATAAAAATTTTACAAGGGATGAAACAATCTCTTATATTCCATTCCAACTTTTGAACCCCTTTCTTTCATGGTAGCTGGTTGATTGCATATGACAATCATAGGGTAAATTGGATGTATGACATTCAAAGATTGCACCTTTATGGATATTTATTGAATAATTAATCTTGAGGTGATATAGGATCATTGAAAATATTGAAAAAATAAGGAATGGCCTATCACAACCCATAAAAGACACTTGCAAAGCATGAAAATTAGAAAGCAATGGAAAATTGCTAATCAACATAGAATAGACCAATCTAAAAACTTGAGGTGAAATTATCATCAAATAAACTTGAAACATGAAAAAAATAATGGGATACATAATTTAACATAGTAAAAATCCTTTTAAATCCACCTCAGTAGCTGATTTATATAAAATTGCTTAAAAAAGAGCAAAACCTGGAGGGTGCACAGATTGATAGCCAGTTTTAGAAGGTCGACTTCAAATGAATGATTATTAAATCATATTTGATAATTAAAAAAACCTATTTATATTTAAATTTATATCCATAATTTTAATACCACCTTCCAAAAGTGTTTATCCTAAAATTGCATGTGCTGTTCGTATCGAGTAAAAACCTGAGTGTCACTTTTATATGCCAAAAAGGGCAAAAACTGTAGCATAATAGTTTTGGATTGGAAATGAAATATATAGATTACTTTTTTTATATGGGTGTGGTTAATATTAAGTGTCACATTTACACTTTTTACAAGTGGCACACTTCCCAAGGAGGTGGTACAAGTGCCACTTTCTCTTTCTTTTCCAAGAAAACTAACTTTCTTTTGAACAACCTACCATATTTCAATTAAAAATAGTTATATAAGAATTATAATGACACATGGGGCTTGAAATCATATTTTCAAACTTTCATATTTCCCAATAAACTTGTATAAATCATTAAATGCACTATTTTGACCCCTTAAATGACCCAAAAATAATATAAGGACATAAAAACTAGCTGACCAAAGCTAATATAACATTAGTTGACATAAATTAACTTATAAAACACCTCATTACAATATATTATACCCATTATAAACCTATATAGTTAATATTTCACCTATAGGTGCCCTAATTTAACTAAAAAGTCAAATTTGGTCAACACAAACATCATGCAGAATTAAACAAATTACTCTGGTTACACATTTGATAGATGTAATTAAAAAGTCAACCAGGCCAAAAGTTAACATGGACACAAATTTATTCAGTCCTGAATCATGCTCTACAAATTTGGTATCTTGATGAGCTTGTTATCTTAAGATATAGGTCTTTAAAGTTGAATTTGTAGATTGAGACGTGTATGGGGACGCCAAGTTAAAGCTACAACAAATAGATATTTGAATTCAAATGTTCCAAGGATGAATGTTAAACTGACAAGTGTCCAAATCAAAAAATCTCAAGTAAATATGCAATGGTTAGTGGGTGCTCAACATTGTCAGTGGATCCAAAAGGTCCAATGGAGTGCATTAAATCATACATCAAAGATCAATAGTGAGCTTGTAGTCAAAAGGTCAGCATATCCTAAGGATGAATGTGTGACTAATAAGTAGCAAGACCTTGGGTGACCATATAAAGATCTAATGGTAAAAAATTATTGAAAAAACTAATGGGTTCAAGCTAATTAATGGTACATGATCCATCATACCAAAGTAGATTAATGGTGAGATAGAGGTCAAAGAGTCAACAAATCCTGAGAATAAATACATAGTTTCCCAGTGTCATGACCACAAAAAATACCAAGTATATCAAAGGTATATGTTTGATCCATGAAAAGGGAGATCAATGGTGTGTATTTTATTTTATTGGCAAATATCAATGGCACATATTCACTGAGCATATCAAGATTGATGATCAAGATTAAAAGTTGAAGTTGAGAGTTTGTAAATAAAAATTGAATACAATTGAGGTCAAACTAGAGCAAATATTTAAAATGGATACCATGGATGTAGACACATCATTTTTGATAAGTTTATTACCAAATCTAGTAGCATGATTATAACCATTTTTTCCACTCTTACATGCCAAAGACAAACCAGTAGGGAACAATCCATGTCAAAATAAGATCACAACAATTTGATCTAGCTATTGTAACTACTTCAACATTGGAATTTATATTTAAAATGACTTGATCCTACCATTGTAACCATAAGGAACATCAATGTAGGCCAAAAATATATTTAAAGATACTTATATGGTTGTTATGGTCACCTTTCAGAAGTAATCTTAGGCATTATGATCTTTCTAACAACATCAATGCCATAATGATTGAAAATCTTGGTCATTATGATCCCTTTTCCATCCTTATATGCATGTATCCCCATCTCTGTCATCCATTTATATTATAAATATAGTATTCTAATCCTTTAAAATTATCCCTCTCTTTGGCATGACTAGACTCTTCCAAAATTTGTACTGTAGCACATTTTTGATGTAATAAAAGACTAAATTCCTCTATTTGTAAGTTGAATCAAAGTGTGTTTGATGAATTCATTGATGTTGTCAAGTGAATATATGTTTCCTTTCCTCTATATGAGTTTTCTCACCTTTATGAAGTGTTTTTGTAGTTATCATAGGTCATTCTAAGTGCATTTATAGTCTGTTGGTTAGTTTGGAAGTGGACAACTTCCCTCCCATGCCAGGTCAATAACTAGTCCATGCCTTTCTATGAAATACTTATGTAGAAACTAATCAAAGAGTGAATAAAGTAATGTTTAATAGTCTTTAAAGTGTCTTATAGTGTATCTTGTGCAAGTATAAGGATCAAAAGATTTGGTGTATCACCCCCTTTTACATGCTTTCATAGATCATTGTTAATCTCTCTCCCCTTTTCCCAGTAAGAAGCTAGTTTAAGTTTAGTATAGGTGATAGACCCCAAAAAGAAGCTAACCTTCTCCAGAGGTCTGACTCAAGATTAGGTGACCCATATCCTAAGGTCATTCCCATGTTGGGCTAGTTTTGAGCAAGAGGACTTGAACAATCCCCTTCTCAGCTAGGGTGCAACCTAGGATGCCAACAATATACTGAGTAGTTATGTAGATCAATCTATCGATGTTATGATTGTGTGATGGCATTAATCTAGGTTTTTTATATAAAACTAAATTAATATGTTACATATATAAAATATAAGAATATAAGAGTAATCATAACTACTATTCAGTTATCAAGGAAGATTTCCATGATGCATTGATCTAGTCATATGTGGTAGTTGGTAGTGGTTAGAATAGTTAATGTTTAGGATATCAAACATTTAAATTTGAATTGGGGTCTAATTTTGGTGGAAATAGTTTTTTGATCACTCGGATCACATGGATGAGGTCAATGTGTTCATGAGTGTATGTTAGTGAGGCATGTATAACTATGTGAAACTGTTTACTGCAGAAGGCATAGAAGTTCATGGAGTCCACAAGTTTAGGGTGAGTAGGACTATGAGGTGAGGAATACATATAATTCGAAGAGTCCTAAACTATATGGGACTCTTAGGTACATGGGAAATGGCATGGGTTAGTGAGGCATATGGGTAGTCAATGCATAGAAGTTAGTGAGTAGGCACAATACTTGGCATGGGAGGTTGTGAGCAAGCTTTATGGAAAGGAGTGATTAATTTTAGGTGAGAGGTGCATGATTTGTATTGTAGATAAAATGATGAGTTGGATTAGTTGTGTGAAGTTTGAACATGTGTTATTCACCCTTTCTTGAAGAGCAATGGTATCCATTACATCGGTGCATAGTTACAATAACTACACCTAAAGTTGTTGTGAATTGTACCACTTAGCTTATTCAGTGTATTATCAAACCTTGACAAATCCAAAAAGATGATGTGTACCATGATGGATGCATGTGTCTATAAATTTGATGATCTAGTTCTTTTATATAGGGCATAAGTGTTTAAGATCCAAATCAAAAGGATGTTATGTCACTATTATCTTAAGAAGTGGTGGAGTGTAAGGTTTGAAAAGCTCTATGTTGAAGATTGGGTGCATGCCCAAGTACTAAGGTAGATCAAGAATGAAGGCATTCTCACTAGTTATGTGTAGAATGGTGGAAGGAAAATATATTAAAGGATTGATATTTTATTATGGACCTTTGAAGTGTTCTTTTTGTAGTTACAACCAAACTTTATCACCAACTCATAATGCATGAGGTGTATAATGTACATCATGGCTCTCCTTTTACTTAACTTGGGTGAAAGAGAGGATCTACTTAACCTGCTAGTGAATAGACTATATGTGAAACAAAAACTTCTTAGATTTTTTTGATTTCCATTCTTGTGTGCATAACTTAGTTCCTAATTATGCATGGTAAGGAAATGTCTAGGGGTGATGAAGGTTGAAACTCAAGACATGTCTAAAATGGACTATGGCTGGTATAGTTGTGCAAATCTCTATTGTAGGCATGTTGAATGTATAAAATATTATCATCCTAAGTGTGAGCATGTGCATATTTGTACATTTATATAAGATGAACAAGTGTGAAATTGAACAATTGAATTTATCCATCTATTTAAGGATGAAAGTATGTTAACTAATCTAGTTATGTACCATCAAGTCCCATAATGATTGATAAAAATGACACACAAAGCATGGATCTCATTCAGAGATAATGGATGTCAATAGACCAAAATGGACCCAAACATAGTTGAAGAAATATTTAATAGTGTCAATTGCATCAATATCTTTCTTGCATGTGACCATAATGGCTATCTTTGAAAACCTATCCACTACAATGAACACAACATCATGTTGTCATTTCATCATAGGTAGCCTAGTCATGAAATCCATGTTGATAGATTCCCATGGTCTAGATGGAACCAATATAGGTGTGTAAAGTAATAGATTATTATTCATGGGCTTGGTGATGCAAAAAAGAATTCAATAATTTATGTGGTGTTCTATGTCTATGCACATGTGTGGCCAATAAAAGTGAGACTACAATGTGGCTAGAATCTTCATCACATCGAAGTGTCCTATGGTCTTGGTGTAGTATGCATCCTAGATGAATCATTGGTGAGTTTAACCATTAGGAACACATAGGTATCTAAGATTGTAGAGAATCTATTTGGGCATGTAGAAATCTTACACTTGTTTACCTTGTGTTAGGCTTGTGTAAGTCACTACAAAGTCTTGGTCAGCTAAGTAGAAAGATACCTAATCTATGAAGTTGTGGTCACATGGCCCAAGATTGTGTTGAGTGTGTGACCCAGTGGTTGGATAAAAAAATCTATTGCATTTTTATACTTCTCTTTATTGTGCTTGATCATGAGATGTAACTATTATAGGTAAGTCATTAATTTCATATGGCATGCATTTTATTGCTTGTTTTATGTTTGTAAGAACTAAAGTGGCTTATTGTCTAAATGGAAAACTATCTCCTTCCCAATAATGTAGATAATACAATTCCCCCATTTCTTAATTGCTTAAATAATATCATATAGTATTTCTCATATGTGGAAATACCTTTACACCATGCCATTAAATTTATATGAGTGGTATGTGACTAGATGTCCATGTTGCATGAGCACTACATTGAGTGGATAGTCAGATGCATTAGTGTGAATTTTGAATGTCTACATAATGTTGGGTGTTATGAGAATATGTGATACATATAGGTATTATTTGAGGGCCTAACATGTGTACTATTATGCATGAGTCTAGAAGAACTTAGATTTGACATGTGTTATTTGGTTGAGAGCATAAGTTATGTGTGAAAAATAAGGATGAAGCTAAAATAGTCTAAGAAATCTCCTTAATTCTATGAGATTGCATAGAGTAGGCCAATATTAGATCACTTTTATCTTCTTTAGATCTACCCTAATGCCTATGCAATCAATGATGTAACCCAAAAATTGGATATACACTACACCAATGTATACTTTCCAAAGTTGGCTTGAAATTTATGTTAACACAAAGTGTCTAGGATACATGTGTCCATGAGTGGATGTCAGTGAGGCATGAGTAACTATGTATAACTATTAGGGGTGAAGGGCACATAAGTCTATCGAGTCTATAAGTGTGAGGCACATGAGATTACAAGGCATAGAGTGTGTAGATTTTAAAGAGTCCATAAGTGCATGGCATGTGGGACTTTAAGGTGCATGGGTAGTGGCATGGGATGATAATGCACACAAGAAACTAATGTACAGAAGTCAGTGAGTAGGTGTAGGAATTAGCGTGAGAGGTTTTGAGCAAACTTCATTCAAAAGAGTGCACCATTTTGGGTGAGATGTTCACACTCTACATATTAGAGAAAATGAGGAGTGATATTGGTTATATAAGGGCTATGCATGGATCAATGGGGCTAACCCAATCACCTTTATTTACAATAAATATAATACCAAATTACTATATGTGATCTAACTAAACTTTCACTTTAAGCTTCATATTTGGATTCAATCGGTAGGGTATTTTATTAATTGGGTGTGTACACTCTTTATAGTCAATGTGTATTTATTTTAATGATGGATCCACACCTTTAACCTATATAATTTTTTTAGGGAAGACATCTTGGTAATCCCTTTAGAGCTACATAACTTCTGATATGTCTTCCTAAGACCAATAATCTCTAATATGTGCTAACATGAGAATGAGCTCTTTTCCAATGTTACCCACATGTTCCTTAAGTGTTTCTTGATAGATGTTACATTCCCCCTCAAGAATTGAGTTACACAATACCTATTGGGCTTGTATCTCTAGAAAATTTATATGCAGTAGCTTTTCTTCTTCTGTCAGTTTTGTGATTGGATCTAGAAGTGTCTCAACTTTTTATTTAGGCTCAAATAGATTAGCTAAAGCCATATTGTCCTCATCATCTAAATTATACATCCAATAATCTTGATATTTTATCCTGTGGCAATTTTGAATGATGATATTTCCTTCCCATTTTCTACTTTGTGGGTCTGTAAGGCATCCTTCAAGTTACAGGCTTTGCTTTGTTGCAAATATGACTCAACCATACTATCTACATCATAAGATCTCCCATGATACAAAAAAGTATATACATTTTATAATTTTTGGTGCATTAAGGGGTTGTCATCTTCAAAAATGAATATTTGAAGTAAGTCACTTTGGAACTATGCCCAATGCTTCATCTCTTGCCTGTGATCTTGATGTATGTACCATGCATTTGGGAAAACATCTAGTTTATATTTTAAAACATGTACCTAATAATTTGGATCCATATATTCTAAAATATAGACTTTGATGCATTGGTAAATATGAATCTCCAAACAATCTCCCTCTTTGAATAGTGGCAATTATTTTTTAACATTCTATAACAAATGGAACCGAGCTAAAATTATTTCACATGTTTCATCTCAGCTTTGTTGCTTACCATGGTGAATTGAACACTAGTTTACAACAATATATTTCAATGCATAATTGAGAGCACTCACCCTTTGGTCAATATCTTGTACATTCTATCAAAATAAAAGGATAAATTGGTTAACATCCTTAGAAGAAAAATATCAGGGTATGTGGAATTATATCACAAAGACCATATATAGAGGACGCATCTCATTATCTCCCTTGACCTAGTTGAGTATGTGTGTATCAGAATCCCCACTCAATAAATAAGATATATCCCATGTTATAATTCCTTCCAAATTCAATTTTATGTATTCTTTGTCCATTTGACCTGTCACATATAAGAAGTCTATCTCAGACTAAGTTAACAACCTTACAAACATATATTGTACATCCTCCACTTCAAACTATGGAATCTCTATGTGATTTAGCATAAGATTACAAAGTATTTATTCCTTCTAGAGAGTTTGTGTTTGTGGATTGGTGTTATCATAACAAACTCTATATTTAGTTGCTCACATAAATTTTTATTTATCCTCTGTGTTCACTTTCATCCAACTATTTCCCCCCAAACACATGGCAAATTAGGATATTTGGGTATGAAATATGGTTTTTTCCCACATTTATTTAGTGGAATTACTATTATATTATCTCCCTAATGATCTTCCATTTTATTCATCACCATATTGATAGTCATTTTACCACCATACACCCATTCTTTTCCAATCAATGTAGGGTAGCGAGTCTTATATGTCTTCAAGTAAATGAATTCAAAGTCACCACAAAGACTCCAATTTGAATTTGATTTATGTTAGCAAAATTTTGGATACCATAGTATAGGGTCATAAAATTCTTCCTTTTGCAATGCATATTATCATAGTTTAAGGGAAATTTGATAAAATTGAGTTAATGGCCTATTCTAGACCTAAAATTTTCCAGTCACTTTATGTCATGATTAAAGATGGTTCAAGAGATGATAAGGGTTTAGGATGTATTTTTAAGTCATATGTAATGTTTCAAGGGTATTTCATACCCCCTCTAGTCTGTACAAGTGCCCAAATATGTTTCATGTTATGTTAAAGGTCAGTAAGTCATTTTTCAAACTCTTTTATAGATCTAGCATGTGTAAATGGTCAAAATCAATTTAAAATCCCAAAAGGGTGAAAAATATGTAGATAGGTATTTTAAAATGAGTTATGAAGAATTTTATAATATGAGGTTGGAAGACAGGTCATGATAAATTGGTTTCAAATGTAGAAAATTAGTTACAATTGAGTTTCAAAGCTTAAAAGAGTCTTGTCATCCATTTGTACAGATAAATAAGACTAATTTTTAGGTGAAAATGATTTGGGAGATGCCTCCTCATCTTTCCAAAGTTAAATACATGTTCGGAATTTAGAATAGGTCCGCTCAAGGCATAAAATGCTTCCTTTCCTCCATCATTCCCTTGATAAGCTCACAATGACCAACTTTACATGCTTGGTTCATACAACACAGAGATATTTGGAACTTGAGACATTTTATAGAGGATGAGGTATTAATTTCCTTGAAATCCATGGCTATAGTTGTCAGATTGGTGTCCCCTCATTTATGAACAATATTTAAGAAGGTAGGGTGGTCTTAAACCCTATTTAAACCCTATAGGCTCAATTTTGGGCACTTCCAATGAAAATATGAACTCTTTGGTGATAAAAAAAGGTTGATAAAGTATTTTTAGGCCTTAAAAAATCCCCTCAAATTAGATTCCACCTTTTTTTGACACGTGTGGCAATGGAGAGTGAACAAAACCTCATTTTTCTAAGCACAAGCCTAAATGAAGTTACAAGCAATTTTATTGAGGTTTTTATGATGTCTCAGATGTGGATGGTTTATATTAATGAACATATATTTTCTTAAATGTATTAAAAAAATAAATTCACAAGTGTAAGAACCCTTGACCTTGAGTCTTTTCACTTAAGTTAAACCAATTTACATACACAGGTCTGTCACTAAAACATGTCTTTAATGAGAAAATGAAGGAAACTAGTGAAGTGAAAGTGGTTTTATAAGGACCAAAAGATCATAATATACCTATATAAGAGATTAAAAAGTTTGGAAACCTCATCACCAACTTTTCAAGGCAACCCTACTGTCATCCTAAGCCACATACTATGTATATGTCTGCTAAAGTCAGAGGTGAATTAAAGAGGTAAAAAATGTTGCATTGATAGTGTGGTATGAGGGTAACACACTAACGAGGTAGGTCATGAGAATATGAATATTTTATTAAGTGTTAGGATGGACCAAAATCCATGTATAAATAATATCCAAATTATAAAAGGTAGACCTATAGGTTTGTAGACTTGTAGGTCTCCTTTTTCATATTAAATGCAATGAACATATGCATTAGAAATGAGAATCAAAGGTTAAATGAAACATGAAAACTATGGGAAATAATTTTGTGAATGTGATTTAAGTTGAATGAATGGAATATAGTGAGTCAAAAACTCACTTTTAAACTCTAACAAATCAATCTTGATGCCTATAATCATACTAGAATAAGTGCATACATGCCTGTATGAAAACATGAGAAAGAAGATGCAATGTGTGCATTGGAGTTGAGGTATAAATGAAGAATAAATATGTATAAAGTTATGAATATGATTTTAATAGTGATTGGTATAAATTTAAAAGATAAACAATCCCTAAGTTGAATCTATTCCTATGCTTGATAGAGATATCATGCCTCCATGCCTAATAGAGATTGCTCACACTTGCTCATAAAAAATGGATGATTTGTGAAAATGTTCTATTAGATATGAGAAATTTTGATAAATACCCATATAAAGTTTTAAATATCCTAGATATGGGCTCCAATAGGATTTAAACTCAAAAAAATTGAGAGGAAATGACTCATAACAAGCTTTTAGGGTTAGACTTTATAGTTGCCTCATAAACCCTCAATACATGAAGTAATTGGTTGAAAAGATTATGGATGGGAATAAAATTTAGGGCTAATATAAAAGAAGGAATATATTATACATATCTAAAAAAGGTGTTCAAACTATTATAAATCATCCTATAGTATTTTTCTTAAAATACCTCTCTCAAGTTCATTGTCAGGCTTGTATTGCCCAAGAAGACTCCTTTATCCACATGTGAACTATCTTAAGAAAGTGAATGGCACAAATTAAAATTTGGATATGTTTTTTAACTATTCATAATCCATTCATATGGCACTAGTTATTTTATTGAAGACTTGCATGCTATAAACTAGTGCTAAGAGCACAAGGTACTCACAAACTGCCTAAGTGAGCCTGAGAAAATCCTAATATTTTTTCATATATTGCATGAGGATATGCATGGTGGTTCAATATATTAGGCATAATATACCATCCCAATTCAATACTGATCCATAGAATTTGGATGTTCATCAAGGGCCTGATCTATATGAACAATCCTTAAGGATCTATGACACTCACTAGATGCTAAGATACCAACATATGACCCAATGACTGAGAAAACTTACCAAATGATTTGATATTACTTTAAATTACTATGTAAACATTGGGATGACATTAATCACCTCGTGGAAATCTTATAAAACACTTTATTAGCACATGTGAATGTACATTTATAGAATTGGCTTAAAATTATGGTTGTAGGCTTAATGGTGAGTGCGTAGGGTGGTGGAAAGCTTAAAAATCAGGTAGGGATGTTTTCTAGGCCTAGGAAGAGGTCCTATAACACATATTAACCTTTAAAATTTTAATTAGTATGGTATATGATCTTTTAAAGTCACCAAGTTGGGTCAAATAAGACATGACTACACTTTTTATTATATAAGAAACCTAGCTACAGACCTTTTGAGTGCTCTTAGAGAGTTTATCCTCAAGATATTGAGTTTTCATATAATATTTTAGGCCTCAAAAGATCATGATAAATAATTTTAACTCATTAAATTCTTTAGATACCACTCCAATTACCTCTTTGACATGGAAAAGCACCTTGGCTAGGGTTTTGACCATTTCTTAGTTCACCCATTCATATAAGGTTTTAGAACCCAAATTTGACATGGAACATGGTCAGGGAGTATTGAAAGTGAATAAAACATTTATTTTTATTTTCACTTTTTTTTGAATTGATTAGATCCAAAACTCAATTTCTAGGCCTAGACGCCTTATTGAGGCCTAATTATAGAGAGAAAATAGGTGGATAAGTGTACTTGAAATTGATGTTAGGTCATGAAATTTTGAGAAAAGATATAAGAGAATACTAGGTACTAAAATCCATGATTATTTTTCTAAGATCATCTATATATTGTGCTTCACAAGGAGCTTTGTGTGTTTTGAGGGATACAAGGAATTAAAGGTAGGTATGAGCTAGAGGTGTAAAATGAAGTCTTTTAGAGTGTTTGATGCATCCACAGGGTTTGAGAAAATATTGTTAAGAATGAGAGATGAATTTAATAAGGATAGAGTTCATTCATGAATATGAAATCAATATTTAAGTCTTTAGAGCAAAGGGAGGCATAATGAGACCAATAGATTTCAAGACACCTAAGGAGTAATAATCATCACTACAATATCAATATAAGGAGGTTTATAAACTCATGAAAAGTATTAAGAAAAAGGGAATAAATAAATATAATATGACTTGATGATAAATAATTCCACTTTACACTTTCTAATCCAAGAAGGGGGTAGTTTGAAGAGGAAGCATGAGGTGTGAAGCAAAGGGAGAAACTCCTATGCTATTTCCAAGATGATGCATCTTCAAGAAAGCAACACATATCCTTGAATATATTATGATATTGTTCCATAATTCTCTTCTTAATTTTAACTCTTTATTGATACTTATCAATGACTCTCTCCTATTCCTCTTTTCTCTCTCCTATTCTCATTCTCTATAAATACAACCTTGTTTGGCTTTGTATGGATCTTTTTGTTGGGTATGTTGAAGCCCTACTCAACTAAACACTTTTACTATGCCTTTGGATAATGAATTAAGATGATTATTACCTCCTCACATGCTTTCAACTAGTGTACTTGTGTGATTGTTGATGAATGCTAGTAGTAGTGATTGTACTCTCTTATATTTATCCTTACTTATCCATTTATAAAAGGATTGTCTTCTTGCAGGTCACATGCCAAGTTTTATGTAGTTTTTCATAGCTTGAAAGTGTATTTAAAATCATTATTTCCTTGTTTATACCTCTTGACTAACCCTCTCATTCAATACATTCTCAAATACCTCTATGTTGAAACACTCATGCTTGAAGGTCCTTGTTTGATAAGTGTAATTAGATTCAAGCCTAATCTTTATTCTTAGTGCATGATAGTCAAGTGGAGGGTGTTTGATTTGGTGTATCACCTCCTTAGATAGGTTTATTTCATGTCTTTTATCTCCATTTTACTTTTCATTAAAGTTAGTAGTATATCCTAATTAATACATCAAGGGGATCTATCCCTATAATCTAGAGGTTTGGTTCACCTAAAGGTCACCCACAACCTAAAATAAGAGCCATTGGATAGATAAAGTTGAAGGGATTGAAAGAAAATCTCAAGGGTGCAAATTTGACCTTTAAAAATTTCCATGTTGTGTAGAGGTCCAATAGGTTAAACTTTTCTATATTCCATAAGGCTTAAAGTGAAAGGACTATAACTCAACATAGGTCACCCATCTCAAAATGCATTGGGTATTTCATCCTTATCATCTTGTTATCAATCCTTTAATCAATATCACAAGGTTTTTTAGTCTTAACATACCATATCATTTTATCTATCTATTTTTGGCCTTTCAGCACACATTCCAACAAATTATGTAGTAAATTGGTGATATTTTACAAAATTTGTTCATTATGTAGCATACTAAGTAATTTCATTAAATTTTTTAGGGTGGTGACAACACCATCTTGTCACATAATGTGAATTATCTATGCATCCATAGCCACAATATCATCTTTGGTAGTTTTCTATTGGTAGATTATTTTCAAAATTTGTGCAACTTCTTGTATTAGTTGTTTATCTATGGTTAGTTTGGATATTTTCTTATCAAACCTTTCTTATCTCATGATCTTGTGGCATCTCTAGAGGTTGTAATCCTTGTTATGTATGTCATGGTTGTGTGATTCCTTGTATAAAAGAATATTCTATGGTTTGTGCATTGATTAGATTCACATTCCTTATTACCTTATTTATTCATTATTTTCCCAAAACTAGATAGGCCTCTATGTCATGTTGATTTGAAACTCTAGAATAGGCACAGTAAGATTGTCATTGAGGATTTGATGGAAAATTACTTTGTACATGATTAAATTCTCCACAAAATTAGCACTGAATATGAGGTCACTAGGAATTATTTCCCCTACCTCCTTACACACCACCTTAGTATCCTTCCCTATATCCTCCTTTGTTTGCTTGGAATCCACAACCATTTTAATATTGTGGCCCAAAGCTCCTCAAGTCCTGTTATTAATTACACACATTTTTTTAGGATATAATACCCACCATATTGGTATTGAAGAAGTTATGGTGCCTATTTTTTTATTGTTTTTGGGGAATCAAAAAATTCCATTGAGAGAAAGATTGGTATTGTATTATTGGAGGTGTCTAGTTCTAAGATGGAGTTGTACAAGCCTGAGATCATGGTCTAAAAATAACCATACCTATAGGTTTATATTGTGCACCCATTTATGTTTCATATTTTATGATAACTTCTAGACTAGGAATTATTTTAGTCATAATAGTTGTTTACTACACAATGACCACAAACACATTCTTTGTAATATCCTCTTTTATTTCTTAGAGAGATATACAATTTTTTTCATAATGATTAAGTGGCTTGTAGAAGCTAAAATATAGAGTTTTATTATTTGTAACATAATTTTTTAGGAGATGACAGTGATATGTCACATGTCTTACCACTCTACATATTTTATAGAGTTTTGTTTTGATTCTTGGGCACTCATTCTTTTGATGCCCTTCCGTACCACACTTTATACACCATAGACCATAATTAGAATTGTATCCTTCCTCTTGATACTGATCCATCCTTAGTAGGAGTGTCTTTAGAGTTTTCTCTATTTTTGAAGTTGAAGTTGAAGTATCACCATATTCTTTGCTTTGTTTGACCCTAATCATAACTACTCTTACATCTATATTGGTGTTGAATTATGTCTGAGTGATGGCAAACCATATTATTATTCATAGTAACTCTAACAACCAAGCCATTTTATCTTTATATTATAGAATAAAATCCACTTTATTCATCACATTATATAATCTATGATCATATTCAAAGATGGTCTCTTTTGATCCCTATCAAATTTCTTTAAAATCTTGTATAGTTTGACTAGAACATTTCTTAATCTTAAATTATATAGTAAGCATGTCCTTCACCTATTTCATATCAACTTGACTAAAATATCTATGGAATATGAATTATAACATGTAAACACATAAAAATCCAATTAGTTCACACTTATTTATCACATCATCAATAAATATTTTGGCCTACCACTTCATGTTACAGGTGAGCAAGTATTGTTTTAGGTCTATAGACCCATCATAGGGTGACATATTGATAAAGGATCCTAATAAAACTCCAATAATGTTGTTTCTAATAGATATATTAGTTGGTTTTTAAACAAATGGTATCTAAATTTTTTGTGTAATTAAGGGGAATACATGAGGTTTTTGTGCCTACTATGTCCCTGCTCATTATGGTGATGAAGTAGTCTCTAATGTATCCTTGTCCTCTTCATATTCTTCCAATATCTCAATTGTTATAAGGAACTCCCTTAATTGTGTAAGAATTATGGGATCTATCTTTGTCAATGCTAATTATTTTATATTATTCTATTGTTTTCCAAGAAAATTACATGCAACTTCATGATGTGCCACCTTTTATGTGTTGATACCTTTATGGTGAATCACTATTATGAGTGGCGCTCTTTAATCATCATCTTCCAAAGTGGTATTTAAATTAATATGATTATAAAAAATTAGGTTTGGGGGATGTGTGCTCCCAAGGTGAATGATTTGTACCTCCAACAACATATTTCTTAGAGCTTAAACATGTGATATGTTTTGTGACTATATGACAATCATATTTATTATCCATGTAATACTCTTATGTATGTCTATGAACTCTTAAATACCTAATATACTTCTATAATTTTTTATTCCTCTTTCTCTCTTGATCGATCTTCCTCATCCTCATGTTATCTATCTAAACTAAGCTCAAGCTCCTTAATCTTCCTCTCATCACCTATATCTTCTTCCCTTATCTCCTTCTCATTGTTGTCTTATATACTACTATAAATCCTTCTATTAACAAATTATTGGGTCTCTCTCTATTTATTCCATTGTCAGTTGTCACATATCTCTTTCTAACTCTAAATTCCTCTTCCAATTTTTCTCCTCTTGGTTCTCCATTTAAGACTCAGGTTCAAACTCCAACTTTATTTTCTCACCATTTATCCTTTTATCACATACATCCCCATGGATCATAAAGTGATTACTCCATTATGAATAGAATAGGTACCATGGCCTTTTCTATAGCCAAAATCTTGATTAATAAAGGGATTTATTTCAAAAAATTCCTCTGATCTTCCTAATTAATAAATCCTTTATTGTTTTAAACACTATATACCATTGTAATATGAACTCATATATGTATCTATATATAGTAATAATTATCTAGTGATTGATCACATGAGTCCAAATATTATACATGTTTTATAGCCACTCTATCTTCTCTTCATTCCAATCAATAACATCTATATCTCTAAATTAGAAAAAATGATATTCCAATTAGGCTAGACAAATAGCTAATAGTCTAGGTAGTTCACACCAAAATATTTCCTAAGTCTCACCATAGATATGTTATTGTATTTTTTATCTCATGGTACATCTTATCCTCTATGATTCCTCCTTTACAAATTTATGAACGTTTTATTTCAAAAAATTTCCACTTCTCTTGATTGGGTAATCATCACAACATCTCCTTAGCCAATGGTGTTTCACACTCACCACACCATTATTAGCAGAGGTTCTTGATGATTCATCAAAACACGATAATTATAGGGATAAATATGTTAATCAAATTAGGAAATAAGAGAAAACATAGATAGTCAAAGGGATAGAATACATCTAAAAGGCAATGTAGATTATAATCTTAAGAAGCTATAATAATCACACTGGTAAAGCTTAACTATGCATGAAGTAGAGAATAATTAAAAAACTATAGAAAGAATCCAATTACATATATCTAATTTTCCAAATCAATAAATAAATATAGAGAGAAAACCATAGGAAACTTAACTCAATATCCACTATAGAAATGATAAAAACATAGAGCAATAATTATAGATAGATCCTTGTATTACAATGAATCCACCATACTTTTAGAACTATCTAATGATTACAATAAGTCTAAACCTAATATTACATTTAGGAAAACATATATAGATGTTAATCTGGGATTTTTTATAGCTTCCTTGAGTTATTCCTTGAGAAAATATGTTGGAAACACAATTAGAATAACTATGTAAATTAAAGCCAATGTGATATATATTTGTCACATACAACCAAAAATATAGTTTTGTGCTCATATTTAGCCACTAAAAATCAAGACATGACCAATTTAGATACACTAAACCTAAAAAAGGGATACATTATTGAACAACACCAAAGGATAGGTTTACACATCCTCTAGATAAATTGCATTATGTAATAACCCTATTTAAGGTCTACAATACATAAAATAAATATAGTTTAGTGATCACTAAATCTTGTGGCACAAAAAGGGATATTTAGATAAAAAAATAAAATATGCAAAGAGAAATCTACTTAAGTCAATGTAAAGTTAAACTAAATAATAAAACATTTTAATCCTATTACCTTGTGCAATATCTATCTGCGAAATGAAAGAGTAAAAGTTAGGAATACTTACCTTGGATTTAACCTATTGTGCCTCAATCACTCCCTTGGATAATGGTACTTTAAAAGAGGATGTTGTGTCTTTGTAAAGATCACACTATAAAAATTAGATTCAATCTAAAATATTCCCACTTTGCATCCAATACTTTCTCATAAGATAAGATTATTTCCTTCCAAGGTAAAACCCTAAGCAATGACTCCAAAAGTGTAGTAATAGCAAAATTACAAGTAATAATAATGTGAGAATGAATGTTCCTCTCTCTAAAATTGAAGTGAATGGGGGTATTTATATCTAATAATCAAACCTAAAACCTCATAGGAATTTATCCAACAAGATTGAATGGCTTGATCTTGTTAGGTAGGAAAGATAGCCATTAGATCTAGAATTATGTTAGCCAAGTTGATTTAGTTTTGTAATGTGCACTCAGTTCTTAACAAGATTGACCTGGATAACACAGTATAGAAATGAATTAAATGGGTGTATGATTAGTCAATAATTATTTATAAATGTGAATTGATTAGAGGACTAGATAAATGGATTTTAATTGCTTATGGAGTTTGATAAAACTAACTTGTAGTGGTTTTAGGTAAAGGTATAGGGACCGACAATCTTGAGAAGCATAAAAGGTATGCTTACCCCTTTTCCAGTGCACCTTTGAAGGCATTCACTTAGAGAGATTGAAACTTGACAAGTTTTTACAAGAGATAAAGTGTTAGTAAATAATAAAATTTAAAAATATTATGTGTATGCACTCTGAAATCATTTATTCTCCTACATTATACCTCTTATTTGTGATAGATAAGAGGTCTTGATTTGTCCTTCAAGAGATAAGGTCCCTATCCTATGTGAAGGTGTATGTGAGCACAAATTTCATTATGAATGAGTCCTTATCAAATTATAGCTAGATATTTGGGTCCCCATGATAGACCATTTTTATTCTCTATGAACTTGGAGCCTCAATAGGACCCATCCATCCTTGTCTGACCATGGTCCATAATATAGTATAAGATGAGGCAGCAAGATTAGTGGAAATTGATATGGAATTTGGAGGCATGGGTGGAATAGGCTAGGATGAAGGTAGAGGAATAAATGGAAAAAGGGTCTAGGAGGTGGCATGGGAAAGAATGGAGGAAATATTAAATAGGGAGCCCAAGGGAATAGGTGAGACCTAAGTTGGCTTGGAAACTACATGTTCAACCTGAAGGAGGATATTATTTGGTTAAGTTTAAATAATTAAGATCCTAATGTGATTTATAGGGGAAATAAGAAGGAGATATAGATGTAACTAGAGGTTGAGAGGATGGCTAAGGTGTAATCAACCTTGGCCACTTATCAACCTTATAATTAGATCTCACCTATATTATTGTTAAATTTAAAGGGAAGGTCCTAAGTGGAACCTATTGAGACATTATACTAACTATTGGAATAATTATATTGATGGAAGTTATAGGAGTAGAGGATATAATAGTCATAGGATCAAGTGATGTTGTTGGGTAAATTATAACTATAGGTACCATCAAAAATGCAAGATAAATTGGGATTTAGGATCTACTAGGAGATGAGACAACCTATGGGGATGGGAAAAGAGTTAATAATGGTGTAAATCATGCCATTGGGGTTGAACATGGACACAATCAGGCTATAGGATGCCTAAGAGGAACTAGGGAACTAGGGATACCAACTATAGTTGAAGCAATAGGAAAGGAAGGGAACTGGGCACTCATCACCATAAAGATAAAGGGATGTATGAAAGGTGTGGGTCATGATAGAATGGATAAACCTAAGCATATATAAAGGGTATATAGGAAAAACCAATAATTAGGGAAGGTACCTTAGGGGAAGCCACATGCTGGTCCCTAATGGGAATGGACACTGGACTAATTTCAAAGTGTAGTGCATGAGTAGTCAATGGATGGATTACCTCAAGAATATATGAGGTAATAATTAATGTAAATTCAGGTGGAGTAATGGAATAAATTAGGTCTCTTTATCATATTTACAATGTGGGCTTATTTATAGTCATTGGTGCCTTAACAACTAGATTTTATGAATCCTACTATTAAGGGGCTAGTTACTCTAGATGTAGATATGGAAGATTAGACATTTCCTTGAGCACATGTAGAGTTTAATATTGGGACCTTTGGTGGGAGATACTTATAATTTTATAATCACCTCTACATCATTCATCAGGTTGAGGTGAATTGTGTCATTTTGATAACCCTCATCGTGATATGTGGTGTTGAGTCACATTTACTATTTATCCACATGAGTATGAATCATACCATGAGGATCCAAATATTTTTCCTTAGCCTTACACATTTTGAATGAGTCTCTATGTTAGGTTATTTTTTGTATCACCTAAATTTTTTTATATTTGTGGTAGCCAATGATCATAAGGAGTGTTGGATAGGACTTGTGTATTCAACCAAGGTATAAATCTAAGATGTTGTTGGCTAATTTTCATGTTATTTCTTGCTCTACATGCTGGTGTATGATTGTGTATGGTATAAACACATGGGGCCATAGAATACCCACACAATGAGGTATAAGTTGTCACAATTGTCTTGGATGTGATTCCATAAAGGGTGAATGTAGAATTTTTAAAACACTACATGCACCATAAAACCCATTGGTACCCACAAAGGGAATGATGTGTGCTTAAAGTCTAGGATGGTACAAAAATCATCCATGATGTAGACACCATTATAAATTACCTTTAGCATATACATTAGCTTATCAATTTATGTTGAATGTGATGATGCTCCCCAAATATAGGACTTCATCTCTATTTATGATGATGTTGAGGAGGGAAACCAAAAACTTATTACATGCACTACATCACTTGCCTATATAATTAATTCAATAACAACATACTAGTGTGCATTCCTTCATGAAATTTATTGATAATGTATGCATAAATTTCCCCCTTATTGACCCACATGTTTATGTCCTTAATCCATTCCTTGATGACCTCATACATGTTGTGGGTATCTTCCCAAACATCTACATGCTACTTGTGAGATATTGTTTATTACAAGAGGTTTCAGTATTACTTAAATGAAAGATTATGGATATTACTTAAATGCAAGATTGTGGATATTTATGAATTTAAACTACACTCAGAATAGATTAGTATATTATTAAAGATTTTTTCACATGGGAATACTTATTGTTTGGTCATAACCTTGTGTAATACAAATCCTTGATAGTGGCAAGGTCATCTACACACTAGATATCATATTCATTAGATTCATCATCAGTGTCAAGTCTATATATGTCCTTGATTATTTTAAAAATATAATTATAATGTTTAAATAAAGTGACACTTTAAATATAGTGGTAACCTAAAACTCTAGCTCTTGTCTGGGATTATAAGTAGAGGTAGCCATTGTTAGACTATGTGATCTTCTTGGAATAGAATTTAGTGAAGGATATTTTATGTGCTTTAGAGAGAACTAAATGAAAAGAGATATTAATGATCAATAAGTGTATAATTGATAAAAATAAACTAGATATCAATGTGAACTTATAGGTTTCTATGATATTTTACATAGTAATGATTTTAGTGGTCTCACATTACAATAAATACACTTTGAGTTGATGCCATGATCTCAAGTTAGTCATTTCCTAATTTGGCACTAATTAAATATTTTGTAAATAATACACATTTATATTTTTCATGGAGATGGGAATAATCTAATTTTTGGATCAGGATTTACATTATACAAGTCAATAAACATGAGGAGCATGTTAGGCACATGCCTAGTTTAGCCCTTGTGGCATTGCGAACTATTCACAATTTTACCACCATTGGTCAAAGTTACTTATGTACAGGTTTAAAAGACTATATTCATGTGTTAAAGGTATAAAAAATATAATAAAACCTTCATCATACAAAAATAATTCTCATAAACAACTCACAAGTCCAAATTTTGATAGAGCTTTCTTTTATTCCTCTAACTAGTTATTTTGTAAACTAGTGAAGGCAATTTTTAGATGCTTGGTACATGAAGGTGAAGAAGAGTTAGATAAAATGGTATTAGATAGATTTTTTTAACCCTATAATATAAATATTAATTCATTTTTTTTAGGTTAATTTTTCTTAAATTTATGAATAATTGTGAAAAAGAACATGTACTCTAAAACCCTTCTTAAACCCTCATTTGCTTGGTTTTAAGGGGTATGTTTGAATTTTTGAGTTATTTGTTTCAAAATAAATGTGGTGTGAGATATTATTTGGAGTATAAGACATTTATAAACATTAATGAATCAAAATTTTATGGAAAATTATGGATAAAGGCATAGGATCAAAAATTAGGGTTTTAAGAAAGCAAGAGAGATAGTAAAAAAAATCAAGTTTTGAGTAGTTTAAGTGATTGTTTGAGCACATATAATTATTTTAATGACAATATGGGTTATGAAAGTTAATAATTAAAAAATAATTTTGTATTTTTTCCTCATAAAACTAAATAAAATTGTAAAACATAGACTTATAGGCGTTCAAAAATAAAATTGGGCAAGCTAATCAACACCAAAACATGCATATTTTTGAATGAAAACTATTGAAATTTTATATGGGGGTATTTTTTGATGTAAATTAATGTTTAAAAGTGTTTTAAAATCTTTAATTTACCTTATGAGAGATAAAATACTAATATACAGGTCTGATCATTAAGGGAATGAAGGTTTCTTCACTTTTTTGCTCACAAATAGAGTTAGAAATGGGTGTTTCAGGTCCCTCCAATGGAAAAAAATAATTTGAGAGTGTGAATAATTAATTTAAAGGTATAAATAAATTATAATTAACTTAAAAAAATATTAAATAGGTTTATTTAATTGAAAAACATCTCTAGGTCATCCCCAGGGTAACAAGTAAACACTTTTTTGTGAATTTTTCTTAGGGAGTTTGGTGAAGATTTTTGGAGATTTTAAAACTTTTCCAACTATAAAAAATTTATAAAAACAAAAAAATCATATGAGAAGTGTTTGTTTAGGCTTGGAACTCAGTTTAGACCCCCTAATCTAAATCATGGTTTCTTGAGAACAAGAGAGCGTATAAGAGCATAAAATGGTGTTTTTGGAGTTGTACATGGAGTTTGGAACTAAAATTTTGTTATAAGGTCTGTGGAACCATATTAATTATGTTAAAATAATATTTTTCGTCATTATATATTCTAATTATGAATATAGATCAAGTTTCTATCTCTCATAGTGCATTCAAGAAGCTTGTCAAAGTTGTACAAGATAAGTATATGGAAGAAGAACCAATTTGGAAAGTTATTAAATTATATTAAAGTGAATAATTATAAATAATATTTAATGGATAATTAAACATCCAAATTATCCAATATATATAACTATGGTTCCCAATTTTGAGATAAATTTAGCAATTACAGGTCAACAACAAGAAGTCTTCAATTAGCCATAGAAAAATGGAGTTCAAAACATGCAAACAAAACATGCAAAAGTAGAGAAGTTTAGTTTGAGTTTTAGTAAATATTTAAAGACATATTTTCATGAAAAATAATCCTTATAACATAATCATGAAATATATCTCTTACTATGGCCCCTTTTAGGCTATTTTTATAAGAGACACGAGGCCAAACATGCATGCAAGATAACTGAAATTGAACTCCAGGTGTGAAGTCAAGATAAGTCTAGTCAAATAACGATGAAAGTGAAGGTAATTGAAGTATAAATTTAAGATTCATGAAATACCAAGAGGATATAACTGAAAGATCAAAAATATTTAACTAAAGAAGATCAAAAGTTGCATGCAAGATCAGAGGGAGTTAACTCAAGATTCAAGATGCATGAATAGCTATTTAGCTTGTAAACTCTCCCTCTCTCCCATAGCATGAAATTTTCCAAGAAATAAGGTTTAAAATACAATATTTTACATTTTAATTTTGTGAAATTAAAATTGGAGTTCAATTTTGAGTTGGAGTTACAATGGAGTTAACTTAACTAGAATGTGGAACTCTTTCTTATTTTTGGAGCTGATTGTCTTCTATATCTTCTTATCTTATAGATGTATTCTATTTTGGATAAGGATTATGATAATATTATGATTTTATATTATTTAAAATCTACCAAAATTTGTAATACTTCACCTTTTAAGCAAGACGAGCTAAATTTTTCCTCCATCTTCAAGTTGTTCATGAAACGTGTTCTTAACTCATTGATAGAACTTAGTGAATGATTGTTTTTACTATGTTTATGTTTGAATATCTCACCTTTATGTAGAAAATTATAATTATTTAAGTTTATATAAAGTGTCTAAGTTTTATTTATACCTAATTTGGAAGTGAATTCAACCATTGTTCATTCCTCCCAAGCTAGTGTGAGTGTTAGCTAAGACCTCTGTATGAAATAATTATGCAAGAGTCACTGTATGAAGATGAAGTGAATATGTGAAGGTTATTAATATTAAAAAATGTGTCAAGTATATATATAATTGACTTTAATATTTTTTTATCACCATAATTTTTAGTTTTTATTTCCAATTTTTAGCTTTAGCATAACTCCTACCCTTTTCCTAGTTAATAAAACACATAATTATATAGTTTAAATAGAAGTAGGTGAGTATACCAAAGGGAAATATAGCTCAAATAATCTTAATGGAACCACTAGTGTTTATCAAGGGGTACATAGGGTACTTAAACAAACACTTAGAAGGCTATAAGGCTCAAGGCTTTTATGGGCTACTAGAGATCTATAGAGGCTATTCAGTTTGTTAACTTGCACCAAGCTATATAAAGACTCGTAAAATAGGTTAGGGATAGTTTGATAAAAAAAATAAAGGATGAAAGTATATATATTGGATATAAAAATAGTAAATCAAGAAAATAAGACTAGAAATATACTTTCATACAAATTAAAAAAATGATAATGCTAAATAAAGAGAGATATCAAGTAATACATACAATGAGAAGAAAAGGCACTTTCAGACCAAATGAAATAAATTTTAGAAAGTAAATACATTTTAAAGCAAGGGTTTAAGAGAATGAATAATATAATTCTATCCTAACTCTTTATCTTAAGCACTATTGTTCCCTAATAGTGTAACTTTATGGTTTATCAAGAGAGGAAATTGTTTAAGCAAATACATAGACCATTTTGAGCAATTAAGATTCTATTATGTAATGATAAATGTTATAAAAGAAAGAATGATATGTAATGGAAGATATTTAAATAAATTAAAGATATTATTAACCACATAAAAATTAAAAAACTTCAAAATCTATCTTAGATAATGCCCTAAACAAGCCAAATCACTAAAAAAATCAAAACCTAGCATATATACTACTGAAAAAAATTAGGAATTTCACTTTGCATAGTAAATTGATCTCATATAAAACTCAAAGGTGTTGTTAATGATTTATACCAGCCAATTATCCAAGCTAGGAAGAAGTGAAGGAGGAGGATCAGGCTGTGTGTGAGCTAAGTCTAAACTAGGAGCCAAAAGTAGTGGAGAAGGTGAAGGATAAGCTACCAACTATGAGAGAGCCAATGTAAGGAGCATAATAATAGGTGAAATGGAGTATTTAATGGGATAAGATCAACCAATAATATTCAATAACATTTTAGGGAGTAATGTGAATCACCAAGATGAACTATAGAGCAGTAGGGCATCCCCTATCACAATGAAATGTAAGTGTGCCAGGAATGAACTAGGTGAGATTCAAGAAGGCACCAAAGATTTAAGAGTGATGATCAAGAGATAATATTAGATAAAAAATAGAAGAAAGAGAGAGATAGAGGAAAATTAATGAATAATCATCATATAAGGCAACCCTAATCCACCAAAGGCTAAAAAGTGATCGTTTCTAACCATTTAGGCCAAACTAGCCCCTTTTTTACACATTCTACTCAGGCCCTAGCTAAGGACACAAATTTTATGAAGGAAACATGTGGCCTAGGCCATGGGTTTCCTCGATAATCTATGATCTATTTTAGAAGGCCATTATGGGTGGTCAATATACCTCTAGAAGGGCCCCAAAAGGCATTTAAAGGGATTGTCTATGTGTAAAAGAGTAGTAAGATGCTAAGGATGTATGGCATGGGAAAGGTACATACAAGTGGAAAATATTTGAAAATAAGATAAATAGGGTCAGTAGTCTTCACATGAGCTAATGTGTAATCATAGGGAGGAATAGGGTCATGAGAAGTATGATTACATATGCCCTCAAGGTATAAATATTTAATGTTCAAATGAATAAGGAGTGTTAGTACTTGGAAGCCACACAAAATAAAATTAAAGAATTGAAAAGATGAAAGAGAACATTACCTACATTTACCAGATAAAGATGATGATGGAAGAAGTCCATGATGTGATCCATGGGTGAGAGTGCAAATGATGCATAATCCAAATCCACCTCTAGATTTAGCTCTATCACTTAAAAAGAAGGGAAAAAAGTGATATCAAATCAAAATATAAAATCTAGAATGATATTCACTAGGGTGTCAGCCCTACTATTCTCCCTACAAGGGATATGGGTGACCTATATGTCCTCAAAGAAGGAGAACAAATTGCACACCACCTCAAATAGAGGGAACAAATTAGAGATAAGGATGGCCTAGGAACCAATGAGTTAAGACAAAAATAAGAGTGATTCAAAGAATAAATTCACATAGCATGCACCTAAACCATGAGCATCAATTAAGGCATCAATGATTATATGATACTCGATGATGTTATTCATGTCACTGGTAAGGAATAAACTAGTTATAATAAGATCATGGCCCCATAGATCATCGATACCAAATCAACAATAGTCGGTCATATGTTCCAAAACTACTACCATCTATATGAATCACCACTAAAAGGTGTACCATGATGGGGGCTGAGGATGTAGAACTAACAACTGTGGAAAGGTGATCTTAAAGTAAGGTAGGATAAGTGAGTTGCATAAGGGAAATAGATAATGAAACCAAGTTGAAAACAAAGTGGTTGACTAATGTTGAATGATAAGAGGTAATAAGGGAAAGTGGAGGGGAGTTCATAGAAGATGAAGACTACTCAATAAGACCAAAGCAAGTCTTGAACTACTACAACTAGTTAATGACCCTACCTACAACCATGATGACAAAGAAAAAATTGGATTTAGAATAGATCGACTATAAAAAGAATATAAATGACTAACTAAAATAATCATGGAAATAAAATTCTATCCCTAGGTTCCCATGAGATAGGGCACCAACCTAAGAGGTCAACGGGGAGCCAGAAGGGGTCTTAAGGACCAAAATAGGGCTAGAGTAGACCCAAAGAAACCTCAAATTAAAAAATAGAGGCTATCAATGTGATCAAAATGGGACAAAAATCTTAAGATGGAGGTTTTATGGATAGGAATGCAATAAAGGTAAAAAACCCAAAAAGGGCCCATAAACAACAACAAAAAGGGCTAAAAATAGGAAAAAAGAGTGAAAAGTGAATCAATTTCACACTTATTTTTACTCTAAGAGATCTCAAGGAGCTCCCACCAACCACCAAAACCCAAAAAAAGAAAACAAGGATGTGAGAGTACACCAAAGGTGCACAAGATGGTCTGGGTAAGTCCTCTGGTCAAAATTTTGTCAAAATTTGTCCATTTTTTGGGTTTTGGAGGTTCAAAAGCCATTTTGACTGAATCCAAATAATTTGGTGGATGAATCAAATGGACCAACTAGTCAAAATGACTAGGAGGCTAAGGTAAACACACTAGGTCTAATGAGAGGTCAAATGGTGGTCTTAAGGAGAAATGGGAAGCCCTAGGGCATCCCAAGGGGCCATGCCCTAGGCTGAGGCCTTTCTAGGCAAAAATATAATCTTGGGCAGTACCAAGCCATGGAGGCCACAGCTTAGGCCATTACTAGGCTAAAATATTTCCCAAAAGTCTAAGGCTATTTCATGTAAATTCTATTTTATTTTCTAAGAAAAAAGTTGTAAAACTTAAAATAAGGGTAAGGTTAGTAGAACCTGGATTTGGTTTGCACACCATGATCTAGATGGTTGTAGATACTCCTCTTCATCTGGGGAGGAATGACCTAAAGGTAATAAAGCTCTAAATAAATGGTTTATTAGTTAGATATTAGGGTGGATTTCCTAGCATACTATATCCAAGAAGCACAAACTTCCTTGGAGGTTATCAATCCATGCTTTTAAACAATTAAGTTTTGAAAATGAAAGATAAATTACTTGCATAAATAATAAAATATACTAAAATAAAATATGAGAAGCATTTGGAAGAGATGAATTTGATTAATTATAGTAATAAATGATTGGATATTAATGCTAAATAAATCATACATGATTTATAAAATAGGGTGATGCTATGATCAGGTAGAAAGTCAAAAAGTGGGATTTGGTTAGGGTTTGATAGGCCAAATAAGCTTGCTATTATAATTGACACATAGTGACCATTAGAGGTTAGGTAAGACCATCGGTAGTTAGGTGACCATTGATGGTTACTATTAAATTTGGCTTAGGTAAAAAAAGTTTGTTTGGGAAGGTTGGAGAGAAGTCTTGGAGAGAAATGAAGGAATTAATTACTAAAAATAGATACTTAGCTTTATTGTTAGTCTGAAGAACATTGAGGTGAGTGGCTAAAAACTTATTATAGAGTTTAAAGTAATTTTGACATAGTGATGATAACTTGGCTGTTGATTGATGAGTAGTAACACTTTTGATTTCTATCATGGTCATTAGAAGTTAGAATAATACCTGCATAAGGAGCTCTGAAACACAAGATCTTGACCCTTCTTGATCTCCCCCTCTCACCTATTTATTTAGGAAAAAGGGAGTGGTGAAATAAGAGGTTCAAGAATAGGTTAAATAAGATATCTAATTTTAGCTTTAATATGCATTAATCATGTACATAGATCAAACAACTAAAAATAAAAAAGCAAGTTGTAGTTGAGTGGCAGTTAACCCTTAAGGTGGTTAAAGGTTAACCATTGGTGGTCAAGGTTAACCATCAATGATTAGGGGTTGTGTTAGGTTGTGGAGCTAAAATATTCACTGATGCAGACATTAGAGGAGGGTGCTGAGTGTCATAGTCACTGGCATCAGTCAGGCCAATCGACATCGGTCAGGTGGAGACAGGAAGCTACCGACAACGGTCAGAGATCGGTCAATATCAGTCACCCCTAGGCAAACAGGGACCGACGTTAGTCACCTGTGCGGTTCCAAACTATGAGTTCCATGGATAGTTTGTTAATGAATCGGTTGTTTGCATGAAGAAGGCTAATTTTAGTCTTGAGCTGTGGATCTAATTATTGTAATTAGATGTCTAATTATTATTTGCATGAGATCTATATAATAGACTCATGGGATGTATTGTAATTTATGATAGAGAGTAAGAGAGAAAACATTAGCTCCTTTTGTGTGTGAAGAGAGCATGGTGTGTTCCTCCTAGTGCCACAGTGCCAAGTGTGGGTACTGGTTTGGAGAATCAGAGGGGTTCTTCATGTATGTAGGATCTTGGTCAGCAGGTGTGCAAGGCCATGTTTGGAGATCTACATGGTAAGTAAGATCATTGATCTACAAGTGTATGTGTGTGCAAGGTCTAGGTTTGCAGGTGTGTAGAACTAGGTTGATTTGCAGGTGGCAATAGGATCAAGGTGACAACAACACAATAGGTAGTAATATCAGGTGGGATCTACTTGGAGTACGGTGTGTACTCAGTTATTGAGCAAAGAGGAAGGCAAGGTAGATCCTTCCATAAGTAAGATCATTTGAGTTGCAGGTTGTTGCAAGTTTAGGGGAGATCTATTTTGAGTATGTTGAGTACTTGGAGTGTGTGGAACACTTGTGGAGTGCGTGGAGCACTTGTGTACTAGTAGTAGTGGATACTAACTGGTTGGAGGTGAACACCAACTCTATGTTTGAGTTGTGTGTTGGGACCATAAGAGAGAGAGCTTTGAGGAAAGAATTACTGTACACTTGAGGTGTGGGAAGCCTCTAAGAGGTGTGAAGAAGAAGTGGCATCTTCTTTATTGTATTCTTTTCTAGATGAGTATTAATACAATTGGGTATTGTCTCTCATATTTTGTGTTGTTTTTGATTTCTAGTTGCTTGTTACTTTTGGTTAATTTCGCATATTCAGTTGCTTGTATTTGGTAATCAATGGTGCTTCCATGGGGTTCCTAACAGGTTGATCATCGGTGGTCAAAATAGAAAAGGTAAAATGATTAGGGTTAGTCATTTTGACTAGGTTTAAGAGTTAAAAGGAGGTGAAGTGGTCCCAAGGGGGTCTAAGGGTAATATAAGGGTTAACACAACATCTAGAACCATTATGTATGATTTTATATTGTCTATATTTTACCTCTTTTTGTTATATAGTTTGTATCAGTAAGCTAAAAAAACATAAGGTTGGTTTGAAGGTTTAGCTACCCCAAGTATGGGAGGTGTTCTCCCTCAAAATCAAAATTGATGAGGTAAAAAATAATCAGGTGAAGGTTTGATAAGTGGTAAACTGGGTGATAATGTTGGTTAGATTGGGAATTGAGGTACAAATAGGCACACAAAATGTAACTAAATGCAATATGACATATCGTGCATAGACTAGTTTAGAATAGTTGAGTGAGTTAGGTAAAAATAAGGTTGGTACTAGAAGGACAAGTGAAAAGTAGACCAAATGATTGTAATTAGGCATAACAGTTAGGTATTACTTGTAAACACAAGTCTCCTTAACAAATTCAGTGTATTTTTAGGTATCTAAGGTAGGAAGTGATCTTGAGAAGATATAATTGGGTTGGTACACAAAATTAGTGTGAGTTCAAGTTGTTCAAGATGGAAATTTAGTTTTAGTGGTCAAAGTGACCAAGGCAAGGTCATCATAAAACATGTGAAAGTAGGGCCAAAATGACCAATGTCAAGGTTATGTGGTTGGTTGAGTAGTTGGAGGACAATTAAGGTACTCCAATGGTATGTTATAGGTAAGGAAGTTGGTATAGGTTGGTAGTTGTGAAAAATTGTAAGTTGTAATGGAAAAAATGTTAGGATGTTGACTATTGATGGTCAGGGTTGACCATCGATGATCAGATGTCAGCCCTAAAAGGGTGAGTTTAAAAGTTAATTGAGGTTTATATTGCCTCATTTGAAAACTCATGGTGATTGAAGTTATGTTGAGATCATAAAATTGGTAGTGGTTAGTGAGTTATTGAGTTGAGTGTGTGAGGTTGATTGAGATTGGTTAGGTGAGGTTCAACCATCAAAGATGTAGAGAGGCCAAGGAAGAGTACGGGGCCAAGTAGTGGTAATTCCCAAATCTCCACCATGATGATGTTCATGAAATGAGGTAGGGGTGCAATGAAATTTGTAATTTATATATTTGAAATAAGTTGTTTGTTCATTTTATTATGGGTGGGTTAGACCAAGGGTTAGGGCTAGGTTTAGGGTTAGGGTTTTTGTAATTGGGTAGGTGGAGGTTTTGGTGATGAAAGTGGTAGAGGGGGTTAAAATGTTAGAGGGGTAGTGTAGGTAGGGAAGGGTAGAGTAGGGTTAGACAAGTTTGTAATTGATATTATGGATGTTTTGATAGATTTAGGATGTTAGAGTTAGGTTTGGTTTACTGGTAGTAACCATATAGTGATCATCAGTGGTCATTATCGACCATTATTGGTCAATAGGTGATCATTAAATGGCCATTATATGGACCACCAAAAATCAATATAAACCATCATCAATCAATATGAAATCATTGAGTGGCCCATGAATGGATCATTGGTAGTTGATGACCTAACCTTTGGTGGTTGATTATTTCTCAGTGATAGTTCTAAAAGGAACGGTCATCGATCAACACTTGACCATCAACAATCAGTGAATGATGTAACGTTTGGTTTAGAAATTAGGGTTTAGGTGAATTTAGAAAGGTTATATAAGTTAAGCATAAAAATAATAGTCTAAGGGTTTGTTTAGATAAGGGTTACAGTCAATAGTTATGTAGATGAGATAAGTTAGATTAGGTGAAAGTGATGGTAAGTCTCGGGTATAGGTTGGATTAGGTGTAGTTTTTGTATTTGAGATGAATAGGTTAATGGCAGGTGTAGGGATAACAAGTATAATTTATAGGAAAATTTTGATAAACTAGGTAAACTAAGGTATTATTATAATATTTTAGATGAGGGAGAAGATACAAATTCATGATAGGGTACCCTAGATACTTGATAAGGTACGCTAAGGCATGATCGATGTAGATTGGGATCATATGACCAAAGTGGGCCTAGGAGTCATTAAGTACTATCAACATGTACCTTGAGATGTAGAAATGTTAGTGGAACTCATCGAGAGATGGGATCTAGTCACTAACACATTCTTACTACTTACAAGTGAGATCACCATTTTATCAGAGGACATCTACCAAATAGTGTAACTACCCATGCAGGGTGAGCTAATATACCATATCAATAGTGATGAGAGAGACAAGCCAATGGATCACTTGTATGGAGAGGAACTTGTGTTCACAAGATGTAATTCTAGAGGTTTTCATTATACACCTCTGTATCAATTGGATAGGGATAGAAAATAGCTATTTATTATTATGATAATAGCTGTCACATGTTATGCTTTGCTCAATTCTAATAGTAGGAGATTTCCATATTTATTGCTGGGGGTTCTAGTAGAGTGTGGTTGGATCATATGATATTTTATTGATTACTGTTTTATTAGTTTATATCTATTGAGAGCTATGGGGATACCATGCCCATAAGAGATATGAGATTAACATTGGTTTCATACTACATTGCTGGGCATATAAGCACATTAGGGTACTGAGACCTAGGGGAATACCATACCATAGTTTTATTCATATGGATTTAGGGATGGTTACATGAGTTGGAGAGGTTATTATGATCTCACCAGACCATGGGGAGGAGTCTAAGACCTAGATTATTATAGAGATTGACTAGAGGCACTGGTTGTGGGAGATGTGATTTGGTACCCATATGTTAGATTCCTAACATGGGTGAGTTATTGCAGACACAAACTATCATTACAAAGATACCAATGGATTTTTGGGAAGTGACATCATGAGGTTGAGATTATCCCATTTGATAGGGTAAGGAAGTAGTTTAAGCTAATCTAGGATATTCTAGGTGAGTTCCTAAGATATAAGAGGGAGGATGCAAAGTTCTCACCACTTACACTAGAGATTAAGGATGTATTTATTGATCATGAAGAACTAATGGTGATGGATAATATTGATGATTCAGGTATCACTGATGACTAACCCATGTGGTTTTAAGCACATTATGATGCCATAGTTTTTGGAGGTGATGAGGGGCATCAGGACATGGATGTGGATGTAGAGGTGGGGGTGGTGATCAAAGCGATGAGGAGGCCTTAGATAGACATGAATGTATTACTAAGAGGGACCAAGCACATGCATCACTATTTGTAGCATAAGCTTCCTTGGCATCACTGACCCAAAATAGGGATGTAGCATAGGACTAGGTGGCTACTCTTACTAGAGAGAGGGATCAAGATAGGGTTTAAGTTGGCAACTATTACACAAGAGAGGGATTCTCTTAAGTAGGTATGAGGGTGAGTACCAAAACCTATAGGACCACCAAGGACTATATCCATGGTGATATATGTAGAGATACTGAAAGAGCTCTATTATTATGAGGCCTTAGTATTCACACATCTTCTAGATGAGCCTAGATGGGGAGATTATAGAGAAAGGATCATTGGAGGGGCTATAAATATGACACTAGGTTAGTGGGATGCATCTACAAGTGGATAGGAAGGCTTAGGAGGTGGAAAATATCTAGGAGGTAGTGGTGCTCTAGGGTCTTAGACTCTCATGACACCTTATATTTTGATGTATTATATGATTTTGATACCAACCATTGAGCTGATGTAGTGAGATGTATATATCTATTGAGAGACATGTACATTATTTTATATATGATCATTATTTTGATTATGAGCAAATAATATATAGATGTGATCATGTTTTATATATTGTGTTGATGGTGATGTTGTTTATGTGATAATGTGATGTTATGATGTTAGGGTTTATGTGTATTCACCTAGCTAGGCATGTGATGATGTGGCTAGTTAATTTATGCTCATGATGATATTCAATATTGATGGATGTTGTTTATGATATGATGATGATGTTGATATTCGATGGATGGTGTTCATGTGATGATGATTATGATGTGGCCATGGTTTACTGGTGAGTATGTTTATGATGTATGCTAATGATGATGTTGATATTTTATGGATGTTGTTTATATGATGATGATTAACATGTTATTTTTTGTTGGACATGGCTATGAGGTTTATGATTATTATCATGGTTATAGATGATTATGTTCATGTTGTGGTTATGATGTTATGATTATTGTCATGGTTATAGATGACTATGTTCATGTTGTAATTATGGTTATGATGTTAATATGATAATTTTCATGTATTGAATTAATGAGCCTATGCTTCCTTATCTAGATTAGACATGTGGTGGATAACATACATGAATGACTCATTCATTTTTGATGTATGATTAAAGTGTGGTAGATATGATATATGGTTAGTTGATGTGATTGATCACTAGATGATGTTTGATATGTGAGAAGGTTAATTCATTAAAATTTTCTTATGAGAAAAACACTTAAAAAAGTAAGGTAATAAGGCCATCACTAAAAATACATGGTTGGCAGTTAAGTGTTTAGAATGAATGGAATTTGTTTAGAGGAAGGTGAAGTAATCTTAAAACATAAAGAGTAAGTTGGATAAAAAAACTAAATGTGAGAAAAGATAAGTCAATCAAAAGACAAAATGTCATAATGAATGTATCAATAAGTGGGTATGAGAGAAATAACAAGAAGGCACAATGCTTGTTTATTGGCAAGGATTGAGATAAACTTAAGATAGATTGACTTATGAACATAAGCCCTTTGAATGATTTGCATTAGCGTTCATTAGTTGATTAAAAAGTTTTTTGATCAACTAGTGTCAAGTAAGCTCAAAAATATCTTTCTTATAGAGGGTATTAAGGGGAGGTGGATGGTGATGGAACCTTATTGTGAGACTAGTATGCCTCTACTACAGGTTACCAAAGATCTATTATAAACAAGTACATGTCATATAAGGTGTAAATTGATCAATATAGGAAGTCTACTTATGAAAGTTTATTTTGGCTTCCAAAATTATTTTTGCCTTTTCCTAATTTTGATAATGGGTTTGTTGATTAGGAAGCTGATCGATGCAGGAAGCTTCCCAGGAATTTCTATGCTTTTGATAAATGCTTTACTTAGCCATCCTTTAAGGGAGTGGTCCATGTTTTTGAGATTTGTTTAAATATTTTGATAGATATCCTTCAATGGAGTAGTCTACCTTTATATTGAGAAATTTTTATTGATTTTGGCAACTATCCTTCAAGGGAGTAGTCTATGAATGCTTGGAATGACCCATAGAGTAAATTATTTTATACTTGTGTTGTGATTTTTAGATTGATTTTATTCTTTCTATTGACATGGATTTGCTTATATAGGCTTGAAAGGTTCACCTTTATGAAGGTAAAACTAGAGTACAAGAAGGTTGATGATGGGTAAAGGAGGTTTTAGTGACAATGACCATGGGAATCCATCCAATAAAGGGATGGAAAGTACCATGAGAACCATGTCATGGGTAAAGTTGTGGTACCCATGTTCAAGATTAGGTAAAGGCTGTAATGTATAATCACATGATTTATCTTTAATTGGTTGTCCATAAAATAAGGGGATGTATGTGAGTAAAAATAAGGGATGAGCTTAAGTTAGAAAAAAAGTGAGTTCAATCTTGTTTAATAAAAGGAAGGATGAGGATGTGAAGCATTTAGGGGCTCAAGTTTTAGTTTTCCTTCAAGAGAGGATGAATGATAAGCTCCTGATCCATACTTATGTGTTATGCTATAAGGTCCAAACCAATTAAAAGAAAACTTACCCCACTTATTTTTCTTCATAGTGGTGACATGTTGATTTTCCTTTAGGATGAGGTCTACGATATTTAATTTTCATGCTTTGAGGTGTTTATTATAAGCACACTTGATTTGATCTTGATCGACACAAAGTTGGGTAAATGTGGTTAAATGACATTCATCAAGTATCTCAAGTTGGGATAAATATTCTTAATGATAATTGCTCTCAAAAATGAGATCTTGCAGGGATATGCAAAGAGAGGGAATTTGGAATTTTAGATGCAAGAAAACCTTAGCTATAAACACAAGAGAGAAAGGGGTAACACCCATAGGGGTTTGAATGATAGTAAGATATGCCCATAAGGCAAAATGGATGTGTAAATGCCAATCCTAACTAGATGCATTAACCATTTTAGTTAGCATGTTGTTGAGAGTTTTTTTAGAAGCTTTAGCCTATCTATTTGATTTTGGATGATAAGGTGATGATGAACTTAACTTGATACCAAATGAATCACAAATACTTTGAACTTGTTTATTTTTGAAATATTTTCCATTATTGGTGATAATTTTATCAAGAACATAGAAATGATAGATAATGTGATGGTTAAGAAAATTGATAATATCTTTGGCTTTGGTTGAGATGAGAGGGATAAAATCTACCCATTTGGTGAAATATTCTATTCTAGTGATGATAGAATGATGTCTCTATGAAGAATGGGGGTTAATTTCACTAATAAGATCCAAAACCCATTATGAGAAGGGCCAAATATCCTTGGACATTTGGAGACTATAGCTAGGTTAATGATGTAAATTGGCATGTTGTTGACATTTAACACACTTTTTCACATAATCATAGAAATCTTGGTTAAGGGTGGACCAATAATAGCCAAGGAAAAGATGCATTTAATGATAGCTAGACCACTAAAGTGTTCTCCACAAATCCCATTATGTTTTTCCCTAATAGAATGAGAGGTTTCATGATTGCATAAGAAATAAAAGAGGAGACCATAAAATATATGTTTATAAAGAATTACCCATAGTATGGGATAATGTGAGGTTCTCTAAATAAATGATCTTCAAGCATTCCTAAAAATGTTGGAAGGGATGATGATAAAGTTGAGATAATTGAAGGTCCATTGATACCAAAGATCAGGTTGGGTCTCCTCCACATTTAAGATGGTAGGAGAGTATGATTTGATATAAGAAAACTTAGTAATTTGATGGATAATGATAGATAGGTTAGAGTCATAAGGTGTAGATGGGATATGGGAAGTGAGAGATGACATTATATTGACAAACTTGTTTGTAGATCATGGAGTGGTTTAGATATAGTAGTGGTCAAATGATGCTAAGAGTACATCAACTAATTATTTTTACTATTACAAAAAATCATTCTTACATTAATAAGAGCCATTTATTTGGTTGACCACAAGTTGAGAGTCACCAAAAATGTTGATCATTTTGACTCCTAAGGCTAATGAAATTTGGAGACCTATCACTAGGGCTTGATACTCAACCATATTATTGGTACATTTGAAATATAGATTGAAAGATAAAGGATGAGCTTCACCATGAAGGGGGATAAGGATGATGATGGCTCCCCCACCACATTAACTCTTTGATCCATCAAAGAACATGGTTATTTGATAGGTGAAGTCTACTTGAGAGAGGGTCATGATGGACTCATCTAGAAACTTGAGAAGAGGAAGCTAGTTATCTGTAAATGATGCTTTAGCTAATTGGTCAACAATGAATTACCCTTCAATATACTTAAATTAGAGGAAATTAATCCATTAATTTTGATATGTCTCGGAGTGCATATACTTGAGAGGGTCGATGTTGGTGATGACAAAGGTCTTGTGGTTGAGAAGGTAATGACAAAGTTTGGTGGCCATAAAGACTAAGGTGAGGTAAATATTTTCAATATGGGTGTACCAAGTATCATACTTTATAAGAATATGACTTATGTAGTAGATGGATTGCTCTTTATGTTACTCATCCTAATGATCTAGCATTTACCCTAAGGAGTGGTCGATGGCATAAATATAAAGGTAAAAGGGTTGATTTTCTTAGGAGGAATGAGGATGGGTGGAGATAAAAGGTACTCTTTAAGTGAATCAAAAGAATTTTGATAGTCATTATTCCACTTAAAATATACATCCTTCTTTAGAAGGTTGTGGAAAGGTTGGCATCAATCATAGATCTGAGAGATAAAGTGATGAATGGACTAGAGCTTCCCCTAAAAGCTATGAAGTTGATTGAGGTGGGTGGGAGGAGGCATGTTAATTATTACTTTGATATTGGTGGGATCAACTTCAATTCCACAAAGGGAGATGATAAAGCCAAGGAGCTTTCCTGATAAGACCCCAAAAATACACTTCTTGGGGTTAAAGTAGACATGGTAATAGATGAGTCATTCAAAGATAATATTAAGAAAAACCAAATGATATTTATGACATTTGGATTTCCCAAGAAGGTAATTGACATAGTCTTCTATGATTTTGTGAATAAGGTCATGGCAGATGTAGGTCATAGTGCATTGATAGGTTGCACTAGTGTTCTTCAGTCTAAAAGGCATGAACCTATAGCAAAAATTTTCCTATAGGGTGATAAAGGTAGCTTTGTGTTGATCTTCAAAGGCAAATATGATTTTATTATAACCTAAGAACCCATCCATAAGAGATAACATCTCATGGCTAGCTATAAGATCAATAAACTAGTCAATGCTTGGCAAAAGAAAGTCATCCTTTGGGAAATCAAAGTTAAGGTCATGAAAGTATACATAAATGTGAAGTCCCCCTATGGATTTGGTGATAGGTAAGATGTTTGAGACCCATTGGGGATAATCAATAGGTTGGATGAACTTGATGAATAGGAGACATTAAATCTCTTTTTTGATGAGAAGGGCTATGCGAGGGTACATTCATTGAAGTTTTTACCTAATTGGCTTGGCATCATGATTGGTGATTATATTGTGGGTAGTGATGGAGGGGTTGATTCCTGACATGTCACTATAAGACCAAGAAAATACTATGCTGTGGTCTTATAAGAAGGATGGGAAGTCTCAAAACTCCTCAGAATTTAGTGATTGGCTGATTTTGACAATACACGAGTTATTCAAAGTACCCAAGTTGATATCTATGGTGGATTCATTCAACATGTTCAAAGTTTTAGGAGGGGAGATTTATGAATAGAGGAATATTATACACATAGATAGGCAATAATGGAATCATCATCCTGACATTAAATGGTATTAATGGTAAGAGAGCCATCTACTACCATCCCATGATGAATCAGAGGAATAGTCATGATCACCCCATCCTTTTAATAAGTCAAGGGTCTAAGGATGATCATGTTGATGGGAAAAAAGGTTAGGGGGATGATATCAGAATGTTTAGTTGTCGATGGTGGCGTGGGAAGTAAGGATGGGATTTCCTTGTTAATGATGGTAATGGGAGGTGGGTTGGTTTACTTTTTAGGTGGTGTAAAACTAAGGCCATGGTTTTTGTGATGTTTTTGGGTATTTATTGGAAGAAAATTATGTGACCCATGTTTCATACCAACCTAGACAAAATCCCTTCCAAGCACTTCTATAAAGGTATGTCTTGGAAAACTTTGGTTTATCTAGATAGGAGAAACTAGAGGTGAATAGTCAAAATGAAAAAGAGGTGGCAAAAGTGTCAAGGGGTTTATCAAGTCCCCCATCGATGAAATTGGTTTGAAAATTTGAGGGCCAAAAAAGAATAATGGATCTAATATTGGGGTCATAACTGGGTTGTTTTTCAAGTTTCCCATACTTTTGGGGAGTAAGAAAAGTGTCTAGTATCAAAAAAAAATAATCCCCCAATAAAAGACATTGGAAGGTTGATTCTAAAGGGTCCATTATGGGGATTTGGGTGGAAGGTATGGATGAAATAGTGGATGTTTCATTGGTAGAATAAGGTGGGGATTCATCTTTTGTTGATGAAGGATTATTTAATGGAGGAAAGAAAACATCATTGGGTTGGTACATCATGTTTCATGATGTAAAAGGACTTAGGTCAGCTTGTATGGTAATAACTTAACCTTCATGTTCAAATGTGATACATCGGTATAGGGTGGATGACACAAAACCCATGGAATAAATCCAAGGGAATTGCAACAAAATTTTGTACTATAACTCACCTTATACTACGTAGAAGTATGGGGTCCTAGATGAATATGAAGAACAATAGTTCCTAAATTTATGGCCATGGTATCATTGAATAAAGAGGGGAGGATTTGGATCATCTAGATAGATGGAGGGTATTTTTGAATCATTAAAGATAACAAGGTTATAAAATTGAAGAGCTCTAATAAAGGTTGTTTGAGTTTGTGGGTCTTATGGCTGAACCTTTATGGATTACAAAACCTCTATCATCACTTGGTGGTGGTGGGGTGAGGTATTTATTAGTTCATACAAACTCATCTTCACCGGTGTTTGGTGAATATATTTTATAAATATTTGGATTAACTTAGAAGGTTTGGATTGAGAGGGACCCAAGATAAACACCTTGGGTTTGGTTAAAGGTAAAGGTGCTTGGTGTTGGTTGGGTGATTGGGTGGTGTAAGAGGGATATGTATATAGAATGGACACATTTGCCTTCACCTTATAATTTTATTTATCCTATGATTATGTGACCACATGGATGGTATGGTGATTTGAGCAACATTTTAGGTGACAATTCAGGTGATGGTTCTACCCCAATTGGTGGTAGAACTTTTGAGAGCCATAACTTTTGCACCATAGCTTTGTTTGAATCCCCATTTAAACCGTTAGAAATATAAGAACAAGGAGAATGAAATGAGATGGAATGGATATATTCTCAATGGTTTTTAACCCCAAAATCCTAATGAAATTGTCTTGATTTCAATTTTACTAGTGCAATCTAAAAATAGTAAGTTTCTAAATATAGTAATTTCTCAAATTTTGTAATGTTGTAAATCATGGAAGTCAAACCACTTCATCTCCCTCAATATTGGTGACCTTACACATCTTCTTCCTACCTTAAAAGTATGTATAAAAATATATGTATATCAAAAAGGAAATTAGACATCTCTTCTCAAAGATAGGCATATGTTTAGATCTACAAATTTGATCAATAAAACATCTCTTCTTAGAGATAATATTATTACAATTATGTTATTCATATTTCAACTAAAGCTCCTAAGTTTTGGATTAGTGGTATCAGATTGGCTTGTATTTAAAGTGTATGATCCTGAAGATGAGGTTAGATTACAGGAAGCTTGGGTGAAAAATAATAGAAAGAGGAGACTATCCACTTGTTCACTCCAAATGACCTCAAATGGTAGACAACATTGAGACATCTGATCCTTCAAAGGAAATGGTAAATGAATCCCTCCAACAACATCAAGCACATATGCTATAATAATTTGGCCAAATTTTCTGACAAATGCTGATGGGAAATTATGGTTCCTCATCTATAACCCCACATATTTTTAGTGCCCCAATACCCTTCAAGGTTCAGGGGAATTTTGATATCCCTACATTTGAAGGCAAAATCAATGCTGATGTATTATAAAATTGGTTATATCAATTTTCATCCTATCTTTCTGTAAATAAATTCACTGATAAAGAGAAGATCACTTTTGCTCTTTTGAAAGCATCATTGCCTATCAAAAATTGGTGGGAAGTGTATAAAAAGAGATTCAGTATGGATGATATTGTCCTTGAGGTGGAACCTACCTGGGATGATTTCATAAAAACCATAAAGGAAGAATAATACCCCATTGGAGCATATGATGATCTATATATAGAGTGGCAATAACTTTGCCAAGGTAAGGAATAGTTTGTTCAATATTACACTAACATTTTTCATTCTTATATATGAGATTGGGCATCCAAGAAAGTGAGAAACATAAGGTTATAAAATATCATGGTGGAATATAATGGTATATATGGGGGGAGATATAACTCTTTAATTTGGAAACCCTCAGTGAGGCGTACAAGTTCATGGTGAAGATTGAGCAGAAGCATGGAAGAATGAATATGAAGAGTCAGCCTTCAAAATGGAAAAGTGATAAAGAAGGTCAAACATGAGGCTAAAATTGGAATAAAAAGGAATGGAAGACTTGGAAATGGTGTGATTATCACAAATCTAAAACTCACTCCAAAGAATAATGTCAAGCCATCAAGTCCCTACTTTCTGAGTCACAATCTTCAACATCTACTACTCTACCTCATACACACCTTATAGTTAAAAAGGATGAATAAGAGGTTGTAGATGATAAGCTCGATGCCATCATTTATTCATCATAGACCCATGAGGAGAGGCTAGATGATAATGAAAGGTTGTCTCACTCTAAGTTATGGGTAAAAGGTAAGTCTCTACATTTCATTCTTGATAGTGGGAGTGCAAAAATTTAATCTCTAATAATGTTGTGAAAATCCTAAATCTGTCCATGAAGCCTCACCCAAAGCCATAAAATATTGGATGGTTGAGTCTAGGGAGAAACCTCTATGCCACCCACTAATATCTTCTCTCATATACAATAAAATCTTTCTAAGATGAGGTCTTGTGTGATGTGGTTAATCTGGATATTTACAATATACTCCTTGGTCAACCATTCATGTATGATTGATATGGCATATATGAATCAAAAAATCAAAGGATCACCCTCACTCTTGGAACACAGTGCTATAGGGTACTAAAGGCACCACCTTCTACATCTATCTCCTTGATTAGTGCCAAGAAATTAATTTTCATGGTGGGCAAGCCACAAAAATCCAAAAGGGTCGATGTTGCATCTCTAAATACATAAAAAACACAATAATAAAATAAAATAGATACCAATATAAGGAAGTTCATGGCCTTCCATCTATAGACTAATTTTCAAATAAAGATGGTGAACAATCGGGCCCAACACAACTCCAAAAAGCATAGTCCATTCCAAGTATGCATTAGGAATCAAATAAAAACATAATTGCCACACTTGATGACAAATCTTGAGGCAATGGGGACCATTTATTCTCAAGGAGGGAGGAATGATCTGATAAATATTTTAGGTGACTATTTGGGTGATGGTTCTACCCCAATTGGTGGTAGAACTTCTGGGAGCCATAAATTTTGCACCATAGCTCTGTTTGACTCCCCATTTAAACCATTAGAAAGCTAAAAATGAAGAGAAAATGATGAGATTGCATGGATTTATGATCAATGATTTTTGACCCCTAAAATTCTTATGGAAGTATCCTAAATTTCAATTTTAATAGTGCAGTCTAAAATAGTAAGTTTCTAAAAATCGTAATTTCTCAAATTTTATAATCTTGTAAATTGTGGAAGTTAAACCACTTCATCTCCCTCGAGATTAGTGACCTTACACATCCTCCTCCTACATCCAAAGTATGTATAAAAATATATGTATCCTAAAAAGGCAATCAAACATCTCTTCTCAGAGATAGGCATATGTTTGGAACTGTAAATTTGATCAATAAAACATCTCATCTTAGAGATAACATTATTACAATTGTGTTATTCTTGTTTCTTGAATTATATTTCAACCAAAGCTCCTATGTTTTGGATTATATGGATTTGGGAAAGAGTTAGTCTAGAGGATTACTTTAATTCCTCTTCACTCTAAGGTGAGAGTGGGGGAGTAGGTAAGTGTTGGTTGATGGTTCTTGGTTCTTGGATCTATGGTGGGATCATAAGAGGCTCATCTGACAATAATTCATCCTCATGATATAGTCGATGGATTAATAATTGGAGAGCTTTATAGTTATCTATATCATACCTAAGTATTCTATGGTATGAGCATATTAATTTATCATTATACTAGGATGGTTTAGGACTATGTGGATCAAATGGTTTGATAGGTGGAAAAGTTAAGCAAGATGTTTGTAATAAAGTTTGTAAGATGGTTGAGTAAGACTTGGGTAAAGCTGGGAAGGACATTGGAGTTTTGGTTTTGATTGTGGGAGTGGAATCTTTTTTAAGAGTAGGTTTAGAAGCATGAGTTTTGGGAGGTAGAGTATTCTTTATGGTTGATGGTTTAGAGGTAGAAATTTTAGAAGTAGTAGGCTTAGTAGTGGAGGATTTGGAGGTCACAGTTGTGAAGAGGATAAGTAGGGGTGTAACTAGAAGAGGAGGTTGGGTTTAGGTTATCTTTAAGAGACATGTTTTCTTAACCAAAGGATGAGGTCCTAAGATAAAAGAAGGATGTGGTCCCAAAATGGAAGGCAAGGTAGAAATAGATGGCAAGGCTTTAGTATTTTGGATCCTAGATGGTTTCTCTTTCTTGGTTGGCTTCACTATTGGTGGGTTACGTGGTGCTAAATCTATCTTTAGCGTAGGGTGAGTAAGGATCTGACTAGGGAGCATGCCAAGGTTTTTGATGGGTTTGGTTGTGATGGGGGAAGCTACTTGGGTTATTTTAGGGGAGTTGGTTTGGTCAGTTCAACTATGGCTTGAGGGGTAGAGGTTTCTAAAGGTTTGGTTGGGGTGATGGTGGGTTTAATAGTGGAAATGAAAGGTTGGGATGAAAGTGGTGTGGTTGGAGGCTCTTGCTTGGTTGGGTAAGGAAGCTCAAGATGGTGCCAAAATGTGACATGATCCATGTTAGGTTAGGATAAGTACTCCAAGTTTTGAACTAGTTTAGAGAAGGTCTTATATATGAGTTTAATCCCTTTGATATTTACCTCAAAGGAGAAATTAATGGGTAAAGAGAGAGGAGTGGTTACCTCTTCATTTTACTAAATCATAAGGTTTTAAGGTTTGGGAAGATGAGTCTCTTATAGGAGAGGTAGGTAGAGTGATCTCTTCTTTAGGAATGATTTCTGAAGGAAGAGTGGATTTATATATGATAGAAGAGAAGGATATGGTGGTAATGGCTACCTCTTTTGGTATGTATTCCACAAGAGAGGTGGGTAGCTCTACTAATTTGATGAGTGGAGAAAGGGGAATAATTATTTTCTTGGTCTCATGTTTTGAAGGAATAGAAGGTGACTCCACTACTTAAATAAGTGGAGGGGAAGGAAATGTGGTTTGGGTAATGGTTTCCTTAGTAATGAGTTCACTAATAACTGCATTAATGGTATGGACTTCATGGTTGTGAGAGGATTTTCATCTATTGTTTTCATTGTTCATAGAAGGGGCATGGTTGGGAAATGGCTATCTAAAGATGTCAAGTGATTGATTTAGGGGTGTGTTGGGGTTATCCAACACATTTTGCCCATTATTTATGAGATTTTAGATGACATTATTGAAGGTATTTCACCTATTAATATCATGTCCAATGACATAGTGGAAGGCACACAATTCATTCTCCTTATATAAATTAGGTATAGGATGAGAGGAATCAAATTGTTGTGGAGTTTTTATTAGAGGAATTTATATGATATTCTCTTTCAATAAATTTTATAATACTAAAGCATATGACTCCCCTAGTGGAGTAAATTGATTTTGGATATTTCGGTTTGGGTTTCTAGTGTTATGATTGGAGGGATTGGAAGAGTTGGGATGGTTAAAAATTGATGGAGGAGTAGTTTTAAGGACAACCACATTCATGGTTCCCTTGTTTTTGGTGTTAGTGTTAGCCTAGTTATTTGGTTTGGAGGAGGGAGTCTCATTTTATTTGAAGGTGGAATTCTTTTTTCTTAATTTTAACTTTACCTCATCAATGGATTTGTTCTCTAACTTTTATGCCATGGTGAAAGCCTCATCAAAGGTCTTGAAAGTTTTAATCCACAAAGTGGAGGAAATGTGTTTAGTACAAGCCTGAGAAAAGAGTTCAATCATCTCAGGTTGGGTCAAAGAGAAAGAGAGTTGATTTATCAAGATTCTCTAATGGGATAAGAAGTCAGCTATGGACTCATTGTCAAATTGCTAAATGGAATAGATATCAATGATGGAAATATTTTTATAGATGTTTATAGAAAAGTGGTCTAAGAAAGTTTGAGCCAGTTGGGCAAAAAAAAGAGGGAGTGACTTCTAATAACATTGTACCAATCTAGTGTCAAACACAATAGAGACATGGGAAATGTGAAAAGAAGGAGAGCATCATCATAGGCAATCAAATAGAAAGAATTCTTAAATGCTCTTAGATGTTATTGAGGGTCTTCCTTGCTCTAAAATTTTGAAAATTTCAAAATTTCCCATTGAGAGGGATAAGGTACAATGGGGATGGATGGATGAATTGGTTTATAATTATGGGCACCAAAAATAGATGACTCTAAAGTAGTCACTTTGGCCATTAACATTTTGACAACATCTATTTGTGGTTGTGCACCCCCATAGTTATAGGGTAGATTATGTTGGGTTTGGGTAGGTGCAGTATAAGGATAGCTAGTGGAAGGTTGTCACACATTGGTATGTGGAAATGGGTGGTTGGGATGATACCACATATGAATACATGGAGATAGGTGGTTGGGTGGAAGGTAGAGGTACATACACTTGTTGTTAAGGGATGTAGTTTAGGTTTAGTGCAATGGGCACATATTGAGGGGTTAACATAGGTTAGGTAAGAGGTGTGGTTGGGTTGGTAGGTAGAGGATAAGTGGTAACTTTGGTATTAATGGGTGGAAGGGTAGAAGGTATGGGGGAAACCAAGCTTTGGAATGGAGTGGAGGTAGGTAAGTTGGAAATAAGAGGAAGGGTGGTAACACTAATAGAGGGTAATCACATGGTAATCAGAGTACCAGTGCCCAAAGCTTTGGTTGCTCCCATACTAGAAGGGTTGTTAGTTGGGGTAGAAGGTGTTTGTGTGTTGGTTGGTTCTTTGGGTTGGTTTTAGATGGTGGTATTATTGGTATAAGAGGATGCTTGGGTGACCAAGGCTTAGGTAGAAATGGTGGAAATAAAAGTGTTACCCATAAGGTGGGATGGCATGCCATAAGGGTTAATAGGTAGAACTAAAGTAAGGGTATGGTTTCATATGGTGTTAAGGTAATGATGGAGGGATATTAGGTTGTTATCCAGAAAGGTAAGAAAATCCATATCACCTTAGACAACTATTTGAGGGATATTAAGACTTTCAGAAGGATTGTAATGATCTTGATATTCAATATATGTAGAAATACCCTTAAGGTAGGGAAACACCATATAATACTACTTTAGGAAGGAATAACTCCACAATGTGTCTTCGAAGGACAACCTCCAATATCCTCTTACAATAGAATACTCAATGCTTACTTGATATATTTACCATGATATTCATCCCCTATATATATACATCTATCTAACCCATGGTTGGGTAACCTCCTAATCCAATGTAGGCTGACCATTACCCAATGTACTACTTCCATAAGTTACTCTATTATCCTAATATATTGTACCCATATAACTAAGGGGATGTGTGCCACATGTCAGCATCTCCATCAACCCATATATCATATCCCTAGGTACATAGCATTCCTTCCCTCCTTGACATGTTTCATCCCTGAAACATAGGAAGAAACCAAATAATGAGTGTGCTTTAAATCATTGCACACTTGTCTCCAATCTCGATCATCTAGCCATCCATATGTGATCTTGGCAGGTGATAGCTCTCCAAGCTTGTTTCTAAATTTTATTGTGCTCCTATGATTTCATTCATGATCATAATTATACTGCTTTGGTGTCCAAGCATAATTATTCCTCTTTTTATTCCATGTACCATATTCCACTGCGCTACTCTGATTCCAACCATGACCATAGTAGGTATTCTTCCATGCATAGTCATAGTGTTTTCCCCATTCATTTCATGTGCCATAGTATTTTTTATTTAGATTCCATGCATATCCATAATGATTAGAAATTTTATTTCCTCTATAGACAAAATGATTTTTGTTATGACACTTCCTCACCTGGTTCCATGATTGGTGCCTCTCATGATGATGTGGGTGTCTATATACCTCAACCTTTTCCAATACTTTGACCTTATCCACCTTTGATTCTACCTCTTCCACCTTTTCCTTCTTTGTCTCTTGAGTAGATGAAGTGTTCATTTGTAGTGTGTCTTTATCTATATCATTTGAATCCTCATCATGATCTTCATTACCTCTTTCAATCTCATCCTCATGATCTACCTGGATTATTATTGGTGCCTTTTTCACTATGATATCTTGTAAAGTGATCTTCTTTTTTATGTACCAAAACTTCATGAACTTTTTTTGAACATTAATATTAATTTTTCCCAAAGTATCTAACCATGGATATCTAAGAACTATATCCATATCATCCATATCCAAACCATAAAAATTTGAATGCAAAAAATATTTTTCCATAACGAGCTTCAGATCTTCAAACATTGAAATATTCTTACCATCTACTTGAACCTCTTTGATATTCTTTGCTTGAACATGTGGATGCTTGGACACATTCATGTTGATGAAGTTATACTTACTGGTAGGGTTTATGGACACAATAACCCTTTTCTTTTGAATGCATCCATGAAATTGAAAAATTGACTCAGATTTCTTTGGAGCCAAATAATTTGAACCTTTATCATCTAATTCTTCTTCTTCTTCTTCTTTTTCTTCTTTTTCTTCATTTGCTTCTTCTTCTATTACTTCTTCTTCTTCTTGTTCTTCTACTGATTCTTCTTTTTCTACTTCTTCTTCTACTACTTCTTCTTTTTCTACTTGTTATTTTATAGCCTAATGATCTAAAAAGATCTGTTCCATTTTTGTCCATGAAGAAAACCTTTCTGTACAGCTTAATTGATCAAACCAATGTAGTGCAAACCCAGACAAAAAAGGAAGTAATCATCTTTGCCCAATTTTTTTTCTAAAATGATTCTCCAAAAAGAGCCACCATTTTCTAGCATCAATATCATCTTCACCTGAAATTTTTTGCAACTCCATGATCAACAAAAAAAATTAAGGTTCATGAAACCCTAAAATGTCAAAATTGATCCATAAAATCACAAAAAATCACTCCAAACAATAATTTTTTTTGAATTTTTGACTATACTTCTCTTATATATTCTTACATCTTCAGTAAAAATTTTGAAGAAAAATTCCTTATATTTTGGAAGATATAGCAAAATTATTATAAACACTAAAATAGAAATAACTCCCTCAAAAAAAATAAAAAAATCTCTATTTTTTTACTATGACTTATTTTAAGTATTATCCATATCCAATAAAAAATTTGTGGAAAAATTTGCAACCAATCAAAATTTATTGACGATTCAAAAAAAAAATTAGGGTTTCGCTCCACAAATTGCCCAAATCAAAGCTTTGATACCACTTTTAATGATCTTGATATTCAATATATGCAGAAATACCCTTAAGGTAGGGAAACACCATATAATACTACTTTAGGAAGGAATAACTCCACAATGTGTCTTTGAGGGGACAACCTCCAATATCCTCTTACAATAGAATACTCAATACTTACTTGATATATTTACCATGATATTCATCCCATATATATATACATCTATCTAACCCATGGATGGGTAACGTCCTAATCCAATGTAGGTTGACCATTACCCAATGTACTACTTCCATAAGTTACTCTATTATCCTAATATATTGTACCCATATAACTAACTAAGGGGATGTGTGCCACATGTCAACATCTCCACCAACCCATATATCATATCCTTAGGTACATAACATTCCTTCCCTCCTTGACATGTTTCATCCCTGAAACATAGGAAGAAACCAAATAATGAGTGTGCTTCAAATCATTACACACTTGTCTCCAATCTCGATCATCTAGCCATCCATATGTGATCTTGGCAGGTGATAGCTCTCCAAGATTGTTTTCAAATTTTATTATGCTCCTCTGATTTCATTCATGATCATAATTATACTGCTTTGGTGTCCAAGCATAATTATTCCTCTTTTTATTCCATGTACCATATTCCACTGCGCTACTCTAATTCCAACCATGACCATAGTAGGTATTCTTCCATGCATAGTCATAGTGTTTTCCGCATTCATTCCATGTGCCATAGTATTTTTTATTTGGATTCCATGCATATCCATAATGATTAGAAATTTTATTTCCTATATAGACAAAATGATTGTTGTTATGACACTTCCTCACATGGTTCCATGATTGGTTCCTCTCATGATGATGTGGGTGTCTATATACCTCAACCTTTTCCAATACTTTGGCCTTATCCACGTTTGCTTCTACCTCTTCCACCTTTTACTTCTTTGTCTCTTGAGTAGATGAAGTGTTCATTTGTAGTGTGTCTTTATCTATATCATTTGAATCTTAATCATGATCTTCATTACCTATTTCAATCTCATCCTCATGATCTACCTGGATTATTATTGGTGCCTTTTTGACTATGATATCTTGTAAAGTGATCTTCTTTTTTATTTACCAAAACTTCATGAACTTTTTTTGAACATTAATATTAATTGTTCCCAAAATATCTAACCATGGATACCCAAGAACTATATCCATATCATCCATATCCAAACCATAAAAATTTGAATGCAAAAAATATTTTTCCATAACGAGCTTCAGATCTTCAAACATTGAAATATTCTTACCATCTACTTGAACATCTTTGATATTCTTTGCTTGAACATGTAGATGCTTGGACACATTCATGTTGATGAAGTTATACTTATTGGTAGGGTTTATGGACACAATAACCCTTTTCTTTTGAATGCATCCATGAAATTGAAAAATTGACTCAGATTTCTTTGGAGCCAAATAATTTGAACCTTTATCATCTAATTCTTCTTCTTCTTCTTCTTCTTCATCTGCTTCTTCTTCATCTGCTTCTTCTTCTATTACTTCTACTTCTTTTTCTTCTGTTGATTCTTCTATTTCTTCTTCTTCTTTTTTTGCTTCTTCTTCTACTGCTTCTTCTTTTTCTACTTCTTGTTTTATAGCCCAACGATCTAAAAAGATCTGTTCCATTTATGTCCATGAAGAAAACCTTTCTATACAGCTTAATTGATCAAACCAATGTAATGTAGACCCAGGCAAAAAAGGAAGTAATCATCTTTTCCCAAAAGTTTTTCTAAAATTATTCTCCAAAAGGATCCACCATTCTATAGCATCAATATCATCTTCACCTGAAAATTTTTGCAACTCCATGATCCAAAAAAAAATTAAGGTTCATGAAACCTTAAAATGTCAAAACTGATCAATAAAATCGCAAAAAATCACTCCAAACAACTCAAAAAATTATGAATTTTTGAATGTACTTCTCTTATATATTCTTACATCTCCAATAAAAATTTTGAAGAAAAATTCCTTATATTTTGGAATATATAGCGAAATTATTATAAACCCTAAAATAGAAATAAATCCCTCAAAAAAAATTAAAAAATCTCTATTTTTTTCTTGTGACTTATTTGAAGTATTATACATATCTATTAAAAAATTTGTGGAAAAATTCACAACCAATAAAAAGTTATTGATGATTCAAAAAAAAAACTAGGGTTTCACTCCACAAATTGCCCAAATCGAAGCTTTGATACCACTTGTAATGATCTTGATATTAAATATATGTAGAAATTCCCTTAAGGTAGGGAAACACCATATAATACTACTTTAGGAAGGAATAACTCCACAATGTCTCTTTGAGGGGACAACCTCCAATATCCTCTTACAATAGAATACTCAATGCTTACTTGATATATTTACCATGATATTCATCTCCTATATATAGACATCTATCTAACCCATGGATGGGTAACCTCCTAATCCAATGTAGGCTAACCATTACCCAATGTACTACTTCCATAAGTTACTCTATTATCCTAATATATTGTACCCATATAACTAAGGGGATGTGTGCCACATGTCAGCATCTCCATCAACCCATATATCATATCCCTAGGTACATAGCAAGGATGGGGAGAACTCTCGACATCTAAGACATATTCAATGGATGAGGGGGAAGTGAAAGATGGATGATTAGGAGGTGGATCCTAATTTTCTTGGTTTCTTAGTTATTCCCTAGTTAAAACCATGCAAATAAGGAAAAAAAGAAGATACAAGCAATATCACAATTCAAATAAAGAAAAGATAATAAAAATTAAAGAATTGAAACACACACTAAAGCACGTTAAATCCTAAGGTTCCTTTTAGTCTCTCTTGTGGATTATGCTTTAATTTTTAAGAATTTATGAAGAGCATGTAATAAAATAAGATATCTAAGGATGGTTTCAAGTAGTTAAAGGCTCTTAAGATTTATACTAGAACTTGGTACATGGCTAGATACTGGGGCCTATCCCCTCAATTCAAACACCATAATGATAAGGGTGTCAGGGGATTAGACAAGATATACCAAATTGATAGAGATTATACTTAGCCGGCATACTATGTTGGTTCTCCTCTTAGTGGTGAAATCCAAGTAGGATAGCTGAGAAAAGTGACTGCTAGGTGATGAAATCCCAGTCGAGCCTTATGTCAATATTTTTAGTCTTGATTAGGTGTAAGTGGTTTGGTCTTGTGTGTGTGATAAGAGTGAATCTATGATTAATTCACTTGATTAATTAAGCTATATGATCTATAATAAGTAAGCAAACAATGTATGTAGTCTATTTTAAGCCCAAAATGAAATTTCGATTTCATTAAATGAGCAAAAGATAAGAAGAAGAAACACTTATATGCAACTATGATCCCAAGAAAATACTCAAGGGTCCCATTGGGCATGCTAAAATGTTTCACATAATTTATTATTTATTTTATAAGAAGAAAGTTATAAAACTTAAAATAAGGGTGAGGTTAGTAAAACCTAGATTTGGTTTACACTCCATGATCTAGATAGTTTTAAATACTCCTCTTTGTCTAGGGAGGAATGACCTATAGGTAAGAAAGCACTAAATAAATGGTTGATTAGTTAGATAGTAGGGTGGATTACCTAGAACGCTAGATCCAAGAAGCACAAGCTTCCTTGGAGGCTGTCAATCCATGATTTTAAATAATTAAGTTCAAAAAATGAAAGATAAATTACTTGCATAAATAACAGAAGATGCGAAAATCAAATATGATAAGTGCTTGGAAAGAGATGAATTTGACTAATTATAATAATAAATGATTGGATATTAATGATAAATAAATTAGACATGGTTCCAAAAATAGGGTGATGTTATGTGATTAGGAAGAAAGTCAGAAAGTGGGATTTGGTTAGGGTTTGATAGGCCAAATGAGCTTGCTATTAGAATTGACACATAATGACCATCAACAGTTGGGTAATACCATTGGTAGTTAAGTGACCATCAATGATTAAGGGAAAACCATTGGTAGTTAGGTGACCATTGATGATTATTGTTAGATTTGGCTTGGGTAAAATAAGTTTATTTGAGAAGGTTGGAGAGAAGTTTTAGAGAGAAATTAAGGAAATAATTACTAAAAACATATACATAGCTTTGCTATTGGTTTGAAGAATGTTGAGGTGAGTGGTGAAAAACTTATTATAGATTTTGAAGTAATTCTGATAGAGTGATGATAACTTGGCTATTGAATGATGAGTAACAACACTTTAGATTTTTGTCCTTGTCATTGACAGTTAGAATAATAACTACACAAGGAGCTCTAATACACAAGACTTTGATCCTTTTTTATCTCCCCCTCTCACCTTGTTATATAGTAAAAAGAGAGTGGTGAAATAAGAGGTTTAAAAATAGGCTTAACAAGCTATTTAATTTTCAATTTAACATGCGTTTATCACATACATAGATCAAATAACTAAAAATAAAAAAAGTAAGTTGTAGTCTAACCATCCATGGTCAAGTCTAACCATCAATGGCTAGGGGTTGACCATCAGTGGTTGAGAGGGCAAAGGTAAAATGCTCAAGGTTAGTCATTTTGACTAGGTTTGGTGGTTAAAAGGTTGTGAAGTGGTACCAAAGGGTTCCAGGGGTGATCTAAGGGGCAAAGTGAAATCTAGAACCATTGTGTATGGTTTTCTAGTGTATATAGTGGCTTGGGACAAAAAACACTTGGAAGAGGCCTTGAAGAGCTTGAGAAGGCCCAAAATAGGTCAGATGGAGGGGGAAATAGACAAATAACTTAAAATACTTGTTCTTGACTTGATTTACATATTTCTTGACTAATAACACTAATCCATTTGCCTATTGCTTAGTTTTGTAGACACATAGAGGAGTGACTATACTAGTAGAGTAAAAGCCTTCACATGTAGGTGAGTGACCAACATAGAGAGAGAGAACTTACGAGGTGACCAACTGGGAGAGATTTCCATCATGGTTGGCTAAGGAGGATGATGCTCTGCCTATAGAGGACTAGGATCACTTATAGAGTGTAAGATTTTAAAGATTGGTATATGTGCCTTTATTATGTTACTCTAGGGATCTAGTGAATGCATTGGTGATCACATGGGTACCCAATAGACATGCATTCCAATTGGGGCCTTCTCTAGAGGTTGTCTTGAGCATTGAGGACGTATATCATCTCTATAAGGTAGAGCCTACAGGGAGGGAGATAGAAATTCCATAGGTGTAGGACACAACCACAACCAAGCTCTATCTAGTGGGATCCCAACAAGATTAGAACAACCATGGAGTGTATATAACATATCTATCACTAAGGTTTCTACCACTATAGATAATGATAGTAGGCACTATGGTCAGGATGCTCTATGCTGACCAAATTATGGGGAGACTACCACTATCTTGGATAAGAGTTGTGTAATGGGTAGAGGAGGACAAAGATATGCATGGGGATAATATATCCTAGGTAGAATATACTAGTAACTGAATCACATCTAGTGTGTAGGGGCAAGAAGATTGACACAACCCAACCTAATTCTATGTTGGGATTATGAGAGACTCCCCTTGACACAACTGAGGATACCATGGGGTAATGAGGCATACCCTATACTTAAAGAGGGTACTACATGGGTTGTATAATTCATAGATAGGGTTGGGCTTATATAGACCACCTTAGATCAGGATGTAATGGGTAGTTACATCCAAGATCCATACATATCCATGGTATGGTCAGAGGATGCTAAGGTGAAGATTAATATGGGATAAGAGGAGTTCTAAGTCTATAAGGGCCATACCACCATCTAGGGAAATAAACTCTGTTAACATGAGAGAGATTGACATAGCCCAAGCCAACTGAGGTTGTGCACAAAGGGTAACCTAGACAAAGTGAGGGAGCCAATGATGGAGAGAGGCAACCATGATGAGGACCACTATCACTAAGGGAGAATGACTTTCTAAAGGGCCATAGATTCCATCAACATGACCAAGTACTAAAAGTGTATTTGCTAGATAACACTTTATCTTTTATACTCATATTTTAGTGAGATATGATATGTGACAAACATATGTTCTATGTGTGTGTGTGTGTGTGTGTGTGTGTGTGTGCACGCGTGTGCATGCATGCATGTGAACATGTGCAAGAGACCAACCTAGCTAGACTAGGCATGAGGTGTACCTACTACTGAGGGAGCTATTCCATTATGTGGTGACAATACCACTCTTAGAGTGGGTGCCCCATCTACTAATGGGGGTAAATACACATACTCACTTCTAGTAGGTGGGTGCATGAGAATCACTCGAGCTGGAGAGAACACAAAACTAAATACCATGGCTAGAGGTAGAGTCAATATGACATGAGGTAGTCATGGCATGATATGATACAATTATAGCATAAGTTGAGGCATAGCTAGATAGAGTGGAGGCCAAGATTAATTGACTATAGGTTGAGATAGCCTAAGAGTAGGCTAGAGGAGTGGAGGCACCTGGAGAGAGGGAAAACTAATTGGCTACCCTGGAGGAGACCATGGCTCATTTGGTCAAGAGGTAAAGATTAAGATATCTACCTAGAGTAGGGATATCATAGATAGATCCCAATCATAGGCTAACTAGGATAATATCATATATGTATCCATGCATGTGGTAGTTTTGGGGACTATGAGCTCAATCTTAGATAAAGCCATCTGATGTACCTAAAGAAAAAACATGTATTTTTTAGTGATAAATATACAATCATTTCACATTATTAGCACATGTGTATATGATATTGTGCGTGACATGTATGATTCATCTAATATAGCCTAATAAATACATGTGATTAGATAATAATAAATGCTAATAAATAACCCACGTGAATACACATATACAAGTGACATGGAGGCTAGTGGTGTGAGAAGAGGGGAAAGGTTAACCTTACCACCATATTCAATTTTTTGGGAGGGCCACGTAGGACCTAAACATGAACATATTGAGGTAGAACCCATTGATCAGGTGTCGTAGGGGTTCACCTTTGAGAGTCAAGATATGATAAGCCCCATTCTCCAAAGAGGTAGTGATAATGAAGGGCCAAACCACTTGTGCATGAGTTTTCCTTTCCTATAGTGCTCCTTGTTAAAGATGAAGACCATATCACCTACCTTGAATGGATGCAAGTGCACTAATTTCTCAAATTGGTGGCATTAGTAAGCATAGTTGTACTCAATAACATCAATGCGATGCTCATTTAATTGCTCAAGCTTGATGAGGTAAGTAGAATCTTCTTCCTTATCAAAAATGGATCCAAACATCTTAATCCATAGAGAATGGATTAATATCTATAAAGGAATAATAACCTTAGACCCATATATGACACCCATGACCATTTAGAAGCTAGTCTGGTAGGCCTAAAGGCAATAATAAAGCATGAGGTTCCATTCATGCTTAGATTAAGTAATAGTATAGGGAAGCATCTTATTCAAAGTTTTAATTGAAGATTCATCTTACCCATTTCCTTGGAGGTAAAGGGAGGAGGAAAAATGGATCTTGAAGCTAAAGCATTCAATAAGCTCATGCATTTTGGGGCTTTGAAATCCTAGGCCATTATCAACCATGATCACAATGTTGATGTCGAACCTAAAAATGAGCTAGTTTAGGAAAAATTTGGTGATGGTCCTCTCACACATGCTACTAAGAGGCATGACCTCAACTCACTTCATGAAATATTCAATGGCATTGATGAACCAATGATGGCCATTAGAAGAGGTAGGTTTGGACTCAATTACAAAGTCAAGATCCCAAACTAAGAAAGAATAAAAGGCTGAAATGGAATGTAAGAGGCTTGTAGGGGTATTAATAACATCCCTAGTGACTTGACACATCTTACATTTTTTTAGCATATTAGATGGCATCCTTAATAAGAGTGGGCCAATAGTAACCCATCCCAATAATATGCTAAATGGTGGCTTGCTCTCCTAGGTGTCCACCATAGACACTCATGTGAGACTCCTCTAATAAGAGAGAGGTGTCCTTAGGGTATAATCATTACATCAACACACCATCTAGACCTCTCTTGAGAAGGACATCACCTATGATGACATATCAAGTGGTTATCTTGTGGATTTGATAACATTCCTATGAAGGGGTGTCAATGGGATAAGATTGAGTCTCAAGGTAATAGATAATGTCCTAATACCAATCGCACTTAGAGACCTCAATCTAGTCAATTGAGTAGACCATCTCATCAAGGAAGGCATCATCAACCAATTTTGCACTAAGAATGGGTAATGGGCATTTAATGAGTTGCTTAGATATAGCTAAACCATTGGTGGATTTTTGAATAGCAATGTTTAGGTTGAAATCCTAAATAAGCATCATCCACCTTAAAATTTTGTTGGTAATATATGTCTTACCAAGCAAATAATAGAGTAGATCAGATTGGACAATCACATTGGTAGTTTGGCCCAATGTGTAGTGTCATAAATTATTAATGGTAAATATGAGGGAGAGGTATTGCCTCTCAATAGTAGATTATTTAAGCTTAGGGCCAACTACATCTGAGATATGTAGTAAACAAATCTCTCTCTACCAGCATTTTGCTTTTGACATAACATGCCCCTGATGGAAAGATTAGTGACAAAGGTATATAAGATTATATCACAACCCTCGATGGGTGCCATCAAGATGGGAGGGTTATGAAGCATTCACTTCAATTCCTCAAAATCCACTTGGACTTCAGGAGACCATTAAAACGGGGTGTTCTTTCATAAAAAATGTATGAGGGGTATGGATTTATGAGCATACTCCTTGAGGAAATGTTTAAGGAAGTTGAGTCTTCCAAAGAAGGACTACAACTGAATGACATTACATAGGGGAGGTATTTCAAGGATCACCTTGATCTTCATGGGATCCACCTCTATTCCTCTCTATTAAAAAAGGAAGCCAAGAAACTTTTTAGAAGAAATGCCAAAAATACACTTCTCAAGGTTAAGGCTGATGTGATACTCCTTGAGATGCTCAAAGATGATCTTGAGGTCTCACACATGCTCATCTAACTTATGGGATTTGTTGAGGAGGTCACCAACATAACACTCCATAATATTTTAAATGAGGTGATGAAAAATATGGGTCATGGAATGCTAATACATGGCCCTAACATTCTTCAAATTGAAAGGCATGATGACATAATAGAAGGTAACCCATGAGGTAGTTAATGTCATCTTATACTGGTCTTTAGGTGAAATATAGTTTTTGTTATACCCTAATAATCTATCCATGAGGGACATGATTTCAAAACTGGCTGTGGAGTCTATAATTTGGTCAATTAAAGGTATGGGAAATTATCCTTTAGACAAGCCAAATTGAGATCTTGAAAGTTGATGCAAATGTGAGTGGCTGAATTCTTCTTGAGAATAGGGATGACGTTGGCAACCCATCATGGGTAGTCAATGGCTTGGATAAAACCAATTGAGATGAGATTTTTAATCTCAACTTTGACTAACTAGGAGACTTTTACCACCATTTTTCATTTATTTTGGTGAATGGGATGGGCCTCATCATCTATAATGAGGTTATGAGTGATGACTTTGGGATCCATGCCATTCATATTGATTTATTCCCAAGAAAATACATCTAGGAATTCTCATAAAAAAATAACCAAGACATCCCATTCCTTTGGAGTAAGGCTAGTAATGATCTTGATGATCTTTGACCTTGTAGAGGTACCAAGGTTGACATCTATATATCTTCAACATTCATAACATTACCTTCCTCAAAACATTCAGGTGAGGGAGGAAGTAATTGATCTAACTCCTTAGGTTCAACTGTTAGGATATGTACTATGGGGATTCTAGGGGTTGGGTCATCAAAGAGAAAAATATCCAAACCTACCTAATCAAGAGGATAGTGGTACTTATGGTAGGATATCATGATCTTGATGTATGCCTTTCTCTCCTTGAATAAGTTGGGTGACATAACATGAATGAAAAACACTCAAGATCAGAATCAACTACTCTAGTGGTCTCTATGAGAGATGCATTGAGAGATCTTATATTTTGATGGGAGAAGTGTGATGCAAGGGGAAGATCAACATTTGAATAAAAATCTTGAAAGTGGTTTCTAAAAAGGGAAGAGCCAACCTGGCATTATGGATCTAGAAGGGGAGTTGATCGACATATGCCATACTCTGAAGGAGTGAATGCTAATTGATACTCAACCAGATCATAACGTTCATCCCTAATAAAATGAGACTCAAAAGTAGGGGATGTGTTGGATTCTAAAGATCCCTATGAGGAGATAACCAAAGCCTCACTTGAGGGATTTATCTTTGAATAAATCAATGCTCAGGGATCTAGGTTAGCCTCCATGTTATGAACCTCACCTTCGTGCATGAACTAAACCATGAAAAATGCGGTTGATGAAATGGCCTACATGGAAGTGGTATAAGGATGGACAAGAATAATATTATATGAAAGCTCCAATTATAACACACAAAACTTAATCTTGATTATCTTGGGGCCAAAATTGACCTAGAACTTCATGTTTTTCACTAGTGAAACTATGTCATTGTTGAAACCAACATAGTTATGGTGAGAATTGAAGAGCTTCTTCTGACTAATCCTAAGCCTATTGAACACAAATAGGGGTATGGTATTCAATGTATATCCTTCATCAATGATGCATCTCTTAAAATGATAATCATTGAATGAGGTTGCAATGTAGAGGGGGAAGCAAGCCCTCTTTGCAAGAACCAAAGTGTCTAGCAAAGAGTCATGGTCAAAGGATAACATGTGAGGATGAGGGTGCTCAGACATATTAGAGTTGAACACAAATTTGAAATCATCCCACAATGGTCCCTCATGAGAGAGACCAAGCTCATCAAATACAAGGCCTCTTTACTTAGGGCAAAGACAAAGAAGGTCCCAAATGGAGATCCTAGCTGAGAGGCCCTATAACTCCTCTATGATAGAGTAAGGATGTTGTCTAGCCTGGGGAGGGATGTTATGCCAAAATTCAAATCTGACTTTGGGGTTCTCTACCCCCATGGGATGGATAGGAGGCCCAATACCACTAATCTATTTGATGGGGTTGATGACCCAACCTGAGTGTATGTTGATAAAGCACTCATATCTAGTAGAGTCTATGTCAATAGTAGTAATGACCTTGCTACTCTCATGCTTAGCTTTCCCTCTTAGGTTAGTTTGGGAAGAGGAGTCAAAAGAGGTAGAATATCCATAAGGAGAATGATGGGCCTTAGCCTTGGATTTCTTCTTTTTCTTTTTCTTCTAATCCTTTTCATGGTTAGGTAGAGGACCCTTGAACACATTTAATTTGTGATTGGGGTCTACAAGTGGAGAACTCTAAGATGGAGGTGAGGCTTGTGCATTGGATTTTTGGGTAGCACAATTGGCATCATTGTGGCCCTTCATCCCATGGAAATTACAAAAATTAGTAGGGTCATAAGGAAACACTGTCTATGGTTTTACTATGCTTGATTCATAAGCCTTATTTTTAGCTAGCTTCTTGCTCAAATCATTCACCTTGTGGCTATATTTCTTATCTTTCTTATTAGGAAGAGAATTAGTGACACCATTACTAGCTATATTATGATTATAATTACATGGAAAGGATGAATTTTGGGTTGGTATAGGGTGCATGACCACATAAGACTCACAGACTTCAATCTTTAGATACTCATTAATAGTTTCATCATATAAAGTGGGATCACACTTGAGAACCTCAAGTTGAACATTTTGCCTCAATGCTCATGTGAACATGTCATAAATTTGATCATCTAAGAATTTTTTTATATGTGTATAGATGACTGAGCACCACCTACACATAAAATTGAAGTTGAACTCACCCTTGGCCTATGCCATGAAGGTAAGTGATTGGATGTTGAGATTAAGTGGTCTAGAGATATCAAAGTACTAGAGGAAGTCATCTAGAAGGAGCTAAAAACTAGAGAGAGAATCTAGAGGTATATTTTGAAACTAAATAAGAGCTTTGGATGATAGAGAATGAGCAAAGAGCTTTAACATCATGCCTTCACATTGTTCCCAATAAATACATGCCATCATAAATGACATGATATACTCCATGGGATTAGATTCATAAGTCCCATTGAACCTAGGTAGCTCAAGAATAGTAGTAGAAAGGGGAATAACATGCACCCAAGGGGCTAGAGGATTCATACAGAGATACTCATAAGCATGGTTGATAGAATGTTGGTAATGAGTTCCAAGAGGAGGATCATGGTGGTTATGATGTTTTTTATGCTAATAGACCTCATCACAACCCTGATCATGAAGGGTAAAAAGATGAGGTATCTCTTGATATGGGAGATGTTCATGCTAGAAATCATCCCTACCAAAAGGTGGGGAATGACCATGAGAAGGATACCATTCCCTATAAGGATGATGGGATGATGTGGCATACTTATGGAAATGGTCATGGTGACCTATGTCTCCATGATGCTAATCACATGACATCAGATGAGGGTTAACCTGAGGGCACTAATGTTTAGAATAGGCATCCCATAGATCTCTAGTCTATAGGTGGTAATCAAAATCAACATGCTCATTTGAAACTCTAAAGGATGGATTATGAGGATGAGAGGACTCCATGTGATGGATATGCCTTGCTGAGTTGGAGTACCTATGTACCATAACATGGAAATGAGGGGGTTCTTGCTGTAGAGTCTCCTATCAAGGAAGAGGTGGGAAAATCACATGAGAACTAGTTAAGGAACTTGAAACTAAGTGGGTGTGATCTCTATCTCCAAAGGAAGCACACCACCTAATCATAGGGGGAGAAGGGTGCACTTCATTCACTTGAAGGTGTCTATGGAAATCATCAATGATTGTATATATTTTATCATGTCTTGGTCATGCAAGTGGGTCCTCATAACCTTGAATGGGTGAATGAATCATGACATGAGGTTGAGGGGAAATATCTTTAGATGAATTAAGCTTAGACTGGTGAAAAGGGGACCAAATTTATTGGTTATAGACCTACCAATCTTGTTCCCTATAGAATATGAGAGGGTCTACATCACCATGCTAAGTTGAGGGAACCTCTTGGATCCTACAGTGTCTTTAGCATTCCATTACAACCACAACATACTCATGAGTGAACTTAGGGATAAGGCCTTAAATTTGATAATATTGGTGTCCCAAGGGTGGGAGGATGGACATGGATGTAATGAAGCAAGAGTAAGATAAGAGATAATAGAAAAGGCAAATAGATGGAGAACCAATAGGGAGAATAACATAAAACCAAAGTATGATAAAATAACCAAGGTGATATCTAAAACATAACTAGAAGAAAATCCTAATAGCTAATAGAGGTGAATTAGCTAGGAGAGTTCTAAATAGGATAGGACTAACATGACATCATATGTGAGGTTCCACTAGGTGTGCCAAAATGTAGCTCTAAGAATCTGAATAGAACCACTAGTGTTTGGTATGGGTACAAAAGGTACTTAAAAAAACACTTAAAAGGCTAGAAGGCTTAGGGATTCTATGGGCTACTAGAGATATATAGAGGCTATCCAATTTGTCAGCTTACACCAAGCTATAGAAAGACTTGTAAACTAGTTTAGGGATAGCGTGATCAAGCACATAAAGGATGTAGGTATCTATAATGTATATAACCATAGTAAATTGAGTAGCCAAGACTAAAAATCTACTTACATACAAATTGTAAAAATGATAATACTGAATAAAGAGAGCTATCAAGTAAGGCGTAAACTTAGATGAAAAAGAACTTTTAGGCAAAATGAAAGATGTTTTAAAAAGTAAAGACATTTTCAAGAAAGGGTGAAAGAGCATGCGTAATCTAAGTCTAAGCTAACTCTTTATCTTCAACACTATTATTCCCTAATAATTCCACTTTCTAGTTTAGTAAGAGAGGAAATTATTTAAACAAATACATAGACCATTTTGAGTAATTATGATTCTATTATGCAATAAGAAATGTTCCAAAAGAAAGCATGACATGTAATAGAAGATTTTTAAAGCAATGAAAGATATTCTTAACCACATGTTGGGTTTTTATTCTCTTAATAAGGCTTTAGCACTATAGTGTAACCCAACGAGGTAACATGCTAGCCCTTTAATATAAGATGGTGGTCTTGCGTGCTCACACAAAGTATGTAGCTAGAGACCAGTTCCTATAGGTTATGTTATGTAGTAACATAAACTAGTTATATTCCTTGGGTTAAACATATATTTAATTAAATATTACATAGAGAAAAAGATAAACTATTTTAATCCTAGTATCATTGTGTTCAACCACCATTATCATGGAAAAGAGTGCCATGAAGTTCCAAGATTCTTATTTAGAAAAAGAAAAGATTTGTATAGATCTCATACTAAGTTTCAATTACCAATTCCTCAACTCAACCTATCATATTTATACAACTATCAAAAAACACAAACATAAGAATGGTTAAAATATCCATAATTTATATATTAAGCTTTTTCAAAAGTTATCCATAAATCCATCATCATAGTGATTTACAATAGGGGTATTTATACTTGTTTATACTTGACCAAGTATTTACAATATTAATGACACGAGTAATTTACCAATGAACTCTCTATAAATTGAGAGTCATGGAACTTTATCAACTAACTTCTCCTAAGGAACTAGGCCTTTTCACCCCCTATATAGTTTATCTATGCTAAATACTTGATACCATGTGTTTATATCCTTATGGGCCAATGCAAAACTCTAATAGATAAGGTCTGGGTGACCTTCAAGAATCTATCCTTATCCATATCTTGCTTCCCACACACTCCCCAATATTCTGCCATTATCTTGAGTCTTATGTTCTTGGGTTCATCATGGTTAATTCTCCTCATGACTAGGTATTCTCATGTTGGTGCATCTACACCTTTGTGATTTTCACCCTACAGGTTATACACCATGGTGCTTTTACACCATATGAGTTTCATGCCACATTATTCTGCACTAGGATCTCTCTGCACCATGCTAGTTCCACATTAAAATGTCAATACACTTAGCCAAAATTTGGGGTCCAACATCACCCCACACTAAGCTCTTAGTTCATCCTAGAATAAGTCTTGTTGGTGACCTATGCCAAAAATTTAGGCCTCATCTGATTGATCTACTTCTTGACATTGTCCTAATATGATAATGTGTCAAGCAACTTAGCAGCTATTACTTCAATGGCCTCTTTAGACTTCATCTCCTTGGGATAGTTAGATGTCTCATTTTACTTCTTTACCAAGTCATATAGGGATGTGATAACATCCTTATAGACATATTTGAGTGTTGAGACTTCTTTGATAACTTGTCCTTAGAGGGATGCAAAACTAGAATTTAACTGTTGGTGATGTGTATTGATCTTTTCTTCCATAGTTTCCACATCATTTAATGCTTTTGTGTGCTCAACATGATCCATTATTAGGAGGTTAAAATAAAACATTTACTACCCTTGGGATTATTCTACTTGGATTCGATGCTCTAAGATCTTATTCAAGCATGCTAACTACTCAAAAATCCATTCCAAGAATGGGATGACTTCCCCAACTCTTTCTAGGGCACACTTACACACTTCGACTGACTTGATGAATAACTTCACTACTTCTAGTCCCTCATTATTTGGCATGGACTGATCCTTATGGTGCTTTAAAATGAGGTTCACCAAGGTCTCTTATTTATCTATGGCATCCCCATCAAGAGACACACCATCTATTAGTGTTGGATCCTAACCCAAAATTGTTTTGCATAAATATAATGTTTTTACTTTGGCCTCTATGGCCTCTTTTACTTTTTGTATCAAAGAAACCACTTCCTTGGTGAGTACCTTCTTAGTAGTAAATTCCTTATCATATATACCCACCACTTGGGCATGTTTCTTCTCTAGGCCATGTGCATTAAAATCCAAAAAATAATTCTGGTACGTGACTTCCAAGGCCATCTTCAAGAATGTTGCAATAGTTTGTAAAGGGGTGATATTTTTAGGATCAATACATAGTGGTTTGGGTAGTGTATGAGCATTAAGACATAGAAGAATGTTGTCTTGAGGGAGATCAAAGGTGTGCTCCTCATTATACATGTCTAATAAAAAGGAAACCTACCACCTTGTTTTTAGAGTTGCATCTCAAGGAAGAAAATATGACTATAGATACATCATCCTATCAAGATTCCTAATTAATACCATTCACATATAATTGTAGATGAATAAATAGTGGTTATTTTTTAGACCTAGTAGGGTCCTTTCCTTTATTGGGGTCGTGATCCAATACCTCATCCTCTACTTTGATATCTATGGCCATTTTACTTATCTTTTATTCTTCACCATCCCCTTATTCACCATATACATGCTCAATGTAAAAAGGTGATACATGAAGGTGGCCTCCTCTCACATTGAGGAGGGTGTCTTTTCAAAATAAGACTTCAGTGCTTCTATCTAGATTGTAGGGAATTCTTGCTTAGGCTCTTGCTTTGCAACCCATTATGGTCCAACCCCTGATGAAGGAACTTTTGGAGGGGATGCCTAAAAATTTATCTTTTAGGGGTGAAGGTGGATTTGGAGGAAATTTTTAGAGGATAAGGTGGAGGTGGAGGGACTTGCAGTGGTGGAAATTTGGGTGGAGAGGGTTGGGGAGGAGAAGGGTGATGTGGAGAAGGGAGAAGAGGAGAAGGTTAAGGAGTTGAGGATCTTGGTGGTAAGGGACTTGGCTATGGTGCTTGGGTATTCCTATACCATTTCCAAGGAACCTACTAAGTTATTTTACTGATATCATGCCTAGCTTATTTCTTTTTCTTCAAGGGAGGTATTGGTGGGTGATTTTCCCTCTCATGTTCTTCACCATTTGAGTCCTCGGTTTATAACATATAAAATATATTATGTACCTATTCTACAATAAGGATTTCCTTGACCTTTATATCTATTTGGTCCATATACTTCTTCTCCTTATAGTCCTTCTTTCCTGGATAAAAATACATCTTATAGAGAGTATAAATCTCCAATTTTATCTTGTTTACCTCCAAGGCAATAGGTTGTGCATCATAGATTTTGTTCATAGAGTTGATGAAGTACCACATTGAAAAGGCATATGATAAATTTATCCATATGAAGATTTATCCAGAAGGGATTATCTTGATACACATGATAAGGAAGTGATAATTCACATTGAATTGCACTTGCTCAGTAGTCAAGGGGGAAAATCTTTCAGGATGTGCCATTCATTACCGAACACCTCCTTCATGCCATCAAACTAATACTTCATATTTATTTTGTAAGATAGGGTGATATGCCCTGGGTATGTGAATGACTTACAAAAATCAATAGAGGGCCTATTATTAGGTGGATATACCCAATTCAATGCTCCCATGGTGTAATTTGGTACACTAATCTCATCAAAAACCATCAAAAGTAAAAATACACCCTATAGAAACATATGACTAGGTATCCGATGGGTCTTCTCTATATCCTAAATAATTTTATGACTATAACGAATCAATTAATTATATTTTAATCCTTGAGTTACTTGGTGGGTGATGCAAAGGTGAGATATTTATACCTCCTTTTAATGGTCGATTTGACCAATCTTAGTCATGATGATCCATGTTGCAACCTAGAGGGAAGGATCCTGTAGGTTTTTAATGTAAATGGCATGGCCCTGATTTTAATAGATTAGTGCCATGGTTATATTTTAGACTTCATAAATGTCCCACAAGTCATAATCCACATTTAAACCTAAGCACTGTAGCCTTAATACATTTCTTATCCTCTTGGGCATGATATTCATACTATGCTCAGTGAAGTAGAGATATTCCTCATGGACATAAGAGAGTAGGAACATGATGACCTCCATGGGTTTTCCAAAGTGAGTCAAATTAAATAATTATAAAAACCCCATGGTGTCCAAGGTGTTAAAGATCTTAAGATCATACACCAACTAGTTTTTGGTGTTCTGACGCTCGACTCGATAATAATCTATAATTCAATCTCTTTCTTAGGTTGATAATGGTTATAGTCAAAAATAGTACATGTGGGTACCTTAGAGACATAGTTATCTACATGTAACACTATCTTAGGCTAATACATTTCTTTAATCATTAGTGACAGGGGTGGAGATGATTAGGTATTCTTGGCTTGATGTGCCATATTAGCTTCTCCTCTTTCTATGTGATGTGCCTACTCCTCTGGTGTCTCTTCTCTAATGAATATTAATTCTCATCCAAATATTTACTCTTAATTTAGAATTTTTGATAGTGGATAAATCCTTAGGGCCTTTTTCTTAGGCCACATCACCCTCTAAGAATCTTGAAGGTTGAGGCATAACCATCCAACATTCCCAAAAGAATACATGATTGTTATTAGTGACTTTGAATTTTTAGGCTTAAGTGCTCTATAATGGCAGACTTATCCTACAAGTTATAACCTATAAGCCTTACCTATTATGTATATGTCCTAGAGTTACCCTATGATTTGATTTCATGGGTTAAATCTCAGCTCAATAGCTATGTATCAACTCATGATGCTTCATATACTTGCTCTAGAATTGATCTTGATTTCCTCACTCTCGACTTTAGTATTTCTTCATTCTCAAATCTCGGATCTTGTAAACTCAAATGTAAGAAAATGTAAAACACAAAAATGAACTAACTCACTTTTTTATAGGATTTAAGGAGTTAACGACATTTAATACCCCTATCCTTTAATCCATCACTTCTTATCATAAATGTGTTTTTAAACGATCATCACTCTTCGGCCATCACTTCTTGTCATTAATACATTTAATGATATTGTCTTGTCATACCATTGACATATTTATCACAACCATAATTATTTGATATTAATGACACATCCCATTTCATGCCTTCCTTTGAAGTGGAAGGCAATTGTGTCTCACTCTTTTCTTGGAGTGGAAGACAACTATGTGTCTTTCAAATTTTTAAACTACAGGTAGGAAGACCCTATCCTTAGGCTATGTAGTCTGCATAAATTTAATTACTTACATGACTTTAAGAACTTTCATGGCATAATTACCTTGTGTGACTAGTTAACTTTCATGCCTATCTTTAATCATGAATTTAGATATCTCTCACCCCACACTAAAACTGAGTTGTGGTCCTCCATGAAAATATATAAGTACAAAAATTAAAGATAATTACATTAAATAAATGTTGCATGTAACAAAGGTTATGATTTTATTGAAAAAAATAAATCCTAAACTAATGGTATAAGCCTTATTGGTTACAATACTTTAACTACTCAAAAGTGAAATACGATTGGAGCTGGCTTCCATTGTAATGCCCAAGAAGGAACTAGCTATGCAACATTTTGTAATCAACAAGCATTGATAGGTCAAATGTTATGAATGATAGCCATCCTAGTGAATATAAATTTTTCAAAAATGGAAAACAAAATTGGATTCATATACCAAAACCTTCATTCCTAGAGAAAATGTTTTATGTTTTATGTGTCAATCATGCCATGCTTTCTATTTTCACTTTTCGACATCCTAACTCTAATGAGAGAGAAAAAAATCTTCATAAAGATGTAACAAAGTATCTAGGGATGATTTAAAGGATTACTCCTCATATAATTATCCTACATGCATAATACAAAGAGACAATACCAAAAATTCAATTTGAAGGACTGCCTCTTTGCCATATACTAAATTGAATAGTATACTCTTGTTTAGGAATTTGTGAGTTATTTAGCAAGCCAAAAGTACCATAGACACTCTATCATCCCAATAAATTCAAATAATATTACAAATATTTTTTAGGGTGGTGGTTAGGATCTTATTAAAGGCCTCAATAATTTCATTGGCTCGAGGGTGATGCAGTGTTATTTTGTGATATGCAATCATGAACTCGTCCAGTAAGATGTGAATAGTTTCATTCAAGAAATGGGTGTCATGATCACTTATGAAACTTAGGGGGAATCAAAACCAAGTTATGATATGATCCCAAATGAAATGAATAGTAGTGATAGGGGTAAATTATCTCACTTGCATATTTTTAGCTTAATGCATGAGATAGTTTCTATTATGATATATCAGGAACCTATTTGTCATCCAACTAGAGTGATGGGGCCAATAAAATTAATGTCCCATTTCTCAAATTGTTCCTAATATTGAATCAATCATAGAGTCATGACATCTCATTAGTTTCATTTCCTTATGCATTGACATATGTCACAATTTCTAACATATACCTTAACATCTTGAAAAAGAGTAGGCCATCATAATCTAGCTAGTAAAACCTTGCACATGGTAGCCTCTTTAACATAGTGTCCTCTAGAAATACCTTCATGAAATTATTAAAGTAATTAGAGATTCTCATGTTTCATAACATAGCATAAAATAATTTTTTCATGTCCAATATTGTAAATATCCCCTCCTATGAGTTGAAAGGGTGAGATAGGAATTGTGAGTTGTTTCTTGGACTGTGGAGTTAGACAGTTAGGTGCTATGCTAATAATTAAATTTTGTACAATATCTTCTAAATATTCAATTACATGAGTAAAAAAAAAGAGTTGAACATTATGTAGGTCATCTTCAATAGTGCATGGTGGTTCTCTGAACTCAATTCAAGATAGATGGTTAGGGCCATAGTTAGATTTTCCAAGTTTGACCATGATGGAGAATTGAAACTCTTAGAACAAAAATATCTAGTGGAAAATTTGTCCATGTAGCATAAGTTTGTCTATGAGGTACTTTAAGGCCTCATAATTTTTATAAAATATAAAGGGAGTTACCAATAAGTACTATCTAAATTTCTACATAGCATAGACCATTGATAGTGCTTCGTGCTCTATGGTGGGGTAATTCTTCTTAACTAGAGTGAGTTTCCTACTAAAAAAATAGATTGGGTGATCAAGGTGACCTTTCCCTAGTTGTGCAAGGATTACACCAACTGTCATTCCAAATGCATTAACATGGATGTGAAATGGTCTTATTCAATCAAGAAACTAGAGGATTGGGGTGGTCACCAGCTAGTCCTTTAAGATCTCAAAGGCTTATTGATAGGAGTAAGTCCATATGAAGTGTTAGTTATGCTTTAAAAACTCCTCTAGAGGTGCATCAATATTTGCATATCTATGGATGAATTTATGATAGTAACCTATATGTCCTAGAAAAATGTGAACATTGCATTGAGACTTAGACATTGGGAGTCAAATAATAATAGATACCTTTGTTAGGTGTACTAAAAGTCCATATTTACAAATAATATGTCCTAAGAGCACACTGAAAAGTGTATCAAATAGGAACTTCTTTAAGTTTAGTGATATTTTTAAGACTCAACAATGCTCTATCATAATCCTTAGGTTTGAATAATGGTCCTTGACCAAGCCATAAACTATTTAATCATCCAAGTAAACATGATAAAACTTATGGATGAAATACTTAAAGGCTTCAAAAACTATCTATGAGAAAACAACTAGTGCATTATCAACCCAAAAAACATGACAATATATAAAAAATATCCCCATTCAATAACAAACATCATCTTTGGTTGATCCTCCTCAATAATCTAGACTTGATAGTATCCCAAAAATCCATCTATGAAAGTATATATCTCACAAATAGCAACACCTTCAAGGGTTTCCTTTATGAATGGTGTTGGGAAAGGATTAATGATACAAGATGCATTAAGTACTTGATAATCAATGCAAATTTTGATGCATCCATATTTATTTATACTAATCACTATAGGACTAACCCACTTAGATTCATCAATGGGGGTGATTACTCTAGTACACAACATACTTTAAATTTCTTCTTTGATGCATACCCAAAGATTAGGATTCATCCTATATGGCCCTTTTCTGACTGGTCAAGTGCCATCAATCAATTTGATATGCATTTTTCCTAAGGATGGATGAAATCCATTCATCTCACTATAGCTTCTTGGAAAGACATCCTGATATTCTTTTAATAATTCAAATATATTTAAAATCCTAGTATCAATCTAATAATTGCCTACAGTAGCCATTTTTTGTTTTTGCTCCATGCTGATGTTACCCTAGATAGTTTAAACTAGCCTGGAGTAGGGGTTGTCTATATTATCACCACTATAAAAAATAGATCACGTGCCATATTTTTTAAGAATATCCAAATGACTTGATAAACGATCAAGTGGATTAAATCTTTCACCTTCTTCTAACTGAAACACTAGATTTTCTTTTCCTAGACATGTCTCTTCACATAAGTCCTGATCAAGGATTGGTTTTGGCATGGAAACAAGTTGTGTTGATGGTTCATTCAGGAGATTTAGAACTTATTTAGGGGCATGATGGATATTTATCAAGTGATATTCAATGTTACTGGGGTCACCTATAACTACTTCATGCATGGCTTAGAGGGTGAGGTGCAAATCCAACCTTAGAGAGGAATAAGATAGTGCCAATTTCATGTTCTCCTTCATTAGATGCCAAAATTGGGTACCCATGTGTCACTCTTCATAAACTGATGTAGAGTTTGCAGAGGTTTTCTTTTATAGTCCTTAAACAAAAGAATCTTCCTTCAAGTCACAAGCTTAAGAGTTCCTTTAATATGCAAAGTTTAGGTTCACAAAATTTTTATAAGTTTTTAAGAGATTTATATTTCTTTAAAGAGTCTCTTATATCTCTCTATCCCCATTTAAAAAACTTATCTCAAACACATACCTTGAACTCATGCAACTCTGCTAAAGTAATGCTCCACTCTTATAATCCTGTCTAACTGTAAATATGTTAGTATGGAAAAATTAATAATAATATTGACTTGAAAATATTATATTCTTTGTATTTTTTAAATACACTTGTTGTTCAATTTTTAGGTCCTAAGTAACTCCCTAGGTCTATTTTCTCTCTTTTAGCCTTCTAAATTAGGCCTCTTTTAGCCCTTTCCAAAGACCTCTAGCTATAAATCTATACTAAAGGTACTTTACAGTCCTAAAAATCATTAAATTAGTTAGGTCAAGTGAAAATACATAGGATTACAATTTTTTATTAGTTAGATTTCTCAAAAACCTCAAAACCCTAGTTGTCAAGGTTTGTACAAACTGAGTAGGCTGAGAGTAGTATAAAATAAATATCTTGAACTACAAACCAAGAAACTTGTTGGAAAATTTATATCTAGGCAAAACATAACTTTATCACCAATGGCTAATACCCCCTATAACATTCACAACATAAGAATCTCAGTCCTTTTGTTGATTATATTTTGATTTTTCAATAGGATTAAATAGGGTTTTACTGGTTTCAATACTTATAAAGGTATATATGACCTATATTAGGTTTATTACCTTATAAAAATATTTTACCAAATGTTTTTTTACCACCTTGAAATCTATAACAAGATCCAATAGAAAAGACACAATATTCCAATCCAAGGTTTATAACCTGTATACTAACAGTGAGCAAGATCTATAAACAAAAGAAACTTACTATGTTTAAAACCTATTGTATGCCACAATAGGAATTACCTAAAAAATCACACATTGTCTTCACCTTCACATTCTCCACATGAATCTTTGTATCAAGGACCAAATGCTCTGTAAACTATTTGAGCCAACTATATACTCACTTTCACTATATGACAAACCTGTTTGTCTTCTCAAAGGAGTTTCTTTACAACTTCAATATTTGTTATATATTTCAAGCCATGGATTAAATATTATAAAAAATATAAATAATCACATATTTAAGAATTACTCACCATATTTGAGTGTTTAAGCAAATAAATACTTTGCTACAACTATGTAACATCAATGTACTTAGAAATTTCATATCACATAGTCCATCATTCATCAAATTTCTTTGTTTTCACATTCATTCCTTGTCTCCTTCAAATGGAATAAATTATGAAAACCTCAAAAAAATAACTCCACCACCTTCTACTAAGATACATAACTAAATCTTAGAAGTTGCTACATGGAAGTACTTGATAATTACATTGCATTTTAATGTTTTCCCACTATATGCACTATATGACCATGCATAAAGACTAAAGAAGATACTTATGACCTTTTGAATTTAATAATGACATATAAGACACATTATGAACATGTTTTACACCTTTACACCTTCAAATAATACATGGAAACCCTTCAACAAGGTTCAAAAATTCAAATTTTCAAATGTGGTAGTTTTGGAGTGAAACTCCATAATTCAAATTTTATACTAGTTGCGATAATATAGATCACTCCTATGACTTAATTAGGACCTATTACACCTAAAAACACCTACAAGACAAATTCAAGATAAAAATGAGTCTAATTTGGGATCCACAAGGATGCCCCTACATTATAAACATACCATGCTCATGCCCAGGTGCATAAAGTTTCATAAAATGCATGCACCCATAAGTACTCTAGTAAGTAATATGCTTCATGTGTCCACATTGACTCACAAGCCTCTATATGGGGTTATGGTGCTTGTAATCCACTATAGCTAATTGTTCCCTACTTTTTTTATCATGTTAAAACTGGTGATGTAAGGCATATCATACTTGATCCCACTAAAGAAGTCATTCATAATGGGTTCACCACCAACTTACAGTTGTACCATCAAAAAGGTGAACCAAGGATTGGATATGATCAATGTTAGTGTGATAAAATTCCTTGAGGCACTGGAAAAAGTTGTGGACCTCTATTTTATCATGAGATTGAAGATCTACATTGAATATTTCTAAAGGTTCATCTATCATTGGTCCCCTCATGAATTATCTAGTAATAAGGTGGATGAACTGGTGGTACTTATGGAACTCACATAGAACATTCACCTGATTACCAATGGCACTATATACTCTTCTAGTTAGTTCATAGTCACCATGGTCCCAGCTATTAATGATCTAGAGTTTAATTTGGAAAAAGTCTCCAAGTCATGATGAAACCAATTGCACAACATAGATCTTATTGAGAGCTTTCTAGCATTCTTTTAGATTGCAAAATGGAGTCTGAATGCCCAAGTTATAGGTTGTTAAAGTTATTTTGTGATAGGAAAAATAAGGAGGTGTCATAATTTACATGTGATAAGTGGGCCAATCACCCATTGACACATGGAAGTACATTTCTGTATAGTCATGTAAAAAATTTGGTTGGTGTTTGGTTTGGTTTCAGCCTCTGGTCTTTGATAGGTGGTCATATGGAGATCTGTGGGCCCCATTATTGGCTCACTGGGGGCCCTCAGTGAGGGTTGACACACTTGATTAAGGAGGGGTGCCTTGGCCTCCATCTCATAATGCAATGTATTTGAATTTGCTTTTAAACCATTATTTTGTGCCCACCAGATGCATGTGGGACAATTCAATTATATGTTTTTAAAGCTTTGTAATATTTATTGGTAATACTTGTTCAAATTACTATTACCATTCCCCATTACACCATATGGGAGAACCACAATTGCCATGCCATCCAACCACTTACTAATTCAAGGTTGAGATTAGCTGCTAAGATTGAATGCCAAATCAATCCTTCTACATGCCTTGAAATTGGAGACAAGACCGAGCCATATGCCTGTCTATGATGGCATTCAAAGTTAGAGTATATGCTAAAGTTGGTACTTGAACAAACAAACCAATGCTAAACATGGTGCCTCAAGCCCACCAAAAGGGTGGTCAACACTTGATAAGGTAAATGTCAACCTTATTAAAGTTATCAAGCTAATTCAAATTTCCCAATGTGGGACAAAATATAGCCCAAGCACCCAAAAAGGGAGGCTAAAGACTTGAACCATGAACTTCTCATGAAAAAGGGAAAAGTCTTGATCAACTAAGCTATGGGCTTCCAAGTGTTATAAAACTATGAACTTGTATTTGAAGGTAAGCTTCGTAGGACTATGCATTTTTTATTAAGAGGCTGAGAGCTAGATGGAAGCTTGGAGAAAGATATCAAATGGATTTTGATCCATTATCCAGACTCATACATAGAGGGTAAGCCTTTTCAGTTATGTTTTGTAATTGAAAAGAGAGTTTAAAGTTATTATTTTGGATAGACCAATAGATAAGTACATGGACTTAAGCACCTTCGGAAGGGGTTGAAGACTAAGGAAGGATTCCGTGTTACTAAGCTTGAGTTTATCAACAAAGTTGGAGTTCTTGGATAGAGATCAGACTTGAGGGAAGTTATGCATTATTTCAAAGAATTTGTAAGCCATTTGTTGCACAAATTTAATAGAAATGGTCCTCACTATTAGGCAGACCCAGAGATGTAGGCAAGAGATGCCAAACTCTGTTATCAATGTCAGATGATAATTTATCATTAATTGCATGTTTTATTTTATTTTTTAAATTTTTTTAATTGATCAAGAATACATGCAATTTTTAAAAATTGACAATTTATGAAATTTTTAAAATCAAACTAGTTTTATTGGTGAATGGAAGTTAAAAGTTTTGTAATGGTTCCAATCCAATTCGATAACTGAGAACACTCTTGCCAAACAATTTTCAAGTTCTTGAGTATTGTAAGAATTTGTTAAGTTTAAGAAACTTAGAATCCATAGTTTTAAACTTCACTTTGAGTTTATCTGTGTAGTTTACAGACCAATTTGATCCATAAACTACAATGATAAACTCAAAGTGAAGTTTAAAACTATGGATTCTAAATTTCTCAAACTTAACAAATTCTCAAATTACTTAAAATAACTTGCAAATTATTTTCCAATTAAGTGTTCTCAGTTATCAAATTGGATTGGAACTGTCGAACATCTTTTAACTTTCATTCACCAATAAAACTGATTTTTGTTTTAAATCAAATGTCATAAATTGTTGATTTTAAAACTTGTATGTATTTGTGAATAATTAAAAATTAGAAAAATAAATTAAAATCATGCAAATAAAAGATAATTTTACCATCTGACATTGATAATAGAGTTCAACATCTCTTGCCTACGTTTCTGAGTCCACCTAATAATGAGGACCATTTCTATTAAATTTGTGTAACAAATGGATTATAAATTCTTTGAAACACTGCACAACTTCCCTCATATCTGATCTCTATCCAATAACTCCACCTTTGATGATAAACTCAAGCTTGGTAACATGGAATCCTTCCTCAGTCTTCAACCCCTTCCAAAGGTGCTTAAGTCCCTATACTTAACTATTGGTCTATCCAAAATAATAACTTTAAACTCTCTTTTTAATTACAAAACATAACTAAAAAGGCTTACCCTCTGTGTATGAGTCTGGATAATGGATCAAAATCCATTTGCTATCTTTCTCCAAGCTTCCATCTACATCTTGGCCTCTTAATAAAAAATACACATTCCTATGAAGCTTACCTTCAAATACAATTTTGTAGTTTTTATAAAACTTGGAAGCCCATAGCTTAGTCAGTCAAGACTTATCCTTTTTACATGGGAGGTCTGTGGTTCAAATCTTTAGCCTCCCTTTTTAGGTGCTTGGGCTATCTTTTGTCCCACATTGGGAAATTTGAATCAACTTGATAGCTTTAATAAGGTTGGCATTTACCTTATCAAGTGTTAACCGCCATTTTGGTGGGATCGAGGCACCACATTTATCATTGGTTTGTTGGTTTAAGTACCAAATTTAGCATATACTTTAACTTTGAATGCCAACATAAACAAGCATATGGCTCAGTCTTTTCTCCAATCTCAAGGCATGTGGAAGGATTAACTTGGCATTTAATCTTAGTAGCTAATCTCAATCTTAACTCAACAAGTGGTTTTATGGTGTGGCAACTGTGGTTCTCCCATGTGGCATAATGGGAAATGGTAATAGTAATTTGAACAAGTATTACCAAGGAATATTACAAAGCTTTAAAAACATATAATTGAATTGTCCCACATGCATCTAGTGGGCACAAAATAATGGTTTAAAAGCAAATTCAAATACATTGCATTGTGAGATGGAGGCCAAGGCACCCATCCTTAATCAAGTGTGTCAAACCTTGCTAAGGGCCCCCAACGAGCCAATAGTGGGGCCCACAATTCTCCATATGAATGCCTATCAAAGTTTGAAGGCTGAAACCAAACCAAACACCAACCAATTTTTTTGCATGACTATACAGAAATGTACTACCACATGTCAATGGGTGATTGGTTCACTTTTTGCATTTAAAATGTGACACCTCCTTATTTTGTCTATCATAAAATAACTTTAGCAGCCTATAACTTGGGCATTTAGACTCTATTTTGTGATTCGAAAGAAGCAATGGAAAGCTCTCGACAAGATCTACACTGTGCAGTTGGTTTCATCATGACTTGGAAACTTTTTAGTTATGTTTTGTATTTAAAAAGAGAGTTTAAAGTTATTATTTTGGATAGACCAATAGTTAAGTATAGGGACTTAAGCACCTTTGAAAGGGGTTGAAGACTGAAGAAGGATTCTGTGTTATCAAGCTTGAGTTTATTATTGAAGGTGGAGTTCTTGGACAAAGATCAAACCTGAGGGAAGTTATGCAATGTTCCAAAGAATTTGTAAGCCATTTGTTGCACAAATTTGATAGAAATGGTCCTCATTATTGGGTAGACCCAGAGACATAGGAAAGAGATGCCAAACTCTATTATCAATGTCGGATGGTAATTTGTCATTGTTTGCATGTTTTATTTCAATTTTTTTGATTTTATTAATTAATCAAGAATACATGCAATTTTTAAAAATTGACAATTTAAGACATTTCTAAAATCAAACTGGTTTTATTGGTGAATGGAAGTTAAAAGTCTTGTGATGGTTCCAAGCCAATTCAATAACTAAGAACACTCTTGCCAAATAATTTTCAAGTTCTTTTGAGTATTGTGAGAATTTGTTAAGTTTTAGAAATTTAGAATCTATAGTTTTAAACTTCACTTTGAGTTTATTAGTGTAGTTTACAGACCAATTTTATCCATAAAATACACTGATAAACTCAAAGTGAAGTTTAAAACTATAGATTCTGAATTTCTCAAACTTAACAAATTCTTGCAATACTCAAAATAACTTGAATTTTTTTTGGCAAGAGTGTTTTTGATTATCAAATTGGATTGGAACCATCACAAGACTTTTAACTTCTATTCATCAATAAAATTGGTTTGATTTTAAAAATGTCATAAATTGTCAATTTTTAAAAATTGCATGTATTCTTGATTAATTAAAAAAATCAAAAAAATTGAAATAAAACATGCAATCAATGACAAATTACCATCTGACATTGATAATAGAGTTTGGCATCTCTTGCCTACATCTCTGGGTTTGCCCAATAATGAGGACCATTTCTATTAAATTTGTGTAACAAATGGCTTACAAATTCTTTAAAACACTACACAACTTCCCTCAGGTCTGATCTCTATCCAAGAACTCCACCTTTGCTGATAAACTCAAGTTCAGCAACATAAAATCCTTCCTCAGTCTTCAACCCCTTCTAAAGGTGCTTAAGTCCCTATACTTAACTATTGGTCTATCTAAAATAATAACTTTAAACTCTCTTTTTAATTATAAAACATAACTAAAAAGTTTTCAAGTCATGATGAAACCAATTACACGGTGTAGAGCTTGTCGAGAGCTTTCTAATTCTTCTTTCAGATCACAAAATGGAGTCTAAATACCCAAGTTATAGGCTATTGAAGTTATTTTGTGACAGGAAAAATAAGGAGGTGTCACAATTTAAATGTGACAAGTGGACCAATCACCCATTGACACATGGTATTATATTTTTGTATGGTCATGTAAAAAAATTGGTTGGTGTTTGGTTTGGTTTCAACCTCTGGTCTTTAACAGGTGGTCACATGGAGAACTGTGGGCCCCGCTATTGGCTCGCTAGGGGCCCTTAGTGAGGGTCAACACACTTGATTAAGGATGGGTGCCTTAGCCTCCATATCACAATGCAATGTATTTGAATTTGCTTTTAAACCATTATTTTGTGCCTACTGGATGCATGTGGGATAATTTAATTATATGTTTTTAAAGCTTTGTAATATTTCTTGGTAATACTTGTTCAAATTACTATTACCATTCCCCATTATGCAACATGGGAGAACCATAATTTCCATTCCATCCAACCACTTACTGAATCAAGCTTGAGATTAGCTTCTAAGATTGAATGTCGAGTCAATCCTTCTACATGTCTTGAGATTCTAGACAAGACTGAGCCATATGCCTATCTATGTTGGCATTCAAAGTTAGCGTATATGCTAAAGTTGGTACTTGAACCGACAAACCAATGCTAAATGTAGTGCATCAAGCCCACCTAAAGGGTGGTCAACACTTGATAAGGTAAATGCTAACATTATTAAAGCTATCAAGTCAATTCAAATTTCTTAATGTGGGACAAAAGATAGCCCAAGTGCCCAAAAAGGGAGGCTAAAGACTTGAACCATAGACCTCCCATGCAAAAGGGATAAGTCTTGACTGACTAAGCTATGGGCTTCCAAGTGTTATAAAAACTACAAACTTGTATTTGAAGGTAAGCTTCGCAACACTGTGTATTTTTTATTACGAGGCCGAGAGCTAGACGGAAGCTTGGAGAAAGATAGCAAATGGATTTTTATCCATTATCCAGACTCATACACAGAGGGTAAGCCTTTTTAGTTATGTTTTATAATTAAAAATAGAGTTTAAAGTTATTTTTTTGGATAGACCAATAGTTAAGTACATGGACTTAAGCACCTTCAGAAGGGGTTGAAGACTGAGGAAGGATTCCGTGTTGCCAAGCTTGAGTTTATCAGTGACGGTGGAGTTCTTGGATAGAGATTAGACCTAAGGGATGTTATGCAGTGTTTCAAAGAATTTTTAAGCCATTTGTTGTGAAAATTTAATAGAAATGGTCCTCACTATTGGGTTGACCCAGAGACGTAGGAACGAGATGCCAAACTCCGTTATCAATGTCAGATGGTAAAATTGTCTTTTATTTGCATGATTTTAATTCAGTTTTTTGATTTTTAATTATTCAAAAATATATGCAAGTTTTAAAATTGATAGTTTATGACATTTGATTTAAAACAAAAATTGGTTTTATTGGTGAATGGAAGTTAAAAGTCATTCAACAGTTCTAATCCAATTCGATAACTGAGAACACTTAATTTGCCAAATAATTTGCAAGTTCTTTTGATCAATTCAAGAATTTGTTAAGTTTGAGAAATTCAAAATCTGTAGATTTAAAATTCACTTTGATTTTATTAGTGTAGTTTACAGATCAAATTAGTATTAGAGTAGTTAGAAAGTAGGGTTAGCTTTTGATTGTGTGATTGACAGTTGCTTTCTGTCTATTGGTTATCAATATCACTTGATTAGATTTTAGTGTGTAGTTTTGGAATTAGTATATTTGCAAGAAACCATGGGCAAGTTGTCACATAAAGCTAAGATGGAAGAGATTGAAGCCATTAACACCTAGATTCAGGATGAGAATGCATTCCTGAGATGCAAGCTCTTAACTCTTGAAGAGTAGGTTGTAAGTTTGAAATCAGAGCTTGAATCTAAGGATGAGATCTTGATCAAATTGCAATGTGGTGAACCAAAGAAGGCAATACCTTCTACTTCAGATGTAGAGTCTATGACTGAGTGAACTGTAAGTTAATCACCAAGTAATTCATCTTCTTCTTTCTATTCAGATTCAGATTCAAGTAATGATGCTTTTGGTAGTTTTGAACAACATACTAAGGGTATAAGATCTAAATTGTTGAATAAAATGGGCTTTAATGGAAGAGATCTTGGTTGAGATGGCTAAGGAATTACTAACCCAATACAAGTAGAGCATATATCTCTTCATGCAGGTTTAGGTTACACTAGTGAGTAGGTGGATATTGGAGAAATTTCCTACATGACTAAAGGAAGACAAGCTTATGATAGCAAAGTCCTGAGGCCACTAGTAGAGCATGTGTAGTGTAAGAGAACACATAAATTGTTGGGGATCAACCAACAATTTGATTACACTTATGAAAGCAATAAATGTGGAATTAAATCAGATAGATAAGTAACTAGAATGATAAATAGCAAGAATAAGAGATACAAGAAACCACCCTAAAAACTTGTATTAAACTCTTTACAGAAGGAATATAATTGAAGAAACTTCTTTCTTCCACACCTCTCTCAGATGTACAGATCTCTCTCTAGATCTCTTTCCCTCAAGAGCTCTCTCTCTCAAGTACAATCAACTCCAACAACCTGGAATGATTCACCTATACAATTCTGTACTGTTATTCAACATTCTACTCATACACTACAATAAGCTAAGAAGATCTGATCCTACATATAGAATTAAGAAAATTTAGCATGCATTTACAACCAACAGTTATGCCTCTTAAACAAGGGCTCTAAAATAGTCTTACTAATAATAGAGATGCGGACTTAAGACTATGACTTAATCTTTATCATGAAAACTCTGCATTCACTTAACTGACTGTTTGTCAACAACAGTTTTGACTGCCACAGGCAATCGACGTCGGTCCCTATCTTCTTGGAGGTGACCGACATTGGCCAATCTCCTGTCGATGCCAATTTCCTTTTGCACTCCCCTGACCAATGCCGGTTGTGGCCTATCGATGCCGGTGATTGTCATGCTCAAAAACCTCCTTCTATTTGCAACAAGGTGAAGCTTTTAGCTCCACACCCTAACAATCTCCCACTTGGAGATAAATAGCTGCACTTGTACCTATACCAGTACTCTGTCTAATCTGCATCTTGGCTTGTATTACTCTTCAAGCTCTCACTTGAAGACAACCCACCACACTCCTTGTGGTGTTAATCCTGTGCCTGACTTTCTTCATTCTCAGCTTACCTTCTTCTGCCATTTCTATAATCCCACTCAATCAGAAACCCCTGTGAGTAACCTGTAATCAACAAACCACTAACCACATCTGGCCATCTGTTAGTCAAACTCACTCTGAGAACATCCAACCTTGCTCTGATACCATTTGATAGGACCTAAGTTCCCCAAAGCTCTGACACAACTTGTCAGAATTAAGAGCACACATGATTACCATTGTATAAACAACTTAAGATTGCGGAAATAACCAGAAGAACAAATAACTATCAATGAGAAAACACATAGAATATGAGAGGCAACACACAATTGTATTCAACTCATTATAAAGGAAATTACAATAAAGAGATCACACTCTTTTTCCACCTCTGTGAGGCTTCTTCCTCAAGGGCTCCAAGTAATCTTCCCACCTGAGTAATCTTCTCTCATAGGTCACAACTAACAACTAACACAAGCTGTTGTTCACCTCATTGTACATCTAGTACAACCGAGTACGAACCGGTACTCCAAGTAGATCTCACCATGATCCTACTCCTGATGTATTGCTGTCACCTTGATCTTGCTCCCCCGCCGATCCTCTTCTGACCCTCGCATACACACATCCCTGCAGACCAACCTGATCTTACTTATCACATGTAGATCTCCACCATGATCCTGCAACACCCTGCATATCAAACCTGATCTTACATACATGGGGAATCCTACTTGATTCCACCATGGGAAGAACTCTCCAAGCTCTACACTTGGGTTCTACAAGTTCTACACTTAACAATACAGCCCATGAGTCTATTATATAGATCTCATGCATACACTAATTTAGACAAGTGGCTCAAAGACTCGAACTGGTCTTTATCATGCAAACTCCCCGTTCACTTAGCTTATGATAGCAAAGTCTTGAGGCCACTAGTAGAGCATGTGCAGTGTAAGAGAACACATAAATGAGGTATAGAGATTCCACCTCCTAGTTCTTACACTAGAGTTAGCACTAAATCTTCTAATCCACTTTTTATGTTTAAGAAATTTGAATTTAACATTCAGAAGATGAAGCAATCATTTCCTTACACTTTTTATGGGATGCATAACCATAGTGTTACAGTTTGTTGGAAGAGACATGCTTTGATTAAGTAGATTTTAGGTGTTAAAGATCATTCTTGACATGGCAAAGTGAGAAGAGGTAAAAGGGAGACCTCACCTAAGAAGGTTTTATGCACTCATTGCCATATGAGTGGACATCGGATTGATCATTATTTTAAACTTCAATCATCTTCTCATTCTAGAAATGGTAAAACTAAGATGATTTATCAACCTATTAATAAGGTCAATGAAGTTATATCAATCCATAATGATGTTAAGGAATCCACTAAGGAAATCAAGTTAACTAGGCAAAAAATTTGATTAAGTGGATTAATAATGCACTTATTTATCAAAGCATTGTTGATAATTCTATTAAGGGAAAGAAAAAGCTTTGATGATGCATTAGTAGAGCTTGTGAGAACACTTTGAGATAGGTTTATCATTCGAAGTATTTCAATTCTCACCTTATGTTTAACAGCTCTATGTTATGGAATCTCCTATTTATGCTGAGTGAGTTGTCTGTAAGACTTGAACTCATTTGATCATTTGGAGATAATAACTTAATGCATGTTGTGGGTTGAGTTAATGTCCTTACAACACTTGTCTCATATTTGACTGCTATTTTCAAAATCTATCTATTTTTGGAACATGGATGTATAGATGCATTGTAAAACCCTATGGGCATGTTTGAGATGTTAGGCAATATACACTTTGTGTTGTTTGCATTTGCTTAGCAATGTAAGTCTCATACTAGGTCATGGTATTGAAACATGTCTATAACATTTATTATATGTTGTTGGCATTAACAAACTTGTTTTGTAATTACATTGGGAATTGTTTCAATTTATTGATAGTTCACTGCTTTATAAGATGTGACATGGGCAGATAATTTTAGTATGTTGTGATCAGTTTATTAGAAGTTGTAGATTCCTTTACTCATGCCATGTTGTAGGCATTTTCACTTGAGTTTTGAATCATTTATTTTTCCAATGTTTATCTATTGCTATGATTGGGTTCTATTTGATGTGATGCAATAGACCAGTTATCAATTTGAGGAGATAGTAGACTTTTGGAGACTAAAAGCCTCTTTTGTAGGGAGGTGTGATCCAGAGTTTAGTTTAAAAAAGTTTCCAAGTCATGATGAAACTAATTTCACAGTATAGAGCTTGTCGAGATCTTTCTAGCGCTTCTTTTAGATCACAAAATGGAGTAAAAATGCCCAAGTTATAGGCTACTAAAGTTATTTTATGATAGGCAAAATAAGTAGGTGTGACAATTTACATGTGACAAGTGAACCAATCACCCATTAACACATGGTAGTACATTTCTGTATAGACGTGAAAAAAAATTGGTTGGTGTTTGGTTTGGTTTTAGCCTCCGGTCTTTGATAGGCAATCATATGGAGAACTGTGGGCCCTGCTATTGGCTCGTTGGGGGCCCTCAGTGAGGGTCAAAGCACTTGATTAGGGAGGGGTGCTTGGCCTCCATTTCACAATGCAATGTATTTGAATTTTCTTTTAAACCATTATTTTTTGCCCACTAGATGCATGTGGGATAATTCAATTATATGTTTTTAAAGCTTAGTAATATTTATTGGTAATACTTGTTCAAATTACTATTACCATTCCCCATTAAGCCACATAGGAGAACCACAGTTACCATGCCATCCAACCACTTGCTGAGTCAAGCTAGAGATTAGCTACTAAGATTGAATGCTGAGTCAATCCTTCCACATGCCTTGAGATTTGAGGCAAGACTGAGCCATATGCCTATATATGTTGGCATTCAAAGTTAGAGTATATGCTAAAGTTGGTACTTGAACCAATGAACCAATGCTAAATTTGGTGCCTTGAGCCCACCAAAAGGGTGGTCGGCACTTGATAAGGTAAATACCAACCTTATTAAAGCTATCAAGCCAATTCAAATTTCCCAATATGGGATAAAAGATAGCCCAAGCACCTAAAAAGGGAGGCTAAAGACTTGAACCACTGACCTCCCATGCAAAAGGGATAAGTCTTGACCAACTAAACTATGGGCTTCTAAGTGTTATAAAAACTATGAACTTGTATTTGAAGGTAAGCTTCGTAGGACTATGTATTTTTTATTAAGAGGCTGAGAGCTAGATGGAAGCTTGGAGAAAGATAGAAAATGGATTTTGATCCATTATCCAGGTTCATACACAGAGGGTAAACCTTTTTAGTTATGTTTTTTAATTAAAAAGAGAGTTTAAAGTTATTATTTTGGATAGACCAATAGTTAAGTATAGGGACTCAAGCACCTTCGAAAGGGGTTGAAGACTGAGGAAGGATTCCATGTTGCCAAGCTTGAGTTTATCAGCAAAGGTGGATTTCTTGGATATAGATTAGACTTGAGGGAAGTTATGCAGTGTTTCAAATAATTTGTAATCCATTTTTGTGCAAATTTAATAGAAATAGTCCTCACTATTAGGCATACCTAGAGACATATGCAAGAGATGCCGAACTCTGTTATCAATGTTGGCTGGTAAAATTGTCTTTTATTTGCATGATTTTAATTCAATTTTATGATTTTCAATTATTCAAAAATACATGCAAGTTTTAAAATCAATAATTTATGACATTTGATTTAAAACAAAAACTAGTTTTATAGGTGAATGGAAGTTAAAAGTCGTTCGACAGTTCCAATCCAATTCAATAACTGAGAACACTTAATTTCTAAACAATTTCCAAGTTCTTTTGAGTAATTTGAGAATTTTTTAAGTTTGATAAATTTAGAATCCGTAGTTTTAAACTTTAGTTTGAGTTTATCAGTGTAGTTTATAGATCAATTACAGGCTTTATTTTTAGTATTAGAAAGGGACTGAGTGTCCATCCAATGGAGGATGCCATATAGAATAGATCATGTTACTTATCATTCTTGGTAGTGACATTATAGATGTTAATATTTTCTTCCAAATTGATAGGTTATATGTAAGAGGGTCCATGTTTTTGATCCATGGGAATAAAAACACATTGGTAAACATTCTCAAAATTGATGTAATACTTATTGAAACTTAGGTGTGCATTATTTTCATAACACCAAGGTTATCCCAATAGATCTAAAAATTCATCAAACTCTAATAATTTGAGAACCTCAAAGTCATCCTTAAAAGATACTCCAAGTTTATCAACCATTGCATTCTTGAGGACACCAATCAGTAGAGCACAAGTTTTATTAGTTATGAACAATATGTGTATTGATGGCTAAAATTATAGACTAGCCATTTTATGCAAGGAATATTTGGTGAGGACATTTAATTCTACACTAGTGTCAACTAAGATTTCTCAGATTACCCAACCATTGATAACAATATTTATTAGTATCTCTTTATCTTTTGGTGGGGTAGAAGGGATAGGGGTATCTTATCATTATACATGATTTAAATGATGTTACTCAGTCTATCAAGTCATTTGAGTTTGAGCATCATTTGATGGTTGTACCAAATTCTTAATCTAAACCCTTAGTTGTGAAATGATGTCTTCATCTAGCATGCACTTACAAATCTACTAGAAGTTATCTCATACCACGTTTGGAGGTTCTACTACCTTTTACATATTAGCCTGTTGTGTTGATTATTTGTCCTTAAGAAATTGAATTTATCCTTAGAGTTCTCACACGAATGTCATAGTTTCCTAGAACACATCCTTCTAATACTGAGCATTTGGATATTTCCTCATCTAAGGCTCTTCATGCTATATCTTCTCAATAAGATTAAAGGTAGACTAAGATTATCCTCCACTATGTGTAGTAATATTCACTTGTTGACTTGTTGGGGTGCTTGAACATGCATGCCAATGTGGTTTATTAATATGGATCATACCTTCACCCTTTTCATTTCTCTCCTTGGTGATGGTTGTGTATAAGTCTAGACACTCTTCTAATCGATTATCAATTTTTAAAAAATCACAAGTTGGGTATACTGGATAATATCTTTGATAGTGGTCCAAGGATTCATACTTATAACATGTCCTAGGTAGGAAATAACCACCTCCTCATCCTCATCATTTAACTTAACCTTGATAGCCAACATTACCCTGATTATTGGCCATAGAGGTTTGGTGCATGCCGCATGCGTGTACTTCATGGATATCACTAATTAGTTGGAAATCATTAGTGTTATGAGTATAGGCATCACATATTTTAAAATACTCAAAAACTTTAGAGTGTGTAGCTCATTGCAAAAGAGGTCAAGAGAATACATCATGCTCTTCATGACATATTTCACATGACTGCTTCAGGACAACATGGATGTTCTTATGTAGGTAGTTGCTTTAGGTATGTCCTTCAGACTCACAATCAGTGCACCAAAGGCCACTATGAGTATCATGTGCATTATTTGTATTTAATTTTTTGAGATATGATGCCATTGAAGCTATCTATGCTTTCATGAAAGGACTAATCCTAATATCAATACTACCAACCACTTCAGCATGGAGGGTAGCTTCCAAAGCCTCACACAGGCTAGTGAAGGTCTTCTGAGATAATGTTCATCAAAATGAAAATAATAAACCTCCCACAAAACACTATTCATGCTGATCAACATTGATTTCAAATTATAATTTTGATAATAATGTCTTGAACCTTGCCTCATAGTCTTGCACACTTTCAATAAGTTCCTTCTTTATGTCTTTTAGTGAAGATATGCTTTGTTGTTCAAATTTAGGAATATCAAATTCTTAAAGGAATGCCATTTTAAGTTATTCATAGTTGATCACTACTTTTTGAGGGTAGAAATTTCTATACCATTTGTGTGCTCACTTTAAAATTATAGTCATGAATTATGTGATTTTTTGCTCATAAGAGGTGATACCTCATGCCCTCTAAATAAGTTCACCCTTATGGATGTGCTCTATGGCATTATCCATGCCACTATATTAAAGTAAATGAAGTGTCATTTTTTAATATACCTTTATCAATTAGGGTGCTTAAACTGGTGGTTATTGAGAGCCTCCAGATCCTATCCCTTGAGGGGAAAGTCCACCACTTCCTCCTGTGCCACCTCATAGTCCACCTCCAGTGCCTTCAGTAGAAATACTCATAACATGGGGCATGATAGCTGTTTGATTAATCAAATTTGAGCTTGTACTCTATCCACTTTAAAGGCCAAGTCCTCTAGGCATCTTAAATTATGCCATGAAATTCCATTGAAGAGGGAAGGAGAGTGTTAAGTTTATGAGTGTTAATTGGCTCAATTCCAATATCCCTTAAAGGATCAATTTTTGATTCTACACTATTTGTATCCTAGTTTTGTATTCAAACTTCATCTAATTCAAAATCATGAACATGCACTATGGTTGGGGAGCCTAGTTAGTTTAGACTTGGTTCTTCAATTTATGCCATTCGACTAGTTTCTCTTTCATATGATAATAGTGGTATAGGGTGTGGTTTGAAAGTGATGGGGTCCTCTTTGTGTGTTTTTGCTTACCTATATATTTTAACAACACTTCCTAAGTTCTCCCAATTCCTTCTTGTGCCACTTACTCCTATGATATTCTATTGAGCTTCATCATATTTTCACTTCCATAATGACCATTGACTAGATACCATTATAGACCTATAATATTTTACCAAGTATTCTCTACTCCCCTTCTAAATGCATGAATCATACAAAGTGGGATTTATCTCTCCATTGGCATAGTCTTAATTCCATAGTCAATAAATAACTTCTTGATTTCTAATGAGAAATGTCTAATGTAATGGCCACATAGTTATTTAAGGAACTAGAACTTGGATTCTTTAGGACATGAATTGGTAGTTATAGCATACTCCAGAATGTAGCTATTCAATACTCCTCTCCACAAAATGTTGACATATCACATCCATGAGGTTCTTTGTCATTATAACATCTAAGACTAGCTTCTACTAAGGTTTTGTGATCATCCTTGAGCATAAGTGGTCTCAACAAATAAAGTTTCATAAAATGCACTACAGAGATTCTTCTCTACCCACTACCATGTATAAACTCTTGGCTCAAAGTAGGAAACCACAAAATTATCTTCAACTCCAGTAATACATTGCTCAATACTCTCAAGGTGAAATGCTCAAACATCTTCCATAACTATGCAATAAGTGCCATGGGTCATGACAATGGAATAAAAATGTTGGATTTTTATTCTTAATAATGATTTAGCACTATAGTGTATCCTAACGAGCTAACACACTAGACTTTTCAAACAAGATGGTGGTATTGCACGCTCACCTAAAGCATGTAGCTAGAGACCGGTTCCCACAGGTTTTATTGCATAGTAACATTAAATAGTTATATTCCTTGGGTTAAAAATATATTTAATTAGATATTACATAAATGAAAAGATAAACTATTTTAATCTTAGTATCATTGTGTTTAAAAAAGAGTGCCATGAAGTTTCGAGCTTGTTATTTAGAAAAAGAAAAGATTTGTATAGATCTCATACTAAGTTCTAATTACTAATTGGTCGACTTAACCTATCATAGTTATACAACTGGCCAAGAACACAAACATAAGAATGGATAAAATATCTATAATTCATATGTTAATCTTTTTCAAAAGTTATCTAAAAATACATCATCATAGTGATTTACAATAAGAGTATTTATACTTGTTTATCCTTGACCAAGTATTTACAATATTAATGATAGGATTAATTAACCAATGAACTCTCTACAAACTAAGATTTATGGCACTCTATCAACTAACTTCTCCTAAGGACCCAAGGTTTTTCACCCCCTATATACTCACTCTATGCTAAATCCTTATTGCCATGTGTTTATCTCCTTGCAGGCCAATGAATAACTTTGATGGATAAGGTCTAGGTGAACCTTGAGAATAACTCCTTAATTTTCTCCTATTTATCATGCACTCCCAAAGTCTTCTATCACTATCTTGAGTCCTATGCTCTTGAGTTCCTCATGGTTAATTCTCCCCTTGACTAGGTCCTATCGCATTGGTGAATTTATGCCTTTGTGATTTTAACCTTGTAGGTTCCATGCCATGGTGCTTCTATGACATATAATTTCCATGCTATAGTCTTACATGATAGGTCACCTCTATGACATGCTAGTTCTGTGCGAAAATGTCAAAACACAGTTAAAATTTGGGGTCCAATACCACATACAAATGTAAAAACTTTAGAAATTATCCTAGGTAATTCCATAAACAAGTTAAATCACTAAAATAATTAAAAACTAGCATATATACCACTTCAAAAAAATAGGAATTTAATTTTGAATATAAAAGTTCCCTCATATCAAACTCAAAGGTATTGTGTAGACTTTCTACCAATCGATTATCCAAGATAGGAAGCAGTGAAGGAGGAGGATAAGGTTATGTGTGAGTTGAGTCCAAACCAATAGCCAAAAACAATGGAGGAGGTTAAGGAAAAACCTCCAAATGTGAGAGAGCCAATGTAAGGAGCAAGAGAATAGGTGTAATGGAGTCTTAAAGGGGCTATGATCAATAAGGTTTTGATGACTTATGGTAGTAGTACTTTGAGTTGATTTAAGATGTCAAGAATCTTTGTAGGCCTATATATTCTTGTGAAGACATTAATAAAGTGGTTGTGAAGGTAAATAAAAATGTGGTTACATTATAAATATTTATTAGTGTGAAATAAAAACATGAGGTGAGTATTGAACCACCTTATGAGTTTTTTTATATTGGAGATATGTTTGCTTCATTTGATTCACTTGAAGATCATCCAAAGAGGTTGACAATAATGAAAAGAGTTGATCCAAACTAGAATGACACTTAAACAAAAACTTGTTAATCATACTCATAAACCAAATGGAAATTACCCAAGAGGTTTTTATTTATATCCAAATGGATCTTGATTGTTACACATTTTTTTAGTAGTTTTAGTTTTTACATTCCTCTAAGTGATATCTTGCACATCTTTTCATTGGTAGTTATTCTAGTTTTCAATTCAATAAGTATTTATGCAAAAGTGTCATAATTAATTGAGGAATAAATTTTTATTTTCATATTTGGTGATATTTTATTGATAAGAATAAGTTTAATTGAGTGTTTAGCAGACAAACATCCCAACAAAGTCACTAAGAATGTTGATAATTTTGCCACCATTGGTCAAAGTTGCTTATGTGTAGCTTTTCAAGATTGAATTCATGGATTAAAGGTCCAAAAATTTATAAAAATATAATAAAACATTAATAATACTAAAATAATTCTTAGGAACAATTCACAAGTCCAAATTTTGGTAGAGGTTTCTTTTATTCCTATAACTAGCTATTTTGCAATCTAGTGAAGGCAATTTTTAGATGCTTGGTAAAAGAAGGTGAAGAAGTGTTGTATCAAACAGTCTTAGATATATTTTGTGTCCCTTATTACATAAATATTAAATTCATTACTTTTATGTTACATTGGCTTAACTATATTAACAATCGTTAAGAAGAATAGGTGCTCTAAAACCCTTCTTAAACCCTCATTTGCTCGGTTTTAAGCACTATGTTTGAATTTTTGAGCTATTTGTTGCAAAATAAATGTGGAGTGAGACCTTATATGGAATATAATACCTTTATACACATTTATAAATCAAAATTTTAGGAAAAATGATGGATAAAGGTAAAGGATCAAGCATCAGGGTTTTAAGTAAGCAAGATATATAATCAAAAAGTCAAGTTTTAATTAGTTTAAGTGATTTTTTGAACACATAAAATTATTTTATTTAAAATATGGGTTATATTTAAAAAAATAATGGGTTATTTATTACTCATTAAACTCAATAAAATGGAAAAACATATACCTATAGGCATTCAGAAATGAAATTGGGCAAGCTAGTCAACACCAAAAAATGTATATTTTGAGTTTTTTGACTGAAAACTCTTGAAATTTTAAATGTAATTCTGTTTTGTATGTTTTTATGTAATTTTATTTTTATAAGTGTTTTAAATTTTTTAATGTACTTTAGGAGAGATAAAATTCCAATATACAAGTTTGATCATGAAGGGAATGAAGGTTTCTTCACTTTTTTGCTCACAAATAGAGTTGGAAATGGGTGTTTAATGTACTTTCAATAGAAAAAATTGATTTTAGAGTGTGAATAATTAATATAAAGGTATAAATAAATTATAATTAAGTTAAAAATAATTCAAAATATGTTCAACTCATTGAAAAATATCTCCAGGTCATCCCTAAGGCAACAAACAAACACTTTTTTGTGAATTTTTCTTAGGGAGTTTGGTGAAGCATTTTAGATATTTTCAAACTTTTATAGGTATAAAATATTAAAAAATATATATAATTAATAGGATGAGTGTTTTTTCAAGTCTGTAACTCATTTTAGACCCCCTAATCCAAATCGGGTTTCTTGAGAATAAGAGAGCATATAAGAACATAATATAATGTTTTTTAGAGTTGTACATGGAGTTTGAAGGTGAAATTTTGTTTGAATGTATATTGAACCATTTTTAATAATTTAAAATAATATTTTTTCTCATTATTTATTATTATTATTATTATTATTATTATTATTATTATTAATATCCATCAAGTTTTTGATTGTTACAGTGTATTCAAAAAACTTGTCAAAGTTGCACAAGATAGGCATATAGAAGAAGAACCAGTTTGGAAAGCTAATCTGTCATCATCAAGTGAATAATTATCAAAAATATTAAATATATAATTAAACATACACATTATCCCATATCTCTAACTAAGGTTCCCCATTTTGGGCTAAATTTAGCAACTTCAGGTCAACAACAAGAAGTCTTCAATTATCCCTAGAGAAGTGGAGTTTAAAACATGAAAAAGTGGATAAGTTGAGTTCAAATTTTGGTCAATATTTAAGGCCATATTTTAATTAAAAATAATAATTATAACATAATCATTAAATTTATCTCTTATTATGCCCCCCGTTGGGCTATTTTTATAAGAGACATGAGGCCAAACATGCATGCAAGTTGCATGTAAGATAACTCAAGTTGAACTCCAGGTGTGAAGTCAAGATAAGTCTAGTTAAATCAAGGTGAAAGTGAAGGTAATTGAATTATAAATTTAATTTTAATGAAATACCAAGAGGATATAACTAAAAGATTAAAAATATTTAACTAAATAAGATCAAAAGTTTCATGCAAGATTAGAGGGAGTTAACATAGGATTCAAGATGCATGAATAACCCTTTGACTATACTCTCCCTCTCTCCCATAATTTTTTAAAAAAGTAAATAAAGATTAAAATACAATATTTTACATTTTAATTTTGTGGAATTAAAAGTGGAGTTCAATTTTGAGTTGAAGTTAGAGTTACAGAGGAGTTAACTTGACTGGCATGTGGAACTCTTTCCTATTTTTGGAGTTGATTGTCTTCTCTCTCTCTTATTATATTATATATGTATTCTATTTTGGAGAATGATTATGATAATATTATGATTTATGATTACTAAAAATTTTCCAAAATTTGTACTACCTCACCTTTGGAGTAATAAAGAGTTGAATTTTTCCTCCATCATCAAGCTATTCATGGAGTGTGTTCTTAATTCATTGATAAAACTTAGTGAATGATTATTTTTCATATGTTTATGTCTGAATATTTCACCTTTATGAAAAAAAAAGAATTATTTCAAGTCATATAGAGTGTCTAAGTCTGATTTCTACCTAATCTAGAAGTGAATTCAACCATTGTTCATTACTCCCAAGCTAGTATGAGTGTTAGTCAAGACCTCTATATGATTTACTTATGTAAGAGTCATTGTATGAAGACTCAGTGAGTGTCCAAGTTATTAATCTTCCAAAGTGTGTCAAGTATAGGCATAATAAACTTTAATATTGGTGCATCACCCCAATTTTTAGTTTTCATTTCCATTTTCAAGCTTTAGCATAACTCCTAACCTTTTCCTAGTCAAGAAAGCACATAATTAGATAATTTAGATAGAAGTAGATGAGTGTACCAAATATAACCAACCCTTGATTTAGAGATTATCTCCAATTATAAGGTACCACACCTTGGAGATTTTTCATTTTATTAACAAAAGTGAGAACTAACACATGTTCTCATTAGGGGTGCACTTCTAAGTGATAACATGAACTTCCATAGGGTTGGCCATGTGTCACTTGGAGAGTATTAGTTAAGTAATATTCCAACTAGGTGTATCAAGTATCTCTTTTATTTAATAGCTCTAATTCTATGAATTATTTTCTTAAGCATAAAAATAATTTGTGACACTCTATGATTAGGTTAAGGGTATGTACCCTTTTTGACTCTTTTTGGGCCCTCTATATCCATATGCCACCTACTTGTATGATATTACATGTGGATATTTTTTAATCAATCATGCTTCCTAGGAATATGAAAACTCTTACACATCTAAGTGTATGTAGATACTTGGAACCTCCTCATTTAGGCCTCCCATAATTTTGATAGATCTAAAACCTTTGAATCATGGAGACATGTGGTGCCTCCTCATTAGTTCAAAACTCTCATGGATATGATACCTTTGGGTGAATATAGACATATGGCACCTCCTCATTGGTTTGGACCTCCCAGGACTCTAATAACATTAACATCTCTAGGACCCATAAAATTAAATAAAAATCTAAGTTGTTTAAAATGGACACATAAGAAAATATAATCTTACCTATTTTACTAAAGGATTTCATGGGATTCCCAACCTAGAATTTGAGAGATGCATATATAAGGATTTTCTACAAGAAATATTTAGTGCCCCAAAAATAAAGCTAATTATAAAAACAATTAAAGAATGAAATGGGTTTGAATTTTTTGAAAGTGAATAGATGAAAAATATATTAAAACATAACATTAAAATATCAATGGTGCTAAGAAAGATTTTATCAATCAAGATTAAATAGGCATCCACATTTTTACAATCATGAAGATCAAATAGGGCTCAATTGAAGAGTAATTTTTTTTTTAATTTGAGTGATGTATATGTCCCCTTTTCTTATATGAAAAGGGATGGTTGGCCATAATAAATGGAGACTATGTGGGGAAAACATTTCCTAGTGTTTAGAACCCAGACTATATAACTCCTTTTTTGATCAAGTAGATAAGTGGATATATCTTATCTGAACAAAACTAGAGGATACAATTTCACCTAAATATGATTCAACACATAACATATTGGGATTTAATTTTTTAAAGAGATCATCTTGTGTGGAGAATGATATATTTCCTTTGGTTTCCCTTTTAATCCATGATTAAGCTTATATGCTACGTAAGTGTATAGAGATACTAAAAGGTACTTATTTTCACACAAATTGGTTGAGGAAGGGAAGGCTCAGGAATTACTTTGTTTCCATCTAGACATATATACCCTCAATAGAGATACTTTTGGTTTTAATCTAGGCCTTGATCCATTACCATCTAGGTCAGAAATCCTACGATGGATGTTGCCCAAATTACATTTTTTTTGGAAGATAATGATATTTTATTGAGATTTTAAAATTATTTCAGTGAAGATGTTTTCTTTATTTATGATCCATGAGGATTGGGAACCAATTTATGCAAGGTTAATGGTTGATTCTATGAGTTATTCAACACTAATGGAGACTCTTTGATTATTCAGTGCATTCATAGTGACATTTTGATGTTCTCTAAAGTATGGTGATGTCCTCTTTTCAGAAGTAATTTTTTTCTCAATTTACCCACTCAATTTTGAATCAATGGCCTCTTTATTACTAGCTATTATGAAATAAGTTGTTTCATCTATTAGATTGTTCAATAATAGCAGCCCACTTTATGTGTTGATATTTAATAAACTACATCTTCAATGCATGATCTACCTTTGAAAGGACCGAATATAAGGATATAAGGACCAATGCTTGGCACTAGTATTATCTCTTTTATAGAATTTATTTTTGTTCTTGATCTTATTATGGGAATAGGGTTCCATTCCTAGAGCTCTAGGGATGAACTATTGTGGGGTCGATAATAAAATAAAACACATGGAGAGCAAAGAAAAAAAACAAAGAAATAAATGAGAATGATCAAGAAGTAAACATAAAATAAAAGAAAACTAATATAAAAATAAAATAATCCTAATATATATTTACATTACCCTAAGATCATAGTGGATGGCATAGTTGAGAAGTAGTGTTTATATTATTATCTATTCATAGGAAACAAGAGGTAATTTACTTAGAGGTATTTTAGTCTAAAATCATTCTACCTAAGAAACTTAGAGATTTGATAAGGGCCAATATAGAGTGATTATAGCTTGTAATTTTTCCCTGTATTCTCATGAAATTTGTTTAATAATAAGAGTGGGTTTGATATCTAGTTTGATAAGCCTAGAGTGCATATTTTAAAAATGAATGTTTGTCCCAAGGTCACTTTTATATATATTTACTTATTTGTTTATTAATTTATTATTGATCAACTCAAATAATCCATTCCATTACATGTATTAGTTTGATGAGAATTTCAAGGTGATGCTATTATTATAATCCCATTTAGTGAGTTCAACCAACTAAAATGTGGGACTACTGTCATAAACCAGTGAGGTTTGGCTACCAAACCACTTATTTATGTTCTCTTCAAGGAAATTGATCACTTATTTATCTATGTTATTCCTTATCAATATTTCCTCCATCTATTTATGGAAATAATCAATGTTTTTGCATATAAAGTTGTGGTCCACTAATGAACTCAGGTTGATGACTTATATGAATTTGGGTCCCCATTGAGTAAAATGATGCTCTTCTATTATAGGCTATAGGGTAGTTTATGCATGAAAAACTTTCTTGGCCAATGTTTGGAACTCATGGAATGTGTGTACATGAACATGGACACCCTTGAAAATGGTGGGATAATAATATCCAACTCACATGATCTTATGGGTTTTTGGCATTTATGTGGGGTGACCACTACCAGATTTCTCATGAAAATTATTCATGAATTATTTTGATTTATCCTATGATAGACACTTGAGGTATATGCCTTCATTATTATTATTTTAGATAACCCCTTTCTTGAGCATGTAATAGGATACCTATAGTATGAGGTCTCTCTTTTGATTTTGGTTCAATCCTGGAGGTAGACTCTCATACAGTAAATAATGGATAATTAGATCATACTAGTCCTAATATACTATCTTTAACTAGTCCAACTATTTAATATTAATACTTGGGGTTTATTTTAGTAATAATTTGAGTGAAACCATGGCCTCTAACTAATTTGATTTATTTGAATTTTATATCATACTCTTGAAACTTGGCCATGCATTGACCTATGCACTTTCCTAACTCATTTTGCTCTAATATTAGCTTTATGGTGGGTTACCAAATAATGACATACACCTTATTTATAAGGATGTATTTATATAAACTATTTAGGACCTTCACCAAGGCATAACCATGCCTATCTAAGGTGGATTTATTTATCTCTAAATCCTTCAATTTTGTGCTCATGAAGGCTATTGGGTGCTCATCTTCATCTATTTCTTGAGTGAGTACCATGGCTATGGTATGCTCTAAAGAAAATGAGTAAAGGTGAAAGTCTTTCATGTAATATGGGATGATCAATATTAGTGCCTACATAATGTCATCCTTGATATCTTGGAAGGATTTCATAGCCATATGGGTCCATTCCACATTTGCTTCATGTTTCAACATTGCATTCAATGGATTAACAATCTCAACAAAACCAAATACAAAATTGCACATAAAGTTAATCTTGCTAAACAATGACTTTAGTTATTTTTTGCTGTTAGGAAGAGTTATTATATAAATTTTATTAGCATGTTAAATATCAACATAAATAAATTCTTTTGTGACAACATGACCAAGGAGCCTACCTTCCATAATGCCAAAGATGATCTTCCTTAAGTTGCAAGAAATACCATACCTACAACACCTTTCGTATATATTTTTTAGGTGGTGGACATGATCAGATATACATTTTGAGAAAAAAATTAGGTTATCCATTTAAATAATTATGAATTTATAGATTAGATCCTAAAATGTGAACTCCATGGCTCTCTAAAAATTGGCCCCTACATTAATGAGACTAAATGATATCCTCTTGTAAGTCAAGGTGCCCCACTTCATTGTGAACACATTTTTCACTTTGTCTTCAAGATTTACTAGGACCTAGTTATATCTCAAGAATTTGTCTAAGATGGAAATAATGTAGGATTCACTTACCATATGAATTAGTTCATCTAAGGAGAGTAGGGGATGGTTGTATTTATAAGAGTCAGTTCAAGTTCTTAAAATTAACACATAGTGAAGTTGATCCATTATTTTTATGGGTGGGAATTATTTTAGTGACCCATGTGGAATCGAAACTAGGAAGACAATCCCAATTAAAAGAAGCTTGTGAACCTCTTTTTCGATAATGGGATATATAATTAGGTTCAAAAGTCATTATCTCTAGCTAAATGGTTTTTGATTTTGCATAATGAAGATGGTGTGAGTTATCACACTAGGATCAAATACATTGATAAATTTGTATGTCCATGAAATAACATTTGTATCATATAAGTAAAATATTGAGTTTTTCTATTTAATTTTGGGTATAGTCAAAACCAATATAAATGTTTTTAGGTTGATCAGGTGATCCTAGGTTGATGGTGAGTGACTATTGGTTAACACAAGTTGGTGTATTTGGTCTATGTGTAGATTAATCTATGTAAAACATTATATCTAATGAGATCGTGTCTTTCAATATGCAATTTTATCTTAATTTCATATCACCATATTCATCACATTCCTTATTAAGGGAGTTATCTATATTTTTATCAACTATGATATTAACACTAAATATACCATAGTTATTTAAGAATTCACTATATGGTGGTCATAATCAAGAATCTAGAAGTTATCACTATTGTTTGAGACTGATAGGTAGGGTATGAGATCTATAATAAGTGTTGCATTTTTTACTCATCCAAAGGAGCTAGATTCTTAACTAAAAATGATAGAGAATATACAACATGGTTATCTTATTTAAGGATAGGAATGAATTTGATTTCACCAAATGTCTATATAAAGTCCCATGATCTATGTTTATATTTTATTAAGACAAATTACACTAGAAGTTACTTTTGACTTGATTGACTACTAATTAAGAATCCCCAAACACCTTTATCTCTTTAACATTGTGCTTTAGGGGAAACTACAAACCTAAGATCAAGGATTGATATTCCATGAGGTTATTTGTGAAAGGGAACTATAACCTATAGGAAGATAATTATTATATTCCCCATAGGTAAATCAATAGGATCCTAACACCATAAATTTATTTTGTATGGACCCCATTAAAGTACATAAACCATAATATTGAAGACTAATAATTCTCATTAGCTTTATTTTTTGTTCAATTTGTAGATAAGGTATAAATGCCTATGTTAGAGGATATTATGTTCCTCTTTTTATTAATTGTATTATATTATGTGATCATATGTTTCATCCTAGGATCTATGCTAACATGTATTTGATTGGTAACACCTCTCCAAGGTAGACATATATGGGAGAAGTTTGTGTCAATGTGTCCATTTATGTTTTTTGACTTATCCATTCTAAGAAACATACCATAAGCTTTTAGGATCTCCACCATTTGAATGTATATAAACTATTGGGATCTGAGTTCAAATTCCAATTGCATGTGGACATTTAAAATATAGATTACCACCTTGACCTCATAATTTCCTAGTTGAACCACTATCTTATTTGATTTAATAGGTGTTAGTCCTAATATTTGTTGATTCCAATAGGCATGAAATTTTATAAGGATCTAGAGTCAACAATATAGTTATGTAAGTTTTTTCTAAATAAATTGACTATGAGGATGAAATGAGAAACCTCTACCTTGTTATTATGTATGATCACATTGGTATGTGAAGTCTTAGGCTTGGGTTGAGTAGGTTTTAATGGTTTTTGCCTAGATTTGCAAAAAATAAACATGTAAAAAGTAATTTACATTTTAGTAATGATAATATTAAATTTAGATTCATACAAGACTTTTTAAATTAATCATCAATAGTGATTATAGATTTATAGCCTTTCCATTTCCTATAAACAAGGAGATGAGGATTATCAAGATATCCTACTAAAATCTCAAGCATTATTATTTCCACATTTATTATCTCATACTAAATTTTATCCTAAAATATATATAGAAAATATTATCTATGTGATTTGGTTTACCAACCAAATAACTCACATTAGTTTCTCATAATAGTATAATTTCTACTCACAAATAAACATATAATGTGAGCACTAACAGATACTACTCCAATATCCCCCTTAGTGCTAACATGGTAGAACACATCTCATTCTTGAAATATAGTGCATTTCCTCCATATTCTCATGATCTTGATCTACATGTTCTATTTCATAACTATCCAAAAACTATATTCTCATAAGTGGTCTTCATGGATGCATACACCAAACACCTAAGCATGAACATGAACCCATACTTTTGTTCATTCTCGACACTTCTAAACTAATGTTTTTATGTAGAATTTGACAAAAAACCTTTACATATAGTTTTAAAAGATAACCAATAACCATTATTGATGGTTTTATAAGATGACCAATAACCTTTATATATTGTTTTGCATAGGATCACCAATAACCCTATACAAGCATCATGATTGCTATGATAATTTTTAATCATCACTCTACTTTATTTTTACATAAAGGGATTACATTTGGAATTTCTCACTTATTACATAAAATTAATGGGAATTCACTTCTTTTCTTATTTATCAAAATAAAAAAAGCAAACACACAACTAAAAAAATTCCACCTAATCATATGTATGGCCCCATCATTGGTGATTGATGAGAGGACACAATTTGTCCTCGTTTTTCCATTGCTTCCATCCTCCTACAGGTTTTAATTACTTAGTATAGAAAGTATTAAAACTTTTAATCAATTTCATTATTTATTATTTTTTCTTTATCGCTCTCTTTCTATTCATCATCAACCTTGACATTCTTTTGTAGTTTACCATCAATAAAGTCCTAAGCTTTCTTTTTTCAGTTTACAAACATATAACCAAGCTTTTTAAAATAGTAATAGATAAGTGGTTTATTTTAAGTTGATCCTTTCTTGAAATAAGAATTAGATATTATATTAAAATATGATTTATCAGCTTTATTTTTACCATACAACACACATTTTTTACACCAATATTTTTATTTTATTCATCTATAAATAAATAAATTAGATCTTCTAGCTAGGATTTATTTTACTTAATGTAAAAACCATGTTGGAATAATTGGATGACATGATATTAATAATAAAATTTTTGCATCATCATCAGGAACATCTACCTTTATTCTTGATAACTAATTTAAAATGGAGTGAAACTTACTTATGTGTTGCACCATGTTGTCTCCTTCCTCCATCTTGAGTCCAAATTTTTTTTGTTTGAGAGTCTTTATTTTGCTTCCTATTTGAGATTAAAATATTCTTTTCAATGTAGTCTAAATGACATTTGAATTTTTTTATAGATCAATATGATGAAATGTAAGCATCATACAACTCTAGGCCAATGATTGATGTTGTTTTTAAATCCTTACTTTCCTTTTTGGTGTCTTCATTTGCATTAATTGGTTTTGGTATTGTACCATCAATAATTTCCAACAAATATTTGTCAATTAATAATAATTAGGTTTAAAATTTATAAGTATAGAAATATTTTCCTTCAAACTTTTAAATATATCTTAACTTTTCCACTATTACCCCCCATAATTTGAATATACTTAAAGACATTAATTGCCTTAATAATACATCCAACTATAATTGATTTTTTATTTTTTTTACATTATTCAATAACTTGATGACAAACAAATGTTTTATTGACATGATAATAAAAAATATGAATATAAAATTTATTTTTATTTTAATCCAAGTAACTTTTACTTGATTATATGACATAAAATGTTGGCATATTTAGAATGATATATCTAAACATGATTTTTTTTTGATTGATTTGAACACAATTAAATTCAACATCAGACATTATTTAGACTCATTTTTATGTTTATGATATTATAAGGGGATTTTGAAAATATAACCGATAATATGTATTATCAACTAAGACTCAAAAAAAAAAAGAAAGGACAAATGATACTACCACAATATGGTGTAATTTTAAATTCACATGACAAAGTTTCAACATATTAATACATTGATAAACTTTCATAGAATGACATCCTAACATAGAATGACATTGTGATTTAATTGAATTATTAAATTTCACCAAATGCAGATGACATACCATTGTTGATTAATAATTGCATGTTATTCACACCTTTATTTAAAATTAATAACATATATTCAATGGCTAAATCAATGAACATGATGTGAGGGGTCTAAAAACTATAGGATAGACTTGAACAGTCAGATGCTATTAATGACCAACATGTCGCATTGACATAATCAAGTGAATAATCCAAAGGGTACCAAATGGGTTGAACACTAAAGTCATTATGAAAGTCTGTTGGTATATGAAAATTTATGTCAAATATAATTTATTTTCCATTAGCTATGGATCAGACTAGATTTAATACCTAATAATGGTTTTTACCTAGATTTTCACAAAGTAAACATGCAAAAGGTATTTTACGTTTTATTAATAAAAATTATCAATTTAGATTCATACAAGATTTGTTTTATTAATCATTGAGAGTGATTAGAAATTTATAGCCTTTCCATTTTCTATAAATAATGAGATGAGGCTTATCAATATATCCCATTAAAATCTCAAGCACTATTCTCTCCACATTTATTCTCTCACATAGACTTATCTCCTAAAATATCTCTATAGACTCCTATCTATGTGAGTTGGTTTACCAACTAAATAACTCAATTTAATATTTTTATCACAAAAATATAATATCTAATCATAAATAAACATATAATGTGAGCACTAACAAATATTATTCTAAATAGGTTAAATCATCTATCAGGGACTTTAGGAGGTCTCTTTATTTAGTGATCTAGGCAAGCTTATGTAATGTGATGCTTACCTTGATTTTATTCATGTATTATACCATGTTATACCAAATATTTATAATATTAATATGGAATTATTTATGGTGATTTATATTATTATATTTTTGAGGTGGAGGATCATTTCTTTCTCTAGGATTAGGATGGGTTGCACCATTATTTGGAGAAGTTGAAGTAGTAATGGGTTACTATTGTGTCTAATTACTAATGTCAAATTTGTTTCTATGGTACTAATATAAATCATGGACCTCATTGGTGTCCTCTTATAGTTAATTATCTAATTTTCTATAAAACTCAAAAGTCTCTAATACCATACCAGTGCTCTAGGATATTGCAAATCTAGGGACATCATGCTGATTAGTAGCATCAGGGTGGCTTGGGAACACCTTATATTATTCCATTTATATTTATAATATGTTTATTCCACTATATAAATTAATTTATTCCATCTACCCATGCTAGACTATGTTATGCACATGACACCAATTTGATAATTCCAAGTCACATATGTTATTCTAAGGCAGCCTATTAGGTGAGGGATCTAGTTGGTTAATAGAATGGTTATAGGGGTAGACATTAATTTTATAGGTGAAATTATTGTTGTAATTATCCCCACAATTATTTTTAACTTAACTGTGAAGGCTTATGAAGTCATTATTGAGTTTATACACCATATATGGTATGGTAACCAATTTGATCATGGTAGATTATTAGGATATGCTTCAAAAATGATTCATAGTAGGTATCCATGTTTGACCATGATATTGAGGAATTAATTCATTATTGACAAGGTAAAGGAAGATACAATGTTGATTAGGTATAACATGACTTAGGGGAAGCTAGTTCATCATTGGCACATGTTATGGCATCAACACATTCTTGTTAGTGTTTAATTTAGGGTTCAAGGCAAGAAAATTAAAGAATATGTTTAGAATGGTTGGCATAATTTAGACTCTGGGGTTTCATTCTCTATATAATTTTATGGCCTCAATATATGCTAGCAAAAAATCCATAATAAAGGGATCTCTATGTAAGAACATTTCAGTCTCAATATCTAGGGCATTATTATACATTTCTAAAGCTACTTGGTCATATAGACTATATAACATAATGACTCTATTATACATCTTCTAGAATATAGTATTGAATGACCTAATTTGATCATTTAATTATCTCTTAATGATGTAAAACTATTTATATAGGATGTTATATTCAATTAATTTCCCAAATTGAGCTAAGAAGGTGTTGTTTAACTCTTCCCATCCTATGATGGAATCTTTAGGTAGGTTCAAAAACCAATCATAGATAATATCCATAAAGGTGAAATGAAATATCCTACAAGAAATCTAAAGGTTGTCTTATATGAAATCACATACTCCTCGGTAACTCATCCTATATTAGGCATGAATTGAGGGATATATCTATCTAGATTTTGGGTAAGTCATGACCTAATCCAAAGACAATAATAATAGACCCATATATCCATGATGTGGGTGAAACCATAAGTATGGGCCTATTTTAGGTAGTCTAGGTGGATTAAATAGATGGGTTAACCAGGGGTCTTGGTCTCCCTCTAAGAGAACTAGCCTTTATGTGAAATAGAAGGGGTGAGATTAATAATCGGCTAAGATAATACCTAGATCTAGTGATCTAAACAAGAGGATCTAGATTGATTTTATGTCAACTCTATTCTAAGGATTTTATATCAAATGGATATAGGGCCCTCCTTCTAGCACCAACTATTATTTAACCCAATAATTCATTCTCCTAGATACACATATTGAGTTAGATGTATAGAGCGGTCTTGGGAGATAATTAGGGGACTTTCATCCTCTCATTTTAGGATTTATAATAAAAAATATATGGCATGATTTTTAGGTATTGGGATCCATGAAGTATCCTAATTGAAATAAGTCTCGAAGAGATGTACTACTACCATAGGGGATTCAATTATTGTTTCCCACTAATACAAAGATCCTTCACACTTGGTGATACAATTCAATGGATTTGTTCCTTTGAATAATTTCACTTCAAAAAATCTAAAAAAGGATCAAATTTAAAAAAATAAAATAAAATCAAAAGGATGGGAGGGTAAGGTAGTAAAGGGAGGTTTCTAATCAATTAGGAGGAAACAAATATTTGGGACAAGAATTATGTCTAGCTACATTTTTATGATTATATGTCGAGTCTCATATGAGCTTAAAATTTAGCCACTCATATAAGTGAGTTGATGGAAAATGATATATGTTTAATTTTGATAAATCTTTCTATGAAAAAATTCATACTAAAATGTTGTTAGTTTCACATAGAGTCATAAGGAGCTAAATGAAATGAAAAGAGAAAAGAAACTAATTATAATAGTATGTCTCCCATACTAAAAATCATATAAATTTTAGAGATACATTTAATCAAGCTCATTATATCAATATCATATGTTATACCAAATAATATTGGAAGGAATATATTAAAAAAATAGTGATATGAAAAAAAATCTATCAAAATAACTTACTTTTACAAATAGTTGCATAATAACATATATAGGAAAGAGATGGGACCCTTGTCCAAATATCATGATATCCCATTCTTGGCCATCATGGCCTAAGAAAATTATAAATTAATCATTACAATGATACCCGCATAAAGGGAAAAGAAGAGATAAAGGGCCAGGGTTTTAAAAACACACCCCCTAGTTGGAATCACAAGGATCTTCATGTTAATATCGGTGAGGGACCACTCCCAAACTAATTTGAGACATATTTTTAGCTTATAGTGTTTGTGCTACAAAGTTTACCTCTTGGTCAAGATTTGTACAACTGGTAGGTGGTTCTTGAAATAGAACTTATACTTGATTCAATAGCTTGTGATGTAATTTGAGAGTGGATTCTAATGATACTTTCACCTCATTAAATTATTTGATGCTCATATTTGATTGTGTGTAATATCTAAGATAGAATTAGATCCATCTGTGTTTCCTCTTTTCACCTTTCCCTTCATTACTTCCTTGAATTGGCTGAGGGGGTCCCCAAAAAGCTAAATAAGGTTCTATCCAAGTATAAGAGGACTATGATACTGACTTATTTAACTTATATAAGGATTTGGTCTTTACTCTTCTCTAAGGGCACGATGGTGGACTAGATATCCCTAATCTAATACTCAAGTGAGTTCCTCATTGTCCCTTTGAAGTATAAATTCATATCAGTGAGAGGCATGAGTTTGAGCTCTGAGAACATCCCCTTGTTGATAACCACCACCATATTTTTACACTTGTTTTACACTCAGATAATTCTATCAATATATTATTATTCTTCTCTTTTTAAGTTCACATTTCTCTTTAGAATTGCATTAGGAACTTTATTAATGGCTAATAATAATTCTACAAGTGAAAACTCAAACTTAGAAACCAAGCGAAGTAGTAATGAGATCTTTATTTAGGAATCTTAGGCCTTGACTTGGTCCTTAAGGTCCTCCATTAACTTATTTGTGAGCTCATTGATGTCTTTGATCACATATAATAGGTTCTATGTAATCATTTATTCTCCTTAAAAAAACATTTTATTTATGAGATAGAAGAGGTCTCACTCTTTCCTCAAGTTTATAGGGTCCTCATCCTGAGTGAAGGTCCATGTGAGCACATTTTTTTATTATTATGAATGAGTCCTTATTAAATTTCATCTAGATATTTGGTTCCCCATGATAGAATTTTTTTGGCCTATATTAACTTGAAGCCTTAATAGGACCCATCCATCATTTCTTGGCCATGGTACCCAAGCTAAAATAATATAAGATGATAGGAGTGGTGGAAATTGAAGTGGAAGGTAAATGCATGTGTGGAAGAAGAAAGGATGAAGGATAAAGGAGAAATAAAATGAAGGGTCTACTATTGGAAAGGGAATAAAGGGAGGAGATACTAGATGGGGATCCCAAGAAATGGGTGAGACCTCAATTTATCTAGGGTCATTAGTAATGAGGGACCAATTTTTATATAGAACTACATGTTTAATCTAAAGGAAGATATTGGCTAGTTAAATCCAAATCCTTGAGAGCCTAATGTTATTGATAGGGGGTCCAATAAAGAGATGTAAATGGAAATAGATCATATGGGAGTGACTTAGGTGAAATAAAACTTGTCCCTTATCATATTTATATATTTCTTAAGGTATTGTTAAAATAAAAGGGAGAGTCTTGAGTGAAGCCTACTGAGGTACTGCAATCATTATTAGAATTATTAAAATGATAGAATTTATAAGAGTAGAGTATATAGTATTTGTATGATCCATTAATGTTAGTGGGAAAATTATAACTAAAGGGACCATCAAAAAATTCAAAGTAATCATGATTTGAGATATACTAGGAACTGATATAACTTACTAGGATGGGTTGAGAGTTATTGATGGTGCATACCATGCTAGGAGAGTTGAATATGGATAAAAATAAGTAATTAGATGCATAGGAGGGAATGGGGGATTAAGGATACCAACCATGGTTAAATCCACATGAAAAGTAAGAAACTAGGCACTCATAACCATAGGGATCAATGAAAGTGTGACAAGGGTGGGTAGTGAAATAATATCAAAACTCATAGAGATAAAGGGTTATCTGTGAAACACTAGTATGTGGGTAAGGGAGCTTAGTGGATTCCATAGGTTAATGGGATTGTACACTAGGTTTATTTCAAAGTGAAGAGCATAAGAATCCTATAAATGGAATACCTAAAGAAATAATGGAGGTATAACTGATGCTAAGGTAGATGGAGTGATGGAGGCAACTAGGACTCATTATAAGATTTGCTACATAAATCTATTTACACTTATTAGGACCTCAAAAAAATTTATTTGTGGAGAATTTTATGGAGGGGATAATAGCATTAGATGTGGCTATAAAAGAGTAGGTATTTCCTCAGGCATGTTGAGTTTGATCTTGGGACCTCTTATGGGAGGTTGCTTCCAATTTTTAAATCAACTATGCATCATTCATCTAGTTAAGGTTAATTACATCATCTACATGGACCTCCTAATGACATGTGGTATTGAGTCACATCTAATATTTATCCACATTATCATGTGCCATACTGTGAGGATACTATTATTTGTCCTCAACCTTACCCAAGTTAAATGAGTCTCTATATTAGGACATTGATTATATCACATGCAGGTGTTTGTATTCATGGTAACTAATGATAATGTGGAGAAATAGGTAGGAATTTTATCTTCTACCAAGATATAGATCCAAAATGTCATTGGCTAATTCATAGGCTATTTGTTGCTCTACAAGGAGGTCTAGGATTGTGTATGATATAAAGAGAGGGGGCCCTAGTAGACCTACATAATGGGGTAGAAGTGGTCATAACTTTCCTATATGTGATTCCAAAATTAGTTAACGTAGAGTTTTTAAAACACTACATGCAACATAGACCCATTGGTACAAATGGAGGGAAATATGTGTTCTTAAAGTCTATGGTGGTATAGAAAGCATATCTATAATGTAGGACATCATGTATAAATTACCATTGGTATGGGATCCATTAAATTTCCAAGTGAGTTTTAATGTGATGATGCTCCATAAATATAGAACTTCTTCTTCATGATGATGCTGAGGAGATGAGCTTAGAAATTATTGATGTGAACTACATCACTTTCCACATACAATTGATTTAATAACATGCTAGTGTGATGTATTTATTGAAACATATTGATAATGTATGCATCAATTTAATTATTGGCACACCTATTTGTGTCCTCAACCTAGTCATTGAGGACCTCATAGATATTGTGGGTATCTCCCTAGGTGTTTATAAAATGCTTGTCATAAGATATTGTGTATTTTAGGAGGTTGTAGTATTAATTAAATGTAATCCCAGAGATATCTATTATTCTCAACTTGGTGTTCATAAATTAAATACTACACCTGGAAGAGAAAAGTAAATTACCAAAGATGTTTATACATGGGAATAATTTTGGTTTGGTCATGGCTTTGTGAAGACCTAAAGCTATAGTAGTGTAAAGGTCATTCACATACTAGATATCATCATCATTAGATTCATCATCAGTGTTAGGTCTCTTGATGCCCTTAATTATTTTGAATGCCTCATTATAATGTTTAAATTGAGTGACACCTTCCAATAACATGGTATCCTAAAACTCTATCTATGGTCCATGATTAGAAGTAGAGGTGGCCATTGTTAGACTATGTGATATTCTTGGTGTAGAATTTAGTGAAGGATATTCTTCATGTTTTAGAGTGAAATCAAGGCAAAGGGATTTTAACGGTTTTCAAATGCAAAATTGATAATAGTAAACTAGATCTCAAAATGACCTAATAGGGATCTAATATATTTTATCAATTAATGGATTTGGTGGGATCCTATTTCATGAAATAAAATATGATTTGATGGTATGAGCCTAAATTAGTTGTTTTTTGTTTAACATTAATTCAAAATTTTGAAAATTAGGCCCATTTATATTATTTGGTGATGATGTGACTCCTTTATCTCTCAGATTGTGATTTCCCCTAGTTGAACCAATAGACATGAGAAACATGGTAGGCACACTCCTAGTTTATCCCTTTTTACACTTTGAACTTCTCTAGGTTTGGCCATGTTGTACCCAACACATCCCATTTATGAAAATGAGGACTCTTGTTTAAAATTCTACAAATTTGTGTTATAAATTTGACGTTCAACTTAATCAAGAACTAGTATTGAATATCTTGTGTTGATATAGTTCACATGGGTCTGTTAACATATAATATTCATTTGACTTCATTTAAGGGTACTAATGTTTTATTCTTATGTTTCCATGATGTAGGTTTAATGGGGTCTCATTGGTGTGAACACTACCTAGGGTTTTACACCCTAATGCTAAATTGACTCTTTGATTTAGATTAAGCCTTGGTCTCTTATTGATTAAATTGACTCTATGTTTTAAAATCATGTTTAAACTTTATCCTAATTTATTTATCCTAAAGTTCTTTTAAAATAGATTCAAAATTTTATGCAGGGCCAAAATTACCAAGGAGCACTTTATTATATTATAACCTTAGTTTAAGATTTTAGCCTAGGTCCTTATCATATTTATTAATACAATAAAGACTTTAGTCTAAGATATTTATGCCAGGCCCTTTATATCTATTAATTCATAAGGACTAAATTAACAAGGGGACTCTTTTATTATGTTTTGAACTTAACTTAAAAATTTATATTAAAGTTTAATCATGATTTTTAACACAACAAAAAAACATTAGTCTAAATTATTTATGCTAAGACCTTTAAAGTCTTCAAAACACTTATGACTTTAATTTTATGTTAGTAGAAAGGGACAAACATGAAGGTGATATGTGGTGAGATCTCAGTGCCTCAAATGGATATTAACGACCCATGAAAAAGGTCAAAAATCAGTAAAGTTCAAAAGAAGATATAACAGTGTGCCTTAACTCATGTACCAAAGATCTAATGACATGAGAACAAGGTTAAAATGTCAAAGTTATAAAATCTCCATGAGGGTGCCAAGTAGCAACATATCAAGAGCCTAGTGATAGATCCAATGGTCCATGGGCCCTTTTTTAGGGTCAACAAGTTAATAGATTGAAGCCCTCATGGAGATACCAAGTGACACACATAGAGCATAGAGTCTCAAGGAAGTGACAAGTGTCAAAGATTGTAGGAGTCAATTAAGTCAAACACCTAAGATCTATAGTGTGCATTAACTCACAATTCAAATATCTAATGATGCATAATCAAGAACAAAGCAATGAAGGATTCTCAAAAGTGAATACGATGGTGATAAGTATCACCATCATGAGAGCACTTAATAGAGATCTAACAACCCATAGATAGAATCAAGGTCAACAAATCAAGGATGTTGATAATGAATGGAGGATCAATAGATGGTAAGATCTCAGTAATTGATAGTAAATCAATGGTTTACACTTGATCCTAGGTTCACAAGATCAATGGACCATATTGATCCGTGCAAGTGGGATCAATGGTCTGAGATCAACATAGAATTTTAAAATCCCTACGGAGCTACCAAGTTTCAACACAAGAATTTTATTTTATTTTAAAACTTAGCTAAGGAATTTATTCTATGTTTTTCCCCATGTTTATTAACATGAATAAAACCTTAGGTTAGATTTATGATCTAAGTTTTTTTATTTTAAAAGACCTTAGTCTAAGTTTATTTATGCTAAGTCATTTTATGTTTGTGTTTCAGGGAGTCCTAAGTAAATGACAAGTGTCAAGCTCATGTAAAGTCAAAGGACAAGCACCAAGATCTATGGTGCATGTTAACTCACACACCATAGATCTAACTATGTGAGATCAAATCAAAGACAAAGGTTTTAAAAGAAAATGTGAGGGTGAAAAGTGTCACCATCATGGGGACCCTATTAGAGATCTAGTGGTATATGAAGCTAAGGATGGAACCAAGTGGATAAAGATGAATGAACTGTGTTGATTCATATAAATAGATCCAATAGTGTGAGATTAATGAGACTTTCCAAAGGTTTAGGAGCTAGTATAAAATTGAAACTTGTCATGATCTTGTGAGCTCAAAGGTAACAATTGACTTTGATCTTGTTTCAAGAAAGCATAAAGTAGGGACATGTGTCTAAAGGCAAAAATAGTCATGTTTTAATTAAATGGATAACTCGACATGGACATGACATGTTGGATTACAAACCAGTGAAGAACACATGAGTCTTAAACTTAATCTAGTTAGTGAATATAAAAAGGAATATCTGGTAGTAGAATAAGACAAGATTGTAGTTACTCTGGCATCTCAAAGATTAAGTTGACACAACATATTATTTCAAGATAAAGACCTTAAAAATCATTTTGAAGGAATTTTCTAGTATGTAAAGGCAAGGGCAATATGTAACACATAGTAGCAAGAAGTTAGTCTTGGTTAAGTAATGATTTTGGTTTTGAGGCGTTGGTAAAGGGGAACATGTCCTTAATGCATGTCTAAGTTCCACTATAAATGGATAACTTAATGTATTTGATAGGTTGTTCTCATAACTTGTAAAAGAAATTATTAATATATAAATGTAGTTTTCATGCAGTTCAATATTTAATTGTAAAAAATTGCCCTTATTTTTGCACATGCATACATTGCATGGCTTTTTCAAAGGCTAACTTAAATTAATGACTGTAAGAAGACTCTTATATATTTTTGACCATATTTAGAACTCAATTTTTGAATATCACATGTAATAACTTTGCATAAACTTAGAGGATGAGACAACCCCTTACACAAGCCTATTTAAAAAATTATAATCCACTAGTTGGAGGTGTTATAAAATTTTCAATATAACAATTTCAATTACCAAAAAATGTGTTTGTGTATTATTTATCTAATTTATGTGTGATTAGGCTTATATTTTTGGTTGTATGACTCAATAATTTTTAGTGTGAAATAGATGCAATGAATTATTTCTTGTCTTGATAGATATGTTAGTCTTAGATGTACAATAGCTATTGAAGGATTGGTAAATTACATTGAATATTGGAAATTAAGTTGATTGATTCATTTCATTAAGTGTGTAGAACTGCTTTATTTTGATATAGTTTTTTATGTGTGTGCAAAAATTTGCCTTAGATACCTCATTATCTTGAGCTATAATCTTCTAATTAATGGTGTGCAATAGCTATTATAAAAGGGGTAACCTTTGACTAAGGCTTGTGAGTTTCCTATATCAATATCCCCCTAGAATTTTGAACTATGTCTAATTATGTGTGTGTAATAGCTTCTTGCAACATGTATATATTTTGAAAGCATTTATCCATTTAGAAATTAGCTAGAGAGGTGATTCCTAAAAATCATAGTCTTCTTTTCTACCTTACCCTTCCATATTTTTTGAGTTTTTTTGATATATATCCACTTTAAATTAGCAACCAACCACACATATAACTCATGTAAGAATTATCTACCATCTATAAACCATACTTGCATCCAAAAAACCTTGTTAACAACCTACATACCTTACCAGCTATTCCATCAATAGGTAGTTCAAACTATATACCTACAACTTATGCCCTAGAGTGGAGTTTACCCCCATTGAGATCTTGAAATGTTAGAGGCTACCACTTTGATTTTAGTGTTTATTAAAAATACATCAAAAATTTCATTGGCACTAGAAGGATAGCTTAAACATTTGATAATAGTAGTATCCTTCACATAGAGTTGCACTGGAGTCACCTAGGTGAGTGACTAAATCTAATTCTCATATTAGTTTTCTAGTTTCACCCTTATCAAATCATAGGAGACCTAGAACTATGAAGATAACCCTAGTTCATAACAATCCACTTCCTCCAACTGGGAACCCTTTACCTATAAGGAACCCTTTACCTATTAATCAGCTAGTGGCTCAACCACCTTGGTTGGTTAGATCTGATATTGCCATCTTAGGAGATGTGCATGATTTATCTACAAATCTTGAGTAGTATCTACCATCCTTTTCTCCTTCAAGAGTAAGGATAGTGGAAGAACATATAAAATATTTCAAAGCTACTTTGAGATTAATGAATGTTGTCGATGAAGATATTACATGCATATTATTCCCTTTTACATTAATGGATGTTATTTATGATTAGTATTTAAATCTAATAGATAACTCCATCACTTCTTGGGATGAGTGTCAAGTTGATTTTCTTGCATAATTTAGATAGGTTAGTAGTCCCAACATAATATACTAGATATTCACTAGTATGAAGAGAGAGCCTAATGAGCATATCAGTGCTTTCAACACAAGATTTTAAAATATGTATAATTGGTTAAATCTAGACTATAATCTAGAGGAAACATTAGCATTAGAGATGTATAAGAACACACTGGATATAATTATTATGGTGTTTCTAAGGAAAGATTCTACCACTAACAATTTGGCATGAACATTCAAATAATCCATAAATATTGATAGATATCTCAATCCTTAGATGCCCACTATGTCCAAAATCCACAACCACTTTCCCATATTGAATCTGATTCCACATACAAGGTAGAATATCTTGATGTTCAATTAGAACCAACTATATACATTACCTCCTATAACATAAACAACATAGCCAAACTATAGATTCTTGAAAAATAACATCTACGGAAATAAATACCAACAAAATAAACAATCAACTAGGTCTCCTACTACTAATCTACAAGGCACTGAATCTATGAAGATAGAACTTAAGGTTATTTAGAATATGGTCCAAAAGCTAAGTAATGACTTCCTGAGCATGCAAAGGAAGATGGGTAATGCTAACACCCCAAATGGAAATTATAATCTTACATTATAAAGGTATAATATACCATTCAACAAGCCCATAAGTATTATGGAGTATCCTAACAAGCTCCCATAGATTAACATTGGTAGAAACAACTCTTCTTAATTGGTGTATAATTCATAATACTTATGAGCATGGTGAGATCAAATACATTAAATTTTGGGCAACATTTGAAATCTTTCAAAGAGTGGTGGTTAGGCAAGACCAAATGCATAATTTGCCTAAATATCATCTAGATCTTATCCCTTATAGAACTACCATGTTCTTTGAAACTCATGAGTTTCCCTTTCCAAGTGTAAATGACAACGAGCCAAAGAATAACATGGATGAAGTTTATGATTTCTATAAATTATATAAATGTGGATACAATCTAAGGAATAAGTAACCACTCACAACAACAACTCCTCCAAATACTAATATAATTATACCTAATCATAAAGTTGACAATAATCCACCTCCTCCAAGAGGAAGTGATCAGCCTTAGGCCAACTAAGAACCTAGTAAGGGAGGATATAACTTTGTTGAAGACATGAAGAAGATAAAAAAAATGTAAATATTCATGAGTTAGCTTAGATTACTGAACAAAAGGAGCTTCTCTATAAGTCTATTACTAGGAAGATGCCTATTAAGAAAGTGAAAGCATATATGGGCAAATCAAAAGCATATAACACCAATGTTATCTACAAGAGAAATCTAAAAGTTTCACCTTTTTTTATAATTATCAAGGCATTTGGTAAGAATATTTATATTTGTTTAGTTGATTATGGAGCTTCTATAACTATCATGACTACTTCCATATGTCAAAAGCTTGGTTTGATGCCAAGCCCTTCAAGGAAGATAGTTTCAAAATTGGACAAGATAATAGTTCTTGTATTTGGTGAACTAATGGATGTGCATATCCAAGTAGCATTTAAACTACATGTTCAGATGAACATTGATATCTTTTTGGTAGACATACCTGAAGGCTATGGTCTACTGCTAAGTAGAGACTAGTCCAAAACACTTAATGAATATATTTCTATATACTTCTCTCATATATGGCTACCATGGAGAGGTGTTGTAAATCAAACTAAAATTGACAAAGAGATAAAAATGAAATATCCCATCATAGAATATAATTTCAATAATGAAGAGGTAAAGTATTAGTCTCTTAGCCTTGGTATTTATACTTTTGCTACTCAAAATCAAGTACAAAATCCAAAATCTGAAGGTTCTAAACAACTATGGACTTTACACTTTAATGGAACTAGATCCAAGCAAGGGTCAGGTGTGAGAATCAAGCTAATTTATCTAAAAGGTAAAAATTTATTGATATCATATAAATTGTAATTTCCATACACAAATAATATTGTTAAGTATGAAGCTTTAATTCTAGGATTATAATTTACACTTAAGAATAATGTGAAATAGATATAGTATTTTGTGACTCAAAACTAGTGGTCAACCAAGTTAAAAACAAATATAAATGTAAAATATCTTATTTGAAAAGGTACAAACATAAAGCATGAGACTTGATCAAAATCTTTGAAGCTTTCAACATAGTATCCCTCCCTAGAGAGCAAAATCAATCTACCAATTTGCTAACTACTACTGCTACTGATCTGGATCCCCTCCAAGAATCTAAGGTAAAGAGGTTCTCAATTGAATTAGTGCCTTGTCTCTCTATTCTTGATAATGTATAAAATTTCCAAGTTTTTGATGATGACCTACAAATTATTTAATTTCTAACCAATTCAGGGGAATTTGAGTCCCAAATAATAGATGACAAAGATATTAATCACCTTTATCAATAAAAATCAGACAAGGAAGGTATTATCCAACTTAAAGAAAATTGCATCCTAACTAGGTTGGTATCTTTAGAAAGGTCATTTGACATAGATCCTCAAGCTCAATAGCTCAAGCATCCTAAGGTTAATGAATCAAACTTTAAAATAGAAAATATGGGAGATAAACATAGCCCACACTATGTTAATATTGATCTCAGTTGTACCCTAGAAGAGAGACAACAAATGAAGGATTTAATCATCTGCTATAAAATAAGGACTTGAAAGTATATGACCTACAGGTCATTACTCATATGATTCCATTGAAGCTAGATCATAAGCCATTCAGATAGAGGTAGAGACCAACCAATCCTATTCTAGAGCCTCTCATCTAGAGAGATGTAGAGAAGTTGTTAAGCACACAAATCATCTTTCCAATGAGACATTCTAATTGGGTGGAAAATTTGGTCTTGGTAAGAAATAATAATGGTGAGATAAGACTATGTGTGGATTTTAGGAATCTGAATAAGGATTTTGAAAATGATAGTTATCCCCTCCCTTCTCTAGATGAGATGATACAAATAGTAAGTGGTTATGAAATGATGTCATTTTTAGATGGATTTTAAGGCTATAATTAGGTACTGGTGCAATCCAAATATAGAATGAAAATAGTGTTTACCATGAAATGGGGAACTTACATGTTTAAAAGGATACCATTTGGCCTAATAAATATAGGAGCAACCTTTCAATGTGTTATAGATCATGCATTCAAAGGACTAACAATAAAATGCATAATCATTTACATGGATGATCTTATGGTGTTCTTAGAGAATATGGATGATCATATAGGCCACATCCAATCTATATAAAGTTTGGTGTTTCATTAAACCCAAAGAACACATTTGGAGTCACTGAAGGTAAACTCTTGGGACACATCATCACCAAGGATGGGATCACCATTAATCTAGGTAAAATTTATGGAATTTCACCACCAAACTATAAGGATTTGAAATCATTCTTCAAAAATATTAAATTCATAAGGAAGTTCATCTAAATATTTTCAAAAATTGTTAGGCCTCTAGATTCCATGCTCAAGTAGGATGCCAAAATAGAATGGATGGTTGAAGCCCAAAAGTCCTTCTAAGACATTAAATATGCAATATCACTAGCTCTAGTATTGATTATCCTAAATTTTATGAAATATTTATACCTATATGCATTCACTTTAGAACATATAATTGCTACTATCATGATGCAGAATAAGGATGCAACTAAGCATATAATTGTATTAATGAGTACAAATCTGAAAGATGTAAAGCTCAGATACTCTATGATTGACAAATAATTTTTTAACTTTTTAAATTAGTGAAGAAATTTCAAAATTAGATTTTGAGGAATAAGGTCATTACCATTGTGCTTGATGCTACTATCAAGCTCACCCTACAACATAATGAATTAGGAGAACATCAAGGTAAATAGATGGAAAAATTACAAGAATTTGATATAGAAATCAAGACTAAAAAAATAATTTGATGTCAAGGCATCATTCAACTCATGACTAAACCTGATCCACACATCACCATTGAAGAGATATATGAGGCTCAAGTATCCAAATGAGAATGGTATACCAATGTCATATAATATTTGCTTATAGGTACTTGTTCCTTAAAATTTAATAGAGAATGAAGGATATATTTAAGGCTTAAAGTTTCTCATTAAATGATTAAGAAGGGAGTTCTCTACAGAAGAAATTATGGAAGAATTTACATCAGGTGTGTGTCTACAGATGAAGCTAAATAAAATTTAGAAAAATTTCATCAAAAAATAGGTAGTGGTCATACTTATGGGAATACCACTACCCACAATATCTTAAGAATAGGCTACTACTGGCTAATAATTTTTAAGGATGCCCATACACACGTGAGGATGCGCCATAAATGTTAATCTTTAGCCAAAAAGGAAGTACACACAATAATTCCCTTATAGCCAATTGTTGAAGGAAGGCCATTTATCCAATGGGGTTTAGACTTCATTGGCATATCAACCCAAATTCCTTAGCTGGCCATAAATTCATTCTCACTGATATTGACTACTACACTAGATGGACCAAAGCCATAGTCACAAATAAATGTAGAGCAAAAGATGTGATCCACTTCTTGGAGGAACACATAACAACCAGATTTGGTACACCTATTTATTTGGTTTATGATAATGGACCAAATTTCATATCAACAAAATTTACTGAGTGGGTACACAATAACCAAATTATTATCAGGCCAGCTTCGAACCATTACCCTTAGGGAAATGGACTGGTAGAATCAATGAATAAAAATTTGATAGATGTAATTAAGAAATCAATAGGGGACAAGATTAGGGACTAAAAAAACTTGTTAAATTATGCTCTTTGGTTACACCAAATAAGATATAAGCAAGCCCTTAAAGCTTCACCCTATTTTTTGGTGTATGGACACAAGCCTACATTCCCTATTATGCTGAAGTTACCTGCTTATCAGTTTATGGAAGACTACATGGAACCATGTGATGAAATAGAGTCAAGATTGATGGACATAATAGAAATGGAAGATTCAAGGACTAAGGCCTTACAGACATTAAAAAAACACCAAGATGTGTTCAATAGATGGTTTAATAAGAGAGTGAAGGTTAAAGCATTTAAAATTTTAGATCTAGTGCTATTTTAGGATAAATCCCATGAGAAGAAAGGATAGCATGATAAGTTTTCCCCACTATGGATTGGACCATACCAAATTTTAGAGATCATGGGCAACAATGCATTTCTCTTAAAAGACATACAAGGAAATGAGCTTACATATCCAGTCAATACACAGTTCTTGAAGCACTACTTTAGGGCTATGTCATTTGTTGATGTTACTAAGTAATGAGTGATAGATGAATGTAGCTGTAGGATTAGATTAGTTTCTTGCTTTCTTAGATTAGCTTCTTGATCTCTTATATTAGTTCATTTCTTTCTTAGATTAGTTTTTTACTTTCTTAGATTAGTTTCTTGCTTTCTTAGATTAGTTTCCTATTTTCTTAGATTAGTTGTTTTTTTTGGTGATTTGAATTGTGTTTTATATTACTATAACCAAGTTAAATATCCCAACAAATTGAGCTTATGACTTGCTTAAAGGGGGAAAATTAAAAAAATTGGCAATTTGGGACTAGTTTATAGATTGAACATATCTCCATGTTTTTAGTCTTCAGGATAAAGGTATGTAATCATAAACCATTTTGAATATTGTCATAATTAAATACTTTCAATAGGCATGTGAAAGTTACTCTTAGAGTAATTCATAAAAATTTAATTTTTTTTCTTGTTTTATTAGATCAAATGCACTTATCACATTAAATACCTGTTAGAAATGATAATTTTGGGTATAGGTGTAATTGATAGGGGCATTCTGGTAATGATTTATTTTATAATTCTACTAGTTCATTGGGGTTCCAACTCTTCTCTTTTCATTCAAGAACAAAATAAAAACAAAAGAATAAAAGAATTTATGGTTTCAAAAGAGCAAAATAAAATCTAAAGAAAATTAAAAGGCTCACATGATGAAATAAGGTCAATGTACCATGCATCATGATTAAAAGAAAATAATAGAAAAAGTAGTCTAAGGTATCTCTATTAGGGCTATGGATGCCTAGCTGGAAGTAGATAAATGCCTAAGATTCCCTCATTTTCAAGATTTAATAGACACTAGAATGAATCCTACAGCTTCATCAAGCCTTCAAAAAACTCATCACAATAGGGGTTATATGAATCACACATTTGACACACATAGATCCAAAAAATTAGAAGGCAAGTATGTTGTGTGAATTAGCTTAGGAGTCTCTTTCATATTTTTGATTTAAGTATTCATTTGTGACACACTTCTAATTTATTTAAGGATTGTTAATAAAATTTCTAGGCTCTTAAATACTTAGGAGTATCCCCCCTATGAGTCATCATTCTTTGTACCCAACACACCCCATTTCTAAAAATGAAAACCTTTGTTCAAAATTATACAAATTTGTGTTATAAATTGGACATTCAACTTAATCAAGAACTAGTATTTAATATCTTGTGTTGATCTAGTTTACATGTGTATATTAGCACATAATCTTCATTTGACTTCATCTAAGGTTTCTAACATTTGATTCTTATGTTTCCATGATGCAAGTTTAATAGGGTCTCATTGGTGTGAACTCTACCTAGGGTTTTACACCCTAATGCTAAATTGACTCTTTGATTTTGATTAACCCTTGGTCTCTTATTGATCAAATTAAATCTATGTTTTAAAATCATGTTAAAACTTTAGCCTAATTTATTTAGCCTAAAGTCCTTTTGAAATAGATTCAAAATTTTATGTAGGGTCAAAATTACTAGGGAGCACTTTATTATATTATAGCCTTAGTTTAAGATTTTAGCCTAGGTCCTTATCATATTTATTAATACAACAAATAATTTAGTCTAAGATATTTATGCTAGGCCCTTTATATCTTGTGCTTCAAGAGGACTAAATTAACAAGGGGACTCTTTCATTATGTTTTAAACTTAGCTTTAAAATTTATATTAAAATTTAATCATGCTTTTTAACACAACAAAAAAAAATTAGTATAAATTCTTTATGCTAAGACCTTTAAAGTCTCCAAAACAATTATGACTTTAATTTTATGCCCGTATAAATGGACAAACCTGATGGTGACAGGTGGCAAGATCTCAGTGCCTTAAATAGATATCAACAACCTGTAACAAAGGTTAAAAGTCAATAAAGTTCAAAGAAAGATCTAATGGTGTGCATTAACTCACATAATGAAGATACAAGAATGAAAAAATAGGGTTGAAATGTCAAAGTTATAAAATATACATGGGGGTGCCAAGTGGCAACATCTTGGGAGCCTAGACTATAGATCTAATGATCTACGAGCCCTTCCTCAGGGTCAACAAGTCAATAGATCAAAGACCTTGTGGAACTACCAAGTGATACACACATAGATCATAGAGTCTCAAGGAAGTTACAAGTGTAAAATATTGTGGGAGTTAATTAAGTCAAACACCTAAGATCTACAGTTCACATTAAATCACATATCAAAGATATAATGGTGCATAATCAAGATCAAAGCAATGAAGGATTTTCAAAAGTGAACACGGTGGTGACAAGTGTCACCATCATGGAATAACTTAATATAGATCCAATGACCTATAGATAGAAGTAGGGTCAATAAGTTAAGGATGCCAAGAATGAATAGGGGATCAACAGATGGCAAGATCTCAATAATTGAAAGCAAACCAATAGTTTACGCTTAATCTTGGGCTCAAAAGATAAATAGATCATGTTCATCTATGTAATCAAGATCAACAATCCAAGATCAACATATAATTTTAAAATATTTGAAAAGCTACCAAGTGGCACAACATGAGCATTTTATTTTATTTTAAAACTTAGCTAAGGACTTTATCCTAAGGATTTTTTTCATGTTTATTAACATGAAAAAAACCTTAGGTTAGATTTATGTTCTAAGTTATTTTTTTAAAAAAGACCTTAGTCAAAGTTTATTTATGCTAAGTGATTTTATGTTTGTGTTTGGAGGGAGTCTTGAGTAAATGACAAGTGTCAATCTCACGTGAAGTCAAAAATTAAGAATCAAATCTACAGTGCATATTAAATCACACATCATAGATCTAATGATGTGAAATCAACATAAAAACAATGGATTTTGAAAGCAAAGACAAGGGTGACAAGTGTTACATTCATAAGGACCCTATCAAAGATCCAATGGTATGCAAACCTAAGGACATAACCAAGTGGATAAAGATCAATGAACCATGTTGATTCTTATAAATAGATCCAATGGTGCGAGATCAATAAGAATTTATAAAGGTCTCAGAGTCAGTAGAAAATTGACCCTTGTCATGATCTTGTGAGCTCAGAGGTAATAATTGAATTTGATCTCATTTTAAGAAAGCATAAATTAGGGACATGTGTCTAAAGGTAGCAATGGTCATGTTTTAATTAAATGGACAACTCGGCATGGACATTGATACATGGACATGACATATTGAATTATGAACCAGTGAATAAAAAAAGAGTCTTAGACTTAATTTGGTTTGTGAATATAAAAAGGAAGACCTATAAGTAGGACAAGAGAAGACTGTAGTTACTTACGCATCTCAAAGATTAAATTGATACAACACATTATCTTAAGATAAAGACCGTGTAAATCCTTTCAAAATATTTTTTTATTTTGTAAAGTTATGGGTAACATGTAACACATAGTAATGGAAATTTACTCTCAGTTAATTAATGATTTTGGTTCAGAGGTATTAGTAAAGGGGCACTTGTCCTTAAATGCATGTCTAAGTTCCATTAGAAATGGATAACTTGTAGTATTTGATAGGTTATTATCACAACTTTTAAAAGAAAGTATTGATCTATACATGCAATTTTCATGTAGTTCAAACTTTAATTGTAAAAAATTTCCCTTCTTTATACACATGCACATGTTGCATAGATTTTGTAAAGGCTAACTTAAACTAATGATTGTAAGAATACTCTTAAATAGTTTTGACCATAGTTAGAATTCAAGTTTTGACTATTACATGTAATGACTTTGCATGGACTTGGAGGATGAGGTAAACCCTTTCCAAAGCCTATTTAAACATTTTTAATACACTAGTTAGAGGTGTGGGAAAATTTTCAATATACAAGAGCAAAAGCAATTTTGATTATCAAAAAATGTGTTTGTGTATTCTCTCTCTAATTTCTATGTGATTAGGCTTATCTTTTTGGTTGAATGATTCAATAATTCTTAATGTGAAACAAATACAATGAATTATTTACTATCTTGATTGATATGCTAGTCTTAGATGTGTAATAGCTATTAAAGGATTAGTAAATTACATTGGTTATTAGAAATTAAGCTGATTGATTCATGTTCTTAATTGTGTAAAAGTGATTTCTTTTGATATAGTTTTTTGCATGTGTAAAAAAATATACCTTAGATACCTCATTATCTTGAGACATAATCTCCTAATTAGGGGTGTGTAATAGCTAATATAAAAGGGGAAACCTTGGACTAAAACTTGTGAGTTACCTATATCAGTATCCCCTTAGACTTTTAAACTATGTCTAACTACGTCTGTGTAATAGCTACTTGCAATAGGCATAGATTTTGAAAGCACTTGTCCATTTAGAAACCAGACATAGAGGTGATTCTTAAAAATCATAGTCTTATTTTTTACATTACCCTTCCCTCCTTTTTGAGTTTTTTTTGAGATATATCTACTTAATATTAGAAACCAACCACCCATACAACTCATGTATGAATTCACTACCATTTAGGAACCATACATTCATCCAAAAAACCTTATCAACAACCTGCATGCCCTACCAGCTATTCCATCAATAAGTTTTTCAAACTGCATACTTACAACTCATGCCATAGAGTGGAGTTTACCTCCATTTAGACCCTCAAATGTTAGAGGATTCCTCATTGACTATGGTATGCATAAAAACCTTATCAACATGCCACATGTCACTTAGAGAGTGGTGTGATCACTGAGTACTATGATAACTAGGTGTGATGAGGAGCTCTTTTCTTTGATATCTCTAACCATATGATTTAGTTGATTAAGCATAAAAATTACATAAGGTGATCTATGATTGTGTTTGGAGTACATGTTTTAATCTTTTTTGAATCATTCAAGGCTCTTCATGGACTTTTACCACCTAGGTGTATAAAAGTACATGTGCCTATTTTTTATTTGATTGGGCCTCTTAAGGCTCTAATAGATCTAACACCTCATGGTACATAAATACACATGGTATATCCTCATTAGTTTATGCCTCTTGTGGATATAATAGTTTTGACACTTATGGGTACATAAATACATGTGTAACTTACTCATTGCTTTGGGACTCCTAGGGATATGACACCTCTAGGTGCATGGAAACACATGAAAACTCCTCATTAGATCAAGCCTCCCATAGCTCTAATATATCTGACACACTTGGGTGCATGGAAATATTTGACACATCCTCATTAGTTATAGCCTCCTGAGACTTTAAAAACTTTGACATATTTAGGACTTATAAAATGGACAAAAATTCTAAGTCATTTAAAAGTGCCACATCAAAAAATATACACTTACCTATCTGCCCAAAGGATTCTGTGGGAGTTCCAACTTGGAATTAAATACCAAGTCTTTGGGATATTCCTATGCAAAGATTTTATATATTAAATAGTTAACACCCTAAAAAAACTAAGTACAAAAACACTTAAAGAATGCAATGGGATTAATTATTTTGAAAGTGAAATGTTATGGAGAATATTATAACATAATAAAAAACTATCAATAATTCTATAAGAGATTTTATTAATTGATATTGATCAAGCATCCAAATTTTTATAAGCACAAGGATCAAAGGGAGCTCAATCGGAGCACTATTTTGAAAATTTGAAAAAGCATAGAGAGCATGGAAGAGTACACCTATGTGTTGGTGAAACCATTTTTCCCTTGATTTTTTTTAAAGATGATGCTTCCTTGTTAAAACATTAGAGAACAATGATTAATTTTTGAAGCACTTGTATATTTTTTCCTCTTTTTTAACCATGGAAATATATGTGATTCTTTGTTGAATCACATGGAGAATTAGGGTGAAAGTGACCTGAACATATGTAAGTATGAAATCCCATGGGTTGAGTATAAAACATTTCACAAACCTCATAAATATGGGGATAAGTATGTAATATATCAGCTCAAAAAATTATGTATAAAATAAATGGGGAACCACATGATGGGCTTTCTAAAATTAAAACTAAATCAACCACTATATATGGCTTATAGATTCATTTATATAATTTTGATCTAATTCACTCAAGTTCACTCATAAAAAAATCCATGATTGAAATGAAATGAATAGTGTCCATGCCCTTATCATGACTATTGGTTTAATTTTATAGTTTAACTCATTTTTTTATCAGTGTAAAGTGCATGATTGAAAGAGGCTAAAAATGTCCATGTTACCATCATGAACGCAAAATTGATAAGCATGAAGTGCAATGACAACAATATTTCATTCAAATAAAAACCACATTATTTTCTATGTGCATGAACTAGTATCATGCCTCATACGTATTCTAAATTTGAGAACTTGTATATCAAATGTATTTGTTTGAGGAACCTATACTTCATGTTCTTAAAAATTATGTATATATTCCCATGCATATGCACCTAATGTATATGAATATATAATCAATTTTCTATGAATTGAGTGCATATGCATGTCATATGCCCCCATAATTTGTACCAATGTGCTAATCTATATCATATAATTAAACCATGTGATATATAGACCATTCTAAATATTTTAAATCTATACTCTAATCTAATTTTTTTCATGGAGGCTTATTTATATATGAAAATCCCATTGTAATATGCCCATTGTGAGATGGGGGATGTGTCCTATAAGTCACTTATCTTTAAAAAAAGAGTTAATTGTGTTATGTCATGTGTAAAAATAACATGATGTATAATCATGTGAACATGTAGAGATTATATCATCATAATAATGTATATGTCAATAAAAGCATATATGTAACACATGAAATTTAAGGCATATATGTGTCATGTCTAGCTATATGCATCAATGAATCACACATTATAAGGGTAATTGAATAAAAATATGTAGTAAAAATGCATGATATGGATATTGACACCATTAAATGTCATCAATCTCAACAAGTTTGACAAGCTCAAGTGTTAGTGTCATACATAAGGACAAGGTATATATAAAAGGGACATAAATATGTAAAAATAAACAAGGCAAAGGGCCACATGCAATGGACATAAATAATGTTTAAAATAAGGGTCATAAAGATGTCACATCAAATAAGGGTAAGGGCCACAAAAAAATTACACAAAGATTTTGTAAGCAAGGCCAAAGGGACACACATAATATGTAATCACAAACTATCCTATCATGAAAGAGATTAAAAAATACATGAAGCATAGAAAAAGTAAAGTAGTCAACACCTTCACATGTATTAATGTCACATCATAGCATAATAACATATCCATGTAGAAATATGTAAGATATGAGTAACTAATAAGATGTGTAAATGATATAGATAGCTCAATATGGTAAAAGGTTACAAAAATATATAAACTATAATAATGAAACATGTGGAATAAGATTCCCTTAGTACTGGCATGGCCACTAAGTAAAAGAAATTCCAACATCTATATGTCCATGTGTAACATGTATGTCTTGTATCATACTCATATATTATGAAATGCATATGGGTATAAAATTAATATGTGATTTATCAAACATGTGATATATAACATATGTAAATAATGTAATATAGTAATAATGTCATGCTTTATCAAACATATGTTAAATAACATATGTAAATAGTGTAATATAGTAATAATGTCATGCTTTTTAAAAAAAAAATTTGAATGTATTTATATTTTATTGATTTTTTTATATTTTTGAAATATTTGGAAGTAGTGTTCATGAATTGGTAATAATTTATCCTTGTTTAGATCAAAATAAACATATCCTAGTTTGTACTTGAGATTACGTAATTACAGTGCCTTTTATTCCTCCTTTGTTTCTAATTGTTTAGGTTTCACAATTCCTATTGTCTTAGAAGATTATGTTTTTATGGTAATCATCATCATCTTGTTGAATAGTGATTACTCTTATTACATGTGAGAGTGTGACATACCAATTGGTTTGATCCAATGTAGACTACATCAGTTGTAACCATTGTTGTCCTCATATAAATAGAACCCAATAAGGAGGAGTATTTACCCATTATGTGTAATAACCACTTATATCCCAAAAAATATTGGTAAAATGATATAGCCAAGGGGTTTTTTTTTGTGGGTGTTGTGTTTTAATTAAATTATTTCATGTTTGATATGTCATAATCCTCAAACTCTACATATAGATTCCAAATATTGCCATTATGTTGAATGTGTTCATAACATTATTCTTCCATGTATATATGTAATGGTCAAAGATTCTTATCACAAAAAATATTCTTTTTATACTTTAAAATGGTGTCATTTTAGGACTTGATGAAAGTGGTTCTTGTTTATTATGTATTACCTTAATAATGTCATCTTTTTTGCATATTTGAATCTAGTTTTATAATGTCTCATATTGATATGTGCCATTTTATATGATTATATAATAATCAAAACATGAATTTCCTTTTTGATAAGAGATATGTCCCATGGCTCCATATAGAGTATATGGTAATGTGATGAGATTATAATCACATAATATTTATGATATTATTCCTAGTTTATCTTGCTGTTACTTATAATGGTGTTGGAGAATTGGTATTTAATATCTCCACATTATTAATTGAAATGTATGATTGCTTCTTTGTTGAATTCATGTTTGGATCTAGTTTCATTGGTGATTAACATGAGATAGTATTAAAAATATTGTTTACATTTTGAATTTGCTCATACCCTCTCTTTATTTCCATTCCTTTGTCTTCAGTAAATTATGCTTAAATAAGAATTTTTTATTTGTCCATTTTTTATATATGAATCATCTTGATATTCTCCAACTCCAATAGGTGTGAATAGAGTATGAGATAAATATTCATACGAAGGATTGAATTTTATTTTGTGTAGTTGATCATCTATCATATATACCATATTGGTATCCTTGTCATCAATTTCATAATAATATGTGACTATTTCTTATTGATATTATGAATTCATTAGTAAAGGAATACCAGGAATAGGCTTTAGTATCTCTATATAAAATTTTAGGTCAAGCTGTATTGTTGTTTTTTATATTATATTTTTTCTTTGTATTATAAGTAATTGATTCACCCACTTCATATGTATGCATCTAATCTACTGTAATAGATTGTGATGGAGGAATATATGATATTATAAATATGATTATGATTTGTATACATTAGTAGATTAGGTTATTTTATAATATTTTAAAGGTTTGTGATCTAGTTTTTGTGTGTAATAATATCCTTTATGCATGAATTTGATACATATATGTTATTTTGATGGTATTGATTCCCTAGTATGTATCCATAATTTCTCAAAAAATAATTCATAATTTAACTAATTATGCATAATATGGAGGGTAGTAGGCACCCTATTAGGACCTAATTTCACATCCAATGATATGATTCAAATTACACATCATTTAATCTCTTAAGCATAAAAATTATGTATGGTGATCTGTGATTGGGTTTAGGGTGTGTGTTGTAACCTTTTTTGAATCCTTCAAGGCCCTTCACAGTCTTCTACCACCTATGTACATAAGTACATATGGATATGTTTTATTTGATCATTCTTTTTATGGATATAATAGCTATGACACTTCATGGTGAATAAAGACATGTTATAGATCCTCATTAGTTTATACATCTTGAGGTGATAACAATTTTTACACCTATGGGTATATGAATACATGTGTCACCTCCTCATTATTTTGGGACTCATGGGGATTTAAAAACTCTAACATATATAGGTGCATGGAAACACATGGAAAATACTATTGGTTCAAGCCTCCCATGTATATAATAACTATGACACCATTGGATTCATGGAGACATGTGACACCTCATTAGTTTGGGCCTCTTAGGGATCTAACAAATTTAACATATCTTAGACCTATAAAATGCACAAAAATTATAAGTCATTTTAAAGTGCCACATAAAAAATACACACTTAATTTTCTACCCAAAGGATTTTGGGGGAGTGCTAAATTTAAATTAGAGACTAAGGCTTTGGGAGATTCATGTGCAAGGATTTTATATAGAAAATAATTAGAACCCTAAAAATAAATTAAGTATAAAAAATAATTAAAGAATGCAATGGTATTAATTATTTTGAAATATAATTTTCATGAAAGACCTTATAACATAACCAAAAAATATCAATGGTGTTACAAACTATTTTATCAATTGATAATGATTAGGCATCTATATTTTTCCAACCATGAGGCTCAAAGGGGGATAAATTAGATCAATATTTTTTTTGAATAAGAGTAATGCATAGGTTCCCTTTTATTCTATGAAAAGAGACATGTTGGATACAATAATTACTATAGTTGTGTAGGTATAATAGAAGGGAAAAAATAAGGTAACATTTAGGTGTAACATATTGGTGAGTATAAAAATGTTTATGTGTTCAAATCATATGTGGTAAATTGTGTTTTCATTTATTCATTTTCAAGTAGTCAATACCATATTTTATTATCTAAAAATGAATCCATTTTATTTTAGTAATGGAATTATTAGATTCAAATTAATTTCTATACATGAGTGTGTATAAAACACCTTGTATTTGGTAGGAATATCCAATATTAAAAGTCAATATAAAAAATTATATCAAAGATGTGTAGTCAATGTCCATGGATTGAAATTTTCTAATTTTGAAAAAGATTAAAGAAAATGGAAGGAGTAGACTTATGTGTTGGTGAAACCATGTTTCCATTGTAAATATTTGGAGATGACACTTCCTTATTAAAACATTGGAAAATAATGATTTATTTTTGAATCACTTGTAGATTTGTTCTGGTTGTTTTACCATGGTAATATTTATGCTTCTTTGTTGAAGCTCATGGAGAATTAGGGTGAATTTTCCCAATATATATGTAAGTATGTAATCCCTTGGGTTGAGTATAAACATGTCACATCCCTCATAAATATGTGGTAAAGTATGTAACATACCAACAAAAATAATAATGCATAAAATAAATGGGGAATTGTATGATGGGCTTGCTAAAATTAAAACTAAATCAACCACTATTAATGCTTTGTATATTCATTTATATAGTTTTGACCTAGGCCACTCAAGTTCACTAAAAAAATATCCAATATTTAAATTAAATGAACAATGTTCATGCCATCATCATGACTGTTGGTTTGATTTTATAGTTTAACTCAATTTTTCTTAGTGTAGATTAAAGTGCATGGTTAATATAGGCTAAAAATGTCCATGTTTCCATCATGACTATAAAATTTATAGGTATGAAGTGTAATGACAACCATTTTTAATTCAAATATAATCTATGTTATTATGTATGTTCATGAACTAGTATCGTGCCTCATGAATGTAAAAATGTTTATGTGTGCATGAATTAGTATCATTACCATTGAATTTGTCCCAATGGATATAGAATGTTATGCATATATATTATTAATTTGAGAACCTGTATCTCAAATGTATGTGTTTGAGGAACCTATACTTCATGTTCCTAAAAATTGTGTACATATTCCCATGAATATGAATCCAATGTGTATGAATATGTAATAAATTCTCTATGAATTGAGTTCATATGCATGTGATATGCCCTCATAATTTGTACCAATGTGATAATATATATCATATAATTGAACCATGTGATATTTAAACCATTATAAATATTTAAAATCTATACTATGATCTGATTTTTTTCATGGAGGCTTATGTCTCTATGAAAATACCATTTTATTACACCCATTTTGAGATGGGGGATGTGTCCTATAATTCATCTCTAAAAAAAGAGTTAAGTTTATAATGTCTTGTGTAAAAATAACATCATGTATAATCATGTGAACATGTGGAGATTATGTAATCATAATAATGTATATGTCAATAAATGCATATATGTAACATATGTAATTTGAGGCATATATGTGTCATGTCTAGATATATTTATCAATGAATCACACATTAGAAGGGTAATTGAATAAGACTATGTAGTAACAATGCATGATATGGATATTAGCATCACTAAATGTCATCAATCTCAACAATCTCAACAATATCAAGTGTTAGTGTCACACATAAGGACAAGGGATACATACAAGGGACAAAAAAAAGTCAAAATAAATAAGGACAAGGGACACATTCAAGGGACATAAATAATGTTACAAATAAGGGATACAAATATGTCACATCAAAAAAGGCTAAAGGCCACACATAAGGGACACAAATATTTTGTAATCAAGTCTAAAGGGACACACATAATAAATAATCAAAAACTATCCTATCATGCAAGAGAGTAAAAATATAAATGAATCATAGAAAAAGTAAACTAGTCTACACCTCCACGTGTATTAATGTCACATCATAGTATAATAGCATATCCATGTAAAACTATGTAAGATATAAGTAACTAATAATATGTGTAAGCAATATAGATATCTCAACATGGTAAAAGGTTATATAAAGATACAAAATTTAATAATGAAACATGTGGAATAAGATGCCCATAGTACAGGCATGTCCACTCAGTAAAGGAAATTCCAACATCTATATGTCCATGTGTAACATGTATGTCTTGTATTACACTAATATACATTATGAAATTATCGTGTGTATAAAATTAATATTTTATTTATTAACATGTGATAAAAAACATATGTAAATAGTGAAATATAGTAATAATGTCATGCTTAGTTTGATGTTTTTAATATTTTGAAAGTATTTATATTTTATTGATTTTTTTATTATTTTTCAAAATATTTGGAAGTAGTGTTCATGAATTGGTAAATAATTTGTCCTTGTTGAGATCACAATAAATATATCCTAGATTGTCCTTGACATTATGTAATCAAATTTCCTCTTCTTCCTCCTTTCTTTATAATTATTTAGGTTTCATAATTCCCATCATCATAAAAGATTATCTTTTTTATGGTGATCATCATCATCTTGTTGAATTGTGATTACTCTTATTACATGTGAGAAGGTGACATACTAATTAGTTTGATCCAATGTAAATTACATCAGTTTTAACCATTGTTGTCTTCATATAAATAGAACCCAATAAGGAGGAGTATTTACCCATTTATGTATAATAACCACTTTTGGCCCACAAGATATTGGTAAAATGATATATCCAAGGGGTTATTTCCAATGGGTGTTGTGTTGTAATTAAATTATTTCATGTTTGATATGTCATAATACTCAAACTCTACATATGGATTTCAACTATTTACATTGTGTTGAATGTGTTCATAACATTCAGCTTCTATGTATATATGTAATGGTCAAATCTTATCAAGGACATTATTTCTCTTTGTATTTGAAAATGGTGTCATTTTAGGACATGATGCAAGTAGTTCTTGTTGATTATGTATTAAATTTATAATGTCATCATTGAATGTACTTTTTTAATGTCTCACATTGATATGTGCCATTTTATATGATTATACAATAATCAAAACATGATTTTCCTTCTTGATAATAGATACATCACATGGCTTAATGTAGAGTAGATGGTAATGTGATGAGATTATAATCACTTAATCTTTATGATATTATTCCTAGTTTATCTTGAAGGATTATTACTTATAATATTATTGGAGCCTTGGCATTTAATATATACACATTGTTAATTGAAATGTATGATTGCTTCTTTGTCCAAGTCATGTTTGGTTCTATTTTCATTGGTACTTGACGTGAGATAGTATTAAAAATATTTTTTTAAATTTTGAATGTACTCATGCCCTCACTTTATTTCCATTCCTTTATCTTCAGCAAATTGTTCCTAAATATGTATTTTTTAATTTGTCCATTTTTTTTATATGAATAATCTTGATATTCTCCAACTCCAATAGGTGTGAATAGAGTATGAGTGAAAAATTCATATAAAGGATTGACATTTATTTTGTGTAGTTGATCATATATCATATATAACATATTGGTATCCTTGTCATCAATGTAATAATAATCTATGACTATTTCTTATTGATATTATGAATTCACTAGTAAAGGAATACCCAAAAAAGGCTTTGTTGGCTATGTATAAACTTTTGGGTCAAGCTATATTTTTGTTTTTTATATTATATTTTTTATTTGTATTTATAAGTAATTGGTTCACCCAATTCATATGTATGCATTTAATCTACTAGAATAGATTATTATGGAGGAATATATGATCTTATAAATATGATTGTGATTGGTTTACATTAGTAGATTAGGTTATTTTATAATATTTTAAAGGTTTGTGATCTATTTTTTATGTGTAATAATAGACTTCATGAATGAATTTGATACGTCTATGTTATTTATAGGGTATTGATAGCTTAGCATGTATCCATATTTTCTCAAAAAATAATTCATAATTTAACTAGTTATGCATAACATGAAAGGTAGTAGGCACCCTCTTAGGATCTAATTTCACATCCAATGATATGATTCCAATTACATATCATTTAGTATATTAATAATTAAAATTACATATGGTACTCTATGATTGGGCCTAGGGTGTGTGTTGTAACCTTTTTTGAATCCTTCCATGCCCTTCATGGTCTTCTACCACCTAGGTGTACATAAGTACATGTGGATATGTTTTATTTGATCTGGTCTCTTATGGATATAATACCTATGCCACTTCATGGTGAAAAAATACATGTTGCATATCCTCATTAGTTCATACATCTTGGGGCTCTACTAATTTTGACACCTATGGGTGTATGGAGACATGTGGCACCTCCTAATTATTTTGGGACTCATGGGGATCTAACAACTCTAACACCTCTAGGTGCATGGAAACATAGGTAAAATCCTATTGGTTAAAGCCTCCCATGTCTCTAATATATATGACACCCTTGGGTTCATGGAGACATGTAACACCTCCTCATTGGTTTGGGCCTCTTGGGGATCTAACAACTTTGACATATATAGGACCTATAAAATGCACAAAAATGCTAAGTCATTTAAAAGTGTCACATAAAAAATACACACTTAATTGTCTACCCAAAGGCTTTTGAGGGAGTGCCAAATTGGAATTAGAGACTAAGGCTCTGGGAAATTAATGTGCAAGTATTTTATATAGTAAATAGTTAACATCTTAAAAATAAACTAAGTATAAAAAAATAATTAGAGCATACAATGGGATTAATTATTTTGAAATAGAATTTTTATTAAATAACTTATAACATAACAAAAAAATATCAATGGTGTTACAATTTTTTTATCAATTGATATTGATTATTCGTCTACATTTTTACAAGCATGAGGTTCAAAGGGGGATCAATTGGATCACTAATTTTTTTTTTAATTAGAGTAATGCATAGGTTCCATTTTATTTTATGAAAAAAGACATTGGATAAAATAATTACTATAGGTGTGTAGGTAGAATAAAAGACAAAAATAACAATGTAACATTTAGGTGTAACATAATGGTGAGTATAAACCATGTTTATGTGTTCAAATCATGTGTGGTAAATTGTGTTTCCATTTTTTCATTTTCAAGTAGTTAATACCATATTTTAGTATCTACAAATGCATCAATTTTATTTTAGTAATGGAATTATTGGATTAAAATGAATTTATATATGTGAGTGTGTATAACACACCTTGTATTTTGTAGGAATATCTAATAGTACAAGTCACTTAATAGAAAAAATTGTATCAAAGATGTGTACTCAATGTCCATGGACTAAAATTTTGTAGTTTTGAAAAAGCTTAAAGAACATGGAAGGAGTAAACTTGTGTGTTGGTGAAACCATGTTTCTATTTTAAATTTTTGGAGATGATGCTTCCTTATTAAAACATTGGAAAATAATGATTTATTTTTGAAGCACTTGTAGATTTAATCTTCTTGTTTAACCATGGTAATATTTATGATTCTTTGTTGAAGCACGTGGAGAATTGGGGTGAATTTTCCTTGAATATATGTAAGTATGAAATCCCTTAGGTTGAGTATAAAACATGTCACAAACCTCATAAATATGGGGAAAAGTATGCAATATACCAACACAAATCATTATGTATAAAATAAATGGGGAACCATATGATGGGCTTGCTAAAATTAAAACTAAATCAACCACTATAGATTCCTTGCATATTAATTTATATAGTTTTGTTCTAGGTCACTCAAGTTCACTCACAAAAGTACATGATTTAAATTAAATAAATAGTGTTCATGCCATCATCACGATAGTTGGTTTAATTTTATAGTTTAACTCAATTTTTCATAGTTTATATTAAAGTGCATAATTTAAATAAGATAAAAATGTCCATGTTCCCATCATGACTACAAAATTGATAAGTATGAAGTGTAATGACAACTATTTTTCATTCAAATATAAACTATGTTATTGTGTATGTGCATGAACTAGTATCATGACTCATGAATCTAAAAATGTGTGTGTGCATGAAGTAGTATCATTGCCCTTGAATTTATCAAAATGAATATATAATTTTATGCATATATATTCTAAATTTAAGAACCTATATCTCAAATGTATGTGTTTGAGGAACCTATAATTCATGTTCCTAAAAATTGTGTACATATTCCCATGCATATGAACCCAATGTGTATGAATATTTAATCAATTCTGTATGAATTGAGTGCATATTCATGTGATATACCCACATAATTTGTACCAATGTGTTAATATATATCATATAATTGAACCATGTGATATATAAAACATTCTAAATATTTAAAATCTCTACTATGATCAAATTTTTTTTTCATGGAGGCTTATGTCTCTATGAAAATAAAATTTTAATACACCCATTTTGAGATAGGGGATGTGTCTTATAAGTAAATCATCTTAAAAATGATTTAAGTTCATAATGTCATGTGTAAAAATAACATCATGTATAATCATGTGAACATGTGGAGATTATGTCATCATAATTATGTACATTCCAATAAAGTTATATATGCAACATATGTAATTTAAGGCATATATGTGTCATGTATATATATATGTATGAATGAATCACACATTATAAGGGAAATATAATAAAAATATGTAGTAATAATGCATGATATGGATATTGGCACCACTAAATGTCATCAATCTCAATAATTTAAACAAGCTTAAGTGTTGGTGTCACACATAAGGATAAGGGATACATACAAGGGAAAAAATATGTCAAAATAAACAAGGTCAAGGGAAACATGCAAGGGATATAAATAATATTACAAATAAGGGACATAAATATGTCACATCAAAAAAGGATAAGGGCCACACATAAGGGACACAAAGATTTTGTAATCAAGTCGAAAGGGACATACATAACAAATAATCACAAACTATCCTATCATGCAAGAGATTAAAAATATAAATGTAGCATAGAAAATGTAAAATAGTCTACACCTCCATGTGTATTAATGTCACATCATAGTATAATAACATATCCATGTAAAACTATGTAATATATGAGTAACTAATAATTTGTGTAAGCAATCTAGGTAACTCAACACAGTAAAAGGCTATAAAAAGATACAAACTTTAATAATGAAACATGTGGAATAATATGCCCATAGTATTGGCATGCCCATTTAGTAAAGGAAATTCTAACATCTATATGTCCATGTATAACATGTATGTCTTGTATCACACTGATATACATTATGAAATTCATGTGTGCATAAAATTAATATGTGATTTATCAAACATGTGATAAATAACATATGTAAATAGTGTAGTATAGTAATAATTTCATACTTAATTTAATGTTTTTAATATTTTGAGAGTATTTATATTTTATTGATTTTTTAAATATTTTTCAAAATATTTTTAAGTAGTGTTCATGAATTGGTAAAAAAATTGTCCTTGCCAAAATAGCAATAAATATATCCTAGCTTGTACTTAAGATTACATAATCAAATTACCTCTTCTTCTTCATTTATTTTTAATTTTTTAGGTTTCATAATTCATATCATATCAAAAGATTATGTTTTTTATGGTAATCATCATCATCATCATCATCATCATCTTGTTGAATAGTGATTACTCTTATTACATGTGAGAAGGTGACATACCAATTGGTTTGATCCAATGTAGATTACATCAATTTTAACCACCATTATCCTCATATAAATAGAACATAATAAGGAGTATTTACCCATTTATGTATAATAACCACTTTTGGCCCACAAGATTTGATAAAATGATATATCCAATGGGTTCTTTCTAATGGGTGTTGTGTTGTAATTACATTATTTCATGTTTAACATGCCATAATCCTCAAACTCTACTAATGGATTTAAACTATTTACATTATGTTTAATGTGTTCATAGTAGTCACCTTCCATGTATATTGTAATGATGTAATTTGAGGACTTGATGCAAGTGGTTCTTGTTGATTATGTATTACCTTAATAATGCCTTCATTTTTATATCATTGAATCTAATTTTTAATGTCTCACATTGATATGTGCCATTATCTATGATTATAAAATAATCACAACATGGTTTTCCTTCTTGATGTGAGATACATCCCATGGCTCAATTACAGTAGGCAATAGTGTGATGATATTATAATCACGTAATATTTGTGATATTATTCCTAGTTTATCTTGAAGGCTTGTTACTTATAATGTTGTTGGAGCATTGGTATCTAATATCTCTACATTTTTAATGAAAAGGTATGATTTCTTATTTGTCCAAGTCATGTTTGGTTCTCATTTCACTAGTGTCTAATGTGAGATAGTATTATAACTATTTTTTACCTTTTGAATTTACTCATTCCATATATTTATTTCTATTACTTTGTATTTTGTAAATTATTCCTAAATATGATTTTTTTTGTTTGTCCTTTTTTATATATGAATCATCTTGATATTCTCCAATTCCAATAGGTATGAATAGAGTATGAGATAAATATTCATTTGAAGCATTAGAGTTTAGCTTATGTAGTTGATCACATATCATATCTACCAATTGGTATCCTATTCATCAATGTCACAATAATTTGTGACTATTTATTCTTGATATTATGAATTCACTAGTAAATGAAGACCAAGAATAGGCTTTGGTTAATTTGTATGAACTTGTGGGTCAAGATATATAGTTGATTTGAATGTTATGTTTTTTTCCTTGATTTTTAATAAGTTGATTCACCCACTTCATATGTATTCATCTAATATACTAAAATTGATTATGATGGAGGAATATATGATCTTCTTAATATTATTGTGATTGGTATACATTAGTAGATTGGGTCATTTTATAATATTTTAAAGGTTTGAGATATATTGGTTGTGTGTAATAATAAAATTCATGCATGAATTTGATATATATATGTACTTTTGATGGTATTGCTTCATTTACATGTACCCATATTTTTCCCAAAATTAATTCATAATTTAAATGATTAGGCATAACATAGAAGGTATTAGGCACCCTCTTAGGCCCTAATTTCACATCCAATTATATGGTTACAATTATTTTATTTATAATGTTGTAAGAACCTTTTATCATTTGATCTGATATTTGAATGGTATCTATGTTTATACCCAATAATTTTAGGAAGGAAATGTTTTAGTTATTCAATATATAGATCTACCATCACACATTTGACCAAGTTACTTTTCATTTGAAATTGAGTGAATAATGGCATATTTTCATCTATTGTGTGATGCATATGTAAGTATTATTTGTTAAATGTGATGTAATTTTCATTATCCTTGAATGTTTTCATAATATTGGAAAATTATGTAGGTTTTGTATCACTAAGAAAAGTTTTTTATTTTAATTCCTTATATAAATTATCTTTGTAAACCATTCATATCTTTAGTAATTTTAAGATATAAATTTTGGCATGGGTGTTTTTTAGTTAATCAGTGATGTCATACTCTTTGGGATAATTATGTTGATTCATGTGAGGTGGAGGGTTTGATGAGGAACATATTGAATACATTTTTATTTTGAGCATGATAGGTCACCCTACCTCATCTAATGTTGATAACATGGACCACAAACTACAAAATAAGATGTGCATGAAGAATGGGAGCTGGATGGTAGCTAGTGAAACATTTAGGTATAGAGGAGATGGAACAAAAATATTCATGCATGCCATTTTGAATATAGTGGAAACAAAATGAAACTAAGATTTAATGTTGAAAAAATATGATTAAATGAAGGTTTAGTATTGTTCACTATTATATTTATCCTTATTAATGTTTTAAAATTTGATCCATTTGACCCATTTACTTACATAATTGACCCAAATAAGATACATTATCCATGTAAAATATATAAAAGAGTACATTCATGACTTGTGTTAACCAATAAATTCTATTCATGGTAAAAAAAGTTAATGTGTAATATTAGCGAATGATCATAAAGTCAAGTTTGAAAATGAAACCCTAAGGCTAAAATTTGAAACCTTAGAAGAATGAAACCCTAAGGGAAACCTAAGGTTTGAAATGATTTGATTAGTGTATGGGTTCATTAATATATTTTACCTTGATTTGGTTTTTATAAATCTTAATAGGATATAAAATAATATGTCAATTCAAATTACTAAATATGGCTTTTAAGCATGAGTTTTAATGTAAAATTGAAATATATTTTAATGATTTGATAAATGGAATACGTTAAATATTATAAGTAAAACAAATGGATGAGTACTTATATGTTATTTTTAAATTTTAGAGCATGATTATATTATATAATTTGAAAACCAATTGATCCAATTCAATACATGTGTTTATGTCTACATATGGTCAGCATAAGATTTTTTATCTATTAGTTGTGTGTATTAATAGCCTTCATGTATGAATTTGATACATCTATGTGATTTTTATGATATTGATTCTTTAGCATATATCCATAGTTTCCACAAAATCAATTCATAATTTAAAGGATTAGGCATAACATGAAAGGTAGTAGGCACCCTCTTAGGACCTAATTTAACATCCAATGATATGGTTCCAATTATTTTATGTATAATATTGTAAGAAAAAATTATCCTTTAAACTAATAATTGAATAATATCTATATTTATACCCAATAGTTGAAGGAAGGAAATGTTTCATTTATTCTATCCATAGATCTACCAACACACATTTGACTAAGTTACTTTTCACTTGAACTTCAGTGAATAATGGCATATTTTTCTCTATTGTGTGATGCATATATAATTATTCTTTTTTGAATGTGATTAATTTTTCATTATACTTGAATGTTATCCTAATATTGGAAAATGATGTAGTATTTGTATCACTAGGAAGATTTTTTTGTTATAATTCCTTATATAAATGTCTTTGTAAGCCATTAATATCTTGAGTTATTCTAAGATATAAATTTTAGCATGGGTGTTTTTTAGTTAATTGATGATGTAATACCATTTGGGATAATCATCTTGATTCATGTGAGGTGGAGGGGTTGAGGAGGAATGTGTTGACTACCTTTGTTATTACAAGCATGATAAGTCACACTACCTCATCTAGTGTTGACAACATAGACCACACAATCCAAAATAAGATGTGCATGGATAATGGGAGTGAGATGGTAACTAGTGCAACCTCTATGTATAGGGGAAGAGGAAAAAAAGGATTAATGAATGCCATTTTGTATATAGTGGCAATAAAAGGAAACTCAGATTGAATATTATAATAATATGATTAAATAAAGGTTTGGGATTGTTTATTATTAATTTTAGCCTTAATAGTGTTTTTAGATTTGATCCATTTTACCCATTTAATTACAAAATTAACCCAAATAATATACATTATCCATGTATAAATATATGAAAACATTATATCATGTCTTGTATTAACCAATAAATTCCATTCATGGTAACCATATGTAAGGTGTAATATTATGAAATAATCATAAAATCAAGTTTGAAAATATAACCCCGAGGCTAAAATCTAAAACCTTAGAAGAATTGAACCCTAAGGGACACCTAAGGTTTAACCTAGTTTGATTAGTGTATGCGTTCACCAATATGTTTTACCTTGATTTGATTTTTATAAATCTTAATAGGATATAAAATAGTATGTGAATTCAAATTATGAATATGGCTTTTAAGTATGAATTTTAAATTAAAATTGAAATATATTTCAATGATTTGATAAGTGGAATATGATAAATATAGTAAATATAAAAAAGGTATGAGTACTTACATTTTATTTTTAACTTTTTGAGTGTGATTATATTATATAATTTGAAAATAAACTAATCCAATTCATTACATGTGTTTATGTCTACGCATGATCAATATTATCAGATCTAGGTCAATATCGATTATTGATATTAACATGAGTGGTTGATAGTTATTTGTGTGGAAAAGAGGGTCTAGGATCATATTTTTACCTTTGAATATATATAAAAACTTTTTATGTGTTATTAAAAACCATGATGATGTGTGAAAAATCAATAAAATAGACTCGTTCAACTTGAAACACTAATTATGATAAACCTACAAAAATAAATAAATTTTTGTTATGTGTTAGTATTACTTGTATATATATATATGGAACTAATTATTTGAATTTTATAATTGATAATTATGTCTTTGGCTTGGATTTGGTACGATTCAAATTTGGCTTATGACTTTTCCTAGTGGTAGATTCTCAATTTTTTAAGAATAGGGTAGATTTTCTCAATGTGCAATAGTGTATAGATGTGTAACCTATAATTTATAAGGAAAATATCAAATAATACCTTGAATTATATATACATGAGTCTAAGTAGGTGATTTATCACACTAGCAACATGATATGCATATGGTCGAACCCTAAGGAAAGGTTTGATTTTAAAAATTAACCATTGATGGGAGAGGGTCAATGCCAACTAGATCAAGCTAATATCAAGTGGTGATACTAACCTAACTTGATGTTAATGACATGTCTATAGGAAGGTTTAACTGAGCATTTGGGCATGTTTGTGTAGGATAATATGTTTTTTTAAAGAGGGTGAGGTTCATGTAGGTGTGTAAAGTAGAATAGAAGGATCAAACATAGTTAGTAGCATTTAGGTGTGAGATAATAATGATTTAGGACCATATACATGTTATTAATTAATGTATGGTAAAATGTATGTCAATATTATCATTTTTTAGTAATTAATACCAAATTTTAGTATATACACTAATTATTTATATGAAGTCATTGATCACCTTTTTAAGTAGTGGAACATTGATTAATTTATGATCATATAAATTTTGTTCCAATTAAATTTTATTATCAAATTAAAAAAGAAAGAGTAATGTATTATTCATAAGTATATAATTCAACACCAAGTATTTTCATAATAGTGACATATAGACATCTCTAAGAGATACTATTCCCCTAATGGGTTCTCAAAATTAACCACATGAAATAAGGACTTGTTTTAAAAACACTTATCATTATTTTCACATAGCATAACATAAAAAAAAACAATAGGTATAAATAATATGTCATAGAGAAAATGGACTTTTTTAACTATATTTTATTTGGCTAACCTAAAGGGTATGTGTGTAAAATAAACTATAAATATCCTATGGTAAAACATTCGATAGTATAATATAGCACATAAGTCAATCACCAATAAGGTAACTACATTGTACCATTTGTAGAAAAGGTCTTAATTAAAATCCTTTTCCAATCATCACTTCAAGCTATCATGCATATAGTAAGCATTCTACTCTATTGTAGTCAACACATATAATAGAAACTATAGTCTCATTATATGCATAGTATTAAGGTTGACAACACTTATAACTTAGATTCAACATATATGTTTTTATTTCATCCATTTATATATTATAATTGAAAAAGAGTTTTATCCTAAATCAAGGGGTAGTAATATGATAACCCTAAACTAGCCTAATAAATAAAACCTAATGCCCCATCAACTATGTATCCTACATAACCACTCATAATAATAACGTTCAGATGTAGTTCTCCATTTTTATGATTGAAATGTATCCTCCATGAGATTTAATCTCAAAATCGGATGGATATATAATTGCATGCAAGGGATAAAACTATTTCAATTCTAATAAGCTTTTATAATATCTAGAAGTGTATAACTAGAATAATAACCATTTTATTTCATTATATCTCAACATTTATTATCATATTTTAATGTTAATGAGAGAAATAAATAATGTGATCCAACATCTTAAGTTAATTTTGGTCTCACAAAATTACTATCTCACAAAAGTATAATTTAGAGTAATATAATTATTTGAGGAAGCCTTTATTTTCTTAATCATCAAACAATTACATAGGTCTAAATACAATTAATCTCACATTAACTAAGAGTAATTCTTCCAACTAGAGTTTTTTAATCAATGACAACTAGCTATTTATTTACTACCATGTTTCCAAGTTATAATAAACATATGATAAACCCATGTCATCACCTATTTATATTATTAGGGCCACACACTAATTAGACTTACATCCTATATACTTAAAAAGGTAACAAAATATGATTAGTGAATAAGGTAAATAATCTTAAATATTACTCATTATTTACCATACCTACTCCCGTATTTTCCTACATATCAACTTATGCACACTTGCATAAGTGGAAGCATGGATGGATGTAGTTCACCCATTATCAAGTATAAGTGTGTATGCAACAAGTTAAGATTTATATACAACTTATCCTACCTATTATATCCAACATAAAATAAGTGAATCAACTAAGAACTATTTAAATACTTTGTGCATTAGGATCATGACCAAATTATATTTAATAAATCTAACTAAGGGAACACTTATCACATAACACTAAAGGAGAGGGTTCTAGAAGATCTAGTCAAATAACACTATGCATAACCATATATAAGTCTAAATACATGATATAAAACAAATTTAGTGTTATCAAAGAATATAACACAAAGGGGATTGTTTAAAAAAATAATAAAATAAAAAAAATAATGGACAATGGTAGATAAATGGTGGCCTAGATCACCTAAGGTGGAAGATGGCAAGCCTATAAAATACTATATCTACACTAAGTTTTTGTGTAGTGATAATTTAAACATTTATTTATACAATAAAACTTATTACTTTATGAAATATCTATTTATTTAATTAAATAAAAAAAGTTATAGATACTTACCTTTGAGTAAACCTATCGAGTCTCAATTTCCCCTTGGCCAATGGTGCTTCACAAGAGATTTTGGTGGCTTTGTAAGGATAAAACTATATAAATCAGCTATAGGATAAAATACTACTACTTTAAATACAATACTTACTACAAGATAATATATTGCTTACAAGATAAAATACTAAGCAATAGTTCCTTCAAATGTAGATCTAGTAGAATTGTGATTTATAATATTTCAAAAATTATTATTCCTCTCTATTAGAATGAAATGAAGGTCATATTTATAGAAATGGATAAGTCCTAAACCTCATATAATTTTAGCTAAAAAGGTCAACCTATTTGACCCAATTTGGAAAAATTTATTGTTAGGTCTCTAACTAGGTCGAATAGGCTGACTTAGTTTCGTAATATGTGGCATAACTTTCACAATAAGGTTGACTAGGCCAACTTAGTAAGAAAAATTGGTATTTTCTTAGTTTAGATCTATTTGAAAGGATATTTTTTTATGGAATTAGATAAATGGGGTTTATTTTCTTTGGTATTTAGAAAATTGAAATTTATAATGGGTATTAATTATGATAGAGTTAAACATCAATATTATGAAGCACCAATGGTATACACACTACTTTTTTGGTACACCTTTTAAGGTGTGCACTTATAAATATTAAAACTTGATTGTATACTACAAGAGAGAAAGTTTTAGTAAATGATAAAGTTTAATATTATTTTGTGTATATATGCGCCACACATGAAACTCATCATGTGTCACATGAGTTCAACATTAGATGGTGATTTGAGAAAGAATATAGAAATCCACAATACTAAGATAACAATATTTTTATAAATTATAAAATAAATGCAAGTAAACTTTTAAATGTGTACCTTTACTTGTCATGTTGTTTTTGAATAAGAGATGCATGAGAGGCAAATAAAAATAGCGTTCATTATGTGGAATAAAATACAAACTTTAAAAATAATATAAAAATTGATTTAAAAAAAAAATATGTGGTTAAAATTATAAAATTCTCTATTTTGTTAGGATACTATAACTTCTATTGGTTTGTCAAAGAGATAATATAAATAAAGTTACGAGCAAACTATAGAATTTATCAGTAAATAATTAAGCTTTAGAAATTTAGAATTTTGACTACAAATGTGAGAAATGAATTTTAATTTTTTAATTTTATATAATTTACTATTAGATCTTTAGGTATTTTAGCTAATTAATTGGAGAGATGATGGTCCAAGCTCAGGGAGGTAGATGCATTGGAGGATAGGCTAGAAGAAAGATTGTGTCTTTTACATGCATAGTCTAGGTATGGACTATATGTAATATTAATTATTAGTATTTTGGGATTTAAAATAAACTAGAGAAGACATATTATATTCTATGGAAAATACATGTAATATATTTTTACCCCAAAAAAATTTTTAGAGTAAAAGTTATGACAAACAATGGGTAGGAGTAAAAAAGGTGAAAAAATAGATCCAGTGCATTAATTAAAAGCTAATTAAAAATCACCACTTAGTTTAAACATGATCATCTTATATTACTTAGTTTAATAGGGTGTATTTGGTTAGGTGATTGATTGTATATTTGTTGGTCAACTTAGTTAAATGGAATAATTGTTAACTGCTTACAAGAGTTAGATATTTAGGAAAGAAAACATGGTTAAATACATACAAGGTGGCTGATTGTGTTGAAAATAAAACGTGAACAACATAGTTTTAAAGTCAATGCATAACATTGGAAAGTGGTTGAATGTGTAACATTTGTATATAATAATTAAGGTAAGTATCTGATGGCATTATACCTAGCTGATTTAGTATGAAAATAAGACTAACTGATGTAGTAAGACACATGGCTGACATAGTGTAAAAGAATAGAATGGGGTCAATGTAGTTAGATACATAGTTGACCTAGTTATGAATGATGGGTAAAAATAAAAATAGGTTGATAAAATAGGTAAGTTTATTAATTACTTATTTTTTTGTCTTTTATTTTTTTTATCAGTTGGATAGTGAACTAATACTTGCTTTATTGTTTCATATTTTTGAGAGATGATGGAGGCTATGGAGATTAGTACATGCAGTTGTTTAATGCTAAATTTGTTCTGATATAAGGTATCTAAGGTTAAATATATAAAAATTCATAATCTCAAGGGTGATAAATAGATATATATTGGGCCAATTAGTTTACAAACTTAGATAAAAAATATTTTGAATTTAAATACTAAAATATGCCAAAAATAGAAAGTATAACTATTGATTAATATTGAAATGAATTGAAAATAAGAGTACTTATTTTAATGTGTACTTGTATATCTAAGATGAAACAAGATGGAAATGGACTAGATCAAGATCCTAGAACAATTGTTAGATTATATATTTTTTGTACTTTGTAGCCTTAAGCACTTGCATAAGATCTAAATAGTTACACATATGTTGGTATATGAACTGGATATAGGTGTCATATATGGAAAAATAACTAGATTTAGTTGTGACCAACTAGAACCTTCTAGTTTTTCTATCACCTTTTCTCTAAAATTCATGTGCATAGTCTATCATTCTTAATAAAATGATCAAACCCTAGCTTCCCCACACTTGGAATGACTATGGAAAAAATGGGTTAATGAGCACATGGTATAGAGATGCCCCAAGGACCCCTCTATCAATGGGTTTTTCATACACATCTAATACTTTGAATATTTCCACATGCTTATGTAGTTCTCCCAATGTGTTGGATTGTGTGTGCTTAAAGATGTAAATGTGATAAGTAAGTACATACAATGACCTATATTGTAACTTAGAAAATATGGATTATGAAAAGTTTCTTTAGTACTTTAGACCTATAGAGATATTTCTTATATGACTAATATGGAAATAGGGATGAATAGGGTTGGTTCACTCACTTGAATGCTTGACTGAGTACTTCTTATTAAGTTGCCTTATCAATTCTTGGTATTTTATAGGTGGGGAATTAATGAGGGTTGATATTATATATACCAATCCATTTCAAACACATCTCTCATTAAATCACTTTGTATAACTTTTAGGATACATTTAACTTGACAATTGGATGAATTTTGGGAATTGAAAACTTAGTTGGAAAAGGGACACTTGCATTGTTGTAGGCATTTGTCTAGGACATAAGTGTCTAGAAAGCTATAAAATAGGTATAGATCCAAAACTAGTAGAGAAGGATAATGATCAAGTTTAGAGTATTTTCCACATTATATAAGGCTTGGCCATTATAATAATAGTGGTTAGACCAAGGGATATTCAATTTGGCATAAATATATAGTGAATGCAAGCCTTTTGGCAATATGAAGGTCTTATAACTAAAGGGTAAATACATGATAAGTATTTTACAAATGTACAAGACTGAGGTTCTATGTAATTAAGATTTAGTGTCTACATCCCCCCTAACATAATAATTAAATTTATAGTGTAAAGGAAAATAAATGCATATCTGGGTGTGTATACCTCACCTTGTCTTTATGTGATCCCAACATGAGTGCTTTGATATAGTATATAATCAGTGTATTAAATATAAAATTTAAATAATTTGAAATGCTTGAAATTAAAAAAGAGAAAGGTTAAGAGGACACCTTTGTGTCATTGTAACCATATTACTTTTAGGAAATTTAATTTGAAGAGATGCTTCATTATGATGTATCGATGTTAAGATCATGGAAATTTTTAAAACTATAAATGCAAACATATATATATATATATATATATATATATATATATATATATATATATATATAATGAAGGATAAAATGCCTCAAACCTTGTAAAAAATATGAGTTAATGAAGTCTAAATTAACTTTAATATTGAGTGATATAATCACCTCAGCCTTGTTAAATGATTAATTAACTACTATAGTAGATTATCTCAATATAATCTATAAAATTCCATCCTGGGTATGATAACAATCCATAGTAGTGTATTTGTAAGAACAAGAATATGAAATAGGTTAAATGATTTTTTAGGGAGAAAAATCAAAAACAAATTTGAATAGATAACATACTAAGCTTATTACCTAGGGTGATATATGGAAAATAAGAAACAAATACAAAATAAAAGACAAAACACTAAGTTTATACCTTCCTTGGAGATTTTCTTGTAAATCATCATGTGAATAGTCTTGAACCCAAATTGTAGGCTATAAGTATTTATAAATGCTTGATTTTATGTGTGGGAAATATATATCCTTGTATACAATTAATTTTTGTCTTTGATTGGAATGATAAGTTTCAAATAAATTTGAATCTCTAATATGATTTTTGCATTGTAAGTTTAGTTCAAGAGAGTTTATTTATAATGGCCAAAGTATCTCAAATTTATAGACTTTTGAAATGATTATGAATCTTCCATATCATCTCAAACTTAGGGTGGATAATGGATCCTCAAATTAATGATTTCACACATGGAGTGTGTAATACATTACATTTAAGACCTTTTTGGAGTGTGGAAGGAATGTTGTAAAGAAAGTGCAATGACTAGTCCTTTTGAAGTGTGTCATAGGCCATGTAAGAGAGGGTTGTATAAGAGGCCCTATAAGATATACAATAAAGTGTGTAAGTGGCCATGTCATAAGCCACCTTTCCCACACTCCACTCCATTCCATAGGCTTACCCTTATGACATCACCAATGTGAGGTAATAAAACACTTTTGAAATTATAAAAATGAATAATTTCAAATTCATGGAATTTTTCATTAGAGGAATGATTAGACTAGTTAATCAAGGTGACTAGTTGGAAATCATAAAAATGGACTCGCAATGTTTTTTCATCAATCAAATATTCATTTAATTATCCTTAAATAACACTTTGTAAAGGATTGTTTTGATTTAGGACGTTCTAGATAAGATTAGTATTTATATAATATCCATTGCCCTAATTAGGGATGTGTCTTTGTGATTTGGGGTTAAAACTACATTTGTGTAGGTAAATTGGGTTAAATAAATATTTTTGATCAAAATTTTATGTGATTATATAAATTCATTCTTGATTGTAGTTTAGACATGGAAGTGATTAAAATGTAATGTCTACATTTTACCCTATCTGAGAAGTCATTGTGAGACACTACACATAGTAATGTATTTTCAAAAAATGAAATTTGTGTTAAGAAGAAACTTGATAATGATTTAATAATGATGTCTTCACTCTTATATTTTAAAATTATGAGTCCCCATATTGATTAACTAAAGGGAAGTTGATTATCCCTTGATGCCCACTTGAGCTAACAATAAGAAAATAATTTAAAATGTATGGGCCCTCAAAATGAAGAAAAAACACTATCTATAGGAAAAAAAGGTCAAAAAAATTATAATGTTGAAGAAAATGGGATGGAAAATGGACAAGGGAAGCTAGAAATAGGCCTTTAAGGAATAATTTAATGGTTTAATATGACTATATGAATTGAAAATGTGATATCATTGGGCATGTGATATATATACTAGATCATGTTTGAGAAATATTTGAATTTTTGTATAAGATCATTTATCGATATGTATCATGAGTAGCATATAGATTAGTCATGGTATTCAATGATCTAGTTGTAGGATAGTAGACAAGGAGATTTATTGGGGAAACATTGATTTATAGATAACTTGCTCTTGTTTTTTGATGTATAACCTAATGGTATGCACCATGATACAAAATACCATGATGGATAGGCCATAATATGCATAAGGACTGATCCCCATTCCAATAGATAATGGACAACAATTCAAAAATGATAAGAACCATGCTGGTGATGTTTATGTATACTAAATGATGGAATCAAGTATAAATACATGACATGAAGCACCATGATGATGATCCTATTAGCATAATGGATTGAGTCAAGGTGATAAGAAAAAAAGAAGCAAACAAGCAAGTAAATAAGAAAGCATACACAAACTAAAAAGAAAATAATTATAAAGCATGTTTTTGTTAAAACAAAAGAAAAATTTAAAAACATGAAAAACACTTATAAATTAATCACAATAATCTTGGATGCTATAAATTTAATAATTAAATTAAATTATAGATGTAAACAACTTAAGATCAAGATATGATGAATCAATTCTTAAGCATAAAGCATAATGCAATAAACCAATACTAAGTTAGGTTTAAATATCTACAACTCAAGAATATGATATAACATATCTAGAATTTAGTGTAAAATATAATTCCCTAAATTGTAAGAAACTAAGGAAAAGTAAATAAATGCACTAAAATAATAAAAAATAAACAACATTGGAAAACACATAACCAAAAAATAAAAAAGTAATTATTTAACCATTTATGTGTGTGTAAATGTAAGGTGTTAATCTTGGATATTTTAATTGTAATATTTAGATAAAAATTAATAGGAAGTAATAGAAACTTGGATAGAAAAAGGGGGCAATAAAATAAAAAATAAGGGGTGACCGAGCTATCTCCAAATGCCCTATGTAAGTGGATGTTGTCTACATAGTCCAATAGGCTCAGGCCAAATATAGTTTTCCCATAGAGGTGGGAAATAATAAAAATGATGACAAGTAAGAGATTTATCATAGAGGAAATATAGAAAATATATACTCATAAAATAATAAGAGTGTTGGATGTATCAGGAAAAGTGAAATGGTAATAAAAGTGGTCAAGCTGACCTAAGATGCCCCATGTATCCAAGCACTACCTACATAGTCTTTGTGGACCTTAGGTCGATGTATTTATCTTATAAATGGGAGTGTAAATGAATGAATTACAATGGTAAATTATAAATGATCATGTTTAGATAAGGGTTCCCACTTAAAAATGTGGCAAACTTGCCATCTAGAATAGGGCCAAATACCATAGGTCAACACAATGATAAAATAAGAAAAATATTTTATTACTTCATATCTCTCATGGAGATTATAATCTCTTATTTATATTTTTTGGGTTTTAGGTTATTTTTATGATTTTTCAAACTTTTAAGTTTTTTCATATTTGTAGAACAATGTATTTATAATAATACTTTGGTAAGTAGAATGTAATAAAGGAACTCATAATTTGGTGAGAGTGTGGCTTAGGTTGCTCACAAAATTATGAGATCATGGTTTAAATTATTCAAAAAATGGCCAGAACATGGATTATATAACTCAAAAAATGGTGGTATCATGGAAAAAGTTGAGTGGTTGAGTTATCCTCATAACCTAAGCACTACCTACATATTCAAAATAGACCTCAAGACACCATAGTTCATCCTACAATAGAAGATACTAAAAATCAACATTAGGGTGGAAAATAGGGATGGAACAAAATAAAATAAATGGTACATGTTTTAACAAGAGCTAAAAGATGAATTTTCAAGAACTACCATGCAAAAAAACCATGAACTTGTGTACTAAGATACTATCTTTAAAGATGTGCTAATGATGACCAAAGTTAAATTTTCTATAGAGAATGCTTCTTTGAATTCTATCATATAAAACTATTTATTATACCGATGAACTAGAATCAAGATCATGATGGGTAATAGGATGGTAGAATAAGATGAAGATGGAGTGACTCAATGAGAAGTGGGATGAAGGGAGGGTTGTTTTAAGATAGGCCCCCAAGTAGGGGTCTTCATAGATAATGTTCAATTAAATCAAGTGTAAAAACATTTGAGATGCATAATATTCATGGGCTCATGCAACTCTTCCCCATTTAGTGTTGTCAATCTATATGCCACATATACATAGTTATCTACAAAGATGAATGGTCCCATTCAATTAGTATCAAAATTTCCCTTATTTTTATAGGTGGCATTGGTATTATTATATTTTTATTTCAATATGAGGTCACCTAGTTCAAAATATCTAGGTTTTATATGCTTATTATAGTTATGACAACCTATTTTGATATTCCTAGATATTATTCAAACTAGATACCTATTTTTCATCATGTATTTCTAATTATTGTAGTCAATAGAATCTTTATTCCTCCTCATCAATGATATCTTGCAATTAAATGTGCAATTAAGGCAACTCAATCTCAATAGGGATATTATCTTCAATGCCATAAACAAGGGAGTATGGTGTGGCTCACATTAGGGTTCAAGTATTAGTAAGATAGGCCCAAAGGGATACAAATAATTACAAATGACAATCACATCCAAAATCATTGTCCTTTTTAGGATTTATATTGAGGTTTTATTATATATTTTAACTTGGTCAGTACTTTAAGGAAAATAAGTAGTAGAAAAGTGTTGCATGTTATGGTACTTGACACAGAGGAATTTGAAGTCCTTATTTTTAAAGGAGTCTCCATTATAAAAAATGAGCTTAGAGGGTATGATAAAGTGGAAAATGAGATGATTTAGGATGATTTGGAAATATTCTTACTAATTACATAAGTGAGTGAAATGGATTAGACCTACTTTATAAAATATTAGGTTGCAATTAGGATATGCTTATGACCATCCAAAGAACTAGGATTGATTTTAACTATGAGATCAAGTCCCCATGTGGAGAATGGCCATGGAAAAGTTATCAGATGAAATTATTGAGTTGGCACATGAATGATATTGGCATGATTATGGTAAGACACACACTTCTTTACATAAGCACATGTGTCATCTTCCATAGTGGGCCAATAATATCATGTATGCAAGAGTTTCTAAACAAGGACCATTCCATTAATGTAAGACCTAAAAATCCCTTCATGTACTTATTTAAGTGTTAATCTAAACTCTTCCAAAGTTAAAAAATGAATGTGAGTATCATAATATATATGATAGAGTGTGACACCGAGTATGGTATAATGAGTGATACTATTAATGAAATATTTTTGTTTGTTATGACAAAGGTTATAAGGGAGAATATTATCATGAAGGTAGGCATATATATTAGAGTACCAAGCTAAGATGGGACCAATAATATCACATACCATTTTATGTTTAGAACATTCATGATCTAGCCTTAAGAGATGTTTGATAAGGAACTGGTAATCTACAACATGATCTATGATTGTTATTAGTGAACCAATTGTTTCCATTTCATCTGTGGTCTTGTTGTTGGTCTTTTAGATATTTTCAAATTGGATGTGTTCAAATATTTATTTAATATGGTCTACCATATTTTTTTAAGGAATACATTTTTTTTAATCTTTGGTTTGGTATTACTATGTCACCTAACTAATAATTAGTTGAGAATCTCCATGAACATGTAGTTTCTTCATATTCCATTATACCATTGGATGAATCCATGTGATGATTAATTCATATTGTGTTATATTATTAGTACAAGTAAAATCGATGTGGAATTATTTGGGAATAAGACCCCTCTATGGAATTGTAAATATAATATTGGATTCAAATACACAATAAGTCTAAGAACTATAAATTTAAAGAGTTTAATGTTGAGACTCAGAAGAATTGTCATCCAGAGTCAAGATTGATTCATAAGGGAAACTAAAAATGAGTGGTTTGATATATAATAAGGGTGACTAAAAAATTTGATATATAAGTGCCTAACCCTTAATGTACTTTTGATTTACATATTCAATATAAAATTTAATCAATATCATGACCCATTTATCCATATGAATATTCAAATCTATCTTAGAATATATGTATTTGAGTGGGTTCATTTTGGTAATTATAATGGTCTTGTTGTTGAGCATATAATGTCATAACTTTTAGGTTAAAACACCATTACTAAGTAGGCTTGAGATATAATTATGTTCATAGGAAACCAATGTGAGGCTTAATTATTACATGGTTGTTTATTTCAATTAATCATCATGTTATGCTAGGAGTTTCCACAAGGCATATTCAGTGATTGAGATGTAGAGAAGTAACATTTTTCTAGACGTTGGCAAGGCTAAAATAGTTAGATTTTTTAGATATTATTTTAGCTACTCAAATGTTTGTTGAAAATAAGTATTACATTAAAAATTTGTTACTTTATTCATAATATGAGTGAAGGGATGAAACCTTTCCACTAATTGAGAAATGAATCACATGATGGACTGAATCTTTCCCTACAAACTAAAGAGCTGTTTTAGAGTAAAAGGTGGAGTAGTTTTTATAATAGCCTTAAATTTAGTTTTATTTACTTCACCACCAATTAAATAGATAATTAAACCTAATAAATTTAAAAAATTACCACTAAAGACTCAATTTTTAGGTTTAATTCTCACTTTGTATTCATGAAACCTTTCAAATATTCTTCGTAACACATTTGGAAGTCGTAATCTAATCTTGGATTTCCCAAAACATCACCCACATAATATTAAACAATATTGTGCATAATTTCATGAAAAATGATAGTAATTAAATTTTTTTACATTTAAATGACATCATTGAGGCCAAAGGGAATCACTTGATAACATAACATTCCCTAGGGAGTGGTGAATGTTGTTTTGTGTTGATCTTCAGGTGCTATTTTGATCTGATTATATCTAAATAAGACATCTATAGTGTTGATAATGTGCTATAATTTATGAATGGATTTTTCATTATGTCATGAAAGTGTCATTTATATCATTCTAAGTTCTCTTTGTTATTCTTGAGGTTGAGTTCATGAGTAATGTACTTGAGAGACCTAGTGAGAAGGTAAAGCCTTGGTAACATGATGAGGTGAGAAGTATAAGTATTTTAAGAAGATGTGTGGTAGTGTGTGAGAAATGTATGAGGTTTTATGACATGATAATGAGGTGTTGAGAGTATTAAAATAAGTATCAAGGTTTTTTCAAGGTCTAAGTATGACTGGTAGTTCAAGGCCTAATGAGCAAAGAGACCTAGTTTGGCCTAATGAAGCATCAAGTTCAATTCCCAAGGTGATATAGATCATAATAAAAATTCAATATGTGTGATAGGTTGTTTCAAGTTTTTTTTACCAATTTTGAGGTCAAATCCTAAAGGAGAAAGCATGAATATTGATGTTGAGGTTTTTTATGTGCATAGAATGAGGTGTTACAGACCTAAAAAAGATTTTACTATGCTCATTGGCATGTGAAACCATTGAATGAGGATAAATTAAGTTCATGATAGTTTTTTAAGGGTCATATATTTAATTTCATGGCATTATTTTTTGGGTTAAGGGTCTAAGCTGTATGAATGATTGTTAAGAATGGAATACAGTGTAAACCCTCTCTAAAACCCTAATAATGACCCAATTTTGAAATATATTATTGGAAATAGATTATAATGGTTTTTTAACCTATTATTATGATTTTATGTTGTATTAAACTCTCCCAAGTACTTCCAAGTGGCATTTATCTATCATTAGAATGAGTAGAAGCTATGAAAAACCCCATATTTCTTGGATTTTTGATGTAACAGGCAAGGTTGACTAGGTCAAAGCATGGAAATTATTGGAGGATGATGTGTGAGACTTTTATTTTATGATAATTTAAGGTTATGATAAATTTTAAAAACTTAAATATGCTAAACTGGTCATAGAAGTTGACCTATTGCTAAATAGGCCTAATGAGGAAGATAGTGAGGAAACTAGGCAAAATTGAGAATGAGATTATGGATGGGTTGAAGTGGATTAGGAATTGATAGAGATTCATGGGGTTATTTTGAAATAAATAAATAAAATATCAAATTTTATTATAATATATGGAGATTCTTATATACAAAAAAAATTTTGCTCTTCAAGTGACTTGTCTAACACAGTGAGGTTTATGTAGGGTGAAGACATTAGATTGGTATGTAAGACCAATATTGATATTTAAAATTGTAATATATATATTTAAATATGTTATGATGATTATTATGGATAATATAAAACCATTATAATTTTATAAAAGTGTTCACATAGGTGTTCTACGTTTTGGTTTCCATGACTATGTTTTAGAGCTACAAGCAGTTTTTGTGTATGAGAAAGATTGATGTTCCTAAGTTAATTTGTGAAAAGTTGAAGAATAAAATTCACATTAAGTTTTTATAGAGATAATATAGGTTATTTTTAATTTATTTTTATGCATGATAAGCTTTTATGAAATTTTAAAAAGTTAAAGGCTCTTGACTGGGTTTTTGAACCTTGTGTACAGTTATGAGTGAGCATATGAAGATGATCAATTTGAGGTATTTTGACCTATATGGTGAAATATAATGGAATTTGTGTTTAAAATTAGTTTATGGAGGTCCTATAAATTTTATTTATTTATATCTTTATATGTCAAATTTAATTGTATGCTTGAGGTAATCAAGACATGCTTTTTGGTAGTGAGAAGGCCTTATTGTAAGTAGACCTAATGGTGTGGTTCAAGGAGTGAAATGAGATAAATGGAGTTGGGGAAATAAGGTGAGATTATAAATGTTATAATTGAATAATTTTTTAAGTTTTTCATCCATTTTTTAATGCTCATGATGTTCCAAGGTGGTTAAGGTGAAACATGTGCTTTGAGAAGGCCTAATTGCATTAGGTCTCTATTAGGCCTAATGGTAGTTTTGGTCCTTATGGGTGATGACTGACATATTTAATGGTTGTTTAACTTTTGAAATGTGTTTATATATTCCAAGGGTGATAAAATTATTGTGATTTTTATGTCTGACCAAGATGGGTGAGAGAAAGAGTCAAGTATAAAAAGAAGGTCTAATAGGCCTAATTTGACTAGTTAGAATATTAAGGACATGAACAAAGGATATAAAGGTGTGGAAACCAGGTACATGGATTAAATAATATAATAAATATGTATTTATAGTTTCATGAAGTTATAATAATGTTTATATAGGTGATGAGCAAGGTCATATGACCTAATTCTACCAAGGAAAGGGTTAGTTGAGCAAGAAGGCCTAATAGGTTGTTTGAGAGAGATAAAAGAGTAAGAAGAGAAAAAGAAGGTGGTAATATTTAGTTGAGTGAGAAAAATGTGTCCAAATGTGATTAGATTCTCTAGGTGACTGAGTTAGTTTTGATTTACCTAGGGGGTTGGTGCCTTCTTGTAAGTTGATGCTTCTTAAATGATTGGTTGAGTTGGTGCTTGACTAGTGTAGGGTTGGTGATCCTTGTGGGGTTGGTGACTCACTAAATTTTGATTTATTGATATAATACTATATTAAAATATGCGTGTTAATGGGTTTTATCCCCCATTATTGTTTTTCACATAGATATTGTGTTTATGTCCTATGTTTTTCCTTCATGCTCATACGAATGGTTGATTGTGCATTGCTACAACTCTAGATTTATTTTCATGATTAATGAATGATATATGAAACTTAAAAAAAAGTCTGCACACTAATTCAGACCCCCCCTCTTAGTGGATATGCTTTCAACAATTTATATTAGAACAAGGTCCCTTATGTAGGCCTAACAGTCTAAGGGAGATCTTTGGGGCATATGTATGGATGTTGATAATGAAAGTGCTTATTATGATTGCAATGAATATCTATCCATAGTAATTGACACAAATTGTTATTTTTTTTCAAAAGAGAAGAATCATATGGAATAATTTACCTAGCTTACAATTAAAATAAATACTTTTGAGGAATAATTTGAGCAAGATGCAATCAAGATAATGACTTATCAAAAATTTGAGGAGAGTACTAGAAAGCTTAACAATAATTTGGATAGTCAAAGGTACTTTCATGATATGATAAGTCTTAGTTTCAAGGAAGAATAAAATGAGTTCATGGAAAGTTAGTTTCCAAAATTTAATGGTCTATCAAGGAATGATAATGCTGGTAGAATAAAGACCTATGTAGAAGTGGTCAAGTTTGAAGTTGATCATCAACAAGCCAAGAAGGATTTTGTTATATCAAAGGATATCAAAGGTAGTGGTGTATCATTCAATGATCATAAAAAGATAAATAAGGGTAAATAATCAAAGTATGTGGATTCTTTCATTGGTTATTATTTATCTTATCATCAATTTAGACATAGAGCTATTGACTATAGATGGAGAAGTATAATCCTATGATATAATTGTAACCAAAGAGGACATATTACAAGAGAGTGTAAAACAAGATACATAAGGAAAAATAGTCATGTTGAAAAGACATGTAATCATGATACTAAATAATGGATCAAGAAAGTAGACCCTATGGGTAAGATGAAAGAGAATCAGGAATCTAGAGGAGAAGAATATATGATAACCTAAACTACCTTTCATACTCAGAATGAATATTTGAAGTGGTACATAGACAATGGATATTCAAGTCACATGATAGGAGATAAGATCAAATTCATCACTTTGAAGAAGAGTGTCATAGGTTCTATGAGGTTTAGAGATCACACATGCTAATATAATTTCTAAAGATGCTTTAAGTTTGGATAATGGGAAGACCAAGATAGAAAATGTGTTGTATATATATGGATTAAACCACAACTTGTTGAGTGTAATTAAAATGTACACCCAATGACATACCCTAAATTTTCATAACAAAGGATGTGAGATAAGGAGATAAAAATTAGGGAGGTTGATTGCCAAAACCAAGAGAATTGAAAACAATCTATATGTATTAAATGATATCATGAAAGATAAGTGTTTTATGAGCAAGGTAGATGAAGGTTGGATATGGCATAGGAGGTTAGGTTATATGAAATTTGACAATATAGTCAAGATCAGATCCAATGGATTCATGAAAAACATGTCTAAAATTTCCAAACATGAAAATGATATTTTCAAGGCATGTCAACATGGTAAGTATGCTAAAAAAAGATTCATGTCTAAATAATACACTACTACTAGACATTTAGAACTAATTCCTATTGATCTATGTGGTGTTACTAGGATTTAAAGCATTCAAGGTGAAAGCTACTTCATGTTACTTATAGATGACTTCATAAGAATGACTTGGGTATCACTCTTGAAATAGAAGTCATAAGCTCTAGGTAAGTACAAAAATTTCAAGTATTTCATTGAAAATGAGATGAATGTGAAGATTAAGTATCTTAGGTTTGAAAAATGAGGAGAGTTTTGGTCAAATGAGTTTGATGAGTTTTTTGAGGTCAATGGAATATGAAGATAGTTCTCAGCTACTAGAACACCTCAACCAGAATGGGATGGTTGAAAGAAAGAACTAAATAGTTCAAGAAATGGAAATGACTATGTTGAATGAGCTAAAGTTATTTGATGGATACTAGATGGAAGTTGTGGATACTATAATTTACACTTTGAACAAAGGACATATTACAATCAATGTTGATAAGACTCTATATGAATTATGGAATGGTAGACCTATAAGTGTTAAATATTTTAAGGTATTTGAGAGTAAATGTTATATCAAGAGAGATGAGTAGGACTTAGGAAAGTTTGAATCAAGTTATGATGAAGGTATTTTCTATGGATATTAATCAATTAGTGTTGCCTACATATGTTACAACAAGAGGTTGAAAAAGATAGTGGAGAGCACAAATGTGAAGGTTGATGAGACAAAGAAATCATATTCTCAATAAAATAATAAAGGAGTAATAGAGATAGATGATGATTAATAATAAATTGAGGAGAGAAATGACTCAAAAGGTCCTTCTAGGTAGATTCAAAATGATTATCTTGAATCGAAGATCATTGGCAAAAAAATTATAGGTATTTAAACAAGAAGAACGGTGAGTGACGTTAATCAGGAAGATACTACCGTACTATCCAAATTTGAACCTAAAAGCTTTGTATAAGAAAGTGAAGATAAGTTTTGAATATATGGAATGACTAAGGAGTTAAATAAAATTGAGAAGAATGAGACTTGGGAGTTAGTACCTAGGACTAGAGACAAAAATATCATTGGTACAAAATGGGTGTTCAAAAATAAGTTGAATGAGAATGGAGAAGTCACTAAAAATAAGGCTAGACTAGCATGCAAGGGATATGCTCAAGTATAAGAAATGGAATTTAAGGAAACATTTACTCTTTTAGTAAGGTTAAAAGTTATTAAGATGTTTATTGCCTATGCATGTTTCAAAGGTTTCAAGAAATACTAGATGGATGTCAAGTCAGCTTTCATAAATTGGAACTTGGAGGAAGAAGTGTACATTGAGAAACCCAAGGGTTTCATATTGATTGATAATAAGGACTATGTATGTAGGCTGAAGAAGGCCATCTATGGTCTGAAATAAGCCCCTATAGCTTGGTATGCTAGATTAGACAAGTATCTTTTGGACTAAGGTTTCAAGAGAGGAGTTGTAGATAGTAACTTGTATATCAAGATTGAAAATGACCACCAATTGATAGTGGTGGTCTATGTATATGATATCATCTTTGGTGGAACTAATGATAACATGACCAAGGCCTTTATAGAGGTGATGAAGCCAGAATTTGAAATGTCTATGCTTGGAGAACTATCCTTATTTCTTGGACTTCAAATCAATTAAACTGAAAAAAGGTATGTTCATATTACAGGTCAAGTATATAAAAGATATGTTAAATAAATTTGAAATGGAATATTTCAAGGCTGTAAGTACACCATGGTTACACAATGTAAGCTAATCAAGGAGGATGAATCTTCAAGAGTTAATCTGATGAAATATAGATTCATGATTGGGAGTTTTTGGTACACTACTACCTCTAGACTTGAAATCATGAAAGTATCAAGACTTATGGGAATATTTCAAGTAGATCCTAAAGAAATCCATCTACAAGTAGTCAAGAGGATACTTAGGTATTATTGGCCAAATTTGGCCCACATACTAAGCTTATGATTAGATATATCAGGTTGCTAATGGATAAGCTGATGAACATATATTCTAGATGGAATGAGTAGTCCAAAGATCTCATTTTTCTCACAAAAATTTTCAAACACTTTAATTTCATGTAAAGTGTAATTTATCAATTTCTAAGGGATAAATCTATAGAGAAAAGAGAGGATTCTCAAGCAAGTTTCATGGTGATCAATAAATTTAGGGTCATGGGCAAGTCTATATATGCCTCAATAAATCGTTAGAGATTTTAAAGATCAAGTAAAAGCTCATGGAACAAGATTTAAAAATCTATACCATCATCAGGATGTCATTTGGGACTAGATTGGTCATCTCACTTGCACATTTTATAAATGTGCTCAAAAAGCCTCACATGGCCAAAGGATCATGCACAATCAATGTCCTTAGTATTAAGATCATGCTCTACAAATTTGATGACTTGATGAGCTCACTATCTCAAGTTATAAGCCTTCAAATTTGGTCTAATAGAACATGATGTTCGCACGAGTGTCAATTTTAAGCCATGGAAAATAGACATTTGGTGTTTAAAGTGTGATGATCTTGAAAATGTCATTGATGGTCACATGGACATCATTAACATTCATGTAGATGTCAAAATAAAGATTGGTAAATTAATCATTGGGGTTTAAATTTTTATGGGCATGTGAACATCAATGACTGTCTCATAGACGTATTTGATGGTTATGAATATGTAAAATTTAAGACATAGTAAAAAAAACATTTTTGTTTAAATTCAATAGTCACATGTATGAAAAATACAATCATGTGGACTTCAAATGATTAGAGTGTAGATGTCAAATTTAAGCCATAATAAATATACATTTTGGATTCAAACAATGGGCCCTCGAGATCAATGGCTCATAGTAATTCATACCAAGTGATCCAATAGAGTGAGTTGGGTTAAAAGGGTTAATGGGTTAAGTCAATTTTTGACAACCAATAAGGAAAGGGTAAGCCTGAGAGATTTTGATAAAGGTCAATGAATCAAAATTTGACCCAAAGAAGGAAATGTATAAGGATAGAGTTTGAGCATAGACCTAGGTTAAACTAGAATAGGACCAAACATTGCCATTTAATATCTTCAAAGGTAGAATAAGTCTTTAGACCTAATATAGATTAGAGGTCAGCAACTTGTTATTGAAAAAATCACTAGGCATCAAGTAGAGTGTTGTTGATATAAAAAATATAGGAAGGACCACTATGAGATTGGTTTCTAATCTATAAAAAGACCTGTGCTTAGATTAGAGTAGAAAATAACATAAAGGAGACCTATATATTTAATGAGTTCTCAGTTCCTATAAGGTTTAGAGGTAGAATATGTTTATTTAAACCTAATATAGTTCAAGAGCAAGGTTATGTGGCCTATAGTTTTTCATCAATATATTGACTATAAGAAAACTAAAATGAGATTGGTTTTCAATCTAAAATAGACCTATGTTCAAGATCTACAGTAAAGGTCTCATGAAGGTGTAAATATGATAGTTAGATCAACCACTTAAAGCAGACATGGCATGGTTCTATTAGATTTAGGATATGAAGACCTTGCTCTCATAATGAATCCAAGTGGAAGGTATGACAAGGTTCATAGAGCAGATTAGGGATTGGAGAGACTATTAGGACATTCAATGTTGATCTTAGCCTGTAGATATATTTTTTTCCTTGAAAGTAATCATGAATCATCATCTTAAAAACATAACTCTTATCTTCTAGTAGCTTGCTCGACCAATGAGAAGATTTAGGGGCTATTGGGATAAATAAAGACTTTTGTCTATAATGGGCTTATTTTGATTAGACTAAAAGGATGGTTGGGAATTATTTAAAAGGGATATATCATGATATCAAATGGTATGGTTCCCCTTTTTATCTCTTCCCCTTTATCTATATATCCCATTATTTCCATTTTTAAAGGGTTATCTAATTTGGAAATTTGAGAGAAACTGGTTCTCAGATTTTAGAATTTTTTGATCTTTCTGAGAGATAGGGGGATTCTTTGAGATATTGAAAAATATTCTCATCTTAATTAAGGCTCAACATTATAAAGAATTTTTAAGGACCACCTCTTAATGTAATAAGACTTTATTTGCCTATCTCTTGCCTTAAATCTGTGTTTAGTGAGCTGTGCACTATGGTATTGTGTGAAGGAGAATCTTCCTCATCCATAGTCCTTATTTCTGACCTTGTTTAGGGAGTTTTCAATGTTATTTATACATTTGTATTGGTATTATGTCTACCATTAATGTGAGATTTGAGTGAGTCTCAAAACTTCTCTTTATTTGTATTCATTGCTTCCTGAACCTTTTCTATGAAATACTTATGCAGTCAGTTAGATCTAGAGATTGTGTGAGCTAGAATTATATTCTATATATATAGTGTGGGTTTAAGCTTATTGAAGTTTCCCATTTTTATTTAGTACATCACCTTGTTAGCCTTATTAGGAACCCTGTTTCCTTTCTAACCCTTTTCCTTATGTAAGCATTAGTTTTATGTGAGCATCAAGATGAGGTCAGCCTTCTCTAAAGGTTTAGCCCCACCATAAGTGACTCACAACCTAGGTTTGTTCAGATTGTATATCTTAGATTGTAAAGGGACATAATAACCCTCTCGAAGGGTGAAAATTTGAGCTGTAATAGTTATAGCACACCTAATGGGACCAAGGTCCAAAGTAGTGGAAGGATTTTTAGCATTATTATTATACATATCAACTTTTGGAAGCAAGAAAACATCAATGGTGACTCTGAGCATCTATTAGATGGTTTAAGAAACTCAACTAAGTGATTAATCATCATAATATAGTATGTACAATCAATCATATTTTGATCAATATTCTTATTCTCTACCTCAACATCACACTTATCAAGTAAATAATGTTTATGTGTTCCCCTCAAGTGGACCTAAAACATCCTATCATCCCTCCATTGGCATTTATCCTCTTCTAACCCCTGCATATGACCAAGGTTAGCCTCCTTTTCATTCAAATTAGTACCCTAATTCCCCTTGTCAAGACTAGGCTTATCCTATTACATTCTTTTTAGGAGTAAAGCAAACACTATCAATCAATGTTGAGTTGCTAAGGGAGATTGGTTAAGGTTTGGAGTTTTCTCCAATCATCCATATCCATGTTATACAAGAGGAAAGGAGTGCTCTTCAGTTGGTCAAGGATATATGGTCAGCTTGTGAGGGTAAAAGGTGGTCTTCTTATGAGAATGAGGACATATCAATTATGAGAAACATCATCCAAAACATAGATAATGTGTTGATGTATTATGAGGATCAATAGACTCATTTCGATCAGTCTTATGTGTCCTCTCCTTTCCAAGAGTCTCAAACATAAACACCCATTCCCACTCAAGAACATTAAGCCTTTTCATCATGGATGTTCTCCAACATATTCAACCCTGACTATGTCATGCCCTCACTTGTGAGACCACCCTCTCCTATAACCATTCAAAAGGAAGAAAAGTTATTTGTTACATACTCATTTCCATCATGTAAATCAGTTCAAAAGGGAGTAAAGAAAGAGGAGATGTTGGTTGTGGAGGTCCAAGAACCAGTTCAAGAAGGATGTTGTTACCTATACTTTTCCCTCATGGAAGCTAATTCAGAAAGGCTTTCATCAAGAAGAGGTGCTAGTTGAGGTAGTCTAAGATGCATTCTTGAAAAAGGACTTAGTTATGCCAAAAGTAGATCAAGCAACCATATCCTAGCTCAATGAGCTTGGTGTAAAAGAGTTCCAAGACTCTCTCTCCTTTCCTGAAGATCTATTAAAGAATACATTCAAAGTACTTAGATGTAAATATACTCTCCTAAGCTACAAGCAAAGTGAACTTATTCACCCTCCCACCATCTCCATCTAGGATAAAAAACCTATTTTACAAAGGATAAAGGAGGAACTTGCAGCTATGAGTGACCCCGAAGAGGACAATGCAAGTGTCTATGATGAGGAGATCATGATAGGTATCCCAATTCATAAGGAGGATCATGTTTTAGATTTCAAGTTATAGGAGCCTAATGAGAAGAATGAGGACAACCTTAATGAACTTAGTATGGAGGTTGAGATCAATGAACATAGTTTAGAAGATCAATAGTAGCATTTATGCTCAAATTTCTTGAGTGAAATGGAATAGCTTAATGTTGAAAACTTACCTGAAGAGGACAATACTCAAGCTAAACATGGGTAAACCCTAAATGGACTACTGAAGGTCCATTATACATAGATGAAGAAGAATATTAGACCTAGGTTCATGAGGTTGGTCCAATTAAAGATGAAGTGTTAGTTGAGGATATCCCTAATATTTTGGAGCTAGAGGAAAGTAGATTAGATCTTGAGTAACACAAATATGATGTTTTAGACCTTCGATGGTCAAATCAACCCTCATTTATAGTTAAAAAACAAGATGAAATCTTGAGTAAGGTTAATGAAAGGGACATCTCAAGTGCTCAAGTGATGTAGTTTAAGAAACATACCAGTGAAGAGCCTGAAGAGTTATGGTAGCAGTTTAATGCCATAGCCAAATAATTTAAAGAGGCGAAGAGACATGTCATTCCTCCAAAATATTGTGAGCATGCTGCTCTAGGCATGATGAATACTAATTTTCTCAAGGACAAGGTGGAAGAATATGGCATTTTTGAACCACCAAGTGAACTAAGTGAACCAAGTGTAGTTTTTACCAAGAGCCCAAATGAATTCTTCATGCAAGGATTTCTCAAGGGTAATGAGAAACATCAATCAAGTGATCTTGTAGTCCAAAATGAACTAAGCTTAGAAGACATGGACTAGTATGTCTACATTGGAGACATTTTTGTCCCATTTCATCTACTAGAGGACACATCAGAAGGATTAGACGTCAAGCTACCTGGTTCACCAAATCTAGTACCTCCAAAGCAAGGTATTTTTCATCTTGGTTTGTTAGAAGTGAATGGTACTCATAGTTTTCCATTTGACCCAGGAGGGGGTACTTATAAATTGTAACCTTATATATATTAGAGTAGGTTTATGCTTTTCTTTAAGTGCCTGTGTGCACATTTATTTGGTAGTAAGCCATTATTTATTTTCTATAAGTGTCTATATGCACTTGCCTTTGTTTTGTTTGTTCTCATTCTCCTTGTTGCTTCATGAGAGGTTCCATAGATAGGGTGGCCTTATACCAAGTTTCAGATCAAGATGTTTAACTAGAGTAGATGACTCCATGACCAATGGACTAGACAAGGAAAAATGGTTTACGTTCTCAAGCATAGTAGGCATGATTCCCTATGAATCACCAAAAATGTTAGCCAAATTTGGCTAACATACCAAGCTTGTGCCTAGATAGATTAGGTTGTTAATGAATGGGCAGATGAATAGATGTTCTAGATGAAATGAGTTGTCTAGAGATCTCATTTTTATCACAAAGCTTTTGAAACACTTTAAGTTCACTTAAAGTGTATTTTATCAATTTATAATGGATAAATATGTAAAGCAAAGAGGGGGTTTTGAGCAATTTTCATGGTAATCAATGCATTTAGGGTCATGGGAAAGTTTACATATGCCTCAATAAATCATTAGAGATTTTAAGGATCAAGTAAAAGCTAATGGAATAAGCTTTGAAAAGCCAAACCATCACTAGGATGCCATGCATGACTAGACTAGTTAGCTAACTTGCACATTTTATAAATGTGTTAAAAAAGCCTTGTATGGCCAAAGGATCATGAAAAATCAGCATCCTTAGTACCAAGATCATGATATATAAATTTTGTGACCTTATGAGCTCACTATCTCAAGTTATAAGCCTTAAAATTTGGTCCAATAGAATGTGACATTCATTCAAGTGTCAATTTTAAGCCATGATAAATAGCCATTTGGTGTTCAAAGTGTGACAGTATCATAAACATCATTGATGATTGCATGGATGTCATTGACGGTTGCACATATGTCAAAATAGAGTGTAGGAAATTAATCATTAGGGTTTAAATTATGATAGGCATGCAAATGTCAATGATGGACTCATAGATGTATTTGATGATCATGTGGATGTCAAATTTAAGATTAAAAAAAATATTAGAGTTTAAATTTTATGGTCATACAAATGTCAAATATGGTCATGTGGACATCAAATGATGGGAGCACAAATGCCAAATTTAAGCAACTGTAAATAGTTGTTTGGATTCAAATAGTGGGCTCTAGAGATCAATGGCTCATGGTCATTCATACCATGAAATCTAATGGATAGAACTATGTCAAAAGGGTTAATGGGTCAAGTCAATTTTGAATAGCCAAAAAGCAAAGGGTAAGCTTGGGAGTTTTTGATGAAGGTTGATGAATCAAAATTTGACCCAGGGAAGGAAAAATATAAAGACAAAACTTGAGCATGGACCCAGGTTGATCCAAAATGAGACCAAACATTTCCATTTAAGCTCTATAGATGTAGAATAAGTCTTTAGACCTAATATAGACCAGAGGTTGGAAACTTGTTGAAAAAAAGACTAGACATTAAGTAGAGTGTTGTCGATATTGAAAATATAGGGAGGACCATAATGAGATTGGTTTCCAATCTATGAAAGGACATGTGCTCAGATATTTAGATTGGAGAAGATGTTGACATAAAAAAGACCTATGTATTTAATGATTTTTCTATTCCTAAAAGGTCTAAAGGTATAATAGGTTTATTTAAACCTAATATAGTTTAAGAGAAACTTTATGTGGCCTATATGTTCTTATCAATATATTGACTATAGGAAAACCAATATGAAATTGGTTTTCAATCTAAAATAGACTTATGTTCAAGATCTACAATAAAGGTCTCACTAAGGCATAAATATGATAGTTAGATCAACTAATTAAAGTAAACATGGCATGGTTCTATTAGATTCATGATATGAAGACCTTTCCCTCATAATGAAGCCACATGGAAGGTATGGTGACGTTCACGGAGAAGATTAGGGATTGGAAAGGTAGTTAGGACATTAATGATGATATTAGCCTTTGGAGATATTTTTCCCTTTGAAAATAATGATTACTCAACATACTCAAAATATAAATTTTATCTTCTATCAAATTGCTCAACTAATGAGAAGATTTAGGGGCTACTGGGACAAATACAAACTTTTGTCTATAATGGACTTGTTTTGATTAGACCAAAAGGATGGTGGGGAATTATTTAAAAGGGATAGTTCATGATCTTAGATTGAAATATCAACCCTTTTCTCTCTTCCCCTTTCTCTATATATCCCATTATTTCCATTTGTAAAGGGTTATATTATTTGGAAATTTGAGAGAAACTGGTTGTCAAATTTTAGAAATTTTTGATCTTTTTGGGAGACAGAGGGACTCTCTAAGATATTGCAAAATATTCATCTTGATTAAGTCTCGACCCTATCAAGCATTTGTAAGAACCACCTATTTATGCAATAATAATTTATTTTCCTATCTCTTACCTTGGATATATGTTTAGTGAGTTGTGCACTATGGTATTGTGTGAAGGAGAATCTTACTCGTCCATGGTCCTTGTTTCTAATCTTTTTTAGGGAGTTTTCAATGCCATTTGAAGCTCTAGATTAGTGTTCTTTTTTACATTAATGTGATATTTTAGTGAGCCTTATACTCCTTTTTATTTTCATTCATTTTTTCCTAAACGTCTTCTATGAAATACTTATGTGATTATCTAGATCTAGAGATTGTGTGAGCTGACATTATATTTTTTAGATTTAGTTTGGGCTCAAGCTTATGGTAGTTTCCCATTTTTATTTGGTGCATCACCATTTTAGACTTATTAAGATCCCTTTTCTCTTTCTAACCCTTTTCCTTGAGCAAACATTAGTTTTAGGTGATCATCAAGAGGAATCTGACCTCTCTAGAGGTTCAACCCCACCATAGGTGACCCAAAACCTAGGGTTGTTCCCTTGTATAGTTTAGATTAGAAAGGACCTGAAGAATCCTCTCCAAGGGTGAAAATTTGATCTATAATAGGTATCTTAAGGGAAATATTTAGTATGGATTATGGTACCCAAGGAGCAAGAAGTTTGATCTAGTAGCCTATATAGATGCAGATTGGGATGGGAGCCTAGATGATAGAAAAAACACTAGTGGAGGAGTCTTCTTCTTAGGTAAGTGCCTAGTCTCATGGATAAATAATAAATAACCATAAATGGATTTATCTAATTGTGAGGTTGATTATATTGTAGCATCTTCATGATGTACTCAGGTGTTATGGATGAGACAAACCTTAAGAGACTACAAGGTAGAATTTTATGGTCCTAGTCCTATATTTTATGATAATACTATTGACACAAGTGTTTCAAAGAATCCTATAATGCATTCAAAGACCAATAAAATTCCTATCAAGTATCATTTATTAATAGATTATCTAAGTGAAAAAATTATTAATCTTGAATTTATGTCTACCAAGGATCAGATTATAGATATATTGGCTTAGCCTCTTATAAAGGCTACTTTTGAACATCTAAGACACAAATTAGGTGTGATTCCTATTCTTATAAGCAAATAAGAAAGTCAAAGTGCTTAGGGGGATCTAATAAGGAGGTGATTTATCTCCAAGATTAGGTGAGAAGTGCACAAGCTATAAGGTTAAAAGGGGGAGTCATATCAGTTTGTCAAGAAGAAGATGTTTGAGGTATGAAATGATATAGGGGAGATTATTGATATGATCTTTCATTATTGTTTATTGGGTTTTGTTTTAGGTAGTGATTTGTCATTAATGTCAAAGGGGGAGATTGATCTGTATAGGGGAGATGTATCCTAGCAAGAGAAACTTATTTAAATGATTTCCATAAATGAGTGGTTTCCATTAATGAAAAAGGGGAGATTGTTGAGAATGTGTTCTAAGGTATTCATGGAGTTGTCATTGATGTCATGAAAGTGTCATTGATGTCATTATAAGTTGTATTTTTTATTCTTGAGGCTAAGTTCATGAGTCATGTACTTAAGAGACCTAGTAAGAAAGTATAGGCTTGGAAGTATGATGAAATGAGCAGTTTAAGGCTAGTAAGAAGAAGTGTGGTAGTGTGTTATCAAGATATGAGGTTGTATTAAATTATAATGAGGTGTTGAGAGTAGTGAAATATGTTTCAATGTGTGTTCAAGATCTAAGTATGATTGATAATTCAATGCCTAATGAGAAAAAAGACTTAGTGTGGCCTAATGAGGGGCCAAGTTTAGTTCCTAAGGTGAAAAATCTCATAAGATAATTTTCATAGGTGTGAGAGGTTATTTTAAGTTTTTTTTACCAAGTTTTATGTTAAATATTTAAGAAAAAAACATGAAAATTGGTGTTGAGGTTTTCTGTGTGCACAAAATGAGGTATTACAGACTTGAGAAGGATTTTATTATGCTCGTTGGCACATGAAACCTTTCCATGAGGATCAAAGAAGTTAATGGTATTTGTGTAAGGGTCCTATAGTGAATTTCATATCATTTTTTTCTAGGTTAAGGGCCTAATATTTATGAATGATTGTTAGGAATGGAAGACAGTCTAAACCCTCTCTAAAACCTTAATAATGACCCAATATGAAAAATATTGTTGGAAATGGATAAAAATGGTTTTTTTGACCTGGTATGATTATTTTATGTTGTATTAAACACTCCAAAGTACATCTAAGTGGCATTGGTATTTTTTAAGAATGAGTGGAAGCTATAAGAAACCCCTTATTTCTCATATTTTTGATGTAACAAGTAGGGTTGACTAGGTCAAATCATGAAAATGATTGGAGGATGATGTGTGAGAATTTTATTTTATGATAATTTAAGTTTATAATAAAGTTTTATAACTTAAATATGCTAAAATAGTAATGGAATTTGACCTATCGCTAAATAGGCCTAATGAGGAAGACAATGAGAAAACTAGGCAGAAGTGAGAATGAGATTAGGGATGGGTTGCAGTGGATTATGGATGGATAAAAATGAGTGAGATTATTTTTTAATACATATATATCATATCCAATTTTATTATAATTTTTTTATATGATCATATACAAGCAAAAATTTTCTCTCAAAGTGACTTGTTTAACATAGTGAGGTTTGTGTAGGGTAAAGACATGAGATTGGTCTATAAGACCTATATTGATATTGAGAATTATATATATATATATATATATATATATATATATATATATATATATATATAAATGTTATAATGATGATTAATGATCATATAAAACCATTAAAATTTTATAAAAGTGTTCACATAGGTGTTCTATGTCTTGGTTTCCATGACTATGTTTTTGGAACTACAAGCAGTTTTCTATGTATGAGTAAGATTGATGTTCTTGAGTCAATTTGTGCAAAGTTGAAGAATAAAATTCACATGAAATTGTTATATATATATATATATATATATATATATATATATATATATATATATATATATATATATATATATATATGTTATTTTTAATTTATTTTTATTAATGATAAACTTATATGAAGGTGTCAAAAGTCAAAGGCTCTTGATTGGATTTTTTTAGCTTGTGTGCAGTTTTGAGTGAGCATATGAAGATGATCAGTTTGAGGTATTTTGACCTATATGGTGAAATATAATGGATTTTATGTTTAAAATAAGGTCATGGAGGTTATATAAATGTGATTTATTTATATTTTTATATTTAATAGTTGATTTTATTCTTAAGATATTCAAGACAAACTTTCTGGCAGTGAGAAGGAGTTATTACGACTAGACCTAAAGGTGTGGTTCAAGGAGTAAAATGAGATAAATGGAGTTGGGTACATAAGGTAATATTATCAGGGGTATTATTTAATAATGTGTGAATTTTTTCATCTATTTTTTTATGCTCATTATGTTCCTAGTTGGTCAAGGTGAAACACATGCTTTGAGAAGGCCTAATTACATTAGGTCTCTATTAGGCCTAATGGTGGTTTTGGTCCTTATGGGTGGTGAAAAAATATGTAATGGTTGTTTCAATTTTAAAAATTATTTTTTTATATATTCCAAGGTTTATAAAATTATTTATATTTTTTTCTGACCAATATGGGTGAGATCAAGAGCCAAGTATAAAAAGAAGGTCTAATAGGCCTAATTTGACAAGTTAAAATATTAAGGACATGAGAAAAGGATATATAGGTGTGGAAACCAGGTAGAGGGATTGAATACTATAAAATATATGTATTAATCATGTAATGAATTTATAATTGTGTTTTTATAGGTGATGAATAAGGTCATATGACCTAATTCTACCAATGAAAGGGCTAGTTGAGCAAGGACTAATAGGATGTTTGAGAGAGATAAAAGAGCGAGAAGAGAAAAAGAAGGTGGTCATATTCAGTTTATTGATAAATAGGTGTAAAAGTGTGATCAAATTTTCTAGGTGATTGGGTTGGTGCTGAGTTACCTCGGGGGTTGGTGCCTCATTGCAAGTTGGTGTTTACTAAAAGACTAGTTGAGTTGGTGCTTGAATAGTGAGGGGTTTGTGCTCCTTATTTAGTTGGTGCCTATATAAATTTTGATTTATTACTTATATGACTATAGTACATGATATGTGTTAGTGGTTTTTATCCCCCATGAGGGTTTCCCACATAGATATTGTGTTCATGTGCTATGTTTCTAATTGATGCTCATATGAATGGTTGACTGTGCATTACTACAACTCTAGATTTGTTTGAATGATTAATGAATGATTTATGAAATCAAAAAAATAATTTTTTACACTAATTCACCCCCCACTCTTAGTGTCTATAATTCCAACACATAATATATAGAATATCATACCCTATTTTGGAATCTAAAATCATATCAATGTTGGGTAAAGGAAAGTCATCCTTTGGGCATGTTATATTGATATTTCTAAAATTGATACATAATTAGATTCATTGTGGATTTTTGTTGACCAGGACTATGTTTGATGTCCACTATAAATAATATATAAGATGAATACACCCTATCTCTAGTAGTTTTTCTAATTATTTATTGATAATTATGGCTATGTGAGGTTTTAGTTTTCTCAAGTTATGTTATATTGGCTTGGAATTAGGGTGTACAATAAGGTGATGCAAAACTAAAGCAAGGTCCAAAATAGGCATATCTATATTAGACTAAGAAAAAATATTAAAAAAATCCTAAAGGATCAAATTAATAAGTTCATGTTCATTTTCAATGAGGGATGCTCCAAGTTTGATCCATTTAGGATCGAATAGTGTTCCAATGTTGACTTATGTGGAATCTTTCAAAAGCAGTATGGAACCATCTTCTATAATATTTTTTATTATGGTAAATTAGTATTTTTATTCATTTGGTGGCTAAAATTGATCATCAAATTTTCCCATACATGAAGAATATAAATCAACAAAGTTTGGAAAATGCTACTTTGCAAAGGCATGCAGGAAATCCTCAACCAACTGATCAAATACTTTATGATCTTATAGACTAATTATGGATTGACATGAAGTTTTGGGATTGTAGGAGGCCTAATATTAATTTTAAATAGGGTGAAATTCCCTATCCAATGGTGCTTTAAATAGGTTTTCACCATGTGAGTCATCTTTTTATTTATTTATTCCCTTAAGTGCCTCAAAGATTTTTCACTTTGGGACCTCAATGCTTGACTATTTTTTATTTTCTTTGTGACTAAGTTCATTCACCTAATTTACATAATAAAAAACAAGGTCAAATTTAATATAAAATCCTTTCTTGTGATCACCAAGTTACAAACCATCTATGAGGCCCAAGAATTCAAAACTTGCCTCATCATTATAAAAAATCATCTAATGGTATGTATGAGTCTTGTTGGTCCCAGTTGATCAATTGGGGATTATGGAGGAAACTATGGGAATAATATGGGATAGAAGTAATGATATATATAGTATTAGGTCCAAATATCTTAGTGTCAACCAATTCATTGTAAATGTTATATTAGGACTCTATGTCAATATCTTAATTATCATTCCTAGACAATAAATTACTGTAGTATTTTTATACTTTGTCAATTACTGATGCTTTTTATCTTAAAGGAACCCATCAAACCTTAACATCTCTAAGTTCACACCTTAAAGGGTGCATCAAAAAATGGGTGGTCAGACCTTTGGTTCTTACCAAGATTCTTATTCCCTATACCACCACATAAAACTAATACAAATCCCTCCTATATGTTCCCTTAATCTTTGACACCTCCCTCACATGCTTTTATAAGTAATTCACCACCCCAAATAGCCCCTACCTAAGCCAAAAACTATTTTTATAAATTTATAAATACATTTGAATGGGTATACCTATTTCTAGGAATAATTCACATTACAAGATCAAGTTGATTTAGTTTAGGACATAATGACTCTATTTTCCAATTAACAAATTCAGTTGGGTTGACTGTGTTGGATAAAATTTTGGAAGGGATTAGGGTAAAATTAAGATATATATACATATCTCTCACCTAATTTTAAATAAATATAATCATTCATTTGTGATTCTTTATTTACTTTTATACCATTCTACTTGAGGAGTCATTGCTTAAGGTTTCATGGTTCTTAGAGGCAAACCTTTGTCTTGTGAAAGATTGAAATTCATTAGGAGGTAATTGGATAAAATATAGTCCATTGTCCATGCTTATATTATTTAAAATTACTCAATAACCTCTTATAAATAACCATTTTCCAAGGGAGAAGTTTAGACATGACGAGTTCATCTTCAAAGTAATTATTCATAACTCTTACTCTTCTATTTTAGTAGATAGATTTGTATGAATAATGGTTAATGAATGTATTATATCTCCCTGATTAGGATTACCTCTACATTGACTTGAGTAGAGTTTTAATTTTCATGTTTGTTGTTTATGTTTATCCCCTTTTGTGCCACAAAATTTAGTAATCACAAGAATAGATTTACTTTATTATTGCATTATTATCATACTTAGCTAGGTTTATTGTGTGGTGTTTCTTAACTAGATGATTTCCTCTTTAGTCATATTATATGATAAGAGATACTTTAGTTAGGTTTATAATATCAATATTGGTCATTAACCCAATTATCTAAGTATCACTAGTGGTATAGTTAGATGATTTATCTTTTTTTAGTTAGGATTGATTTGTAGATCAAATTCACTTTCACTTACATACATTCTAGTGAACTTGATGTGAACTAACCCTTACACACTTTTAATTTTCATTTTTAGACCACTGAATTGATTCTATTGACTCAATATAATAGTTTTTGCATGAGTATTAACAATCAATTGATCCAATTAACTTAGTTTAGCTCTTTGTCTAGGTTATTTTCTTCTACAAAAAACTATATTGATCTAATTGACCCAATTCTATATTATTTTCAGGTCATATTATACCTACTCAATTTGATTGACACAATTAGGGCATCATCTTATAGGTTTCTTAACTGAGGAAATCTTGTTGATCTTGTTCATCTCTCTAAGATAAAGATTTCCCTCTTAGCACAATAGATCAATCATATCAATTTAGTTTTTCATCCTATCTTTCAAATTTTCTAAATTTTGTTTAAACTATTAGATCAATTATGTTGACATAGTTATTTTAATTATTCAACTTTATGAAAAATTAGTAGATTGGTTTAAATCTATTTCAACACTTTATATTATATGTTTAAACCCTCATCTAGATAACACAATTTAAAAATAACAAATTTAACATCTTTTATACATTGATAAATCAATCAAATAGACTTTGTCTTGATTATCAGGTTCATTATAACTAGCCTAGTTATTTCCTTTTTTCAAATTTTAGTATTATTTTCCCTGAATTTTTAGTTCTATAAAACTATAAACTTACTGTAAACTAAGTTGACTAGATCAACTTAGTTGTGTATCTATTTCTTCCCCAAAAAACTCAGTCAACTTGCTAGACATTATTTATTTAGATTAGTATTCAATATATAGAGTCGACCAGATCGAATATGCTATCTATTATTTGCATACTAGGTCAACCCAATTAGTTTAGTACTATGTATTTTTTAAGAAAAGGAAATTAATATATATTGCTAGCAATTAATTCATTTGTTATTTATCTACTTGAATGCTTAGATTAGTGCACATTGTCTAACTAGGAAGGTTAATTTACTAGATTAGTCACATTCTTCCTTCACATACTACCAAATCACAAAATATCAAATAAGCATTTAAACAATTCTTCCCATGTATACATACATTGATTTCATCACCAAGGGGGAAGCCAACTCAGTTTCTTGGCTGAGTATAAATACATAGTTGATGGTATATATTGGTGAAGCACCCAACACCCTTATCACTATAGGACTGTGAAGTGAGGGGGTAGGCCCTAATATCAAGCCAATACCATCACCAATATAGATCTATTTCATCATTATAATAATTTAATCCAACTTTATCTTACCTCTTTTTAATTCCTTTATAAATCCAAACACCCTATCACATTTTAAAACATAATTTAAAGTACATCAGTAATATTCGCTTATTAGATTAACATTTACATTTTAGTATTATTGCTTTCTATTTGTTAATTATATTTTGCATTGAAAAGCTTATATTATCCATTTTTGGTACAAGGTTTGTGTTGTGTGTTGAAACTATTGACCTAATCAATCTAATTTTTATGTGTTTAACGTATTTTTTAAGAAATCACAACTTAGTTGTCTAGATTTATAATATTCTAGATTTTTATTATGTGCAAAACATGGTTGACTTAGTCTCTTACATGTTATTTTGCTTGTCTTCCTAAATAACATAGTCAACCTATTTGAATTGATGTCTAACAGAGCCTTTCTGTTCATCCTCCCACATAACACTAGGTTTTTTCACCTCTATTTCCTATTAGTTGGTCTATTTACCTTCTTAAAGAACATAATCAACCCATGCAACCTAGTATAATAACCATTTATCCTCATTTTTAGTGAGTGTTTATCTTCTATTTTTAATCATGGAACATTTGTATGATAATTACAAAGATAGAAATCAAACCAACATGGTAAACTTTACCAATATTAATAAACATATTAAACCACATTTTGTTATAACTAACCTGGATCAAAGTAGCATCCATGTTACCACTAGAACTACCAACTATAGAACTCCTCCCTATTTTACATCACTTCATCATGTATTTATACAAATGGTATAAGATAAAAATGATCTTGAATACATGGCTTAAATGATTCTTTTCATCAATGAAAATCCTCAACATAGAGGTAAAGATCCTTCAATCATTTATAAAATCATGATGGGACCTCATCTTAGAGAACCCCATTCACCTTCACCTAGATTTTCCATAAGATTTGGGGAAAGTGAATTAGCTATTTCCTCCACACCTTTACCCTCTATAATCTTTCATTATAACACTATGGCATCATTCTCCATGTATTCTTTCACCTCTATGAGAAGTATTTATACTAACATGACTAGTGTATCTTTTAGTGGGCCTACCTAAAACATCCACATTAATACCTAATTTCATTCAACATAATCGATCTACTAAAAATAATACTTCTCATGTTATTACTACTTTTGATGTGACTAATGCATCTCATGATACTAGTATATCCCAAATCATCAATACCTCATAACATAATAATACAACTAATGTTGATTTTATTAGTCAAAATAATGCTCAGAATAATAAACTATTATTACAAAATATCAACCAAATGGATACTTTTAAGACCAATAATGCAAACCAAATTATGTAGTTGTAAAACCATTTATTGCATCTCCAAAATAAACCTCAACATACTCAATGGGGAGCACCAAATCTTAATGTCCCCCACCTCCCCTTAGGGATGCACATAATAAAATTATACCTCAACCCCCATTTATTAATAAAACTAATAAACACTTAAAAAATGAACCTCTTTTACCTCAAATTGTAAACATTGACATATGAGGTATAATTAACACTATCACTCATAATGGATCTATGAATCCTACATTACACTTAAATTTTTTTGGAAACTTATACAAAGACTAGGTTAAACTTTATACATTTGCTACCCCCAAAATCTTAGCTAAAAGTCTCTCTAGAGGTGATATAAATTGGTATAATCAACTTAAAACCCACTCCCTCACTAATTTATACGACTCGGTTAGTGCATTGGATCAATAATTAAAAACTAATAACCTTCTTAAAAATAATTTATCCCATTTTATCAACTGTAAACAATCAGAGTTTGAAATGTCATATGTTTTCATCAAATGATGGAAATCCTTGTATAATAAAGCCGAGCATAATATGGAAAATGATAACGTCTTACACTTATTTTCTAATTCTCTTCATCCTAAATTACCATACCACATTATAAATCTTTCCCAAAAATCTTTGGAAGAGGCCATTGACCAATATAAATAATAATATTTCCTTATACATTAATTTTAACCCTCCCACCCTACAATGGGAACTAACATGCTTGTAAAATTTAAAAACTAACATGCAAAAAATGATGGTGCTATGGATACTTATGATTCCATACACACCATCCAATCCATTGCTCCAAGCACTATAATGGAGCATGATCCTTCACTTCCACCAAATAAAAATTCTCATATTAGTTTCTCATTGCCTCAACAACATAATATGTGTTGTTCCCAAAACTAGTCACTTGTTTTTGTGGATAACCTGTTGACCATTTTGGTCCTGTAGGCCAAAAATGGTCTCATTCTTTCTTAAAAATGTTTTGAGAAGTCAATTTATTCAATTTCACAAGCCTTTTTGGCTAAGGAAATCGTAGGTTCAAAAGGTGGATTTTTGCAAGAAGAAATTAAAAAACACTTGAAGGCATTTCCTAAAATTGGTAAGGATGGTTCAACATCAAGGTTCAATGATATATGGTTCAACAGTGGGATTCTATGATTTGAAATGAATGCCACTGACCCATTGAACTGTTGAACCATTGAACTCTGCTTCAAAATGGTTTAAAGGTTCAAAAAGGTTTGAGCAGAAGGTCCAGAAAAAGGTTTAAATAGTTGGTTCAATGATACAAATTGAATTCATAAGATTGATTGAACGTGACTCTTTGCAAAACATAAAATATTGAGCTGCCAAACCATTGAACCAGTGAACTCTAAAAAGATGGTTCAAGGTTCAAAATGGTTCAAGTGACTGATAACATCCCCACGGATGTCAAATTTAGGACAATGGAATAACTGTTGATTTTAAAATAACATAAACCTGAGGACAAACTCAGTGATCTGCTGAGAAAGGAGTTAAAAAAGCCAAAGAAGGTGAGAAGATAGACTTTAGAGCTTAGATCACCAAGAAGAGACAAAATATAGCAAGGAAAGAGGGAATCAAAAAGAGAATCCAGAAGCATTGGTGGAAAGTTATTCTAGTGGGTGGAAAAGTCCACCAAGTGGATATCAGAGAGTGCAAGCATTTAATGGTGCGGCCTATTTTTCTTCATTTGAGTAAAGATGAGTGGAAAATCATGTAAGTATCATAAAGAGGAGTGGCCTTGCATTTTAGAGGATCAGGAAACCTATGCTTTAGAGAAGACATTTGATATGAGTTAAATGCCAAAGTCAATACTGGTAACTTGCTCTAGCATGGCCCCTGCACAAAACTTCCTCTTTCTAATGCATTTAATGTAGCATGGGCCATTTTTTGAAAATAAGCACCAAAGTCTTTATTTGGATGTAATATATTATAATCTCTCATTTTGGATAAGAGAGATCTCTCAGTTATTAGAAGAAAAAACTCTGCCCAAATTGAAAGGCATTTTTGAGACTTTAAGCTTAGATTGTTAATCATATTTTATCAAGTGAATGAGATAGCAAGTGACCTTTCAAACTTTGTGTTGAAATAACTTATGTTATGTAGGAAATTTTTATTATGTCTTTTTCCTAAATATAGTCTTATCTGTTTGATCAAATAAGTAGAGAAAGTGAAAATAATTTGGAAAATGTCTTGAAGTCGATTGTGGAGACTTTGTGCTACCATAATTGTCTTTAGCTTGTGTGTTTTGCATTTCAGCATAAAGGATATTGGAAAGGCTTTGAACTAATTTTATCCTTTGTGATCATACACTCTATTGTAGTTTTTGATGGAGACTTTGGGCTGCACTTCATTCTACTATGATATTAGTCCTAAATTAGTAAGAGAAGCAACGAAAGACTTTGTGCTTTCGTGGGTTTCTTATGGATCTAGTTACTATCCAAGAAGTTATCTTGCTATTTATTGAACATCATTTATGAAAGAAGATAATTGATTTTAGTTATTACATAGGAATTTTCCTTTACCTTGTGAACATCATCTCTAAAAAAAGAGAGATGAATGGTATGATCTCACCTCTAAGTTTATTTTTAGTTTATATTGGTATATTATAGTTTATAGGGAGCCTCCCCTTGCTGAGAGGAGAGATTTATCTCATTATGCTATGGTTGATATACCCATTTTGCCTTCAGTTAGTTGATGACAAAATATTCACCCAACAATTTTTTGGTGACTTCACTAGGGACATGAATGTACACTTTGAAGCCTCAAGCTTCAAATTGAAGTATTTTCAGTCCTTTTTCATTTTACACTCTGGTAGATCCACCATACATGCGAAGCTAGAGAACTCAAGGTATTATTGATCTTGTATTTGAGTTGGTGCAATGAAATAATTTTGTAATTTTTTCTCCACCATCTTGCCTTTAGCATACCAAGAGTTTTCATCCTACCAACGTCAGATCTTCAATACCAGATGAAGCTTCTAGTATTAGTGCTAGTACAGTTTTGTCCTTACCCCACAAAGGTTTGTTATTCCTCTATTTAATCATCATCTCATGGTAGTATAGGGCCCTTGGGGTAACACTTTTGGCCCTCTCAATCTGACCCTACCTTTACATGAACTACCTCATAGTTCAAGATTTTTTTTTTTCCAAATTCTATGGTGATGGGAAGGTTCATCCAAATGAGCATATTGCTACTTTTTGCATAGCATATGGCATGATAGGAAATGAATATGAAGATATAGTGGTGAGACTATTTGTAGAAACTTTGCAAGGTGATGCCATAGATTGGTTTTATCACCTTCAAGCTCAAACTATAACTAATTGGAACACTCTCAAGGCCAAGTTTGAGGCTAGGTTCAAACCCACTAAAGATGCACATGCCTTGTTGGCTCAACTTATGTAAATGAAGGAACCCCATGAGCCTATGTGAGACTTCATTGCTAAATTCAATAAGCTGAGGAATAAAATTCCTATAATTGCTCAGCTAAAACTAAAGAATATTAAGTGCTTTTTCATCAATTCTAAACTTCCTGAAGTAAGTTTTCTATTGAGGTGGGCTGGCCTTATAGATCTTTTTGTAGAGAAAATTTAGGCTACTAAGGTTGAAGATGATCTTATCCTGGTAGGTAAGATTAGAAACGATTCTAATAAAAATAAATTTCCCTCATCTATTGAAAGTTCTTCCATAACTGCCATAGATCTTATGGTGTAAAAGTTAGCAAATGAGTTGTTAGCTCTGAAAAGGAAAATGGCCCAAGGAATGTCTGCTCCTCTTTCTTATCAGGATATGCCAAGGAAGACATTACCTAACCATTCATATCAAAGTAATGCTACTAGGAACCAAAGGCAACCCAATAACCTTCCTTCTACATAGGGGAAGCTTGCCATTGAAGCAACACCAGCTAACTTGATAGTTGGTTATCATGAAGCTGAACATGATTTCTCTTTCCAACTTAAGTTCGACCAAGAAGATGATGCTAATATATTTGTAGACAGAGAAGAAGAATTAGCTAGTGACTCCAACATTAGTTTTCTAAATTACCAAGATGAAGCTAAAAGAAAGGGAGAAGTGTTTGATGGATCATACACTATTTTTACTAGGTCCCAAAACCAATCAACTCAACCAACTGATAAGGGAAAAGTAGGAGAACCTCAGCCAATAATTTTAATTGCTAAATGGGGGACTTCACTGCCTTTCTAATCAAAGGACCTAGTGATCAGTAAGAAAGTAAGTACCTCAAACCATCTTGTACCTTCTACTTCTATTCCTCAGACTAGTGCCACACCCATTAAAGATAAAGATGATGTACTCCCTTCCTCTATTTCTTGTTCATTTCAATTATTTGATATAATTGTTTATGCTAAAATGACCAAGATTCAAATGACTAAAGTTAAGTACTTGTGAGCCAATCTTGAACAGTTTTATAGGTTGGCTAAATGCATAAAAAACAAAACTATCCCTACAAGATAAGAATTTCCAAAGGTGACTCATGATTCCTAAAAGAACAAATCCACCTAAAATAATCTTGTCGCTACTCCTCTTGTTGCTCCTAGAAAAATATAAACTTTCTATGTTTCTCTATTAGTAAATGGTCATAAATTGAGCAACTGTATAATAGACTCTGGAGCTTCTGATAATGTTATGCCCACCAAGGTAGTAGATTCTCTTGATATTACCTTAACTAAGACTTTTAGGAGATGCTTCTCTATGGAAAATAAGCAAGTACCACTCCTGGGTTAAATTAAAGATGCCCAATTTACATTCAAAGATTTTCCAGATAAAAGGATTAAAATGACAGTATTGGTGGCTGATGTTCTAGCTTCCTATGGAATTTTGCTCAAACATAATTTTTTCAAGGACATAGGTGGTGAGTTGAATATGGATCTATCTGAAGCAAGAATTCCTGTTAAAGGCATCATTAAAAAATTGCTTCCTGAGAAAGAGTCAAAATATATTGTCACCCAAACATTAGATCTCAAATCTAAAATTTTATTTGAAACATTGGGAATGGGTAACTATTTATTAACCACTGAAGATGGTTTTAGCTCATCAGATGAAGGTTCATTAGGTGACAAATCAAAAAATTTAGATAGAAAATCAGAAGAATTGTTAAGGTAAAGTTTAGGCAAAAAAGAATCTTCCCTCACTAATGAAGAGAAATCTTTGGGAAGATCAAATTCTAATAATGTTTGGATTTTAAAATTTGATGGCAGTTGCTCTTCTATTGATTCTGGAGCCAAAATTGTTTTGATATCCCCTTAAGGAAATTTTTTTCCTTATTCATATAAGTTACAGTTCAAAAATACCAACAACACCACTGAGTATGAATCTTTGTTGTTTGGATTGAAAGCTACTCATGCTAAAGGTATTAAATTCTTCATGCTCAAGGAGATGTTGAATTGGTGGTTTGTCAGGTAAGGAGTCTATACCAAACCAAAAATGAAAGATTGTGACATTATCATAATCTTGTATGAGATTACGTTGTAAGTTTTGATGCTTTCAATATTTCTGTTGTGCCAAGAGAATTTAATGATCATGCAGATTCATTGGCTATCTTCGTAACCCTCATGGTTCCCCATAAGTATTTCAAAGGGAACAAGTACACTATTGAGCTAGTCTTTTGACCAAATTTACTTGATAATGCCAATCATTGGCAAGTGTTTAATGATGACAATCAAATCATTAATTTTTTGGAAAATGTGGACAATTTTGAGGGGATTTATTTTGAAGGTAGCGAATCTCCACCATGGGAATTAGTTCCCAAAATAGATTCAAAAATTGGTGAAGAGTTTCTTCAACTCAAGGGGAATAAAATTCTAAAAGGTTTGGTTTCTCTTGAAAAGTTATTCGATAAGCATGACATGTATGTCAAGTATCAATAAATGGATTCAAGTTCCTCCAAGGAGTTTGATCAAATAAATTTGAGTATGAAAGAAAATCCCAAAATGGTCAACATTGGGAATTGTTGCATTTCTACTAAAAAGCTCAAATTCGTTACTCTTCTTCACCATTACATTGATGTTTTAGCATATTCTTATGATGATTTGAAATCTCTTGGGCCTAAATAAATTTGGCATGAAATTCTTCTTAAAGTTGGGTCATTACTTCACAAGGAGAAGCAAAGGCAATACAACCCCAAAATATTAGGTATTATCCTTCCTAAGATCTAGAAGATGTTGAATACAAGAATTATTTTTCCAATTTATCATTCCACTTGGATTGTGAACATAGTTCCAATGAGAAAAAGGAATAGAGAAATTCATATCTATGTTGATTTTAGAAACTTAAATCAATCTTCTATAAATGATAACTACCCCTTACCCCTCATGGATCAAGTGTTACAAATAATGACTTGTTCAAAAATGTTATCAATGTCAAATAGTTTTTTTTGGGTATAATCAAGTGGAAGTCAATGAAGTAGACCAATATAAAACCACTTTCACTACACTATGGGGAACTTTTACATATCACAAAATGCCTTTTAGTCTAATCAATGCTGGCACCACCTTCCAGAGTGTAATGGATCTTGGCTTTAGAGATGAAATAGGAAAGTTTATTATGGTATATCTTGATGACTTGACCATTTTTTCCAAACATCATCCTGATCATGTGCATTATTTACAACAAGTGCTAGAATGCTGTCAATAAAATGGCATTTCTCTTAATCCTAAGAAGTTAGTTTTTAGGGTTACAAAAGGTAAACTTCTCAGTCATATTATATCCCAAGAAGGAGTAAAAATTGACCCAAAAAGAGTCAAATCTATCCAAAATATTACTCTTCCTACTAGTAAGATTGTAGTTCACTCTTTCTTTGGAAAGGTGAATTTTCTATGAAGATTCATTCTAGAATTCATAGAGAAGACTCGACACATTGTTGACATGATGAAGGGTAAAGCTAATTTTCATTGGACTGCAGAAGGTAAGTCAACATTTGAAGATATCAAGAAAGCAATCACCCATGCCCCAATCCTAGTTTGTCTGGATTATACCAAAGACTTCATAGTATATAGCTACGCTTCTGAACATACACTTTCAGCCATTTTGGTCCAACAAAACAAAGAAGGTATGGAATCTCCCATATCATTTATGATTTGTCCTCTCAAAGCTCACGAATTGAAATATTCAAATATGGAGAAGCATGCTTATTCCATGGTTAAGGCAGTAAAGCATTTTAGGTTCTATATCCTGAATTCACATACTATTGTTCTAGTGCCTAATATAATAATGAAGTCCATTCTAACTCAATAGGAGTTTGGTACTAAAAGGGGCAATTAGATTATTAAAATTTAGGAGTTTTATCTTGATATCAAGCCTACTAAGCTTGTGTGGGGAAAAGGTCTCTGCCAATTAATTGCTGATAACATACCAAAGGAAATAGAACATGAAGAAACAAAGGTTCGAGACATGCCTACAATTATCTTCATCACTAATACTGATGAGTGGTATTCCAATATTGCTCATTTTCTTACCCATGGTAAATGTCCCACCCATCTATCCTACAAAGAAAAAATAAATGTTAAGTTGAACGCTGCTAACTATGTCTTGTGGGATAATGGTTTATACAAAAGAAGTCTTGATGGGGTATTTCTTCATTTCATATATAAGGTGCAACAATGTAAACTTTTGGAATCCTTCCATAATTTGGCTTGTGGAGGACATTTTTTTGCACCGATAGTGGCTCACAAGATTATATGAGCTAGATACTATTGGCCTACACTATTTCAAGATGCGTACGTAGATGTGAGTTATGTCAATAGTTTGTTGGAAAACTTAAATTAACTACATTAGCTCTCAAACTAGTGGTAATTGAAGAACCTTTTCAATAATGGGGTATTGACTTCATTGGCACCATGAACCCATCCTCAAGTGCTGGACATGACTATGTTCTCACTGCGATAGACTATTTTACCAAGTGGGTGGAAGCCATTCTAACTAAGCATGCTACTTCAGAAGTGGTATGCAATTTTCTTAAAGAAAATATTATTTCCCAATTTGGGGTCCCAACTAAGATTATAATAGATAATGCTGCTTGTTTATCTTCTCACAATGTTACTAAGTTTTTCTATAATTACAGGGTTATTTTTTCCCACTCCTTTGACTATTATCTACAAGGAAATTATCAAGCAGAATTAAGTAACAAGAATCTAGTTATTATTATCAAGAAATTGGTAGATGATAATCAGAGAACTTGGAATAAAGCATTGTTCAATGCTTTGTGGGTAGACAAGATTACACCCAAGAGGGTAATAGGTATGTCACCATTTCAGCTTTTGTATGGTTTGAATGTAGAGATACCAATCACCCTAGAACTACCAACACTAAAGTTGGCAAAGGTAGCTGCAGATCAAAATTTCAAAAATTCTATCGATAAAAAGATCATGTGCCTAATTGAACTAGATGAGAAATAAACTATGGTAGTGGACCGTATCACTACACATCAAAATCAAGTAAAGAAACTCTTTGACAAGAGAGCAAGGATTCATGATTTTTAGATTGGAGATCAAGTCTTGTTGTGGGACAAGAGGAGAAAACCAAAAGGAATGAATGGAAAATTTGATTCCTTGTGGAGGGGTTCATTTACCATTCATCAGATCTGTGGTGAAAGTAGCTTCTTACTAGAATATCAGGATGGAATACAATTTTTACTACCTCATAGTGCGTAACATCTGAAGCACTTCAATCCTTGAAGTATCAGATAAGTCTAGTTTTACATTTGTATAACCTTTGTTTGTTTTGTGTTATTTATTTGGTTTTTTGGCATCTTTCTCTTTTTAGATGGCTTGACTCCATGGCCTAATGGCATGGATGAAGGCACTTAGAATCTGGATTCTACTCCCCTTGATCGTTTCAAAATACAATCGATGGAAGTTCCCCAACTAGAGCCAACTATTGTTCCCAAAACTAGTCACTTATTTTTGTGGACAACTTGTTGATCATTTTGGTCTTGCAGGCCAAAAATTGTCTCCTTCTTTCTCAAAAATGTTCTGAGCAGTCAAGTTATTTAATTGCACAAGTCTTTTTGGCTAAGGAAATCATAGGTTCAAAAGGTGGATTTTTGCAAAAAGAAATTACAAAACACTTGAAGGCATTTCCTAAAATTGATAAGGATGGTTCAATGCTAAGGTTTAATGATATATGGTTCAATGGGAGGGTTCAATGATTTGAAATGAATGCCACCAAACCATTGAACCATTGAACCATTAAAATTTGCTTCAAAATGGTTCAAAGGTTCAAAAAGGTTTGAGTAGAAGGTTTTAGCAAAAGGTTCAAACAGTTGGTTCAACGATACAAATTGAATTCATAAGAAGACTAAGCAAATGTGACTCTTTGCAAAACATAAAATATTGAGCCACTGTATCATTGAACTATTTAACCATTAAACCATTAAGCTTGTGAACTCTAAAAAGATGGTTCAAGGTTCAAAATGGTTCAAGCGACTGGTGACATCCCCGTGGATGTCAAATTCAAGATAATAGAATAATCGTTGATTTTCAAATAACGTAGACCTAAGGACAAACTCAGTGATCCACTGAGAAAGGAGCCAAAGAAGCTAGTAGAAGCTAATAAGATAGCCCTGAGAGCTTAGATCACTAGGAAGAGACAAAATATAGCAAGGAAAGAGGGAATCAAATAGAGAATCTAGAAGCATTAGTGGAAGAGTTATTCCAATGGGTAGAACAGTCCACTAAGTGGATATTAGAGAGTGTAAGTATTCAATGGCATGGCCTATTTTTCTTCATTTGAGGAAAGATGAGTGGAAAGTTGTGTAAGTATCATAAAGAGGAGTGGCCTTGCCTTTTAGAGGATTAAGCAACCCATGATTTGGAGAAGACATTTGATATGAGTTAAATGCCAAAGTCAGGACTGGTAACCTGCTCTAGCATGGCCCCTACATAGAACTTCCTCTTTCTAATGCATTCAATGCAGCATGGGATATTTTGTGAAAACAAGTGCCAAAGTCTTTCTTTGGATTTTATATATTTTAATATCTCATTTTGAATAAGAGAGATCTCTCAATTATTATAAGCAAAAACTCTGCCCAAATTGAAAGGCATTTTTGAGACTTTGAGCTCAGATTGTTAATCATATTTTATCAGGTGAATGAGATAGCAAGTGACCTTTCAAAATTTGTGTTGAAATAACTTGTGTTATGTAGGAAATTATTCTTATTTATTTTTCCTAAATACAATCTTATCTATTTGATCAAATAAGTAGAGCAAGTGAAAATAATATGGAAGATGTCCTGAAGCCAATTGTGGAGAATTTGTGCTACCATAATTATCTTTAGCTTGTGTGTTTTGCATTTCAACATAAAGGATATTGGAAAGGCTTTGAAACACTTCTATCTTTTGTGATCATACACTCTATTGTAGTTTTTAGTGGAGACTTTGGGATGCACTTCATTATACTATGATATTAGTCCTAAATCAGTAAGAGAAGCAATGAAATACTTTGTGCTTTTGTGGGTTTCTTGTGGACCCAATTACTACCCAGGAAGTTATCATGCTATTTACTAAACATCATTTCTAAAAGAAGAGAATTGATTTCAGTTATTACACAAGAATTTTCCTTTACCTTGTGAACATCATCTCTGAAAAAAGAGAGATGGATGGTATGATCTCACCTCTGAGTCTATTTTTAGTTTATATTGGTATATTATAGTTTATAGGGAGCCTCCCCTTGCTGAGAGGAGAGATTTATCTCATTACACTGTGGTTAATATACCTATTTTGCTTTCAGTTAGTTGATGACAAAATATTCACCAAATAATATGGATGCACATAAACCCCTTTGCTTATAATAAATTCAAAAGCATCTTCCATGACTTTCACCATGAGATATTGACCCTACATATCCTATGAAACACTCGTACAATCCTAATTTTTTTTTTGGTTTCATGCAAGTTGGGGTCATTCTCATGAAATTTGTCACTAATTGAGAAATATTGCTATGAACTATCTCCTTGGACCCAAATTTGACCATGAATCACTTAGACATAAACATAAACAAGCCTATGAAATAGTGCTTAAATCTCACAAAACCAAAACTAAAAATTAAGCTTTAAATAAAGCCTATGATCATATAGCTATCTATAAATATCCTCTTCTTAACCATCAAGATAACACTAATCAACCTACCCATACCACCAATAAAGTCAAGATTATCATAGATAATAACACAATGACAAGAATATGGTCATCATGAATAATATGTGGAGTAATTTCTTATATTGAATAATACCCAACCTCTAACCATCATAATTATTTGAAGTTTTGCATTGTTCAAGACACTTACCTTTATATCTCAGAGAAGTAGGTCATGTGGAACCAAAAAACACACAAGTATTACCTCCAACAATGCAAACTGACCATATTTCTCACATAATTGATACAAGTTATACTCTATTCCAACTAATATACCTCAAGTAAATATCTCTCAAACTTCACATCTACTTTCTTTTATTCAAACACAAGAAACATAAAGAAACAACTACATCACCTAAGAAAAATCAATGGATTCCAACCAAATATAAATTAAATATACATTATCAACAAAAAATTCAATGCACATCTAACCCCCTTCAATAGATTTATTACAACATTATGCATCTTTAGCAAATAATATTCTAACAAGTTATGATTAGTGGGATCCTATAACGTAAATTTACCATCTTTCATATAAAATTAATTTCTTATAACTTATGATAACTTCCCCTTATCATCAGAATTGAATAATTAAATTACTATTTGAAATGAACATCCCTAAACCTCCACCTTTTGGGCAAGAAGCTACATTATCAATATCTGAAGATATCATTCTACAATAGTTTGAATAAATGTCTATCCACATTGATGAAACTATATAAACTTCTCTTTCACTCAAATTTATTATCTCTTCCATGATTTTAAATGAGATATTTCTTCATACAGATGACGCCCTCTCTTAATTAGCATCAAAATAGGAGATATCTAAAACAAACATGCTTTAATCAATGAAGGATTAGGCACTTGCATTGTTTCCCTTGATTTTATTAAATTTTTTAGATATTATAAATATAATCTTGAATAGATGCAAAGTAGATCTCAAGGATATGATAAAATATAATTGCCTCCTTTAGGTTATGTTTGGATTCCCATCACCATTCCTCCTATCATAATTCATGTGAAATTTATGGTTTTCAACTTTCCACTTTCCTATTATATATTACTCGATTGACCTTGGACACATTGCATGAGATAAATTACCTATTTTTCATATGAATCTATTAAATCTACCTATAATGGTTCTATCTATAATATTCAAAGTAACATGAAACCTTAGAATTTTGAAAAATTACAAGAATAGGGTGTGTTCTAAATACCTACCATTGAACCTTTACCTAACACTCCATTAATGAATCACAACATTTTAATTATCCCATCAACTCTACTTGAGGTTATAATGGTCATCCTAAATCAATAAGAAACATTCCTCTTAACCTTCTATACTTAGATGATGATGAACCATATAAGATAAGCTGAAAGATCAAAACTTTTGATCTCTCTCCTAACATCATTTCTTAATTACCTCCTTCTCTGTGACCTCACTCCTATCAGAAACCTTTGGATGAGATACTATTTACCTTAACTAAAATGATATATTCTATTCACCATAATTCTTTAGATAATAAAATAATTGATGCATGCACTATCAACTTATATAAACTTGACTATGCTGATGGATATTATCTAGATGACCCATTTTTATCTAGATCTATTCATGTTAACAATACATAAGTGTTTAGATATCATTCTTCATTACTACAATCTCTTAATTCTTTCTATAGCTCATTCTATTACTATAGTACCTAATATTAGTTTTTCCTCTATTGTTCATAAGTTAGAGATGGATCACACACTCACTAAACCTCTAGTCCTTATTGAACCTCTCAATAGTATGATTATGGATTATGACATAATGGGACCTTACCATTTTGATAGATACTATGATCTGTATAGTTTGATTACTCCTAAGATGTTAGCCACTCTCCTTCAACCTACTAATAAAATGACCATACATATACCTAAGCCTAGTCTGTATCTCACTCCATATTATTCCCTTATCTATGATGACCTTATACCATTACTTAAGCTCTATCCTCTATTAGTACACTAGGTAGATGATCCATATTATGATATCCATATATTTGTTGGTCATTGGATCAAGGATTTATGTACACATCAAAAATAATAGGCATCTTCCTCTACTAATTCAACTACTATACCTTCACCATCTACTAATATACACATTTGTTTCTTTTATGGAACATGTAATCACTCTTATACTCATTTCCAATAAATTAAGTAATATATTGATACATTTCATCCATCCATAACATAGCCTAAAAATAAAACTATACCACTTCCTAAGATATTTATAGAACACATCCCATAATGGGGAAGTATATTACCTTTATAATTAGTAAACTACACACCATACTGATAAATTTTGAATAATTCAATAGTATCTTTTGGATCTTCCATGGCTTAAACCTTCACCAGCTCAACTTTCCTCTCTAGTTCATCCATGGGCAAAGGATTCTTCTTCCCTGCCACCTACATCTCCTCACAAATTTTAGGACACTAATCACATTCATAGAATTGAGTATCCCACATAAGAGGTGACTCATGAGCATCATCATTATTCTATCACACCTATTTTTTTTGTAGAGATGATATGAAAGGAAGTCTTTTCATGAATTTGTATGAAGATTGATGAGACTTTGATTAATGTTAGAATTTAGATACATAAGGATGTATCAAATGTTATGAATGATATTTTTAGTGATATTTATCAGTATTTATGAACACATCATGGTGTTATATCACATTATTTATCACATTATTACATGATTTGGCCTTACTTTATGATTTTTTATACACTAGATATGTTTATTTTAATTTGGTCTCATTTATCTACATTTTTTTCATGGTCTCTTATGGATTAAACTTATAATTTTTACCAATTTATATTTATGTATTTTAATTATTTTCACATTGTTTCCTTTTTTAATTTTTATGATTTCTAGTTATCCTCAGTTAAAAAAAAGATAATTATTATTGTGACTTGGTTATTATTGTCAATTAGGAGTGTGCCCTTGAGAGAAAGTGTGTTATTTCTCCCTCTTGTTATAACATGGAATCTCTCCTAAGTGTGGGTGAATTTGGAAGGGAAATAATATATAGAGATGGATGGATCCCTTGGTGCTCTCATTAAATATTACTCTTAAACTTACTATCTACTAATTATGGCAATGGAAAGGGTGAAAATGACACTATTTGTAATGGAATTGAAAGATAAACTAAAAATGAAGGTTATTCACTAGTTTTGTATGAACACTTATGATTTAAATGAAAAATATTATGAAAGGGAGAAGCTTTCACACATTCTCTACAATTAGGAATGAATTATACAATAATGTTTCACAACAAGGACCTGGCAAACTTAGTTTTTTTGCAAGGAATATAAATGAACTAAATTCACATCCAATGCTTAGATTAAATCTGATATAGACACTTAAAATGACCTATATAACATAAAATATATTTATTTAAGGTATAAAAAATATAAAATATCATAGGAAAATAAATGCTTCACTATTCTATATCAATGGTAAACACATACACTTCACCAAAAAACCTAAAATAGAGGAACAAAAGCTTCCTATTTCTCTCAAAAAGTGAGTACAAAATTTAGCATCATTTCATCAAAACCAAAAGTAAAGAGTGATGAATTAAATTTTGGAAAATGAGTTTAAATAGAAAAAAGAAATGATTGGAGACAAAACAACCCCAAAATAGGGGTTTTCAAACTTGGTCTTCTTCCTCTTTAGGTGCTACATAGCATTTACTTAAACCTTTTCAAACATAAATATTCATAGGGGGAGAAGGAGAGAGATTTATATATTCTTAGGAGTCTTGGAGACATCTTCATGATGATTTCTCAAGCCTTAACCACTTGGAGAGTGACTATATCCTTGTTATACCCCCTACTAGGTCATGTTTGTTTATTGAAGAATTGGTCTTCCCCCTTGAAAATAAGACTTTAAGTCCTTTACTATTAATTGAAACATTATTTTATGGAATTAATGATGTATTTCCATGATCCATGGGCTATTATAATCTCTTAAGTGCAAGTTTGACTCCTTCAACAAGCCTAGGTATTGGAAGGAGAGAAGGTGTTTTTGGAGATTTTGAGACTCTTTAAAAAAATTTCAACTCTTCACATCTGGTCCTTGAATTTTTAATACCTAATTTTTTGTGTGGAGAACATGTTTTATAATTTGAAATTTTTTTTATAAGTCTTATTCAATGATTTAGTGTTTAGGCTCCTTGGTAAACTTATTCTCATCATGGCTTAGAAGGGAAAGGTAATGCTTGTATTCAAGATTGAAAATTTATTCCATATATGGTCTCTAAATATCATATAAAACCTATAAAAATACCTTTTAAGACATAAAAAACTCAAAAATACTTGGTTTTTCACCAAAACCATGAATTTCTCAAATCCTTGCATCCCTCCAAACAAGTGAAGCTCCTTGTTTGAAAGAATTTGGAGATCACTATGGAAAAATTAGATTAGTTTTATATATTTTATATCCCATTACATCTCCAAACAAAATTTTGTGATCATATATTGGGTGTATATGTACTTTCTAGCACATCCTCTTTCCCAAATTAGGGATAATTAGCCCTCCTAGGCCTAGAAAGTAGAAAACTTGTTGTTGGGAGATCCCACCCATTTGAAACTCTCTAAAAGGATTTTATTAAATTTTAACATACTTTAAAAAACCTAAATTTTAATTTTTTGTCCTTGATACCTTGTGGAAGTGTGAAAACCAAAAAACCACCTTGCTTCATAGGCTTATTTTAAGCTTATTTGGGACTGTCTTGGAAAAAAGCCTATTTCGGCCACTTCCATAATATAACATGAAAAGTTTTGGAATTAATAGACATAAAAAATCCAAAATGACCTCATACCATGTTTTGGAAGTTATCCCCTTCTAATAATACTTGAAAACACAAAAAAAATGCAAAAATAGGCTATTTTGGGTAGTCTATATAGTAGTTCATACAAGTGAAGTACATGTTAATAACCTCCTTGGAGTCTTAAAAAACATAAAAGATTTTTTAGGATAAAATGGTGGAATTTTATGAGTATTTGAAGTCCATTTATCTTATATGGTCATAATTAAGGGTTTAAAAGGGTTTAAGACCTATTTGGGGTCTTAATGATTGTTCATAAATATGAGACATATGTTGATGCTTGAAAGTGTATCAAATGTGGTTCTTGGTGTTTAAGAAACACTACTCATTTTTTAATCTAGATAATCCAATGCATGAGTTTCAAGTTGTGATAATCTTGCTATCTTTGGTGGAATAGAGGTATAACAAGTGACTGCTTCATCAATTTATATTAGTTGGTGGTTGGGAGCCACCATGGATCAATATTTAATATTTCATTTTAAAGATGATTTATGCTATTTAAAGTGAATTATTATTTAAAATAAGTCTAAATCTAAACTAAGATGAGTATTCACAATGAAGCTAATCTGAGGTGAATTGATAAAAAAGGAGCAAAAGGAAAGGCAGGGCATAAAAGAAAGGTGTTGTTGATCTTTATTTTGAACATTATGAAAAAGTTTCAATTTCATCTAAACATGCATTTAACCAATGTGCAATGTGAAGTATCATAATCTCAAATCCTATCACATATTAGGCAAACATCTAAATAAGGTATCAAAATATGTAAATAAGAATTAGGTTCACTTTAAGGATTTCACCCCTATAAACAAATAACATTAGCTTAGATGAAAGAAGATTACAGAAAGTGAAGTAAACTTAAGAACCTTCAACTAATCTAGCATTAGTAAAAATTAGAAGCTCTACATTTAAATATGCACATTTAGAATTCATAAGAACCATTCAAATCTAAAAATAAGACCATACAAGTAAGAGAGAAACCATGATAATAATTCACATAAGTAAATGTGGACAAACTTTTTAGAACTCCTTGCTTATATTGATTTGCTCAAAAGTTATAGAATAATTTTTGGCTCCAAAAAACTCTCTCCCTTTTTACAATTGACAATACCTCTTTATATAGACCATTCATAAGGTATTATAGATAGTTATGTCAAATCTTAAGGAAATCTATCATTTTAAAATTATTTGAGAATTTTTTTAAAGATTCCTAATGACTAGCCTATAATCAATGTTCTTTACAAATTACACATGCCTCTATAAAAAGAATATTCTATTTAAAAAAATATACAATGTCTCTATACAATAGAATATCCTAAGTCAACTAGATTGAATTTGGGACCCTTATGTTGATGTATTTGTATGCATTCCTTGAAATATATTCATTCTATAATGTTGTTCATTGATCAACTAGAGATCAATGATAGGTCTCATGAACAATTCCTTTTCTTGATCTTATAGGTCCTTGAGATCCCTCTCAACCCTTTCTAAAGCTTGTTTGATGCTCCTGGCATCTCTTATCTTTTCCTCTAATGATAAAAGTATGCCCATGATATTCTTGTTATCATCCCCTATTTTACCTTATCTTTGATTCCTCACTTCTTGCATTAATTGATTAGTTCTATGCTTGAACTCCTCTTCAGTGATAAGGCCTAGTGGACTAAGGGTGTTGGGCTCTTTGATTAACCTATCAAAAATGTGTAATATCATACCCTCTTACTATTTTAGGTCCTTAGAAATGTCCTCCATCTTCTTGGACTAGCTTCTTAGGGCCTTGATCTTATCAATTAATATAGCCATAACTATATTCAGGTTGGCTAGGCTGATTGTGCTGAACTTAGGGATTTGACTTTTAGTCAAGAATTTGATCAAATGCTTCATTAGGTAGATTTAATCCTACCATTATACAACTTTTCTATATCCATGGTGATTTTTTTTTCATCTCATCTTACTTGGTCTTGACTTACTTTAAATAATTAAATAAATTAGCCATGGTATCCTCAAATTACATGAATCTATCTTCTTGGATTGAAAAGATGGCTTATTTTTTCAAATTCTTGTTTTACTACTTGATTCCCTTGCTCATTATTTTTAATTGATTTTATTGGGATTGAACCATTTCAAGAAAATTTTATTCAAATATTGTTTCCTCACTAGGCTTTTATCCTCCAACTAGAGTTAATCCAATAAAAGGTTCCACTTTTTGGAAAGTGAACACCTCTCCACCAACCATGGCCTTCTTCTCAATTACCCTCTACAAACTGGTAGTTATTGGGTCAAATTTGACACCCACCAAATATTGTGTTACCTTTGGAGCTAGATCTTCTATTTGTGCTCCACTTGATTCACTTGGAGTAGCCATCCTCCTTTCATCTTCCCTTTGTAGAGCTAGGATCCATGGCTTAACCTCTTTATGAACTAGGATATTGATGGCATTCATCATAGCCCATGGATGTTGTGAACTTGGTACCTTTTGAAATTTACCATAGATGAACCATTATAGAATGGTTGGACCATGAATTAAGTTTTCTTCACTAAAGAGGTTAACTTCACTCAAAGGAGGAGTGAAATTTACCTTGGGCTTATTTACCTTCACTAGAACAATGGCTAATTTAGATTTTATTTTGGGGGTGTCAATAAGAATTAGATCCAACACTTCCTTCCCCTTATCTTCCTTGGTTTCCTCTATTTCTTCATCCTCAGACTATAGGCTAATGAAAACATTTTGAGGGCATCCTCAATGGTCTCATTAGGGTCCAATGCTACTATGTGAACCTCCTCCACTGGTGATCCTTATTCCTTTGCTTGGACTAAAGAGGATGATATCTAACTAGACCTTCTCTCTTCTAGCTTATGTTTAACTTGTGCCTCAAGTCTAGACTCTATTTATATCTAGGTTGGTGGAGGTCTATAAGATACACCACTTAGTAAATGGTATTGCCTTAGCCCTAACTATCATCTATCATCACTTCCTTTTTTCTCCCTTTGCATCCTAGATTCTAGATTAATGTTGTGCCTTTTCAATCTAATGGTGACCTTAGAGAATGAAGAGGATTTTGTGTAACTTTGGTCAAAAAGACTAGGTTAGTGATCATAAGGTACATTTATTCCTTTGGCCTTTAATTTCTCCTTAAACCTTCCATGGGGATCCCATTGCCTTAGCTCATCAATTTGAATATTGAAGGAGGTCCTATGTTTTTTAGTAGCCTAAATATTTTCCCATGATGTAAACATGGTTCTACCAATGGTTATGGGGAGGGTGTTAAGTAGTCCCTTCTTTTTAGTCTTACAAAGAAAATATATTCCATTATAGATTTGATAAACTACTTCTTGCTCTACAAGCTTATTTATCACATGGACTGGTAGTCTGAGGGGAGTGCATTGGGTTCCCTCAATCCTAATGATTTTATAATTAAGGTATAGCCATATATCCCTTATGGTTTCAATATTTTTATTTATTAGGGGGTTTAATCTCATAATTGGGCTCCCTATGACGGCCTCATTAAGGGTAGGATAAACATAATTACATATGAATTGGATGTGATACCTATACTTAAAGATGTGTAGCTTGGAGTAATACTATGATACATTTTGTGTCTTATTAGGTGACCATTTCCTAAGGTTTAGGATATTTGTTGTGGCAAAGAGAGAATATAAAATATATGACATCAATGTATAATTGATCCCTATTCCTCTTCTTGATTACAAAAAACTATCTACTCAAACAAGTGCTGATTACTTCACCAAGAGGAGCAGTGACTTGTTTATCAACCATGAAATAGATTAAGGGGACAAAAAGTTTATCTACATATGTAGTGGCTATATTTACACATAATATATTCATCATTGTCATGATCATCTTTATTCTAGGTCTAAATTGACCAATGGGGATGTTATTATTGAAGTAAAAAAAACTTGATTTCTAGAATATAGCCACAGAGAAAGGATGCTCTTCAAATCATTATCTTTGGCCTAATTTTTTATTGTGGTTAGGTCTACTTTGGGTTTAGGAAAATTTTAATAATATTCAAAAGATATGGGAGAGATGTAAGTAATTTTACTAAAACTACACTCATGAATAATCATGCCCTTATGTATTTTACCATCTTTAAAAAGTTAGAATAAAGATATCTATGCAATGTAGTACCTCAAATTTAGGTGTTTCATAATGCAATCCTATCATTTAGATGGTGATTACATCATAATATATTATTTTTACAAACATGTTCTTCTCCTCTCTTATGATGGGCTACTAGTTCTTAATGGTCTAAAATAAGCTCTACCAATTATTATCCCTTGTGTTTTAGAGCTATGGCATCAAATTATGTGTCTTTGAAAACTCTTCATTCTAAATCCAAGGTCAAATAAAGTTCCACATCCTCTCTAAAAACACTTTTTCAAGCTGCCATGGCTATGAATTTCTCTAAATTTTTTGTTAGTATATTTCACTTTGGCTCTAGATTGAATTATTCTCATATAGGTGATAATTAAATTTTATTTGACTTGGCTACAATAAGCACATGGTTTAATTAGGGTTATCATACTTTCTAGGGTTTTCCTTGAAGGTATTCTCAATGCTTTAATGGTAGCAAATATTATGAATAATTTGAATTTTGTGAATTAGATTTTCTTTGGATCAAGCATTTATACCTTTGTATTTATTTGGGTCCACAAAATCTTAAACTTGACATATTATGCTTATGTGGCTCCAATGTGGCATCATCATGGTATCATAATCATTAATATTTTAAATGTGATCATTCATCATTTTTGGACAAATGTCATCATTCCATTGGTTCTGAACCCTTTGAAAAGTCTCCTTTATTTTATGTCATTAGATCTATTTGTATGTATCAACATGGTTCATTTATCTTGATTTGAGAAATAAAATACCATTTGTTGCTTTATGATATTCCCCTTAGTTTTGAAACTTATCACTTCTAAATTTATCTTGAGCTTCATTTAAATGTCAATGTCGATCTCACACCATTAGATCATCTTTGCCTAGATGAATGCACTATGTCAATCATGAGTGATTGTATCATGCTATTTTATTCATGGATCATCAATAATAATTTATACGTGAGGATGCATACCATCAATCTATGGAATATGCTTAGGTTTTAATTTATGACCCATGATTGTGCCACTTATTGTTTCTACATTCACTCATTAGGACTTGAATTTTCAACATTCACTATTCACCATCATATCTTATTTGACTAGATCAATGTGCTCTATTGATCCATTTTTGTCCTTCACCCAGATCACCATTAGATCTTTGGTAAGGTTCTTGTGATGGTGACATTTGTTACCTTCTCAACCATTTAGAGCCTCATTGAAGTTTTGACTCAATATGTACCATTGATTATAATGTGTATGCTTAACTATATATTATTGATCTTTGGGTACATGGTCATCCTTTAATCATCCATTATGGGCTTAACACTTATCATCTTTACATCGAATCCAAGTTCCTTTAAATTGTCAATGTTGATATCACACCATCAAATCATCTTTGACAGATCAATCACATTTTGTTAGATAATCTATTATTATATACCATAAGTTGTTTGGTAGAGTTCTAATAATTATGACACTTGTCACCATATTTCTTATTTTGGGGATCCATTGAAGTCTTGAATTAACTCATTCTATTAGATCAATCTTTCTTGAACAAATGTGTACTATCGATCCAACGGTAATTTTTTTTCAATTCAGGTTTGGGAAACACATAGAACTTAGGATAATGTCTTAAGACTAAGGTTTTTATTCATGTTAATAAACATGAATTAAAACCTTGGGATTAAATCTTAAGCTAAGTTTAGAACATAATAAAGGGGACCCTATGAATGATAAAAGACATGGCATAAAGCTTTATCCTAGGTTTTCATTGTATTAATAAATGTAATTAAAACTTTAGAATAAGGCTTTTAGGCTAAGCTAGAACATAACAAAAGGGACCTTGCATTAGTTAGACCATGTGGAGATAAAAGGAACAAAAGGGGGGCTCAAGACATAAAGGACCATGTATGAATTTCTAGACTAAGTTTTTTTCATGTTGATAAACATGGCTAAGCCTTAGGATAAAAACTAAACTAAGTCTATAGTTCAATTAATTATTCCCATACAAATTGCTCCTATGTAAATTTAAATTTAATTCAAAAGGGCCTAATGTTAAAAAACTAGATTAGGGTTTTGACATGTTTTTAAAATATATTTAATTAATATTTGATAGACCAAAGGCTATTAAAAGATCAATTTAACATTGAATCATAAAACCCTACGCATGTTCATTCCCAAATAAGATTCCATTGAACCTGTAATACACAGAAATAGGAAACAATAATTAGAAATATTAAAAGGGGTAAAACCATGATCACTTGAAAATATGTCAATAAATCTAAATCAAAACCAAGTGTGGATTATTTTCAAATAAAAATAATGTGCAAACATGCTAGTGGTATTCTGATCAAGTGAATTTTCAATTTTAAGGTACAAATTTGCAAAATTTAAAAAAAAGGGTCCATATTTTTTATAAATAGGGGTACATTGCCATAAAAAATTTCCAATTAACCTCATTTCACTTTTAAAAAATTCTTTAATGACCTCCTCATATATCCAAAATGACTTAGCTCCCCATGTTAAGTGTGAGAGATGTGCATCTGAAGTTTCTCCTCAGGTGGCTTGTGTAGCGCTCTTGAGGCTCAAGAGAGGTCTAATTTGAGTTTTATGTCTCAAGAATAATTATTAATACATGGAGGATAAAAATATTTAGATCAAACCTTGACATAATTTTACATTTTCTATAAGTGGTCATTACCCCTCTATATGCAATTGGTACACTGATCACGGTACTTGGGGTTTAAGCTTGTTCACTCTTTGCTAGCTTTCTAGGGCACTTGGATGAAAACATAAGATTTAGTACCTCATATTTAGGATTGGAAACATTTTTCATAAGTTTATTTTTCCTAAATATCCCCTAATGAGATCTGGAAACTTGGTTTATGCTTTTGAGAGAAAGTGGACTCCAAAGTCTCATTATTTCCCCTTGCCCAAAGAGTGGGCCAGGTCCAAGACAAAATAGTGGATATTTACACTAATTTTATGACTTTTAGGTGACCATTATTTTGTTAATACACTCATGAAATTTTTTTTACCAATTTTCAAAACTTTATTACACCCATAGATCTCTCAAAACACCATTTCACCTCATGACTGACTATAGCCTACTAGTGACTACAGAGTTTCTTAGGCTTTAACTAAGTTCTTACCTTTTTACCTTCACAATAGTGTTTGAGTAGTCTTCATGAACTATTTATTAATTTTTGGAAACCATTTTCAACTACTCTTCACCTTTTCAAACCTCTTCAAATCTTTTACCATTCTCAATTAAGCAAAATCCTTACCTAAGTAGGCAAAATTGTACATTACCTTTGATTGTATACAAGGAAGTGAATCATAGTTTGGATAAAGTTTTATCATGTTTCTCTTTTATATATAACATGAATTTATGTTATTATGCCTTGTTGGTCAAAATAAATTAAGTCTTAGTGTCTTTTACCATGTACTTTGTTCCTCTCTTAGGATTAAAACTACCATATCACTGTCTTGCAACCTATAAGTGTCTCATAGAATGTTTGACTATGTCCTTTGGTTGTAGGTGTATCTCAAAAATGAAATGAAACATATAAATTATATTTATTTCAGCCCTAAATTTAGGCTCAAACATATTTTGACACCTATAGGAACTTCTTTTGGGCTTGAGAGAGGTTCATGCTTATGACATGTAGGTGACTTTTCAGTCACCTTGAATATGTTAGGTGACTAAGCTTATGGCTGAAAATACATACTAAATGGAATCATAAATGGAAATAAAATCCATCCATACTTAAAAAATTCACTAACTTCATCATAAGACTCATCGACCTCCTAACCTCTTATCAATCTTTGTCCATACCTCTATTCTTATCCTTAACTACTTGCTTTCATTAGATGAATGTATAGAATATAAGTGATTGTCAAGGTAAAAAAAATTGTATGAGGTCTATAAAATGGATAAAAAACTTTTTGATATATTGAAGAGATCATAGGAGGTTCAAAATCCCATCCTTATACCTCATAATTCATTATACATCTTTGTTGAGTCCCTACAAGATAGTTGTAGGTGTTCATATGATTATTGTATGAATTGTAAGTGCATTATTAATTATGTATAGAGGTTAAAATATTGTAATCTATGTTTAAAACCTCATTAGTTAAAATAATATCCTCAAATAGTCATTAAATTTTTTTGAAACTCCAAAATAGTTTCACAACACCTATATATTCATACCCTACTTTCCTTTTAACTTTGTTTTAGACTGTACTATGCCCACCTGTAGGTGCACATATGTCTTATGACCCAGATTATTTTCTTGACTACTCATTAGGATTAGGTGTTTTATGGTGAACTATCTAATTTAATTTGAAATGGGGTTAGGATATTCATTTCTTAGGTTCTTTCTTATCTAGAAAATAATGGACCTAAGTTTACAATGATGACCTATAGGCCTAGGGCTTATAGGTCTCTTTTGATTTCATAGGTTACTTAGGAGACCTTGATGGGTCCTTGAACCTTTCAAATATATTATCTTAAAACCATTTTCTTGTCTCATTGTATTATTCCTTTAATGGCTTATAGGCCTCTTAGAAAAACTTCATATCATCTTCAACTTCCATCCACACTCTGTACCAACCTATAGGTGCACTTCTATCCTCATTGTATAAACTAAGGATTAGATTTTTCCTTCTTAAATAAAACTAAAAACTCAATATCACCATTCTTAATTCTATCTAATGGTACTTTTTATTCAAATAGGCCTCAATACATCATTTCACTTCATGATTGTAGGTGTCTTTTAAGCAATATATAGGTGATGATTTCTCAAAGTTTCCCTTGGCTGTAAAGTGGAACTAGATGAATAAGTAACTCATTAAGATACATTCAACTTGAGGATTCCTTTAAAATTGTATTCAAAACTCACCGACCTCAATGAATTGACTATTGGTATACCAACCCTATCAACCTCATCACTATACTCCTTGTTTGAGCCAATATATGATGGATATAGGTAAACTTTGCACGTGTATAGAATATCAATCCACTAAACCATTCCATCCACCTATATGATCTCAATATTTTTGAGGTTTCAAATTTTATTTCCTTAATTTGCCATGATGAGGTCAAAATAGTATAGAAACAAGAAAACTTTCCTTAAACTCTACTAAACTATTTGTTAGGCTAGTTTTCTTTAGGATTTTGATGAAACTTGTAAGCATTCATATCCCCTGATAGGACCTAAAACAAATTTAAAACTATTTTTTCACCCTCATAACACATTCAAAATGGTATAAAGTATTTGATAAGGTCTCATTGTAAATATAGTAAAATATAATCCTTTAATGCTATTTTAGGTGTTAGAAGCTCTAGAAAGATATTTCTCTCATATTATCATTGGGAATATTAAATACCTTATGAGAATTATTAAAAACATCATGAATTCAAAATAAATTTATTCATCTTCATGACTCTTCATATCTCTTATTACTTTCCATTATGTTCCTTCTAGCCTACCCATTAGGCCTACAAGAAAGTTTTTGAGCTCTTAATAGAGAATGGTATTTTGAACTCATATGGAACATAATTTAATGTAAAATTAAGATTTAATTATACTTTATAATCCCTTAAATATCAATAAACCTAACTAATAATCTCTTCACACACTGAACATCTCATTATATCTACAACTACACCTTGTGGAAGGGCCAAATGACCAACCAAGTTGTCTCAAGAAAAAGATTTTCAAAATAAAAGCACCTAAAAAATTTATTGGATGAAATATATTTACTATACCTAAAACATGACCTTATAAACTCCTAAAAACAAATACATTCCATTGATATATCAATATTTCTTGAAAACTATCAAATCTCAAGTCAAGATAGGCAACCAGTTTCCTATCAAAAATACTATTTTAAAGACAAATTAGATGATGGTAAAAACATAAAAAGGTATTATTTACCCCTTAAATCATCCCTATAAAACCTTTTTTCTCCATAGATCTTAAAAGTGAAGGAATGGAGGCAAATTTGGACCTTATTCAGATGATTAGCTCATAATGACCCCCTTATGCTCTTAGTGATTATTAATAAATATAGGGTGATGAATATAATAAAAATGAAACTAATTTAAGTTTAATTATGATCCCTAACATTTTCCATAGTTTCATCTCCTAAATCTCTCTCCTATGTCAGTACTGAACATTTGAAAACTGCCTTTCTAGAGTTGCTAAAGAGGTCAATATGAGAGATAAAATTGTTTTATTCATTTTAAAACATAAAATATATTTAAAATATTTTTTTTGACATTTTAAATGAAAAATAAGGTCTTTAAGATGCTTGAAGCTCAATTTTTCATTGAATAATTGTATAAATAGCCTCAAAATAGGCCTTTTTAGCACTAGAACTACCAAAAACACTTGAGAAGTCTGATGACACTACTAAAAAATGGATTTATTTTACTTTTCATGCTTGAAAAATTATACCATTTTATTATTCTAACATTATAATATCATTCTCATTCAAAACCTACTCTAAAAGCCATAAAATGACCCAAAATACAATAAACTGGGTCATGAAGTTAGTCAAACATGTCACCAAATAGTTAAATCAATTATAAAACATGACATGACTTTGATATAATCAATAATTCCTCTTAGGATTCTCTATAGTCTTTTCACCTCTTGACACAATCTAGAACTAGTTACAAAGGTGGTTAGACAAATAAATAACCATGGTGATTAAAACCTTAATCTCATCAAATCTACCTTAAACTCTACTAATCAAGAATCTAGATGAATATTCAAATGACATTAAAATAATCACACACCAATTAATAGGGAAAACAACATGATAAGCAAATGTTTAAATGGTAGGGGTGATAGTTTGACATGTGAGGTCAAACTTGTCAACATTTTGAAAACTCAATTGGGAAACATGCCTATTATGCTTGAGAACTAGACCATTGACATATATTTTAGACTAATAAAACCAATATTACATTATATAATGATGGTAACAAATATTATCCATGATAACATGATTCCTTTAACTTTAAACAAGACAACTTTCTCTCCAAAACAAGGAAAGAAACACACAAAACAAGGGAAACTAACAAAGTACATGTGCAAACAAAACAATTATTTGAGGAAAAAAACAAATAAATTAATGTGTTAGGTTATCACTTGAAGGAAAAAAATAAACCATGTACATGGAAATTATCTCTCAAAAGTAGTGTTTTAGATGTATCCCATTAACTGGGATTATAAGCTCTTCACCATCCATCTTTGCAAGTTAGAAGGCATTGTGGGATTTGTAGCTGGAGATTATGTATAGGCCACTCCAAAGTGAGTCAAAATTAGTATGCCTTCTTGGTTTATCTCTATCCTCATCCCACTTGAGAACCAAATCTCCATATTTTAAACTTTGTGAAGAAGATTCTTGATCAAACGTTCTCTTTGCTTGTGCTTCGTGAATTACCATGACTAGCATGGACTAATTTCTAATTTATTTTAGCTCCATAAGCTTAGCATACCTGATCTCCATTGGTTCATTATCCAATAACTCAAGTTTGTGCATGTTATAAACCCATGATATATCTTCTCTTTACTTTATTAGTTGCTATGGACACATATGCTTTGTAAGTCATCCCATGAGAATTTTATTTTATCCCACATTCATGGGAAGTAGTAGTTGATTAGATTAAAATTCATATATAAGTAAGTGTTGAGGCCAATGAAGGCATCCATGAATTTATTGTGTTGAGCTTTCTCAAAGGAGGTTGTCCCCTCGAAGTGGTCTATGATCAATATAATCATTTCAATGCTTCAACTAATTTTATAAATATGTTATTTCATGTATTTTTATCAATTTGTTGTAGGAGGATCCTCTCATATAGTATCAAAGAAATTTATAGGGCCATTTTTTTTCCTTCAAATAGTCTTACCTCTATTTTATTGCATAATTCCCTTCAATAAATTTTCAAAAAATATTAACTCTATTTTATGACATAATTCATTTAAATAATTTTATATATCACAATAATCTATTTTGGTTCAGGATAAAACTTTACCACATAACTATGGGAAGTGCTTAGGTGAAAGCCCTAAAACTTATTGTGAGAATTACCATAGGAACCCCAAAGTATTTGGCCCATTTAGAGGACCTGCTAGTGAAATGGATAATGGCTCCTTCTCGATTGAGTAGTTCTCATCCATGAGGAAAACTAAGAGCTGTCATTGAGAGATAAATCTATGGCCAAATTTGTTTGGAGAGTGGTATTCGCTTAGATATCATTGGTGGCTAGAATGATATTTTCAAAACCCTTAGGTAGCCATTGAAACTTGGGGCCTATTTCTCTTAGTTTTAGAATATTTCTAACAGACTCAAAAAAATCAATCAATAGAGTATCTACAGATTATCAAAGGACTTGCAGGTAGATATTTGATAGAAACCAAAATCTTCAAATCATCCACAGAGTATCAGTAGACTCGTATAGGATTTACCACCAGATAGAAGATAAAAAAACAAAAATAAAAATAATATATATATATATATATATATATATATTTGTAATATCTCTCCATCTGTAGCCCTGTTGATCCTCAAACTTTATTTGGACACCTAAAATTCCATTCCCTACATTTTCTTTCTTGAGGTCCCATATCAAAATTCCATTCCTAATTCCCATAAATCTCAATTTTTCCTTTTTTTGGGTTTTTCCATAACTTTTATTCTTATTTGTTTCCCTCAAAAATTTTCCATTGTGTTCATTGTTTCTTTTTACTCCTTTGTCCCTCTTTGAAATTTTTTCTAGTTTTTTCATTTTCACTCCTAAAAATGTCTTCACCTTTGTTAATCATACTCCAACTATGCAAAAAATTTATTAAAAAACCCTTTACCCCTTCCATTTTTTTTTACAAATTTAAAACTTTCCTTACTAAACATTTCTTAACTCTAGTTTTCCTATCCATTGTAAATAAAAATAAAAAAATCTGTTATTCAGGTCATGGTAGTAACCCAAATAGGAGAAAAAAACATGGAGGATGAAATTTATACCACTAAGACCCACATCAAAGATCTTGATAAAAATATTCTTAGCCTTAGTCTTCAACATACCACCATGAACAACAGATGACATCCAAAGTCTTCTTCAAACATTAGGTTTTCTTCTTCTATAAATTATCATGGGATAAAGCTTAATTTTCCTTGATTCAATGGTACAGATCCATCTAGATGGATCTATTAGCAAAACAATATTTAAGTCTACATAATACTTTTGATACCAACAAGGTTCCATTTTCATCCTTTCACTTGGAACTTAAATGCCTTCAATGGTATCATTGGTATACCAAGGCTCATGATGAACCCATATTGACTAATGTTTGCACCCTCATTTTGCAATGGTTTAGCTCTACTAATTTTGATGACTTCACTAGATCACTCACTAAACTTCACCAAAAGGAATAGTGAGATAATATTAAACAAATTTTAAAAAACTATCCAATCACATAGAGGGATTATTTGATGAATTCTTCAAGAGTTAATTTGTCAGTGGATTAAAGTATGTAGTTCGATCTAAGGTCAAAATGTTCCAACCTAGCATGATGATGGAAGCATTAGAGTTGGATAAGTTAGCATAAGACAAGATCATATCTCAAAAGTGATTAAAATGTAATTTTTCTCCATTCAAAAATATAGCTCCATAATGATCTCACATAATGCCATCCCCTAGAACCACTCCTATCAAGTGTTTGATGGAAGTAGAGATGTAAACCCATAGAGAAAAAGGACTATGTTATAACTATTATGATAAATTCACTCAGGGAATTTGATGTGTTGAGCAAAATCTCTACCTATTGGATGTGGACTCTCCACCCAAAACTAAAGATTTGGAAGATGTCTAGGATAAAAAAATGATCCAAAAGAAGCTCAGCTGAGTTTGGAACTTGCTTATCAAGAAGACTAACCAAAGATCTCTCTCTCCATGCCTTAGCAAGAGTCACTACCCACAAACCATTAGGTTAGGAGTTACTTCAAGAATGTCCCTCTCATAATACTCATTGATTTAGGTAGCACTCATAACTTTATGGACTCTTAGATTGCCAAATAGGCTGATTATTTTATCTATCCTTACTCTAACTTTAAAGTCATGATTGCCAATGGGGGCACATTACCTTGCAAAGGGAAGTGTCATAATGTGTATATCTCTATTGGAGATTATAAATTTCACTCTAACATGTTTTACTTGCCCTTAGATGGATGTGATATTATTTTGGGAGCCCAGTGGTTACACACCTTGGACCCATCTTATGGGATTTTGATAAACTTTGGATGCAATTTTTAGATAATGGGAAAAAACACACATTGAAAGGCTTACAACCAAGATATTAAACATCATAAGTTCAAATCATATGGAAAATATTCTTAATAAGAATTCAAATGATGTCATTGCCTAACTTGATTCCATTCAAATGTAACCATCAATAGTCTCCACTACTCTTAATTTATAAACCATTTTGTAGAGGTATGCACATGTCTTTGTCGAACCAGTGGGATTGCCACCACAACTAGAGAACCATCATATTTAGCTCCTTCTTAGAATCATTCTTCCCTACATCAATCCTCATCACTACTTATTTTATCAAAATACTGAGATCAATATGCTCATTCAAGACTTACTGAAGCAAGGTATTCTTCACCCCACTACCAGCCCATATTTTCCCCATTCTCTTTGTCTAGAAAAAAGATGGGTCATGGTGCCTATGCATTGATTTTTGTGCACTTAATCACCTCTTAATAAAGGATAAGTTCTTGATCCTTGTTATTGATGAGCTTCATGGCACTCATTTTTTATCCAATTTAGATCTTCACTCTAGATATCACCAAATTTAACTTCATGAGGATGATATCCCTAAGATAGCTTTTTGCATGCATGATGGCCACTATGAGTTTTTGGTCATGCCATTTGGCCTCACTAATACTCCTTCAACATTCTAGTATTGATAAATAATTTTTTTTGTCTCTACTTATGTAAATTTATTCTAGTCTTCTTCGATGATATCCTCATCTATAGTTAAACATAGTCTGAGCATCTCCAACATTTGGAGCTCACACTGCAACTTCTCTCTAACCATCATCTTTGTGCAAAAAAATCCAAATATACTTTTGGATAGGATGAAATGGAGTATCTTGGGCATATTATTTCAGCCCAAGGGGTTTGGGTGGATCCTAAAAAAATAGATGCCTTGACAAATTGGTCGCATCCTCAAACACTCAAGAGCTTTCATGGTTTTTTAAGGCTGACTAGATACTATCACAAGTTTGTCGAGGATTATGGGAAGACTGTAGCTCAATTGATAGATATGTTTAAAAATTATTCTTTTACTTAGACACAAGATATTGATTGTGTATTTGAATAATTGAAATAATATATGTGTATTACACCTATTTTAGCTATGCCAAATTTTGCCAAGACATTCACTATGGAGAGTTATGCTTGTAGCAATAGACTTGGTTCTATTCTCTTCCAAGAAGGATGCCCCATTGCATTCACTAGTAAATCCCTTTTTGGTAATAATTTAGTTCTCTCTAATTATGAGAAGGAAATGATGGTCATTTTACATGTAGTATAGAAGTGGTGGCCATACCTACTGGGAAATCATTTTTGCATCAAAATTGATCACTAGAGTCTAAAATATTTCCTAAAACAATGAGTCTCTACCCCATCACAATATAAGTGGATTAGCAAACTCAGGGGTTATGACTATGAGATAACTTATAAGAATTGTAAGGATAATATTATGACTAATGCTTTATCTCACACATTTGTGGATCAAACTTCCTTTTTAGCTATTTTTATGCCTATTATAAATTGGTTGAACATCGTGTAATAGGGGTATGCCAATTACTTGTCATTATTCCAAATCATTCAATAGTTGGCCACTAACCCCTTGGTTATACTGCATTATACTTGGGATGGTGCTTCTCTATGATACAAGGGTCATTTAGTGCTTTCCTAGAGCATAGATCTTTAGTAGGCTATATTTTATGAACTACATGATTCTCCATCTATAGGGAACTCATGGTTTAAAAAAAAATTGAGTGCGATGAGTGAGCATGATGAAACTTATTTTAGAAGGGAATGAAAAAGATAATTCAATAGATGGTGGCTGAATGTGATACCTGCCAATGCAACAAGGGTGAAGCAACAATCATCCCTAGGTTACTATAACCCTTTCCCATCCCTACCAAGATTTGGATAGATATTTCAGTAAGGGGATCCCTAAATCTAGAGGGAAAATGCTGATCTTGGTTATGGTTTATTACCTCTCCAAATATAGTCATTTTTGTGCCCTTAGCCATCCCTATACTACCTCCATAGTCACACAAATTTTCCTAGACAAAATTTTCCATATTCATGGTATTCCTTCATCCATTATCTTAGATCATGATGCAACCTTCACTAGACTTTTCTTGATAGAACTATTTTGATGAACTGAAACCCAATTGAATATGTGTTTTGGGTATCATCCACAAATGGATGGCCAGACTGAAATTGTCAGTAAATGCTTAGAAAATTTACTTTATTAATTCACCTTAGAAAAACAACATCAGTGGGAAAAGTGGTTCCCTCTCACTGAATGGTGGTACAATACCTCCTACCACACTTCAACAAAAGTGACTCCATATGAATAAATCTATGGTCAAACAGTACCAGTGCTCTTTTTATACACCCTTAATAGTTCATCAGTTCAAGTGGTCAATGTGACTCTCTAAACCTAGGATTAGATCTTTAGTATCCTATGAGAAAATCTTCATATGACACAAAATTGAATGAAATAATAGGTAGATCAACACCATTCCAAGTATACTTTTAAAGTAGATGATATGGTTTTTATTCACTTATAGCCCTACAAGAAATTCTCACTAAAAATCAAAGGATGTCATAAGATATCTCCCAAGTTTTATGGGCCCTATATGGTTCTTTAGAAGATTGGGTTAGTTAATTATAATTTGGAGCTCCCACCTTCTTCCCAAGTTTATCCAATATTTCATGTCTCTTGTTTGAAGAAATTTCTTGGCACAAATATCAGAGTACAAACTATTTTACCAGAATTTGATAATGAAGGATCCATTTTTATTGAGATGGAAGAAATATTAGACATGCACACATGCCAGATTCACTCCCACTCCATCATTGAATTTTTAATTCAATGGCATGGACTACAACCAGAGGATGCAACATGGGAACCACTATTTATGATTCAACACTAATTCCCACATCTGAAGCTTTGAGGACAAAGAATTGTCTAAGAGGAAGGAGATGTTATGAACCTATGATATTTCTTTTCTTTACTTTGTTAGTTTAGTAGTTTCTATGGACATATATGATTTATAAGTCATCTTATGAGTAGTTTGTTTTATCCCACATTCATGGGAAGTAGTAGTTGCTTAGATTATAATTCATATATAAGTAAGTGTTGAGGCAAATAAAGGCATCCATGAATTTAATATATTGAGCTTGCTCAAAGGAGATTTCCCCCTCAAAGTGGTTTGTGATCAATATAATCATTTTATATCTAATTTTATAAATCTATTATTTTGTGCATTTTTATCAATTTTTTGTAGGAAGATACTCTCAGTGCATTAGTTATAAAATGGGAAACTCAAGATAAATGGATAACCTTGCTTTCTTACCATATACCAGCTTGTATATAGAGTTGGCTATTGATCTTTTGTATGTGATCCTATCATCCCATACAACTATCTTTAACTTTAAATTCCGTGACCTCTAATTATATTAAATATTCATTCTTATGATCTTTAATAGGTTCGTATTGGTAAATTTGGTAAGGGCATTGCCTTATGGATAGTAGTAGTTTAATGAAGTTCTAAGGTAAAAACCATGTTGAACAACCTAATGATTGATCTTAGCTCCCAAAAAATACATGACATTATCTAAAGTGATGGTTGAAGGAACCCCAAATCTCGTAAGCAAATCTTCATAAAAATATAGTACATTAGATTCATTTGATTTTTTCAATGTTATTACCTCTATCCATCTTGTGAAGTAATCTGTGATAGTAAGGATCTAATTATGAATTGATCTTGAAGGAGGGTTAATTATGCCAATATATTCTAATCCCCATTGGATAAAATTATCATCCATCAAAATTGGTCGGAGAGGTAAGGCTGCAAGTCTCACTTTTCCTACAAACATAACACATTTCTTGCCTTTCCTAACCCATGTATGATAATAACTAAATATACTTGGAAAATAGTACCCATATATCATGATATTAAGGGATATAGTCCTTGATGATAAATGTCTTCCACCATGTCCATCATGGAGCTCTTCAAGCAAAATTTGTGTTTGGTTTGGCTCTATACACCTTAACAATATACCATTAATGTCTTTCTTAAAAATGACACCATCAACAAGAATAAATAGAATAGATTACAATATAAAATATATTATTCTTGAAGAACTTAAATGAGGAGGATAATAACCATCTTAAATATATATTACTAATTCATGAAATCAGCTGGAAGGTGAAGTATGATCAACTACAACTTCTTCATCATTCAACACTAAAATCACCTCTTTAGCCTCTTGTAAGTCTTGGGCTAGATGCTCACAAATTCCTTTACCTCTAATCAATTTTGTGACCTTGATTTTCACATCATACTCCCATACTCCATTAATGTTGTTATCCAACAAACCCTCTTCTCATTTATATCCTTTTTCAAAAGAAACTCCTTGATACTTGGATGGGAAACCATTAGATGTATCCTATTGTTAGATAAAAAGTATTTAAATTTCTTGAGATACATGATTACTAAAAGGACATAATTTTCAACAAGAGAAAACTTCTTGAGACACATGATTAATAAAAGGACATACTTTTCAACAAGATAATTCTTGTATCATACTACTAAAAGATTTTAATTAATAAGGAAATTGGATGCTCTAAGGCCTCATGATTCTATTGCATAAGAATACCCAAATGGTGTCCATGTTAGCATAAGTGTATAAAATGAAGTCTTTTGAGAAATATAGATTTATGAGTGTAGGAGAACTAGCTATGTCTTGCTTTATCTCCTAAAAACACTTCATTCCTTCCTTGGATGAGATGAAAATTTGATTCTTCTTTAGCATGGTTGTAATTGGCTTAGCTAAAGTGGCAAAATATGAAATATATCATCTTATGAAATTGATTTTTCCTTGGAAGTTTGAAATGTATTTTTGTGCTTAGGCAAGGAGAGAGAAAGAATTAAATCTATCTTTTTAGGATTTATTCTTAAGCCATGTTTTTAAACCACATGTCCAAGAATATTACCTTCGTATATCAATAAGACACACTTTTTGGGGTTAAGAGACACCCTGAATTGCCTACACCTTTCGAACACTTCTTTGAGATGAATCATCTACTCATTTTCACTCTTTTAAAACATGGTTATGCCATAAAAATATACAAGTAAAAACCTATTAATAATACCTTGAAATTTCATATCCATGGACCTTTTAAAGTTTATTCTAGCATTGGATAAACCAAATGTCGTATTTATATATGTAAAGGTCCCCCACTTTTTAGTGAAGGTTGTCTTGAATTAATATTCTTCCTTAACCAAGATTTGATTGTAGCCACTATATCTATCTAATAAATAGAATATATATAAACTTAAAACCATCTAAAAAATTTGTTCCATGGATGGAAATGGATAGTAATCTTTATGGGAAGCCTTTTTCAAATCTCAAAAGTCAACATAAAGTCTAATCTCATCATTATTGTTTCATACTGGAACAAGGTTTGCCACCCAATTTGAGTACTTGATTAGAAATATGATAGATAAATCTATGAGATTATAAAGCTTAGTTCTCATAAAAGGCTCAAGTTTTAGATTTATAGGCCTTTGCCTTTGTCTCACTAGTTTAGTTTTAGACTCTAGCTCAATGGTGTGTTGAGCTATATTTGGGTAAAATCCTTTTAGATCACTATGTTTCCATGAAAAAACATAAAAAAAACTCCTACATAACTCAATGAAAGATTATTTTTGTGAAAGAGTGCATAATTTACCCAAATTCAAGTTATTACCAACTACAATCTCTATGTTGGCACAGTCATCTTCTTGACAAAGATGAGTTCTCTTTTCTCATCTCATCATCTCCAATTAATATGTTCTCAAGTATGACCAATACTTTGGGAAGATTATTAGTTTTTAGTTGAACAATCTAATCCCCATACTATTTCAACAACTTTGATTGATTCCTAAAAGAGAATTCAACCTCATATTATAAGAACCTGATAATCTAATTATCATCCTCAAATACCTACTAGTTCTCATGGTTATCTAGATGCAAGACCTAAAAACCACCTTGATGTGTGACTAGTTTTTATTATTTTTGTAGATTATTTGAAATGATGAATTGAGCCCCTATGATAGCCAACCTATTTGCATGTTTATTTTTATCTCTTGACACTACTTGAATGTTAAAATCTTGAAAATCCTCAAGTAGGTCTCACACTCTATGCTTATAATATCTAAGCAATGTATTTTTAAATATGTTAAGACCTCTTACTTGATGAGCTATAATTTCACTATCACCAAAAACTTACAAGGTGTTGATTCCCATATTTATAGCCCACTACAAAATGTGGACTAGTGCTTTATACTCTACAACATTATTTGAGAAACCAAACTAAAACTTGGTTGAAAAAAAATACCTTTTCTTTGTTTGAGATTTCAACATAATTCCATCCTTAGTATCATGTTTATTTCTTGATCCATCAAAGTATAACTACCATAAACCATCACTAGATTCATCATCCTTTAACATGGTTGGAATTAGTATGTCATCCTCATGGAAGCAATAAACACCAATCCCTCCTCTTTAATTAGTTTTTATGGATCATGATCATGTAAATTTGAGGCCCATTCATTAAGGAATAAATATGTAAATCCATATAAATGTGAGTTATTTTCCACTTTACTAGTTTCTATCACCTCATTTGAGATGACACGTTTAGTGCTTCTAACACTTGGTAGGTAAAGCTCCAAGTGGAAACGTGAAATAGCCTAAGAATGTATTTTTACCTTCATACCATACCTAGTTTTGAACATCAAGTATATATAATCATCTAATAGGTAGACACTAATCTTTGAGGTGAAGTCTTTAAACAAACACATGGCAAAGTAAGGAGGCAAGTACACCTCCACTACATCTTGTTGAATAGTGACATTTTAACAAGCCTATAATGTTAGATTTAGGTTATTAATCTGGATACTATCTTTGTTGGTGACCCAACCATCTATAATACCACTTAACTAAACCAAGGTTATCAATAATTTATTTGGGCATGACAGTCTTACTAGATCCATTATCCACCATATGGTTATGAAATAAGGTGTCACTAATTATCAAAGATAGATAAAATGGAGGTGTTTTATCTTATTTTACTTCATACTTAGCCACCTTTACCTCTTTGTGTACTTTCTAGACTTGATGTCTTATTAGTTGATCCAAATTTGAAAAAACTATGTTTTTTTTCTCAACTAGTTTTGATACCAATTTGAGAGCTGAAATTATTGTATGAGCATGTGCTTTTATCCTATGATTGCTAAGGAATCCCAAATTCTAATACTAACATTTGAATTCTTCATATGATTAAAAATTCTATAAGGAACTACACTTACCCTTGGTTGCTTTTTTCGAATAGTTGGTTGATCCTAGACATGTGATGCTTGTTGAGACTTGTTAACCTCTAAATTCTAATTTTTCTATGGTATAGGGGTAGTAAACTAATTATTATCAATCTAAATAACATTTAGAGGTTTACTTAATGCATGAGAAACATATTTAGTCTCCTCAAAATCTCTCTTTTTGGCTTTATTCATAACTTCAACCACATTGCTTGATGCACCTAAGTCACCAACTTGATTCAAGGCCACATGATCATGTAGTTACCAATTGACAAATTTATAATCTAGTTGCCCTTATCCAAGACTCATCTTGTATTTTTGTGCCATAATTTCATTATGTTTAACTTTTTGAAAGAGAAGCCTCTTGTTAAGTCATTTGAGGCATGACTATGGATTGGTTAACCAATGATTGATTTTGTAATTCATTATAATTCAAGGGCTACAAACCTGAATCTAGAATCATGTTATTTTGAGTAGGCATGGGAAAAATGATCTTAAAAGATGATGGAGCATTTGGATTAATAGTTTCATATTGTTTGGCTTGGGTGATATATATTTGATCTTGATAGGATGGTCTCTATTCTCTGAAGACTTGATACGATGGCCTATTATCTCTAAAAGGTTGATAAGTAGGCTAATTAGGTGCATGGTAAGGCCAATTTTCTTAGTATTTTTGCCTCTTTAGTTGGAAAATATCATTTCCAAAGGATTGAAACATTCCTTTAATCTCTCCAATATTAGATGATTGTCTAGGAGAGGTTGAAACTTGTGTCTAGGGGGATGGAATAAGATCCAAGTTAAGATCTTGAGGGGTTGGTATGGGTTGTGTTTTAAAAAAATAAGGCATAAGAGGCCTAAGTGCCAATTTTCTAGCTTGTATCAAACTAGTTTCAGCTCTTATTTCAACTTCATAAGCATTAGACAAATTAGTACCACCCATTGAATGGATCATGACACTAATGTCAGATTTGAGGGATCTTAAATAGTACAAGAAGGCATATTTTGGGGATGGATTGATCAATAGAAGTATCCTGGTCTATGTTTTTTGGAATTTGATTTTAAAGTCAATCATGAAATCATGAAGATCCATATTTATGGTGATTATCTATTCAAATAAGGATAGGTGATTAGATTTGTCCTCAAATTATTTGACTAAGGCTGCATCTAAATCATCGTAAGAAGTAATGGAGTTTAGTGGAAGGTTTTTATACCATTGTAATGCTTTTATTTTGAAAGAAGTAATAAGTAGTCTAATAGCCATGTTCTCCTAAATAACATTATAGATTGAACAAAGGTTAGTAACATCCTTGATGTGCTCAATAGGAGTTATTTGATCTTGTCTTAATAATAATGAGATGATCTTAAGAGCTAAAATTGGTATATCATCAAACTGGGCTAAATTCATTAGGCTACCTCTATTGAATGAGACAAACACTTGGTTTTTAATGGCCATATGGATAGTGAAAATTTCACTATTTAGAATAATAGACTAACCAAGAGATAGAAGTTGCTTCTTAGGAGAGGGGTTTGTATTATTAAATCTTGATCATCTGTAAGAAGTAGAAGGTAACTCAATGAACTCAATAGGAACATCTTTATTGGATGATCTTATGGTAACCTTTGGAATGAAAGTGATACATGTATGTTGATAATAACTATACAAATTGAAGGAATATTTTGGTTCTAATGATGATTAATATCATCTATTTTTTAAAGTAATTTTCTTTGGCTCCAAGCTTTAGCTTTTCCAAGGAGAATGTGTCCCATCGGGCGTGCTAAAAACTATTTTCAATCAGGAGTATGCCCATGAGAGAAAGCATGTTATTTCTCACTCCTACTAGAACATGGAATCTCTCCTAAGTGTGGGTGAATTTATAAGGGAGATAATATATAGAGAGGTTTGGTTCCCTTGGTTCTCTCACTAAAAATGACTCTTAAACCTACTATTTATTGATTCTAGTAAAGGAAAGGGTGAAAATGACATTATTTACAATGGAATTGAAAGGGAAAATGGAAATGAAGGTGATGTACCAATGTTTTATAAACACTCTTATGAAAGGAAGAATCTTGAACACATTCTATACACTCAAAAATTAATTCTACAATAGTGTTTCATATAAGGACTTGATAAACTTATATTTTTTTAAGGAAGGAATGTAAAGGAACTAAATTCACATCGAATGCTTAGAATAAATCTGATTTATAACTTATAATGATCTTTATAACATCAAATATCTTTCTTGAAGGTATAAAAGCTATAAAATATCACATAAAAATAAATGTTTCACTATTCAATATCAATGACAAACACATACACTTGACCAAAAAACCTGAAAATAGAGGAGCAAAAACTTCTTATTTATCTCAAAAGGTGAGTACATAATTTGGCATCCTTTTATCACAAAAATAATAAAAGAGTGATGAATCAAATTAAATAAAGGGATTTAAAATATAAAAAACAAATGCTTGGAGACAAAGCAACCCCAAAATAGGGGTATTCAAACTTGGTCTTCTTCCTCCTTAGGTATTACATAGAATTTCCTCAAACCTTTTCAAAAAAAAAAATCCTTAGGGGGAATAAGAGATAGATTTATATATTCTTATGAGTCTTGGAGATATATTAATTATTATTGGTCAAGCCTTGACCACTTAGAGAGTGCCTATATCCTTGTTAAATCCCCTATATACTAAGTCATGTGTCTTTATTGAAGAATTGGTCTTCTCCCTTAAAAATAGGACTTTAAGTCCTCCTTTTGTATTCATTGAAACATTATTATAATAAATTTAATGAGTTATTTTCATGATCTATGGGTTTTTATAAGCTCGTAAGTGTAAGTTTGACTCATTTATCAAGCCTAAACATTAGAAGGAGAGGTCTTTTTGGAGATTTTGATACTCTTTTAGAATTTTCCAACTCTTCAAAAATAGTCTTTGAATTTTTAATAACTAATTTTTGGAATTTATAACATGTTTTATACTTTTTAAACTTTTTTATAATCTTATTAAATGATTTAGTGTTTAGGATCCTTGGAAAGATCATTCTCATCATGGTGTAGAAGGGATAAGTGGAGCTCATCTTCAATAATGAAAATTTATTCCATGGATGGTCTCCAAATATAATATTATACCTATAAAAATAAAATTTAAGACATCAAACACTCACAAATACTTTGTTTTGTACCTAAACCATGAATTTCTCCTCAAATCCTTATAACCCTCTAAATAAGTAAAGCTCCTTGTTTGGAAGAATATAGAGAAGAATATGAAAAAATGAGAGTATTTTTTGATACTTTATCTCCCATTAAATATTCACACAAAATTTGGTGATCATATCCTAAGTGTAGATGTACTTTCTAGCTCATCCTCTCTCCCAAATTAGGACTAATTAGCTCTCCTAGGCCTAAGAAGTAGAAACTTGTTGTTAGGAGATACCACACATGTGAAATTATATAAAATAATTTTATTAACTTTTTATCCACTTTAAAAATATCCATTTCAACTTTAAGGCCTTAAAACCCTATAGAAGTGTGTAAACCAAGAAACCACCTTGCTTCCTAGGCTTATTTTGAGCCTGTTTAGGACTACCTTGGAAAATGAGCCTAGTTTGGCCACTTAAAGAATCTACCATGTGAATTTTTGGACTTAAATACTTATTAAAATTCCAAAATTAACTCATCCTATGATTGGTAATTTATCCCCTTCTTAGAACACCTAAAAAACACAAAAAACATGCAAAAATAGTCTATTTTGGGAAATCCTTATAGTAGTCTATACAAGTGAAGTACATATGAATAAAATAATTAGAGTAATAAAAAAATACACAAGTTTTTAGGATCAAATGTCTGAATTTTATGTGCATTTTGAGTCCATTTAACTTAACTAGTAGCAATAAAGGTTTTAGAAGGGTTTAAAACCTGACTGGGGTCTTAACTATCATTCATAAAGATGGGATGTCCAACTGACCTCCATCCACTTGGAAAATATTATTTAATGAACTAATCAACTATCCAAAATTCATTATATCAACATGATAAGTTTTACAGATGGTACAATTATCCTAAGTTGCTCTGTAGGTGGCTTGCTTAGCGCTCTTGAGGCTCAAGAGAGGTCTAATCTAAGTTTTGGGTCTCAAAACTCATTATTACATCTTGGATGAGTTTAAAAACCTTTATATTAAACCCCAAAATTATTTTTCATGTTATTTAAATTCAAATTATCTAGGTATATTTAATTTTTACACTGATCAAGGTACTTGGGGTTTAAGCTTGTTCTCTCTTTACTATCCCTCAAGGGTAGTTGGATGAAAACCTAATATTAAGAACCTCCTATTTTATATTGTAAAAATTTTAAATATTTTTATATTTCCTCAATATACCCACATGAGGTATGGAAAATTTATTCATGCCTTTGAGATAAAGTGGAATCCTAAGTCTCATGGCTACCCCTTACCTAAGGAGTGGGCCAGGTTTGAGACAAAACAATGGATATGTCCACTAATTGTATGACATTGGGGTGAAAATTATTGTCTTAATACACTCATGAAAATGATATTTACAAATTAAAAAAGATTTATTATAACCATAGATCTCTCTAAACACCATTTCACTTCATGACTGGTTATAGCCTACTAGTGACTATAGGGTTTCTTAGGCTTTAACTGAGGTCTTACGTTTTTGCCTTAATAATAAGGCCCAAGTAGTATCAATGAATTTTTTATTAATATTTTTAAACCATTATTAATTTATTTTCACCTTTTCAAACCTCTTCAAATCTTTTACCATTCTTAATTAAGTAAAATCCCTACCTAAGTAGGCATAACTATACATTACCTTTAACTGTATGTAAGGAAGTGAATCTTAGTTTGGATCAAGTTTTCTCATGTTTATATTTGTTATATATCATGAATTTATGATATTATGCCTTATTGGTCCAACTAAATTAAGTCTCAGTATCTTTTACCATTTAATTTATTCCTCTTTTAGGCTTATAACTACCATAACACTATCTTGCAGCCTACATGTGTCTTATTGAATGCTTGACTGTGTCTTTTGGTTATAGATGTCTCTCAAAATTACAATGATACCTCTTATTTATCTTTATGGTAACCCTAAATTTAGGTTCAAACATATTTTAACACTTATAGGCACTTCCTTTTGGCTTGAGAGAGGTTCATGCTTATGACCTATAAACGCCTTTTTAAGCACCTTGACTATGTTATGTGACTGAGCTTATGGATTAAAATATATTATAAATGGAAATAAAATACATCCATACTTACATAGCTCACCAAATTCATCATAATACTCATTTCACTTCTAACTTTTTATTAATCTTTTTCTATACCTCCACTCCTACCCTTAATTGCTTACTATCATTAGATGACTGTACCGACTGTAAGTGATTATCAAGGTAACAAAACCTATATGAGGTCTATAACATGGATCAAAACCTCTTTGATCTATTTAGGATATTTTAGGAGGTTCAAACTCCCATCCTCATACCTCATAATTCATTATCCTTATTGAGTCCTTATAAGCTAGATGTAGGCATTCATATGATTATTATACAGACTATAGGTACATCCTTAATTATGTATAGAGGTTCCAAGATTGTGTTCTATGTTTTAGAATTCACAATTTAAAATAATATCCTCCAATAGTCCTCAATGTTTTTGAAAATAAAAAATAGTTTCACAACACCTAAATATTCATACCCTACTTTCCTTTTGACTGTGTTATACATAATACTATACACACCTATAGGTGCACATATGTCTTATGACTCAATTTATTTTATTGGTTAATCATTAGGATTATGTGTTTCATGGTGAAGTATCTAGTTTCATATTCATTGGGGTTAGGATCTTCATGTCTTAGGTTGTTTCTTATCTAGAAAGTAATGTACCTAAGTGCCTAGGGACTGTAGGACTCTTATGCCTTCATAAGTTACTTAGGAAACATTTATGGGTCCTTGAACCTCTCTAATTTATTATTATTAAAACCATTTTTATTTTCTCATTATATTATATATTTAATGTATTATAGGCCTCTTAGACAAACTTCATATCACCTTCAACTTCCCTCCACAGTCTGTACCATCTTGTAGGTACACATCAATCCTCATTATATGGACCGAGGATTATATTTTGCCTTCTTGACTGAAACTAACAAACTCAATATCACCATTCTTATTTCTATCCTATTATCCTTCTTATTCAAATAAGACTCAAGGAATAATTTCACCTCATGATTGTAGGTGTCTTTCAAGCAACATGTAGGTGATGATTTATCAAAGTTTCCCTTGGCTTTAATGTGGAACTAGATGACTATACCAACTCATTGAGAAACCTTCAAATTGAAGAGTCCCTTAAAATTGTATTCAAAACTCACCAACCTAAATGAATTGACTATTGGTATACTAAACCCTATCAACCTCATAATTTTACCCCCTTATTTGAGCCAACATATCATGGCTGTAGGTGAGATTTGCACTTGTATGGGTTGTCAGTCCACTATAACATTGCATCCAACTCCATTATCTAAATATGATTGAGGTTTCAAATTCTCATTCATTAATTTTCCATGATGAGGCCATAATACTATGGAAACAAGAAATAACCTATTACCTTAAACAATGCAAACTTTCTGTAAACTCTGCTAAACTGAGTTTTAGGCTAGTTTTCTTCATGATTTTGATGAACCTTGTAACCACTCATATTCCTTGATAGGACTTAGATTACCTTTAAAACTAATTTTAAATCCTCATAACACATTCAAAATGGTATAAAGTCTTTTATAAGGTCTCATAAGTTGAAAACACAGTAGCATATAGTCCTTTAGTGCTCTTTTAAGTGTTAGAAGCTCTAGAGAGGTCTTTATCTCATAGTGATATTGGGAATCTTGAATACCTTATAAGAACTATTAACATCATCATGACTTCAAAACAAATTTCTTCACCTTGATGAGTCCTCATATCTCTTATTAATTTACATTATGTTTCTTATAGACTACCCATTAGGTCTATAAGAGATATTTTAAGATCTTAAGAGAGCATGGTATTTTGACCTCATATGGAACATCCTTCAATGGAAATATTAGACTTTATTATACTATAGAATCCCATCAAGATCATGAAAGCCTCATTTAGAAGCTATTCACACACTAAACATATCCTTATATTTGTAACTACACCTTGTGGAAGGGCCAAATGACCAACTAGGTTGTCTTAAGAAAAAGTTTGAAAAATGAAAGTACCTAAAACCTTGCTTGGATGAAATATATGTGATGTACCTAAAACATGATCTTAGAAACTGATGTAGGAGTATGAAGCCAAGAAACACCATTTTTGTATTTTTTTAATGTGGAGGTCAAAATTTGGTTAAAGTGAGTGTCAAAGTGTGTAAAGGACCTTATGAGGTTTGTTTGTGCCTTGATTGTTCATTTTGAGTCATGGAGTTGTGTTACAAGGCTTATAGATGTTTTCACTCTAAAATAGGGATTTGAAAATTCAAATATTGTAAAGAGTCTAAGAGGGTAATTATGTGTGTTTGAGGTGTTTTGTGAAAAAAATTGGCTTAGGGGGATCTATTTAAGTCATAAAACAAATATTTTAAATACATTACATGTTTAGGTCCTAAGACAAGTAATATGAATAGATTTAGAATTAGTCTTGTACATTGGGTTAGTTTTGACAAGTAAGTTAATGTAACTACTTTGTAATCCTACATTGAAAATGGGAAGATGGAGAGTCATTTGGTAAGTGGAATGGTGTATAAATATAGATATATCTCTTCAATAAGGATGAAGATTAGGAAAGGAAAAGAATATAAATATCCTCTTAAGGAAGAACTCAGGTCCATGAATGTACTAGTTTGTAATATAGAATGTATTGTTAAATAAAGCAATATGTTTGATGTGTATGGCTACATTCAATGTGAGTAAGTAATTCAATACTATATTTTATAATATAGGACATGATTGTATTCATCTTAGTGTTAAATTTGCAATTTTGTTAAGTTTGCAGGTTGCCTAAGTGGGCAGTAGGTTGCAATAAAGAGAAAGGAAAGAAAGTTGATAAATTTGGGTGAAGACTGATGCAAGAGTGAGATATATTCAATCCTCTAAAAGTTTTAGTAGGGATAACATAGTATTTAGGTTTTGGACTTTGATATATCCATGTTGGAAGGGTTATTTAAATAACATTTTGTGGTATAAACCATGTTAAGGCTATGATAGTCTCTTTCTAATATTGTCTCAAGAGCATTGATACTGTATGTTAAGATTGCATTGCATGGTGAGGGTAGATGTTTTTAATATTAATTTTAGGTTCATAATGGAAGGTTAAATTTTATTTCTATATGAGAAAACAAGTAAGAGGTTTCTTGATCAATCAATGATGTGACTAAACCCCTATTTCAAGATAGGTCCCTATTTTTATACAATTTTTGTCTACAAAGAGATGTATATGATAAGTGTAAGTGATTAAAGCTCAAATTAATGTACCTTGGGAATTATATAAGGATGGTTATTTGAGAGGATGGAATTTGTGGTGGATGGAAACACAAAAAAAAGACCATATGGTACCTATATATTGTGAAACCCTACACGTATAATGTAAAACCTTGTCTACAACTTAGGAACAAGGTAAGTTGGTGTAGATTGAAGAAGAGTAGTGAAAAATTAAGGTGAAAAGGTTGGAACAAGACAAAATAAATCATCAACTGAAAAAAATATTTTTGGATAGAGACCTTGAACCTACAGAGAACTAATGCCACAAAACACTATTTGTCTAGAGAACATTTATTTGCAAAGTGAACTAGCCAAGAGAGGTTAGTATATGTCTTCAAGATAATGTGGTTATAATTGATTTTTTTTTTAATATTTGGAGATGTTTAAATGATATAGGGATATTTTTTTAAGTTTTTAAGTGCCTTTGAGATTATATGATTTAAGTAAACCCTACTCAGCTAGTAGAAACCCACATAATTAGGTGAGTTTGTGAAGTTTTAAGTGAATATTGGTTGATATAATCACTAATAAATATTTGAGAAGTTTAAAGAGGTAAAAAAATACCTTAAAAGGTAGTATTTATCCTTTTAAAAATTATGAAACACATGTTATTGAGTTTAATACACCCTCAGCTTGTACATTGACCTAAAAACCCTAGGATTAGGGTTTGGCTTGTAGAATGAATTCAAAACATAAAAAAGGTGATGAAATTTTATGGTTATGTTTTATTTGATGTGACTTGAGTTAATAAAAAATATTTAGAGTTTTATGGATTTTTTGGTATGGAATTCTAGGACTGAGATAAGAAATAGGCATAATTAGGCCTTAAAACAAGGGTATGTTACAAAGGAAGTGGTTGAAATAAATTTAGTTTGAGGATGAAAATTTAGCCACACCTTAAGTGGTATATATTAATCTCATAAATGTGATTTAACCTTGGTATTATATCTTGGGTTGGTCAATTAAGGAGAAATTGCCCTAAGAAGGTTACAAGACTTGTGAAGAGTAAGTGAGGTTTGTATGAAGAATTGGGAGGTAAGGTGAATTATAAGGGTTATATAATATGGAATATTATTGTGTAAGACCATAAAATATAAAATAAAGGACTATTAAAACCTATGACAATAATTTCCACTTGAATACCTAAGATGAAGTACTTAGTCAAAGCTAGTGTAAACATAAAAAGAAGGTTGTAAAAAGAATGAATTGTAAAGATAAAGGATGAATTTTCAGAAACCAAAAAGAGTATAATGATATAAATAAATGATTTAAGGATAAAAATACATAGGTACATATTCAAATAGACTATTTATACCTCATCCAAGAAGTGAAAGTTTGAGCTAGACATGGAATTAAGAATGACAAACTACCTAATGAAAGTGATCGGTTGGATAGATAACCAGATGAGGATGACTAATTAATAATTATATCAATATATATGACTCATAAACTCTTGAAAGAAAATAAATTCCATTGATATATCAATATTTCTTGAAAATTACCAAATATCAAGTCAAGACAAAAAACCAATTTCCTATTAAAAAATTCCCTTATCAAAATAAATTAGATGATGATATAAAAATTAAAAAGGTATTAATTAACTCTTAAATAATCCCCATAAAACCATTTTTATCCATGTATCTTAGAAGTGAAGTAATGTAGGCAAACTTGGATCCTCTCTAGATGACTAGCTCATAGTGATCCCTTTACACTCTTAGCAATTGTTCATAAATATGGGGGATTAATATACAAAATAATTCCAATAATTTGAATGTAATTAGGGTCCATAAAATTTTTAAATTTTAATCTCCTAACTCTCTCTCCTCTATCCATACTAAGCATTTGAAAACTACCTTTCTAAAGCTACCAATAAGGTCAATATGGGAGATAAAATGGTTTTCTTCATTTTAAGACCTAAAACCTCTTCCAAATATATTTTTGACCTTTTGAAATAAAAATAAGGTCCTAAATATTCCTTAGTATCAATTTTTTATTGAAGACCTATATGGATAACCTCAAAATATGCCTTTTTGGCACTAAAATTACCATGAACACTTGAGAAGTCTAATGAAACTACTTAAAAATAGATCAATTATACTTTTAATACCTAAAAAAGTACACCTTGTTCTTATTATAAAATTATACTATCATTCTCATTCAAAACCTACTCTAGAAGCCATAAAATGACCCAAAATGCAAAAAATTGGGTCATGAATTTAGTCAAACTTGTCACCAACCAATTAGATCAATTATACATCATGATATGATTTTGATACAATACATAAGCCCTATTAGGATGATTTGGAATCTTTTCATCTCTTGACACAAGCTAAAAATGGTTCTAAAGGTGGCTAGATAAGCAAGTAACCATGGTGACCAAAACCTTAATATCATCAAATCTACCTTAAAATTTGATAATCAAGGCTTTGGATGACTATTTAAATTAAATTAAAAGACTAAAACACCAATTAATATGGAAAACAACATAAGAAGCAAAATTTTAAATGGTAGGGGTTACAATTTAACTTGTGAGGTCAAACTTGTCAATACTTATTAAACCCACATCCCCTTAATATCCAATATTTACCATATAATCAGTTAACAAGCATCATTTTCATTTTATAATTATATAAATATATATATTTTGATATACATCTATTCCATTTATTTCCCTTCTCATATTAAGACCACATACAGTTGAGATTTGAGATCACATACTAGCTTATAGGAAAGCCAAATTATTTAGTCAATCATATATCTAGATATCTTGCTTCCTATAACCAAAACATAAAGTTTATCTACACATATCAGATTTTTCATTCATGTTTGGTTATCTACAAAAGCAAAAAGAAAATTTGAATCATTTTAAATCAAAGATAATGATCAAAAGGCAGAAATAAAATCCAAATGCCAAAATTACAGTAAAAGACATGGTTTATAGCACATCTCCTCTTCCTAATCGAAGATAAAAATCCAAAGTAGGACTCATAATAGAGCCTAGGTCCATTAGGGTGTGGTAAGAGAGTAGATTGGGATAGGGTACTTTAAAATTATCTATAGTGCTACCTAATTTCTAACACAAGTACCCAATCTTCATAGCAAACCAATGGCTTTGTAAGGGGTCTTGAGGAGTGGGGAACATATTGTGGGAAGGTATGTCCATTTTAATTTTTTTTTATATACAACCTTCATTATGTGGTCTTAGTACTCCAATTATTTACCCATAAAGTTTTATATCTATTGTGAACAAATATATTTTACATTTGAGGGTCACTAAATTATTAGTGCATGCCTATATTCTTAGTATGCCTCAAGTCTGCTAAGTTTTCATTATAAATGCCTATGTCATTATTATTCCACTCATTTCATTCACTATAACAATCCAAATATTCCTCCTTGATGAATATTCTTTGTTAATTTATCATACTCCTAAAGTTATTCCATTTATGAGTTGCACCATAAGACCTTGGATAGGACTAAGCTTTACTCAAAAATTTATCCTTATTCCCTAATAATCATATTCCATATTTCAACTAAGTGTTTTTACATTTTTTATTTGGAATATAAGACCATGGTTAGGACCAATAATTCCTCAAAAAATATTCTTAACAACTTATATACCATTAGTCACACAAATAACTATCAAATTTTAACTGTTAAGTTTGCTTTTATTATAATGTGATTTCCATTTTATTACAATTTTTTCTTACTTCCCATCTTGATTTAGTATGATTTATCATGTTTTTAATTTATGTGATTACTTTTCCAATAGTTGATATAACATATTTTCCATTTTATTACAAATTTCTCATACTTCCCATCTTGATTTAGTATGATTTATCTTGTTTTGATTTGCTACGATTACTTTTCAAATAGTTGATATAACACATTTTACATTTATTACTAATTTTTCATACTTCCCATATTGAATTAGTATTATTTATGTTGTTTTTATTTGGTGTCTTTTTATTTTACTTTACATTGTTACATACATTTGCTATTTTACTTCATTTTACCATTTACTAGATTTTCATCTATTTATTTTACACATTTCCCATCATGATTTAGTGTGTATTACATTTTATGATTATTTATCTACTTATCCAAATTATATATTTTATTTTTAACCATGCACATGTCTCACATAATGCTATAAAATAAATCATACATCATATATTTTCCCATAACATATAAATCAAAAATTAAAACACATGCTAGAATGAAAATAAATACATACATCCATACATCCATGACACAAATACAAATAATAAACAAAGAAATGTCCTTATCCATATAAATCAAAATTTTGATACAAAATAATATAAAGTATAAGCATAATATCAAACAAATTTAAGGTTGTGCTCTATCATGCCTATCTGATGGATGAGCCATGCTACCCATACATGCATGTAACTATCCCCTCTGAATAGTCCACCATAATAAGGTAGTATGGGATATAAGACCACCAACATGTCCTTGTATATTTCCCACCTAGGCCTATAAACATCCGAACTCTATTTTAGTGTCCATATGAGTAGCTTGCTCCTTGGCCAATGCATAACAAACTTGTTCCTCTCCATCTCCAACTCCCAAGGGTAGTTGTAGACCATCTCCTCATGTATGTAGATCTCAGGATACCTCCCTAACCAATCAAAACCAACCAACATACATTGGGTCAGATGGTATAATAGGATCCTCCATATTAGTAGTATCATGGTACAATAACACTCCATCTAAAATATAATGGTGTGCATCCTGAACTACTGCACCCCATTTAAAATCCTCCTCAATAGAATACACAAAATAAAATACAAGTGTAAATTACATATCGTGTGTGTGTGTGTGTGTGTGTGTGTGTGTGTGTGTGTGTACAAATCTCCAAATCATATATATACATAATGAAAATATACAACTATACATCTAGTCATCTATCAAATATATTATCCTTAAAATTAGTCAGTTTAATTTATGGGATAATCCTTATGAAATTTATACATTTCATAGCCCATGGGCTCTAAGCACAAAAAAAAAGGCCAATCATTGCCTTATTGCATTATTCTCTCATAAAAAAGTTAGACTTATTAAGGGGGTTTTTATACCCATGCAATTTAGAGAATTTTCTTTGAACTACACCAAGTCCATTTTTGATGCAATTTAGAGAATTTTCTTTGAACTATACCATTTCATGTAGAAGCAAAGAATTTCTCCAACATTGCACATGAAAGGTCAGATAAATTCTTTGACCCTGCACCTTAGGGCCCACCACCCAACTCAATAATTAATGGGGAATTAATTACTAAGTTTATATATAATCACCCTATACTTCTTTATTTTTTCACCTTTATTCCACCATTTTCAAAACTATTTGCTCCCCCTCTACTATTTTTGTACTGATGTGCATCTCTCATTGCAATTTTGTGTGCTCATGTGCATTCATCACTACTTTTGTATTTGAATTATCTGTTTGCAGACCTCATCTTGGGTTGTAGGTATTTTTTGTTTCTTTTTCCTTCATTTTCTCTTTCTTGGTTTGCCCTAATTTCATTTTTGTTTTTGTTATTATTTTTGTCTATTTGATTGTCCTATTATTTTTTCATGTTATATGTTGTAAAATCTTATTCATGTTTCATGTGTTTAAATGATGTTTTACTTGTTCAAAAACCCTAGTTTTTTCATACAAAATTACTTCATGGAACATTATGAAAACATCCTTCCCATAGGTGCACATCAAATAATTTTCTATGATGTACATGACCTGCCCTTCAATGCACATCAAATAATTTTATTTGATGTGTACTATGAGACCAACACCAAGGGTGTAAGTTAGAGAAAATTCTTTGACCTACACTAATGAGATACAAGGTGCAAGTAAGAGAATTTTATTTGACTTACACCAAAACTTACATGATTCAAAAACCTAAGGTGTGGGTTAGAGAAAATTATTTGACCTACACCTAAAACATACCCAAATTTGGTGCAAGTCAGATAATTTTCTCTGACTTACACCTTACACCAAAATTTTACTAGCTCTTATGAAATTTGGAAAATTTTATCTAGATTACACCAAAGACTAGTTTTATCTGTATCCTATGTAGGAACGTAGATTTTTTCCACTCTTGCATTTTATATAAGATGAATGAAAATGATAACTCTATCACAATGAAAATTTCTTGCAGTTACTTAATTCATGTCAGATGATTCACTTGCCAATAAAATAATGAAGTAAAATTTCTAAGGGGTGTTTCTGACATCTGTAATTGAGTCTATTGTAGACCAAATTAGAGACACCAAGATTAGCCATTTTTACATGGTAGAGTTCTTGCATAGATTGGGTAAGGACACCATTGCTTCACACATGTATCTAGTCTTAAATAATGAGATTCATTTGGTAGTGGCATTTCTTGTCTTAGTACAAGATCTAGAATTTTTTCTAGTAGTTACTGCCCACTTTGATAAAAAAAACCAAGTAAGTTAATGATGCTAGTAGGAAGGTGGTCATTCAGCTAGATGATGAATAATTTGATAAAATATTTCATCTATTAGACATTGAAGAGTAATAAATTATAAGTATAAACTCATCTCAAGAATAATATGATAGGAATGCTGACAAGTTTAAAAGGCACATCAATACTCATTGGCTCAGGATCAATTGCAAGATGGCCTAAGTACTTATATCATAGTGAATTCTTGAAAGAAGTAGGAGATTTGATTACTCTCTTTAGTAGAGTCAAAGGTCTTCCAACATCAAATTTCTTCCAAGAATGGATGTATCATTACATATTCATAATCAAGAAGGATAAACAAAGAATTTATTGGGGAAGCCAAATCAGTGATGCAATATGTCACTAGCTCTCAGAGGTGACCTCTTCCATAAAATTTTATATGACTTCTTATCTAGTTTATGCTACAGCTAGCATGAGAACCTTCCTAGGATTAACTAATAATGGTGAGAGGAAAAAGGTTCTTGTTCATGAATACTATCCATAGTTAACTATTAAGGAAAACACCAAACATTATAGGAGAGTTAATGATGCTTTCTTCTAAAAATTAATTTTTCATATTTGAGTAAGACCTTGAGAAGAAGAGAGTTTCAGATCAATCATGAGTAATAGTAAATAAGATTGGTTGCATCTTTCTATAGTTCCCAACCTTCACCTACATCAGGGTGGGAGGATTTGATGAGCAACCATACATGTTACCACGATATCTAAGTGATAAATTAATATTGATGGAGATGTAAAAGAAATTAATGAGTGTACATAAGAAGAAATCAAATGCTCACAAATGAGGTTTTAAGTTTCCAATTAGTATTGGGTGGTATATAGTTGTAACCACTCCAAAAGCCAAAAATATGGAAATAGAATTGTAGTGGATAACTCTTAAGAGATTTAAAAGTAGAAAATATTTTGATTACATGCTGATGAATGAGAAGCTCAAGCATAATTTCACTCATGTACATAGGATTGCAGACATCTGGGTAGAATGTAGAACTGATGAATATGTAAGGAAGCTAGATTACAACCATCTTACTACTAACCAAATTAATAATCTAAAGTTGGCTAATATTATAGTAGATTTATTAGATAATGAGGATGTATTAGACCCCTCATATGAGGGTAAATAGGTAAAATCTAGTCCTCTCCCTCCAATCCAATGGTCTATCAAAGAATCCACATCAATCAAGGACACATTTCAACCCATTCTAGTAAGGACTAATATATTAAATTGAAACATTTAAAAACTAGTTTAGAGGAGGAATATTATGAGGACATTACCAAGAAATGAGAGGAGATGAGGACAAAGAACAAAGAAGAGGCCTCTACTTCCACTCAAAAATTGAAGTTTGTATTTGTGAGCATAGGAAAAATAAAAGATAAAGAAACTAATGTAAAGGAAAGTGGTCAAATATAAAAAGAGGAAAACCTAGCATTGAGTGAGGCACCGCATCAACCAATAACTTCACAAATGCCTCAACTAGTGATTCAACAATCTACACCATCAGAGGCTATGCAGTCAGAGTTTCTTTTGGTTGAGACGTCTCAAACCAAAATCTCATAAGTAACATTTTTTATAGTTCCTTTTGTAAATACAACTTTACCAATTGATCTTACTCCTCAAGTTATTCTTTCATCCCTGCCTTCTCATCCTAATGCCACACTCTTTCAAGTTCCCTCACAAGGTACACTAGATCAATTTTTTGATTCATTATCAAATTTACCTAGTCCTTTGAAGACAATAGGATCTCCAACTAATTTATATTTCACTCAATAGGATATAGATAAATTTATGTCCACATCTTCCTCCAAAATAACAAATCAAGACCCTATTACCTGAGTGTCCAAAATACCATTATAAACTAAAGTATCATTCATTCTAACCCAAACCCCACCAATCATAACCACTATCCCATTGGTGTTAACTCCACTACTAGTTACCTCCACTACCTTAATTTCCATTCCATCCACTTCATAAACCATTGGTATTACCTAAACTTCATGATACTTGGCATCCTACATCCCAGAAGATACATCTCCTCTTCCTCCATGGATGATGACTCAAACACCTAAGAGGAAGAAACAAGTTGTTTCTCTTGATGATTTTGATTTTGTTCAGCTTGTGCCAATAAAGCCCAAAACAAGAAAAAAGGCTAAAACCATGTCAAGGGTAATTTTTGAGTCTAGACACAAGTATGATAAAGTTGCAGTGCATCCCCAAGATAAAATTATTTAAGATGTACAAGTGTCTAAGTATGTGATTACGTGGATAAAATTTAGGAAACAAACACATGAAGGGCTAAAAGAAGATTTACAATCAGCTATGGCTTCTTTGTTGGAAAGATATGATAGAGAAAAGAAGATAAAATATTAACTCAAGATACAAGTAGAATAATTTACCTTTGTTCTAATAAAAATCACACAATATTCTAAGTTATTTGAACCTATTGAGCATAAAAACATTGAAAAGGCAATTCAGCAAGTGGATAAAATTGGATCACAAGGTCAGGTGGTCAATGCCTAGATTGAGAGATTGACAACACAAGGTACTAAATGGTTGCATTATACCATTGAATTTTTGAAAAATGTGAGTGAATTAAATTTATAAATTTAGTGAAAAATTAAAACACTCACTCAAAATTTGGAATTGACTAAAAAAGACATTGATACATGGACTCAACTATGCCAATTATAGCTAGATCTCTTGGTTGAGTAGAAGGTCATTCCAAACAGAAAAATATTCATTGAGTACAAGGAAGTAATGAATAATGAAAGATAAGTCCTTGATAATATAATAAAATATATTAAAGAAGCTAAAGATGTGTAATAATAAAAAGCTAGATTTTTTAAATAAAATTGGAGAGCTTCTTTGTCAAGTTAGAGATGACTCCCAAGAAATTCTTCCTGTAGAGACTGTGATTCAAGAATTTACATCCTTACTCCAAAAAGATATTGAAACATGAATGTTCATGATATATTTCATCAATAAATTTGTTTAATTTCATGTCATAATGAATAATCTTCAAAAAATCTTGGATAAAAGTAAAGACATGCTAGTTAATCTAGCATAATCCATCACTAGAGTCCACACCATTCATAAAAATACATCAGGACCAAACAATGATGAATTTCAAACAACATTGAAGAGATATGAGGAATATATAAATAAGAATAAAAAGGAAGAAATTTTTGTGTTGAAGGACACTTAGTTTATTTTTGTAAACTTTCTATGTAGTTTTGTTCAATGTAAATTGCACATGGGAGAAGTACACAGTGTTAAGTCAAATTGGACTCTGTTTTAGAATAAGTTAATGCATTTATGTATTTACTATTTTTGTTCATAGCTCCTCTCTATAAATAAGAGGATGATATTTTTAAAAAGGATAATCATAAGATTTAAAATCAAAATGTTGTTGAATTGAGAAACAATTTTAAACTTTGTGTTCATATTATAAATCTTGAATTCTATTCAATATAAGAAAATTAAGTGATGTTTCAATATTTGTGTTGAGATAAACTTGTGGTGTGTTGGAGATGTTATTATGTATTTTTAATTATATTTTCTTGTGGTTTAAATATATTTTGGTGTGAAATTTCTATAAAATAGAAAAGTGCCAAGAAGCTGATTTTGGAGTCTTTGAGTTCACATTTTAGTTATTGGGTTTGCGTTCATCATTAAAAGTGACTTACCATGGAGACTTTGGGATAAAATTTATTATTATTTGGTGATTTTAATATTTATTGGAAACAAGGTGAATATTTTTGGCTGCACTTTGTTCCATCTATTCATGTTACTTCATTGGTATCTTTTTAGTTACTCTTTCAGCTAACTAATCTAAATATTGATTATCCTTGTTTCACCAAATATTTTTACATTTTCAGAATACTTTGTAAAGAGTAGAAGATTTCTTTTAATAAAACATCAATTATGAAAAAAGAGGATTGAATGATATGATAACATCCACTTTGATAAAATTAGTGTAAATAATAACTTGTATTTTTAGTTAGCAATAAGAAGGGATCCTCCCCTTTTCTTGAGGATATATTTTATCTCATCACACTGTGGCTAAAATAACCATTATGCTATCATTTTGTCAGTAAAATAATATTCACCCAATAGTTTTTGGTGACTCTACTGGGGAATCAAATGCACAACCAAGTCCTACACTAATTCAGTTGACATAGGACCAACACCTTATTGTTTGATAATTTTTGTTGTAGTTAATTTGTTTTCTTTTTTGGATACTTTAACGATCTAGTAGAATAAAGATACACTCACGGTAGAAGGGTAGTAAGACATATTGATCCTATATTTGAGCTATTGCAAGAGCATAAATTTGATCTTTTGCTAGCATATACAAGGCTAGCTCTTCAAAGTACAAGGATTTTCCACCTACCAATACAAGATCTTCCATACTAAAGTAAGACTCCAGTGTTCATAGGGTCTTACCTATTTTACCTTTGCAAAGATTTTTTATTCATCCATAAAATACACATAGAATGGCTGCTCAAGGTCTGTGGAGGACTGATTTTGGTCCTTTTAACTTGACAAATCCATCTCATGAACTTCCTCATGGTTCATGAAAAAAATTCCCAAAGTTCTATGGTGATGGAAGGCAACATCTAGATGAACATATTGTTGCATTCTACATTGTATGTAGAGTTTTTAGAGTAGAACATGAAGATGTTTTTGTAAGATTATTAATAGAAACAATCTAAGGTGTTACTACTAATTGGTTTTAACATCTTAAAAAAATAACCATCATAAGTTGGGCAACACTTACAGATAAGTTTGAGAAAGGTTCAAGCCTATAGAAAATGTTCATGCCTTATTGGCTCAACTTACACAAATGAAGAAAGATACACATGAACCCATGCATGATTTCATGGAAAATTTCAAAAAGTTGATGAATAAGATTCCAGTAGTTGTTCAACCTATAGCCAATAAATTTAAGTGCTTCTTCATCAATTCTTAGTTGTTAGAAGTGAGTTTTCTTTTGTGAAGAACAACCCTATCTGATCTTGATGCTTCTCAAAGCTTTGCCACTAAAGTATAATATGATTTAATTTTGGTAACAAAAGTGAGAAATAATTCTATCAAGCCTAGAGGTAATCCCTTTACCACTTCACATTCTACTATCACCATGGATCCCATGGTTCAAAAGCTAGCAAATGAATTGTTAGTACTCAAGAAGTAAATGTCTCAAGGTATGTATTTTTATCCCTAAAAGGATGATCCAAAGAGGACATACCCAAATGATTTTAATTATTCTAAAAATACTACAAGGAATCAAAATCAGAATAAGCTTCTTCCACCATAAGCAAGGCTTACATTAGAGGCACCTCTAGATAATGCAACAGTTAATTGGTTGGAACCTGAAACTGATGATGTTACAAAATTAGAATATGTTCCAAAATAGGATTCAAATCCCTTAAAAAAAGATGAATAAGGAGAATTTGGAGACTAAAATATCAGGTTTCTAAACTTTGAAGAATAAACTAAACAAGAGGAAAACATACATGGTAAGTCTTATGTTATCTTTACCCGTTCACAAAGTCAAACAAATCAACAATAGAAGGTTGATAAAGCCAAGACAAAGGATGAAACATGAAAGGAGGTTAATATTTATAAATGAGGAAATATTTTTCTAGTTCAACCAAAAGACATAAAAATAGATAAACAAGTAAGTAACCCTCCCCATTCTACTTCTTCTCCTTCTACATCTAGTCTGAATGCCCAAAACCCAAAACCTAAAAATGAAAATATTGTATCTTCCTCGACTAACCCATATGTATTTTTTGATATCATAGATCATGAAAAGAAGACAAAAATTCAAATATCTAAGGTTAATTACCTCCAATCCAATCCCAACCAATTTAAAAGATTGGTGATGTTTGTAAAAAATGAAGGGATCAATTTTGATTAGACCTCATCTAAGAGTATGCTGATTGAACCTAAGCCAAGGCCAAAGAAAAATAACCTATTTGTAAATATTGCATCTAACTCCAAAAAAATAGAACCTTTATATATCTCCTTATTTATTGATGGTTATAAGATCAGTAATTATGTTATTGATTTGAGTGCTTTCGATAATGTGATGCTGGCCAAGGTGGTTAGTTCCTTAGGGTTAACCTTGCCAAAGACTTTTGGCTATTGATTTTAAATGGAAACTAAGTAAGTACCTCTCATAGGCCAAATTAGGGATGCATAATTTGTATTTGCCTCTTTTTTGGAGAAAAATATAAATATGATGGTTCTAGTGGCTAATGTTCTACCTTTAGATGGAGTTTTATTGGGATGTAACTTTTGCAAAGATATTGGTGGCCAAATCAATGTAGATTGGTCCGAGGCTAGAATAATTGTTAAAATTGTTATTTAAAAGATTCATCAAAAGAAGAAATCAAAGTATACTATGATAATGACTGAGGATCCAAAGGCCCACATTCTTTTGGAAACATCTAGAATGGGTACTTGTTTATTAACTACTGATGAAGATCTAATATCATCAGATGATTTTTTAGATAAAGATAAAAAAATAGATGAACCACCCTATTTAGATGAAGAAGTTAGGGATTTTGAGACTATCAAAGGTGAAATTTCAAATGAGGTTTGAAATTTAGAATTTGATTGTAGTTACTCTACAATTAGATATGGAGTTAGGATAGTCCTCATATCCCCAAAAGGAAATATCTTCCCCTTTTCTTTCAAGTTGTAGTTTGATAACACTACTAATACTATTGAATATGAAGCCTTGTTGTTAGGGATGTAGGTTGCACAAAATAAAGGAATTAGACATATCCATGCTTAAGGTGATGCCAAATTAATCATTTTTCAAATTATAAATTTATATCAAACAAAGAATGAAAGACTCATGTACTACCACAATCGAGTTTGGGATTGCATGATAAGTTTTGATGCTTTTAATATATCAGTAGTTACAAGAGAATATAATGATAGAGTTGATCCATTAGATATTTCAGCCACTCTCTTGATTCTTCACAAATATTTCCAAGGAATTAAGTATATCATTAAGTTGATCTTTCGACCTAGTGTTCCTGATAATGTCAATCATTGGTAAGTTTTCAACAATGATGATCAAGTCATCACATTTTTGGATAAGGTATAAAATTTTAGTGAGTTATACTTTGAGGGGAGTGACTCTACTCCTCAAGAATCAATCTTTGAAGTTAATGAAGAAATTGGCAAAAAAAAATTTAGCTGAAAGGAATAAAATTCCCAAAGGATTGGTTTCTCTAGGAATACTCTTTGATAAACAAGATAGATTCATCAAACGTCAATAGTCTGAATCAGACTCAACTACATAAATTAAAAATTTAATATAGGAACAAAGGATGACCCCAAAATGATAAATATTGAGAAGTGTTTCTTGTTGGAGGAAAGAGAGAAGTTGGTGAGACTTCTATGTTGATTCATTGATGTATTAGTATATTCATATATTGATATAAAATATTTTTGACCTAAGGAAGTGTAGCATGATATCCATCTCAATCCTATATCTTAACCTCACAAGCAAAAATAATGTCAATATAATCCTAAAATCACAAGTACCATCCTTTCTAAAATTAAAAAATGTTGAATGCTAGGATCATCTTTCCTATGCATCATTCAACATGGATAACTAATATTATTCATGTGAGAAAAAATAATGGAAAAATTCACATTTGCATTGACTTTTATAATCTTAACCAATCATCACTTAAGGATAATTACCCATTATTGGTAATGGATCAAGTACTAAAAATAATGATGGGCTCAGAGATGTTGTCTATGATAAATGGCTTTTCAAGATACAATAAGGTGGAGGTGCTCAATGAGCATCAACATAAGACAACCTTCACTATGGAATGGGGCACCTTTGCATATTACAGAATAGCTTTTGGGTTGATTAATGTTGGTGCTAATTTTTAAAGGGATATGGACTTGGATTTTAAAGATGTTATTGGTAAATTCATTATGGTATATCTTGATGATCTAACTATTTTTTCAAAGAAGCATCAAGATAATTTTGACCATTTACAATGTGTGCCTGAAAGGTGTCATGAATATGGGATATTCCTTAGTCCCAAGAAGTCTATTTTTTGGGTTATAGAAGGTAATCTCCTTGGACACATTATGTCTAAGGAAGGAATCAAGATTGATCTTGAGTAGGTCAAGTCAATTCGTAATCTTACTTTACCATCAAGTAAGAAAGGAGTGCATTCCTTCTTCGAGAATGTTAATTTCTTAAAGATATTTGTTCTAGATTTTGTTGAAAAGACACATCATATTATTGATATGAGGAAAGGGAATTTAATATTCCATTAGAATGTAAAAGGAAGAGTGGCCTTTCATGAGATTAAGGAAGTAATTTCACTTTCTCATGTCCTAATTTGCCCTGACTATACCAAGAATTTCACCTTGTATAGTTATGCTTTAGAGCATACCTTATCTGTAATCTTGGTATAACCAAATGAAGAGGGGTTTGAATCTCCCATAAATTTTATGAGTTTACCTTTAAATAATAATGAGCTCAAGTATTCATCCATGGAATAACATGCTTATGTTATGGTGAAAGTAGTTAAGCATTTCAAGTATTACATGCTCAACTCTCATACCATTGTGCTAGTACCAAATTTTATAGTTAAGTACATTTTGACTCAAAAGAATTTAGAGGAAAAAGAGGTAATTGGATTGCCAATATCCAAGAGTATGATATGGATATCAAGCCTACAAATCTTGTGTATGGAAAAAGGTTTATGTCAACTTATGGTAGAAACAAAACTAGAAGAAATACCCAACAATGAGGGAGATACAAAAGAACTTCCCATGGTCTTGCTTGTGAGCACAATGAATGAATGATATTCTGACATTTCTCATTTCCTCACATATGGAGAGTGTTTATAAAATTTATCTCATAAAGAGAAGATAAAAATCAAGCTTAAAGATGCAAACTTCATTTTTTGGGACAACAATTTGTATAATAAAACACATCAAGGTAAGTTGTTGGAATCTTTTCATGATTTGGCTTGTGGAGGACATTTTTTAGCTCTAGTCACAATTCCCAAGATTTTTTGAGAAAGATAATATTGGCCAAATTTTTTTAAAGATGTATACACTTGGGTACATAAATGTGATAAGTGCCAACAATTTGAGGGTAAACCCAATTTAGCAGCTCTACCTCTTAAGCTAGTGGTCACTGAAGAATATTTTCAATAATGGGGTATTGAATTCATTGGCATGGTGAACCCACTATCAAGTGAAAGTCATATTTATATTTTTATGGTTATAGATTACTTCACCAAGTGGGTGGAGGCAATTCCAATGAAACATGACACTTTAGAGGTTATTTACAACTTCATCAAAGAGAATATCATCACAAGATTTAGTGTGCCAAATAAAATTATAACTAATAATTATGCTTGTTTCACATCCTAGGAGATGAGTCAGTTCTATTTTGAATATGTAATTATTTTATCTCACACCTTGAACTACTTCCCTCAAGAAAATGGTCAAGCTGAGTCAAGTAATAAGAACTTGGTAACTATCATTAGGAAATTGGTAGAGGATAATCAAAGAACTTGGCATAAGGTATTATATGATGCATTGTGGGCTAATATCATCACTCCTAAGTGAGTAATTGGTATGTCTCATTTCCAAATTTTGTATGTATTGAATTCAAAAATACCTATCACATTAGAGTTTTGTTAGGTTGTGGAGCTAAAAGCTTCACCAGGATGCGAACAGGAGAAGTTAGGGAGGTTGCAGAGTGTTTGCTGAGTGTTGCAGTCACCGACATCGGTCAGGACAACTGACATCGGTAGAGTACAGACAAAAGGCAACTAATGTCGGTCTTATATCGGTCGGTGTTGGCACCCCCAGGCAGACAGGGACTGACGTCGGTCACCTGTGGTTCAAGCTGTGAGTATATTACGGGCAGTTGGTTGACGAACCAAGTGTTTGCATGTTTAGAGCTAATTTTAGACTGAGAGCTATGGATTTAATTATTGTAATTAGGTGTCTAATTATTGTTTGCATGAGATCTATTTAAGAGACTCATGGTTGTATTGTAAAAGTGTGCTAGAAAGCCATAGAGCTTTTAGATAAGGCTAGATTAGCTCCTCCTAGTTCCACAGGGGTGCTGAGAGTGTATGATCAGGGAGAGTTTCAAGGTCTGCAAGGTCTAGGAGCTGATCCATCGGGGTACTAGTTGAAGAATCATAAGGACTTGGTGAGGCAAGGACAAAGGTTCTTTAGGGGTGTAGAGATATCTACATGGTGAGTAAGGTCTAGTGATTTGCAGGTAGCAATAGAGAGCATGAGATCTACTTGGAGTACAGTTGTGTACTTGGTGTACTGGCAGCGTGTTACTGACTGGTTGGAGAGGTGAACATCAATTCTATATTTGAGTTGATTTTTGTGATCGAGAGAGAGAGGGAAGAAGGTCTTGAGGCATGGCAAACCTTTGAGGTGGAAGAAGAAGTGGCATCTTCTTTATTGTATATTCTTTTAAGTAAGTATTTAATACAATTGTGTATTGTCTCTCAAATTCTGTGTTATTTCATATTTATAGTTACTTATTGATTCTGGTATAATTTCGTGTTTAGTTGCTAATACAAGAAGTAATCATATGTGCTCTAATTGAGGAGCAAGATCCTAACAAGTTGGTATCAGAGCTAGGTTCAGCAGGTGGACCAGGTTGATGCCAATCTTGACAAGTGGTATTAGAGCTTTTGGTTGGGTTGACTAACAGGTGGTTCAGATCTGGTAGTGTTTTTTATTACAGGTCACTCACAAGGGTTTCAGATTGAGTGGGAGTATAGCAATGGCAGAAGAAAGTAAGCTACGAATGGAGAAACTAAATAGCACGAATGGTCAGATTGATGGAAAGAAAGAGCAGGTAAAGAAAGATTGTTGGTTGGTTGCAGATCAACAGGGAGAAGCAGATGTTGGGATGTTGCACAGGATGTTCTGGATAAAGTGGAATCTTGGTTCATAGATTCTTTTGCCTCTTTCCATGTAGTTCAAAATAGAGAATCTTTTCATGGGTATGTCTTTGGATACTTTGGAGAGATTTATTTAGGAGCTGGAGAGCCTTGTCAAATGACTGACGAAGGGTAAGTGAAGCTAAAATTATAGACAAATGACACACAGTGGTTGAAGGAAGTCATGCAGGTACCAGTCTTGGAGATGAGTCTAATTTCTTCAAGAAATTTGGGTGATGGGAGATGTACTGTAACTCTCACAGTGGATACACTTGAATTAGATGGTGGTAAGAAAGTAGGTATCCTTTATCTATCTACTTATATTACTGATTCACCTTCTGTTGCAGAGATGTGGCTTCGTAGGCTTAGTCACATATGTAGAAGGAGAATGCAGGTTTTGAAGTAGAAGACATATGTTTTTGATAAGCTAAAGAACTAGAAAGCCTTGGTGTTCATGGAGGAGATGACAGACAGAGATCAAGTGAGGAGACTGAATTATTTTGAGTAGGGCTATGTTGATTTGAACAGGATTTTGATCCATAGAGAGCTCACGGGTAAAAAGTTATCACTCATAGACGAACATAGGTACTGGCATCAGTCAGACAGTAACTGACATCGGCAATAGGAAGACCGATGTCAATCATGAAGGAACTGACGTCGGTAGAAAGGATACCGGTGTCAGCCAGGGAAACAATGTCGGCAGTCAGGGTCAGTGCAGGAAATTGACATCGGTCGGGAGTAGACTGTGAGATGGCCGAGATCGGTCACTGGAATAGATATTGGGCAGACAACAAGCTATCAACAAGTCTCAAATGCTCATGTCAAGGTTAGAAAGGGTAAGTGAACCTCATATTCATTGTTCACCTTCTTTATATTGCTTATTGATGGTCAAGAACTAGGAAGATGCGAAGAGGCAATGCAGGTAAAATCCAGATACATTGGGAGCTTGGCATGGATGAGGAGTGTGAGTCCTTAGAGAAAAACCAAATAGGTATTATTGGTAGAGTTGTCAGCTAGAAGAAAGCATTGAGAGATGGATGGATTCCCATAGTTAAAGAAGAGAGTGGACGGATACATGAGATAGAAGGCCAAGGTATAAGGTCTTGAGGAAGCTACAGGACAATGGTATAGGTTTTGACAGGTGGATGACTAAGCATGGCTTCAGTCAATGTCAGTGTAACTATTGTGATTTTGTCTTACCAGGTGGATGATGAGTCAGGACATTATCCAATTACTGTATGTGGATGGTTTGCTAGCAGGTTTTGTACATACAGGGATTTGCTGAGCTAAAAGGTAAGGTTAGTTTAGAGGTGTGTCATGAAGAATTTAGAGCAGCAAAATTCTTTGGCATAAGAGACATGGAGATTTTATCTCCAGTGGGAGTTGATGTGAATCAAGTGTTGGTGAGGTTCATTATGTAGGATGTAGAATCAGAAAGCACACCAATGGTTAGATAGTTCAAGCTTAGCTTGAAACAGGGTTCGAAATCACATGAGGTCTAGTGTAGGCCTGAATTTTCCCAAGCAGTGGGAGTTGTCAGAGAGTTTGGAGCCAATTCGGGGAAGGTAAATTCTTAGATATCTGAGAGGGACCAGCAGCAGGTTAACATGTTATGCAAGGTCAAGGTCTTTACTACATGGATTTGTAGGTTTGGATGTGGCAGGTTACTTGGATGATAGGTGTAGCATCACAGGATGTGTGGTGGTTAGTCTTCAGGATTGAGCTTGAAGATGGATACAAGCCAGGGAATAATTTAGATGGTGTATAGGTACAAGTACAGGTGTAGCTGTTTATCTCCAAGTGGGAGATTGTTAGGTTGTGGAGCTAAAAGCTTCACCAGGATGTGAATAGGAGAAGTTAGGGAGGTTGCAAAGTGTTTGCTAAGTGTTGCAGTCACTGGCATCAGTCAAGACAACTGACGTTGGCAGAGTACAGACAGAAGGAAACTGACGTCAGTCTTATATCGGCCAGCATTGGCACCCCCAAGTAGACAGGGACTGACATTGGTCACCTGTGGTTTGAGCTGCGAGTATATTATGGGCAGTTGGTTGACGAACCAAGTGTTTGCATGTTTAAAGCTAATTTTAGACTGAGAGCTGTGGATCTAATTATTGTAATTAGGTGTCTAATTATTGTTTGCATGAGATCTATTTAAGAGACTCATGGTTGTATTGTAAAAGTGTGCTAGAAAGCCATAGAGCTTTTAGAGAGAGCTAGATTAGCTCCTCCTAGTTCCACAGGGGTGCTGAGAGTGTATGATCAGGGAGAGTTGCAAGGTCTGCAAGGTCTAGGAGATAATCCACTGAGGTACTAGTTGAAGGACTTGGTGAGGCAAGGACAAGGGTTCTTCAGGGGTGTAGAGATATCTACATGGTGAGTAAGGTCTAGTGATTTTTAGGTAGCAGCAGAAAGTAGGAGATCTACTTGGAGTACGGTTGTGTACTTGGTGTACTGGCAGTGTGTTATTGACTGGTTGGAGAGGTGAACATCAATTCTATATTTGAGTTGATTGTTGTGACCAAGAGAGAGAGGGAAGAAGGTCTTGAGGCGTGGTGAACCTTTGAGGTGGAAGAAGAAGTGGCATCTTCTTTATTGTATATTCTTCTGAGTAAGTATTTAATACAATTGTGTATTGTCTCTCAAATCCTGTGTTGTTTCATATTTCTAGTTACTTATTGATTTTGGTATAATTCTGTGTTTAGTTACTAATACAAGAAGTAATCATATGTGCTCTAATTGAGGAGCAAGATCCTGACAAGTTTTCTACATTCAAACTAGAAAAGGCAATTGAAAATACAACTTGAAAGCTCCCTAGACAAGTGTATTATGTACCTTGGCTAGATAGAGGAGCAACACACAAAGGTAGTGGACCATATTACTAAACATCAAAGTCACATCAAGGAAATTTTTGAAAAGAAAGCCAAGTCATGAAATTTATGAGTTAGAGATCTAGTTCTATTGTGGGATAAAAAGAGAGAACCAAAATGGATGCATGGAAAATTCAATTCTTGATGGAGGGGTCCTTTTCTCATTAACTAACTTAGTGAAGAACACAAATTTCTCTTGGAATACCTGGATGGACTATCATTACCACTTCCCTATAGTGGGAAACATCTGAAGCTTTTCACTCAATGAGGTTCCAAATAAGTTTGTACATCTTTTAAATATCTATATATTCTTTGTTTTTTATTTTAGTCTAGGTAGTTGCCTGAATCCTTGACCTAATGAAGAAAGGCACTTAGAGTTTTATGATTATCTTTCCTTTAAGATTTTCAAATAATGCTTGAAGGAAATTCCTCAGTTAGAGATAAATATTATCCTTAAAATTAGTAGGCTTAATTCATAGGATAATCCCTATGAAAATTTTCCATTTTTTATCTCATGGGATATAAGCATGAAAAATAAGGTTGATCATTGCATTAGTCTCTCCTCAAAAATTTAGACTTTGTAAGGGAGTCTTTTCAGCTTGTATAGTTTGAAGAATTTTCTCCAAACTACACCAAGTCCATTTTTGGTGTATTTTGAAGAATTTTCTCTGAACTGCACCATTGCATGTAGAAGTGGAGAATTTATCTGACATCACTTGTGTAAGGTCAGAGAAATTCTGACCTTGCACTCTGAGGCCCACCACCCAACTCAATAATTAATGAGGCATTAGTTATTGAGTTTGTATATAATCACTCCATAATTTTTTATTTTTTAACCTTTATTCCATCATTTTCAAGCTTATTTGCTCCCCCTCTTCCATTTTTGTACTCATTTACATCTCTCATCACCATTTTGTGTGCTTGTGTGCATTCATGACTACCTTTGCATTTAAACTCCTCCATTTGTAGAACTCATCTTGGGTTGTAGGTATTTTTTGTTTCTTTTTCCTTCATTTTCTCTTTCTTAGTTTCCCTAGTTTTGTTTTTGTTTTTATTTTTTTTGTTATCTATTCGATTGTTCTATTTTTGTTTCACGTTACGTGTTATAAAATCTTCATCATGTTTCATCTATTTAAATGATTTAAATTATTTGACCAACACCAATGATATATAAGGTTCAAGTTAGAGAATTTTCTTTAACTTACACCAAAACTCGCATGATTCAAAAACCTAAGGTGTAGGTTAGAGAAAATTATTTGACCTACACCTAAAACATACCCAAATTTGGTGCAATTTAGAGAATTTTCTATGACTTACACCTTGCCCTAAAATTTTACCATCTTCCATGCAATTCAGAGAATTTTATTTAGATTATCTTGTGTAGGAGCATAGATTTTTTCCACTCTTGCTTTTTATCCAAGATGAATGAAAATGTGAACTCTGGCCATGAAAATTTCTTAAAATTAATTAATCAATGCCAGGTGATTCACCTACTAAGAAAATAATGAATTAAAATTTCCAAGGGGTGTTTTCGGCATCTATAGTTGAGTCTAATGTTGTCCAAATTAGAGATACTGAGATTCACCATATTAACATGGCAAAGTTATTGCATAGATTGGGTAGGGACCCCATTACTTCACACATGTAGCAAGTCTTAAATAGTGAGATTCATTTGGAATCAAAATTTATTATCTCAACATAAGATCCATAATTTGGTCTAGTAGTTACTACCCACTTTGACAAGGAAACCATATCAGTTAAGATTGCTAGTGGGAAGGTGGTCATTTAGTTAGATGATGAGTACTTCAATAAAATATTTCATCTCTTAGACATTGAAGAGTAATAAAAAATAAGTATAAACTTAGCTTAGTAATACTATGATATGAATTTTAACAAGTGGAAAAGGAACATCAATACTCATTGGCTCAACACTCCTAGACATTCAATTACAAGATGGCCTATGTACTTATATCATTGTGAATTATTGAAAGAAGTAGGAGATTTGATTAATCCATCGAGTAGATTCAAATGTCTTCCAACATAAAATGCATTCCAATAATGGATGTATCATTACATCTTCATAATAAAGATGGATAAATAAAGAATTTACTAGGGAAGCCAAATCACTGACAAAATATGTCACCAGCTCTTAGAGGTGACCTCTTACCTAAAATTTTATATGACTTATTATCTAGTTTATGATACAACCAACATGAGAGGATTCTCAAGATTGACTAGTAATGGTGAGAGGAAATGGTTTCTTGTTCATGAATATTATCCACAGTTAACTCTTAAGGAAATCATCAAACATTACAGGAGAGTTAATGATGATTTTTTATACAAATTCATTTGCATCTTAGAGAAAGACCTTAAGACGAAGAGAGTTTTAAATCAAGCATGGGGAACAATAAATAATATTGGTTGCATCTTTATATAATTCCCAACCTTCACCTACATTAGGGTGAGAGGATTTGATGAGCAACCATACATGCTACCAAGGTAACCAAGTGATAAATTAATATTGATGGAGATGTGCAAGTAAGTAATGAGTGTAAATAAGAAGCAGTCAAATGATAAAAAAAATGAGGTTTTAAGTTTCTAATCAATAGTAGGTGGTATATTGTTACAACCACTCTAAAAGCCAAAACTATGGAAACATAATTGTAGTGGATAACTCTTAAGAGATTCAAAATCAAAAAAGATTTTGAATACAAGATGATGAAGGAGAATCTCAAGCATAATTTCACTCATGTACACAAGATAGATGACATCTAGGTAAAATGTAGAACTGATGAAGATGTAAGGAAGCTAGATTATAGCTATCATACTACTAATCAAATTGACAATCTAAAGTTGGCTGATATTCCAATAGATTTGTCAAATAATGAGGATGTATTAAACCACTCATATGAGGGTAAATAGACAGCTTCTACTCCTCTCCCTCCAATTCAATGTCTATCAAAAAATCCACATCAATCACATAAAAATTTCAACCCATTTTGGCAAGGACTAATACTTGGTTGGAGTCTAAAGGTATTAGGTTGAAACATTTAAAAATGGGTTCTAAGGAGGAATATGATGAAGACACTACCAAGAAATGAGAGGAGCTAAGGACAAAGAACAAATAAAAGGCCTCTACTTTCACTTAGAAATTGAAGTTTGTATTTGTGAGTAAAGGAAAAAGAAATAAAGAAATTGGTATAAAGAAAAGTACTCAAATAGAAAAAGAGGAAAACCCAATTATGAGTGAGGCACCACATCAACCAAAAAATTCACAAATGCCTCAGCTAGTGATTCAACAATCTACACCATCAGAGGCTATACAGTCAGAGGTTCCTTTGGTTGAGACTTCTCAAATCATAGTCTCATGGGTAATATTTTATATAGTTCTTATAAATAAAACTATACCAATTGATCCTACTCCTCAAGTTGCTATTTCATCCCCACCTTCTCTTCCTAATGCCACACTCTTTCAAGTTCTCTCACAAGGCACACTAAATCAAGTTTTTGTTTCATTATCAAATTTACCTAGTCCTTCAAAGTCATTAGGATTTACAACTAATTTATATTTCACTCAATAATATATATATAAATTGATGTTTGCATCTTCCTCCAAAATAATAACTCAATCCCTTGTTACCCCAATGTCTAAAATACCATTAGAAACCAAATTATTATTCACACTAATCTAAACCCCACCAATCATAACCACTATCCCATTGGTGTCAACTCCACTACCAATTACTTCCACTATCTCACTTTCGATTCCACCCACTTTAAAAACCATTGGTCTTCCCCAATATTCACAATCCTTGACATCCTCCATCCTAGAAGATACATCTCCTCTTCCTCTATGGCTGATGACTTAAACATTAAGAGGAAGAAGCAAGCTATTTCTCTTGATGATTTTGATTTTGGTCAACTTGTGCCAATAAAGCCCAAAATAAAAAAAGGATAAAACCATGTCAAGGGTAATCTTTGAGTCTAGACACAAGTATGCCAAAGTTTTAGTGCCTCATGTTGACCAAATTTTGCCCACATGAAATTTTTTTGTCCCCTTCTTCCCTTGCTATTCAATGCCAGTCATTTTCAAGACACCAGTTCATCACTTGGTTCATCGACCTAGTTCATTAGCATGCATGGTGGAACTACTTAAACCGTTGAACCTTTTTTGGTTCAACGGCTTGGTTTAAGAGTATGCCTAGTGATCTGAAGGGCAGTCCAATGTTCAAATACCCTTGCAGAGGGTAGGCACTTCAAACAAAGGAAAAAAAACTAGGTAAGTTTAAAATTTGTTTAAGTTCAAATTTGTTTAAGTCCTGAATTCCTTCAGACTTTTTGTTTGAAGGAATTTGGGTCATGCTTCAAAGCAAAGGCAAAGACTTGGGCAAAATCTCTGCAGACAAAAAGTCTATGTGAAATCATTTGCAAACAAAATGTCTATAGGAAAACATCTGTGGATAAAAGTTCATAGACAAAAGGTTTGTGGGAACTCGAGAGGCATCCAAAGGCAAAGAATGACCCACCGAAGGCCCCTGAAGGGTATGTGCCCCTTGCGGGGGACTCTTAGATAAATATAAAGGACAATTTAGAGGGCCAGAGGGTCACCTTCCTTAGGGAAGGTGCTAAGAAGAGACAAAAGGCAAAGGAGTGCCCGTAGAGAAGGCCGAAGAAGACCAAGCAAAGTTGTAAAAAGCCAGTGAAGGACCTGACATTTTGACTGGTATAAAGATGTACCAAAGGCCATCAAAATTAACAAAGAAAATTAGCCATTGCTTTTCAAACCAATGATGGCCATGTGAGAATCAAAATTAGCACAATGAAATAGCTGTTTGCTTTCAAAGTAAGAGAGCGCTAACCATGAGAGCCCAAAATGTAGCGACCCGCTAGAATTTTGCCCCTAAGGGCTGAAGGAGCCAGAAGAGACAAGATAGGGAAAAGATAGAGTGACAAGCATGGAATGAGAAAGCAGATGGTCCAAGAGGTGAAGGGAAGCACTGATTCAAGAAGTGACTCTAGCAAGTGAAACAGTGTCAGTGAATTGACCATTAGAGGATGCAAACAACTAGCAGTGTAACTAGTTTTCTCCATTTCACATTAATGAGTAGACAAACCATGTAATCACCTTGAAGAAGTAGCCTTACAAACAAACAAAGGACATAACTCATTAATGTTTTAACCAGCCTGCTCTTCCCAATGAGGGGATGTGAATCAGCCACTTATAAAAAAGGGGCACTAAAGGGCCTCCTTTTCTTCTCCTATATATTGCGGACTTGTCATTTTTGAGAAGGATCTTCCACATTTTGTAAGGCATAGCCCTATAAAATTTCACTTGAATCAATAAATGCATTTTTACCTCTATCTTGGATAGACATTTTTGTGTATGTTCTGAGTGTTAATTTGTGTTTAGCCATTGTTTCTTGATGCTTTCACAGGTTCAACACCAGCGTATATGTTGTCTACAAAGTGCCCTTTTCTATAGATGGTAAGGAGTGTTCTATTTTAGGGTGTAGAAATAGTAGGAATTACCTTGCAAAGTGCCTCTCATAGCACCTTTGGTGAACCTCTATTCTTTGTATTTTCATTAAAACCTCCCTGTCAAATTTTTTGCAGTCTGATTCTTCTGCCAAGTGTTAAGCATATGTATGTATTTGCCCAATTTTAAGAGTGGATGTGAGAAGGTCATTTCATTTTGGTGCATCACCTTCTTAGAGTAGTTTGCCTTCCTATAATCTTTCTCCCTTTTCATCCCCCCATTATATATATATATATATATATATATATATATATATATATATATATATATATATATATATATATATATATATATATATATATATATATATATATATATGTATTAGCACTTGCTGGAATGAACATGATGCATCAAAGGGAGCTAGCCCTTATCTAGAGACTCTCCCCTCCATATTTGCCAATCCCAAAAGCAAGAGGGGAGTTTCCATTATTGTGAGGAGAAGGCAGGAGCTCAGTCTCTTGTCAGGGTGCAATCTTTGATGTCAACAATTTTGGCACGCCTGGTGGGACACAATTTGACAACTCAATAAGGTTTTAGGATTGATGTTGGTCCTGTTATAGCAAATATAAGTTTTCCAGCATCTGGTGACTCCATTGGTAAGAGTTTTAGTTTTCTAATTAAGACCAGTTTCTTAACTTTATATGCCTAAAGTCACCACAAGGTCTACTTCTAAAGGGGTTTCTTTCAATTTCATTGATTTGCCTTTGAACTTTGCAAAAAGGCTAAGTTTTGAGAGGACCCATCCTTATTCAACAAGCCACCCTCTTAGACCTATTGTAAGGGATGCATACATAGTAGAGCCATAGTTACAACCCATCCCAGCCATGGCATTACCTTTTGCGGCTTTTTGTGGTTAGAGCCCCTTGAACCTCCCACGTTATGATCCAATCTTGGGAACAACCCTAAAAAATGTGCCTTCTTTTGATGGAAAGGGGCCCATTATAGTCATCGAGTATATTAGGAATATTGCTAACCTCTACAATATTCACAATGTAACAGAGGAAAATATCACCATCAGATTGCTAGCATTGTCTCTCAAAGGCAAGGCTCTTGATTAGTATGGAAATTTGCCTATAAATTCAATACATTCTTGGAATGAATTGGGTACTCAGTTGATAGATCATTTCGGGGAGAAGAGCGATGGCCTCTCGCTTGCTGAGCAGTTAACAACCATAAAGAGAGCTCCACACGAGTATATGTAGGATTTTAACATGTGATTTCAAAAGACGCGGGATAGAATTCCCATCCTGGTAAGACCAATTCCTAGATATGCTTTCATGTACTATTTAAGATCATTAAACAGTGATATTACTATGATGATACAATCCATGGGAGGGCATATACTGCTAGCTGCTTATGACAGAGCTATAGTACCTAAAAATTACTTAGTACAGGCTGGGAAAATAGCCCCTAGGCCTCACATGCCACTTTTACCAAAAATGCTACCTCTAATTTAGACCATTGCTCCCACATTAGATCCTCTACCTAGCATTGAGAAACTAGCTACTATTCCATCCAATGAGCTTCATGAAGTTAAGAGTCTATTGTAGAGCATGTCAAACAAACTTGTAGCTCTTAAAAGACAACAAGCTCAAAACAACAGACCAAACTAGGGATACCAGCATTATGGTCAAGCCCTTAGACCCCCTTTTCAAAGCTATAATCAAGGATAGGGTCAGCTTACTCAAGCCAGGCCATTTCAAAACTACAACTCAGGCCCCCCTTCATCATCTAAAGTCATGGTGCCTGTTCAGAATAACCTAGTACAAGAGTGGCCAAGTTGTTCGACCATGGGATATGGTCAAGAATAGGCTATTTACACAAATGAGATGATGAGTTATTTCCAAAATTTAGACAATTAGGCAGCCACTCATTCCCAGATTTTTGAGGCTCCAGTTCAACCCAGTATGAGTAGCAATCAGGCCTAACCAGATTCTATCCTCATGAATCATCTAAAAGGGGAATTTTATTTAGTGAATTATGTGGGCGCTATAGACAATCAAGCTGACTGTGTTGTAGCTAGCACACGATTCAAGAGAAGAACAATGGGAGAAGCCTAGGCTACCACTCAAGCAGCAACAACACCTTCTCCATCACACTCCAATTCAAAGGCCCCAAACTTTAAACAACTATTTATACCTTTAGCTCCTTAGCCTGCAGCTCAGGTTGGAATTAGCCCCAAAGAAAGCTTGAAGGGAGGCAATCCCTAGGTCAATATAGTGGAATAGATGAAGAAGCTACGTATGAACATCTCTTTATGGGATTCATTGTCTCTTCTAGGATAGAAGGACTTATTGAAGAAGGAATTGCATGAGCTGGATCGACAAGCTATCCTAGCAAGCACTGATGATGTCTTGATGATGAATGGACAACCTTCTACTTCAGGTCAAGTAAAGAAGGAAGAGAAAATTCCCCCTTTCTATGTATCCTTGGTCATAGGGGATTTATTGGTACATAACTACATCATTGACAGTGGGGCTAGTACCTCAGTGATGCCCAAGTACATAGTTGACAAGATGGGACTGAAATATGAAGAGATGAACAAAGGAGTCCTATAGCTAGATGGGACACCTGTAAAAAAAGTTGGGATTTTTAAGGGTTTAGGCTTGACATTGCATGCTTTCCCAACCTTCTCAATCCCCTATGATATAGTGGTAGCGGATGTTCCTCCTTATTTCACAATTTGCTTGTCCAGGGACTTCACATCAAAGATAGGTGGCTATCTAGTAGTGAATTGGTCATATCTAGTTTTTAGAACCAAGTATTAGACCAAGGTAAAAATTTAATTTGAGCCACTCTACAAGCACCATCTAGAAACATATTTTACCAAGGTAGCAAATGTCAGTTACACCATTATTGACCTAGAAGAGTCCCAGATATACCAATCTCCATCCTCTACTCTTGAAGGGGTTGTAGACCTGCTCTTGGATGAGTAGGGAAATGATAAATTTGAACATGATCCTTATTAGTTCATAGAGGAGGTAGACCTTGGTGTCTACTACATGCACGAAGAGGGTGCCTTCATACCAAATATAATGAAGGTAGGCCAAGAGGACCTAGATCTATGGCAGTTATACTTTGATGGTTCTAGAAGTAGGTTGGGAGCTGGTGGTGGGGTGATGTTAGTTTCCCCTTGAAAGGATAGGTAACTTTTAGCTTTTTGTTTCCAATTATCTTACACAAGTAATGCTATAGAATATGAGTCCCTTGTCCATGGTCTAGAATGGGCAAGAAAAAGAGGGATCAAGGAGTTGTAAGTTTTGGGAGACAACAAGCTAATTGTAAATCAGGTGAAAGGCTAGAATCTAACCAAGAATTCCTTACTAAAATCCTACAAGCATAGGGTCTGAGACTTGGTGGAATATTTCCTCACTTTCAATATCGCTTCCATTCCCAGAGAGTAGAACAAATAAGTGGATAGGCTAGCAATAATTGGTGCTCAGTTTGATGTTTCAAGGGAAATAAGTCAAAATTGTGGGTCGTGCCACTTGAAGGTGGTAGTTTGACCCTCTGTCCCCGACAACATTGCAAATTGGTAGGTTTTCATAAATGACCAAAAAATAGCTTTCTTCTTAAAGGAGGAAGCTGAGTTTGCAACACAAGACTAGGCAAAGTTGCAATAGCAATATGGCAACCAGATTGTTCAATTGAAGAACAATAAGCTCCCTAAAGATTTGGTCACTCTTCAGAGCATCTTCAATGGAGATGACCAATTGAGGAACGACAAGGCATGTATCACAACTAAGGAGGAGAATTATGAAAGGGTTGAAATCTTCAAAGACAAGCTACTTAAGCTTGGAAAAGTCTGCATGATTCAAGAAAGGTGGGATTTCATTTTGTTGTGTCAGGAGTTTGCTAATGTTTTTGCATGGGATTATAGTGATCTAAAGGGCTTCGACCCAAGACTCACCCAGCACACCATCAAATTAGAAGAAGGCACTAGGCTAGTCACGTAGAAGCAGAGACTTGCTAACTCGATGATTGAACCCCTCATGCAAAGGGAACTGGCCAAATTGATTGAGTCTAGAATCATATTTCCAATCAAACACTCCTCTTGGCTAGCCAATCTTGTTCTTGTTAGAAAGAAGAATGGGGAGATTAGGCTATGTGTCAACTTCAGAAAACTTAATAAAGTCTCTTTAAAAGACCATTATCCCCTCCCAAGCATGGAGTAGATCCTTCAGAAGGTAACAAGTAGTGAGCATTTCTCCCTCCTAGATGGTTATTCAGGGTATAATCAGATTTTAGTGCAAGGTTGTGACTAGCACAAAATGGCCTTCACCACTAAATGGGGAATGTTTGCCTTCAAAAAGATGCCATTCATGCTATCTAATGCTAGTGCTACCTTTCAACGAGCCATGGACATGGATTTTGGAGGCTTGATAAATAACAACATGCTGGTATACCTTGATGATGTGACGGTATTCTCCAAGGAAGTGAGCCAACACATAGAACACCTTAGGCATATTTTTGAAAGGTGTAGGGAATTCAACATCTCTCTTAATCCAAAGAAATGCATGTTTGCTGTTCATGAGGGGAAATTCCTTGGACACATCATGTCTAAGGAGGGATTTTCCATTGACCCTAAGAGAGTTCATTCTATCCTAGAGATGTCCCTACCTAAGCACAAGAAAGGCCTATAGAGCTTTTTTGGCAGGATAAAATTTATTCGAAGATGCATTCCAAATTTCACAGAGATAGTCAAGCCATTGACCTCTATGCTAAGGAAGGGTGAGAATTTCAAATGGAAAACACAAAGGAAAGATAGCTTTGAAGCCATCAAGTAGGCCATAACCTAGGCTCCTACTTTGATCAGCCCTGACTTCAACAAAGACTTCAACCTCTACACTTTCAACAATGAAGAGGTGATCTCTGCCATGCTTACCCAAGCAAATGATGATGACCTCGAGCAACCTCTTGCATTTTTTAGCCAAGGGTTAGAGGATTTTAAATTTAGATACACGTATGTAGAGAAGTAAGTCTTGGCAGTAGTGCAGAGCCTAAATAAATTCAAGCATTTATTGTCAAACAGTAGGATTCACCTCATGGTCCTACTTCCTGACATCAAGGATTTCTTGACCAATCAAGACATAAATGAGAAGAGAGCAGGGTGGATCACCAAAGTGATGGAGTATGATGTAGACATCAAGATCACCAAGCTGGTGAGGGGAAGAGGCCTATGCAAACATCTTGCTACAAACTTCAAGTAGAAAAGGGAAGATAACTTACTAATTCATGATTCAGCCACTGTAGAGGAACCAGCTGTCATAAAGGATTAGATGTTGGACCTGAGGTGTTTCCTTCTCACTGGTGAGTGCCCATAAGGTCTTGATAAGACCAAAAGAAGGTACTTCAGGCTCCAGTCTCTCCCTTATGTCCTAGTTGATAAAGTATTGTTTAGGAAGGATCTCTTTGGGGTCCTTCTAAGATGCATTGACCCAAACCAGGTTGATAAGGTACTGTTTGAGTTTCATGATGGGCCAGCAGGTGGTCATTTCACTCCTAGAGCTACTATAACAAGGATAATGAGATCTGGCTATTTCTAGCCTACTCTTTTCAAGGACACCCATGCTTGGGTAAGAAAGTGCTAAAAGTGTGCACTTTTTGATGGGAAACAACATTTGGCTGCCATGCCTCTATAACCTATTTAGGTGGAGCAACCATTCATGTAGTGGGGCTTGGATTTTGTAGGGATGATCAATCCTCCCTTTAGTGTTGGACACAAGTGGGTCATGATTTCCATGGACTATTTCACAAGGTGGGTGGAAGCTATTGCTCTAAAAAAGGCAAATGAAAGTGTGGTCTTAGAGTTTTATGAGGACCTGGTAACAAGATTCGGGGTCCCAGCCACCATAATCTCAGATAATGCCTTAGCTTTTTTAGGAAACAAAACAAATGAATGGGCACTAAGGTATGGTATATATCTCAACACTTCATCCAATTATTACCCACAAAAAGAATGGGTGCGCTAAGTCCACCAACAAAAATTTGATTAGGATCATAAAGAAGACCATGGAAGAAAATCAGAGGACTTGGCATGCTAAGCTAAAGATAGCTCTGTGGGCCGATCAAATCACTCTAAAGAGAGCAATTATAAATTCTCCAAATACACTCGTATATGGAAGGGAAGCTAGGCTCCCCATCTCACTTGAATTGCCAGCATTAGACCTTGCTCGCTAGCTACAATTAGAAGAAGGAAGTAGCATGGAGGTTAGGCTGTGTAAGCTGATGGAGCTCTAAGAGATAAGGGACCGAGCTATGGCTTCTATGACCATTCACCAACAACAAGTGAAGAGACACTTTGACAAGAAATCTTTGTCAAAAGATTTCTCTGAAGGAGATATTGTCTTGAAATAGGATGAAGACTAAGCTAAGCCTGGGAAACATGCAAAATTTGACACCCTATGGAGTGGCCCATACATAATCACTCAGTGCAAGTAGCATAATGCATTCCAACTCTCCAAGTTGGATGGTGAGGAATTACGTATCCTAGTTAATAGGATACATCTGAAGCATTGCCACTGAGTCTCCTTTCATTTGTATATATTTTCCTTTGTTTTCTTTCCCTATTTTCCCTAAGTGATATTACACAAGTAGTATTTTTCTTAGTCTTGTGTGTGTTTTCATTTCCATGGAGGTAGATCTGCATGACTAGTTCTAGATTTATCAGAGCTATTGCTGGTTTTTCAAGTTACCATCTGACTCCATGCCCAATGGACTGTAAGGCAACTAGTCTCTAAGTATAACAGGCATGCTTCCCCTGGGAGTCACCAATTTGTTGACCAAATTTTTCCCATAGGCAAATTTTTTGGTCCCCTTCTTCCCTTGCTATTTAATGCCAGTCATTTTCAGGTCACCAATTCATCACTTGGTTCATCGGCCTAGTTCATTGGCACACATGGTGGAACTAATTAAACCGTTGAACCTTTTTTGGTTCAACAGCTTGGTTCAAGAGTATGCCCAGTGATTCGAAGGGTAGTCTAATGTTAAAATGCCCTTGCAGAGGGTAGGCACTTCAAACAAAGGAAAAAAAATTGGGTAAGTTCAAAATTTGTTTAAGTTCAAATTTGTTTAAGTCTCGAATTACTTTGGAATTTTTGTCTAAAGGAATTCGAGCCGCGCTTCAAAGCAAAAGCAAAGGCTCAGGAAAATATTTATGGACAAAAAGTCTATGGGAAATCATTTACGGACAAAATGTCTATGGGAAAACATCTGTGGATAAAAGTATGTGGGGAAATTGTCCACAGACAAAAGGTCCATTAGAACTCAGGAGGCATCCAAAGGCAAAGAATGACCTATCGAAGGCCCCCGAAGGGTAGGTGCCCCTTGCAGGGGACTCTCAGCCAAATACAAAGGACACTTTTGAGGGCTAGAGGTTCACCTTCCTTAGGGAAGGTGCCAAGAAGAGACAAAAGGCAAAGGAGTGCCCACAGAGAAGGCCGAAGAAGACCAAGCAAAGCCGCAAAAAGCTAGTGAAGGACCTAATGACATTTTGACCAATATGAAGACATCCTAGAGGCCATCAAAATTAACAAAGAAAATTAGCCATTGGTTTTGAAACCAATGATGGCTGTGTGAGTGTCAAAATTAGCACAATGAAATAGTTATTTGCTTTCAAAGTAAGAGAGCGCTAATCATGAGAGCCCAAAATGTAGTGACCTGCCAGAAGTTCACCCCTAAGGGCTGAAGGAGCTAGAAGAGACAAGATAGGGAAAAGACAAAGTGACAAGCATGGAATGAGCAAGTAGATGGTCCAAGTGGTGAAGGGAAGTGCTGATTCAAGAAGTGACTCTAGCAGGTGAAATAGTGCCAGTGAATTGACCATTAGAGGATGCAAACAACTAGCAGTGCAACTAGTTTTCTCCATTTCACATTAATGAGTAGACAAACCATGTAATAACCTTGAAGAAGTGGCCTTAAAAATAGACAAAGGGCACAGCTCATTAATGTTTTAACTAGCCTGCTCTTCCCAATGAGGGGATGTGAATCAGCCACTTGTATAAAAGGGGTGCCAAAGGGCTTCCTTTTCTTCTCCTATATATTAAGGACTTGTCATTTTTGAGAAGGATCTTCCACATTTTGTAAGGCGTAGTCCTGGAAAAATTTCACCTGAATCAATAAATGCATTTTTACCTCTATCTTGGATAGACAATTTTGTGTATGTTCTAAGTGTTAATTTGTGTTTAGCCATTGTTTCTTGATGCTTTCATAGGTTCAACACCAGCGTATCTGTTGTCTACAAAGTGCCCTTTTATATAGCTAGTAAGGAGAGTTCTATTTAGGGGTTTAGAAATAAAAGGAATTACCTTGCAGAGTGCCTCTTGTAGCACCTTTGGTGAACCTCTATTCTCTGTATTTTCATTAAAACCTCCTTGTCAATTTTTTTACAGTCTAGTTCTTCTACCAAGTGCGAAGCATATGTATGTATTTGTCTAATTTAAGAGTGGATGTGAGAAGGTCATTTCATTTTGGTGCATCACCTCCTTATAATAGTTTATCTAAATGTAATCTTTCTCTGTGTTCATTCTAGCAAGTGCTAATATATATATATATATATATATATATATATATATATATATATATATATATATATATATATATATATATATATATATATAATCACTTGTTATAATGAACATGATGCATCAAAGGGAGCTAGCCCTTATCTAGAGACTCTCCCCTCCAACTTTTCCAGTCCCACAGGCGAGAGGGGAATTTCCATAGTTGCGGGGAGAAGGTAGGAGCTCGGTCTCCTGCCAAGGGTGCAATCTTCGACGTCAACACCTCCCCAAGGTAAAAATATTTAATATGTCCAAGTGTCTAGCTATGAAGTTGTATAGATAAACTTAGGGAAATGAACACATGAAGGGGAAAAATAAGATTTACAAGAAGCTATGGATTCTTTGTTGGAAAGATATGATAGAGAAAAGAAGATCAAAGATCAATTCAATATATAAGTAGAACAATTGACCTCTATTCTACTAAATATCACACAATCTTCTAAGTCAGTTGAACCTACTAAGCATGAAAACATTGAAAAGGTAATATAGTAGGTGGAGAAAATTGGATCATATAGTCAGGTGGTCAATGCCTAGATTGAGATATTGACAACACAAGGTACTCAATGGTTACATTATACCATTAAATTTTTGAAAAACTTGAGTGAAGAAAAAATAAAAATTTAGTGAATAATTAGAACACTCACTCAAAATTTGGAATTAACTAAAAAAGACATTGATACATGGACTCCATTATGCCAATTCAAGCTAGATCTCTTGGTTGAGAAGAAGGTCATTCCAAACAGAATAATATTCGTTGAGTATAGGGAAGTAATGAATAATAAAAGAGAAGTCCTTGAGAATCTAATCAGAGATCTCAAATAAGCTGAAGATATGTGTAATAATAAAATGCTAGATCTTGTAGATAAAATTGGAGAGCTTCCTTGTCAAGTTAGAGATGACTCTCAAGAAATTCTTCCTAAGGAGACCATGATTCAATAATTTACATCCTTGCTCTAAAAAGAGATTGAAACAAAAATTTTCATGATGGATTTCATCAATAAATTAGTTGAATTTCAAGTCATAATGAATAAGCTTCAAAAAATCTTGGATAAGAGTAAAGACATGGTAGTTAATCTAGTAGACTCCATCACTAGAGTCCATGCCATTTCTAAAAATACATCAAGACAAAATAGTGATGGATTCTAGGAAACATTGAAGAGATACAAGGAATATCTAAAGAATAATAAAAAATTATAATTTCCTATGTCCAAAGACACTTAGTTTATTTTTGTAAATTTTTTATGTAATTTTGTTCAGTATAAATTGCACGTAGAAGTACACAGTCCCAAGTCAAATTGGACTCTGTCTTAGAATAAGTCAATGGATTAATGTATTTCCTATTTTTGTTCATATATCCTCTCTAAAAATAAGAGGATAATCTTTATAAAAAGGATCATAAAGAGATATAGAATGGAAATGCTATTGAATTGAGATTTTTTTTTGAAACTTTGTGTTCATATTGTAAATCTTGAATTCCATTCAATATAAGAAAATCAAGTGATATTTAGATATTTTTGTTGAGATAAACTTGTGGTGTGTTGGGGATGTTTTTATGTCTTTTCCATTACATTTTCTTGTGCTTTTATTATATTGTGGTGTAAATGTTTTTATAAAACATAAAGTTGACAGGAAGTTGGTTTTGGAGTCTTTGTGCTACATTTTAGTTACTAGGTTTATGTTCATCATTAAAAGTGACTTACCATGGAGAATTTGGGCTGAATGTTATTATTATTTGGTTATTTTAATATTTTGTGGAAATAAGGTGAATAATTTGGGCTTCACTTTGTTTCATCTATTCACATTACTTCACTGGTATCATTCTAGTTACTCTTTCAGCTAACTAATCTGAATATCGGTTATCCTTGATTCATCAAGTATTTTTACATTTTCATAATACATTGTAAATAATGAAATAAATTTTTTAAGAAAGCATCAATTCAGAAAAAAGAGGATTGGATGATATAATAACACCCACTTTGATAAAATTAGTGTAAATAATAACTTGTTGTTTTAGTTAACAATAAGAAGGGAGCCTCCCCTTTTCTTGAGGAGAGATTTTATCTCATCACACTATGGCTGAAATAACCATTTTGATACCATTTTATTGGTAAAAAAAATATTCACCCAATAAGATACTCAAAACACAAAGCATTACCTACCAATACTAGTATCACCAATAATGGTTTCCCTATCAGTAAGACCACCTAACACCTCCACCATAACCTACCTTCAAATAGATACAAAAACTAGATTAATAACCCATGAATTTCAAGGCCTTCTATGAATCCATCTCTCTATCACCTATATCTCTATAGCCTATGTTTTAGGCTCTATGTCTGCAGTTATTCCCTCTTATGTCTCTTATACCACCTAATGGTGTTTTCATTTCCTTTGTTCTTATAGAGGAAACTAAAATTCCTATTATTTCTTAGTAGTAGGCACACCACATCCCCACCCTCTACATAAACCATCTCCACATATAAAATAGTTACCTCTTCAACCTCAGGTGTAGCTACCCTCTGTTATTGAGTACGACCAGTCCAAGGTCTAGTTCGACATGGCCAAATCATAGTTATATCCATTGGTGTTCTCGCACCACCTCTACTCCATATATCCATATCATGTTGTTCTCAATAATTAGGCACTATTATACAATCCACTATATGTGGTAGTTTAAATTATCTAGGAACATGAATAATAGGGTGTGGCTCTACCCACCATGTATAGTGACTAGTAATGTGAGTATGACCCAAGCCAACAAGAATAATAGCCCAAGATGGATAATAAACATAATATCTATATATGGCTACCATATAATCTCACCACATGTAATTATATATAGTTCTGGGGCATGTGATATAACATGTACCACATGGTCTTATTGCCACCTAACCACACGTGAAAGTCTATCATCCATAACATGGGGCAACCTAGTTGATTAGTACATCAAGAAACTCATATATCTAACTAATCAATAAAATAATAGGGTTACAGTATTTTACCCTTGAGATAAGATCTCATACATATTTTGCACCATTTTCACCCAAATAACTGATCCCATGTCATAAAACATGCACTACTCTAAAATATATTGACATAAGGCCACCATGTGCAATGCCACCTTCCCATATGACTTGTGATAAATAACATGCAATGTGTTTTAATATTTTTGGGAAACTAAGTGCTTAATTTCCTAATTAGTAAAGGGTCTAGATTAATCTAGAAAACATGTAATATAGTATGCCTAAATTAACCTACTAATTTGTTAAATCTAGATTTGATCAATTAATTACTAAAAATAACAAGCAAGGGGATAAAAATTGAAATTAGCTGATTTTGGGACTAAGATGGAGGAATATAGAACTATAAATTGATGATTTTATTGGGTAAACTATTGGAAACATGATCAAGAAGTCTATTTTTTGCCTAGATAGTATCACCAAAAACTAGACACTTTGGGGTCCAGTGTTGTAGTCCTATTTTTGGTGTTATAGTCCTTTTGTTCTACTTCCTCTAAAATTTTTGGGTTCTATTCTAATGATTCTAGAGGATATATGTCTAAATTTTCAAGTCTCAATCATCTACAAAGCTCCATGTGTAATTGATTTTGTCTCCTAGGTCCCTAGTTCCTAATAGTCATAATAAGTGGTCTTGAATAAAATAGAAAAAGGGGTTAGTGTGTATTATGCACTAAATGTATGATCACGCCCCATGTGTGGGCACACTGTCTACATACCAATACTCTAAAGAGGGATCAAGGCCAATGTCGTTTTCCTAAATTTAATGTGTATTATGCAATTTTGTGTATGCAGTGCAAGTATTGTGCAAATTTGGGTAAGCTTGAAATGACTCATGACTTGTGTGAGATCTTAAGTAGGTTGGAAATAGAAATGGTTGGATATATGTAGAGAATAGGAAGATTTTATTGAATGTAATTAATGTATTTCCAACATATGCCTTTTGAATGATTGCCAGCCCTTTTAAATGACCCTTGAATAGGATTTCATATGGAAATTGATGATCCTAGGTTAGATGACTTCACATTAGGCTGACAGGGAAAAAGATAAGGAACTAGGGAAATATAACTGTTTGAGGCTAAGAGTGATTTGGATAATAGCATAAAAAAGTGGACACCTTGGGGTTCACTATAGTCTAACTTATGTTGCTAGTGTCCAAGGGGAAATGGACCCTAAGGGATAAGTTTTTGCTTAGGAGAGGAGTTTGGGATAACTAGGGCTGAATCTATAAGGCTTCAAATGACTAGGGAATAGTAAAAAACATGCCTAGTGGGTTGTGTAAGGAAGTAAGAGATACTTATGGTTTTGGTGTCACAAGTCATGCTCAAGTTATATGAATTGCATTTTCATGTGATTACATTTACTCCCCCTTTATTATAATTATGAATCAAAGGAAAATAATAGGATAAAGGAGAAAAATAGAAGTGTACTTGAACTTACTTAGGAGGCTAAGCCCAATAAGTTGTGTGATGTTGGATTGTGTATAGTGAGAGTACATTATACTATGTAAATCTATTATGCTAAGTGATATTGGATGTATGTTTGACCTAAGAGTTATATTGATGGATGAGACGAGTGATCAATCCCATAGAAGGTGGCTCAAGAATGCAAAGGTAAGCCCTTTGGCTCTATCATCACCAACTATGTGAACTTAATGAATCATGCATGTGCAAATTGATGTTTAGACCACGTGTCCAATCCCTATGAATAGGTGGCTTAAGAATACAAAGGCTAGCTAGTCCTTTGGCTCCATCATTGCCTTATGATGTGAAGATAAATAAAAAGATATTGATATAAGTTAAATGTCATATGAGATGGCTCATGAATCCCATTAACATGATATAATATGATAATGTTGGCATGGATAGCTGAATGTAACTAGAAACTAGGCCAATGTTGGCCACTTCTAAAGATAGAGATTGGACTTGTATATAATCCCATTTGAAACTAGAATCAAGGCTTAGGAAGCCACTCAAGAACTCAAGTACATGGGAAGAAAACTTGTATGAAAGTTTACTTGAAAGTAATGCCAACCACCTGTAGATGGATTAAGGCATGAAACTACTAGGAATATGCAATAAAAAAGTACTAAACTCAGAAAAGAGAAGGTCCATGTGTTGTTCACATTTCCCCCAATAACTGGTATGTAGAACATAGATTTTGAAATGAAAGTTGTATCAATTACCATGTCTAAACTATAAGTGGAAACCCTCATGCCATGCATGATGCCCCCTATATCTAGATTATTTGAGAAAATATGTGCCAAAAACTATTGTATTTTGGACTGTACTATTATGGAAAAATCATGACTAAATTCACCCCTCTACCTAATTTTGGAAAAACTATAAATTTTACTATTTGGATACTAGTGCCAGAAACTGGACACTTTGGGGTCCAATGCTATAGTCCCATGTTTGGCATTATTTTCTAGAGCCAAAACTAAAAATTGGACTATGTTCTCTATTGTCTACCTAATCTAGCTTGCATGTACTAAATTCTAGAATTTGGACTGTGTATTCTGAAATGACTTTTTCAGCCATTTAGGAGCTTTGATCTCTATGACAAAACCCCTATTTCTTGTCCCCTCTTTTGAGGGTAGGAATGAAGACACTACAATTACTACCCTAAAAGAGAAGATCTACATGTGTGTTAAGATACAAAAATGTTTGATATAGCATTGATATTCATAATCTCAAGATATAGCAAGAGTTCATAGATAGATTGTTAGATCCATAGGGGTATGCCTAGATAGATATAACAATGTAATATCATGTGCATAAAAAAAACTGGAATGCATAATGTTAGTTGTTAGTTTGTTAGTAGCATGGAGGGATGGAGCATGATGTCTATTGTGGCATCCAAAAAATAAGGTAAATGCATGATTGGAATCATGGCATTGCACATACAAAGAGAAATAATCAAGCAACAAGCATATAAAGTAAGAAACAAGAAACACACAAGGGTGGCCAAGGGGCCAAATAGACATGCAAGGCATACAAGGCATGTTTAAATGTTGCATACACATACAATGGGAAAAAGTAAAGATTATTATAAGGGACACAAGCACATAGAAGGCACACAAAAAGGACATTGGCAAATTTCCAAAGGCACACATAATATAGACATAAGCAAAGGACATTGGCAAATGTCCTCAAACACAAGTAGGAAGAAAATAAGAATTAGAAAATGAAAACACATCTATCTAATCAAAGCACAAATGGAAGCATGGAAAGTATTGGAAATATAGATAATAATCTAACTATATAAAGTAATAAGTAAGAGTATAACAAATATATGGTATAAGACTATATATGCTATGAAATATAAAAATGTAACAAATGCTACTAGATGTCAATGTGATATTTATGTAAGCAAGTAAGGTATATACTACACAAGATGTCTAGAGTGTGGAGTGTGAGAATGACATAACCTAGATGGTGTAGTCATGTAGAGTGTGCCCCCAGTGGGTAGATGTATCGATGTGTAGCTAGAATGTAGAAGTAAGATGCCCCCTCAAAGTGTGGAGTAAAGCAATGAAGGATTTGGATGTACTACACATACTTAAAGAACATTAAGTGAATCATGGTAATATAGATAAATTGACAAAAAATTAGCATAGACCAATGTAATGTAAGTCTAGCATAGTGTTTTAACAATGTAAGAACATAGATGATGCATATAATTGATGTGTTTTTGTATTTTTGTATTGTTTTTATATTTTTGGAATAAACATGTACCATCAAGAAGAAGACTATATAAAATCAATGCAATAAAGTAAATTATGTACAAACATAACATCATAATTTAATAGATACTAGGTTGGGGGTAGGAAAGGATCCTAAGATGGAGGCTGCTAAGGATGAAATTGGAAGAATGGATTACGACCATCATCAAATGCATTGAGATCATCATCATTAGTATCATCATATGCTAGATATGTTGTGTTCATGTTATCATCAACTCAAAGATGAACTAAAGGCTACTCTAGTGATGGAGATGTTATTGTTACTCTTGGTCATTTAGCCCTGTTGGCAAGTGATTTCAATGGAAGTGGTGTTGGTGCTACTGGTGGAGCTATGATTTGAATAATGCCTCAATCTTGTAGTTTATCCAATCACTATTGTAAAGCTATACATGAGTCAGTATCATGGCTGGTGATCCTATGAAAAAGGAAAAATGGATGTCTTTTTTTGTGATAATCTACTAATAGATCTATGCCATACTGTAGTAAGCTTGATTAATTTATGATTCAGTAACATTTGTAGCAAAATCTATGGTCGATGTTGTATACTACCTACCTGAATCTAAATGACTATCCTTTTCATTGTAAAAGTGACCATGTTAACTATAGGATGCTTAATAAGTGATCTACAATCATCTTTATATTCTCTTGGGCTAATTGGTGTAAGTTTTAATCCACATAGATAATCATCTATGAGTGTGGGTGTTGTATCATCATCATCTGAGGTATCTTTGGAATCTATATCAACATCATGTACATAAGATAAATCTAAATTTACCACAAGGGGAAACTATGATATATAAGTCTAATTAATTGTAGTAGGAGAAGGTGATGATGCTGGCAGAGTATTTGTATTAGTTTGAGGGGTTGTATCTATGAGAGAAACTAGCACTACTAAAACTACTATTGCTGATGGCATAAGTGTAACAAGTGTTTTTACTATGACTACTAGAGTGATTGGAGCTATTATAATTGGTTGAGAAGTTAGAGTTAGATATATATCTAGAGTTTGAGAAACATGAGATGTTCTGGTTTCTCCCACCTCATATGTATGTATTTTATCTAGAGGAATATGATGAGGTGGTGACTGTATAGTAAGAGAAGGTGTTCTATCTAGTGAAATAGTCAAAGATGACTCTTTAACTCAGTAGTATCTGAATGGATTATTATCTGGTAGAAATGTGTAAAGATATCCATCATGAATGAACTTGACACATTAGTATAGAGTATAAGTAACAACTTGCATAACATGTATCCATGGTCATCCAAGGAAAATATTATGATGGAGAGGAATATGCATAAATTGAAACTAGGTAGTAAGGGGTTTTGACCCTAGTATAATATCCAATGCAATGGTGACCAATGTTTGTCATGGCATATCATCAAACCCTTTAATGGTCTTATATGATTTCTACATGGATTCCATATCTATACCCATAGCCTATAAGAATGTGATATTACATATATTTATTTTGGCACCACCATCAATTAAAACTCTCTTTACTGAACTAGTTTTAATTTGAATCTATATGAATAGTGGGAAATTTTGATCAATAAATACCTTAGATGTGTGTCATCATTATCAAAATAAATGGCATATTTGATAGTTTTTAGTGTATTAACCATGTATGCCAAATAAGTAGGCTCAGAGTTAGATGGTATGGAAATCTGAGTGAGTGCTTGATAAAGAATTTCCTTAAATACATTAGCTTTTTGGAGCAAAATTAACATTGAAATTTTTTCTAATTATTGTACAATCGATCCACAATATCATATGCCTTGATTATATTTGATTGTGTAATAGGCCTAGGTTGGGGATGAGATGGAATAGGTGGATTATGGGGTTCTTGGGTGGGTGGAGGAGGGATAAATACACATCAAACTCTAACTAAATTATCTACTATCCATATAAGATTAGTAGTGTGTGTAGGAGGAGAGCATAGATAATCGATAAGGTGGGGAGGTAGAGGGATGAAGGGTGCTAGATGGGATCTTTGGCGATGGGTAGTAACCTATGGGATGGTGAAATCGACTATGCAACAATAGTCATTATGAAAGATGGGTTCCATGGGAGATGGGACAAGAAGGGTCTTAAAATATGTAATAATAGTGTGCTAAATATAATTCAATACTATAAAAAGCAAAAATACAAAGTGAAGAATGAAACTTTGTACAAACATGTGATACACTTTGTCATTTATGTACATGATGGGGCCTATTATAGTTTCCTTATTATTTGCAAGAAATGTAAGAAACATTTGTAAATAAGTATCATTTTTGCAATTTGGTTATGTATGTAAGGTGATACCTCAAGATGCAATAAGACCTAGTGTATGTAGCTAGGGAGTTTTCTGGAAATTGATTTGGAAAATACTTATGAACTTTTGAATTTGAAAATATTTTTTTGATTTTAATATTAATCAAAATTTGTAAAAAATAAGTGGAATAGTGCTATAAATTTATTGGGAATTAGTTGATGCAACTAGGGTCTGAAATGATTTTTTAAAAAGTTAATGCGATAATTTGAAAATTTTGATAATATTTGTAAATTTAGCAGAATAGTTTTCCTAGTGATCTAGAAGTGCTTTCATGTAAAAAGGACCTAATATGTGAAAACTAGGCTTTGAGTGAATTGTTAAAATATTGTACTAAATTTTTAGTTTTCTAATTTTGAAATTATAGAAAAATAAAAAAACATGGGAAAAAATTATAAATAAATAGCCTTGGGGTTTCTAGGATTTTTGTGCAAAAATTTAAAGTCGGGTTCACCAAATGTTTTACTATTTTTGGGAAACTAAGTGTTTAATTTCCAAATTAATAAAGGGTCTGGATTAATATAGAAAACATGTAATATATTATGCCTAAATTAACTGACTAATTTAATAAATGTAGATTTGATCAATTAATTATAAAAATAGAAAGCAAGGGGATAGAAAGTGAATTTAGCTAATTTCTAGACTAAGATGGAGGAATTTGGAACTGTAAATTGATGATTTGACTAGGTAGACTATTATAAATAGGACACAAAAGTCTATTTTATACCTAGATAATAGCACCAAAAATTGGACACTTTGGGATCCATTGCTATAGTCTTGGTCCTTTTGATCTACTTTGAGCTTTTTGGGTTTTATTCTAATGCTTCTGGAGGCTCTATGTCTAAATTTGCAAGTCTCGATCATCTAAAAATCTTTGTGTGCAACTAATTTTATCTCCTAGGGCCCTAGTTATTCCTTATGTTTGATAAGTAGTCTTGAATCAATTGGAAAAAGGGGTTAGTGTGTATTATGCACTAAATGTGCGATCACACCCCATGTGTGGGCATGTTGCCTACATACCAATACTCTAAAGAGGTATCAAGGCCAATTTATTTCTCCCAAATTGAATGTGTAGTGTGCAATTATATGTATGAAATTCAAGTATTATTAAAATATAGGCAATCTTGAGATGACTCGTGACTTGTGTGAGAGCTTGAGTAGGCTGAAAATAGAAATGGTTGGATGTATGCAGAAAATAGGAAGATCTATTTGAAGGTGCTTAGTGTATTTCTAGCTTGTACCTTTTGAATGATTTCCAACCCTTATAATGACCCTTGAATAGGATTTTATAAGGAAAATGATGGTCCTAGGTTAGATGACTTCACATTAGGCTGACAGGGAAAAAGATAAGGAACTAGGGAAATATGATCATCTGAGGTTAAGAGTGACTTGGACAATAGCATCAAAAAGTGGACACCCTAGGGTCCATCGATATAGTAAAACTTATGGTGCTAGTGTCCAAGGGTAAAGGGACCCTATGGGATAGTTTTGTGCCTAAGAGAGGAGTTTAGGATAATTAGGGCTAACTTTGGAAGGCTTCAAATGACTGGGAAATAGTAAAAAACATGCCTAGTGGGTTGTGCAAGGAAGAAGGAGAGACCTAAGGTTTGGGTGTCACAAGTCATGCTCAAGTTTTAAGAATTTAATTTTTATGTGATTACATAATGCCATAAGACCTATCAAAACCTTCTATATGTTTAGAATGGTTTATAAATAAACATCAAATAAGCATACATGCAACCCAAAAAAATATCTCTCTAACCTTGTAGCTGATAGAGCTAAGGCTTACCTCTCATCCTTAGACTATGGGGTTCCACATATCACATGATTACCTATAATGGTTAATCCAAGTAGATCATAAACATCCTCCAATGTGATCCCCACCTCTATTTTATCCCCATCTACCTCACATTAAAAAGTGTTGGTTAGTCACTCCCATGCTGTAAAGAACATGAAAACTAAGTCAACACTTAAGGGGATCTTGTACATCTCCATAATACTTCCATATCCTAAAGAGACTAAATATGCATGATCATCATATAATATACTATCTAGTAGATTTGACAACCATACTACATACACTAAATGCCAAAATATTTGTCACCTCTATAAAATGCCAAAAAACATAGAATTTATTAGACATCAATACAAAAATAATAATAAAACATTCTAAAAATATTTAACTTCAAACATTAACTACTTTATAAACCTATATTTGTCACTTTCACACCCTTTATTATGTATTTGACCATTTAAAACTAAGTTTCCCTATTTTCTACTAAATCGTCCACTTAAAATTAAGTCAACCCTATTTTATACTAAATAATCCACTTCCCACTAAGTCAGCCCTATTTTCTACTAAACCAACCATTTAGAACTAATTTGACCCTATTTACTACTAGATCAACTACTTCCTATGAAGTTAGCACTGTCAAATAACTAAATCAGCCACTTCTTATGAAATTGACCCTATATTCTAACTATGCCAGCTCTATCCCACAATCGACCACATACCTAAAAACTATGTTGGCTAATTCATACACAATCAACCCTAACATAATCTAGCCCAAATTTGAATTAAGTCAACATGGTCAACCCTATTGAAATTCTATAATGATTTTCACTTAATTATCATTAATATCTTAGGCATTTATTTCACCTATTACTTTCTACCCATTGACCCACTTAATTTCCACTCTACCTAAAAATTTCCTAGGGCTAATTTTACTACATGGTTTTCCCCTAATTTCTACTTTTTCATAACTAGCTTAATTTTATATAAAAAGTACTAAAAAATTCAATGTAATGCATCACTCACCTGAGCTACACTAGCTACTATTGGTAGATGTCCTCCATATCTTACCTACTATATCCTCACCATCATTACTCTTTCAAATTCTCTAGGCCTTTTAGAGCTCTATTTTATCAAAATAGCAAAATCACAAATGAATAATTTTTAACCTTATTTATATTTACAATTTAAAATTATTTAACTATCAATTATTTACCACCATATTTCATAATTTACTTATAACTATGTTTCTACTAGCTAATTTTCCAAACCAAAAGATGTTCTATAATCATGGCATTATAGAGAGTTTGTATACATACCTTACATATTTTTTTATAAAAAAATCAAAGTTTACCTCTTTTTACAGGGTTGCCTAATATTCCCTATATTGGATGCCTCTCCATTTATCTAACATCATTTCTACTCTATGACACTAATATAAATAAAGGTACTTATTTTTCAATTATTTCCTTTAAATTATCTTTTTCTTTATACTGCAACTTATTTATCTCCTCATTATTTGTTTCTATGTTCTTTTCCAAAACCATCATCCCATGTTATAACTACATGACATGTGATGAGATTATGATGGGGTATATATATACACATAATATTTATAAACTTTATCAATTACTAAAGCTTTCTCTCTTACAATAACATGTTAAAGGGTGCACTGGGAAAGGGGTGGGCATACCTATGGTGCTTCCTAATATTGTTGTTCCCTATACCACCACATAAAACCAACACAAAACCCTCTTATATGTTCCCCTCAGCTTTGACACCTCCCTTGGACACTTATCAAAGTAATGGACCACATCAAATAGATCTCACATAAGTGAAAACCTCTTTTTACTAAATTTTTAATGCATTCAAATAGGTTGACCTAGTTCTAGGAATAGTGCATGTTATGAAACTAAGTTAGTCTAGGTCAACTTAGTTTTGGACCTAACAATTCTATTTTCTAGCTAACAAGGTTGATTGAATTGACAATATCAGCTAAAATTTTAAAACAACTTAGGATCAAATCAAACAATATATACACATATTTTACCCCATCTCCAATAGAGATAATCACTCATATCTATTTATCTACTTTTCCACCATTCTACTTGAGGATTCATTACCTAGGGTTTCATTCTTCCTGGAGGAGAACATTTGTCTTATGAAAGATTGAGATTCATTACGAGGTCCTTTGCTAAAATATAGTCCATTTTCTATCCTTAACTTATTCAAAAATACACAACAACCTCTTGTAAAGCACCATTGCCCAAGGGAGAGGTTGAGGCTCAATGGGTTCATATTAAAGATAACTATTCTTACTCTTTTATTTTAGTAGATAGATTTGAATGAATAATGGATAATGAATGTAGTGTCTCTCCTTGCTTAGTATTACCTATAAATTTACTTGAGTACAATTTTAATTTGCATGTTTATTGTTTACATTTATCCCCCATTTGTGCCACAAGTTTTAGTGAGCACTAGATTACTTTTACTTTATTGTTTCATTATTATCAAACATAGCTAGGGTTATTATGTGTTATTACTTGACTAGAGGATTTAAAACCCTCTATAGCCATATTATATGATAATATATCCCTTAGGAAAGTTTAGAAGATCCATATTGGTTATGACCCCAATTATCTAAGTATCTTATTAGTATAGTTATCTTTTATCTTCTCTGAGTTAAGATTGATTTGTAAATCAACTTCACTTTCCCTTGAATATATTATTAGGGTAAAATAGTCTAGTTTCAACCAATTCATTATAAATGTTATAGGAATCTAAATTGATGTCATAATTGTCATTCCTAGATGATAAATTAGTGTCACTCTCAAGATCTAAGGGGTCACCCACAAGTGGTTTGTATCTAATACCTCAAATTCCTTTATGTTTGGAAACTGATACTAGCTTAATAAGCCCTTATTGATTTCCAGCCAAACCCTTGACTTTATAATCTTGTTTATCCATTATATTATTTATAATAGAATACTTTGTGTTTTGGTATTAGGTGAAAAACTCATCACTATATAACCATGATTCATCATTGCCTTTAATCTACTCTTGTTATTTTCAAGTGGTTTTGATGAAAATAATGAGTCCTTTCTGATGAGAATCATTCTTCTTGTGCCATTCCATTTTATCAATTTTTACTTTAGGTACACCATATGATTTGGGTGTCTTAGGAAACTTGGATATATGGAAAACACTATTAATATTATATTCCCTAAGGCCATTGTCTTTAATAATAAAATGATTGGCTATTTTAGTAAATAATATAGATGAAGTGGAGGAAAAATTAATTAGATACACATAATTAGACTCAAGTGGTCAATCAATTTCATCCTTTTCCTTTTTTGGGATAGGCTCTATGCCAAGGTGATAGTTATAGATTTCATATTCCACTTCTAGGTGTTTACAAAATTGGTATGATTGAAGGTCACCAGGAATAGTAACTTCTAATCCAATATGGGGAAATTTGATACACCAATGGAGAGTATAAGGTACAACATGTAATATATGAATCTAAAGTCACCCAAGGAGGAAATTATATGATATTTTAAAGTTAATAACATGGTAAAGAGTATCGTGATTTTAGGACCAATGATAAATGGTGTCCTGAGATTCCTACTCTTGATCATCATCTGATTTAATAGTCATGGTATTCAACCGAAGATCTAATACTATGTATCCCAAGTGCTTGACCAAATTCAAAGTCACAATAATTAGTCTTGAACCATTGTCTATACAATATTTTTTAATTTTATGTTGGGAAATGATTGATTCTATATAAAGCATGTTATTATGTAAAGGTCTAAGGGATGACGTATCAGTTTCATAAAAAATATTTTTTTGGTAAGGAAACAAATGAATTAAAATCATTTGGAATATTTTAGAAGCAATATCACTTTGGACCTTAGACTATCTCAAAAGCTCATTACATATGTTCTTATGTACATTTGATGTATATATAATATCTAAAATAGAATTTTTCATGGGTATATTTTATATCTATTCCAAAATATCATAGGGTTTATCATTAATAAGAGAAATCAAATTGTTTTTTAGAGGTAGAGGACTTTGAATGGGATTTTTTGAGGAAGAAGGTGTGTAACCTTAAATGGTTAACCTTAAAATGCTAGGTCATGATTATGAAACCTCAAGTTGGTGAAGGGTTACTATAATTAGAATAAGGTGAGTGAGGTCTTAGAATGGGAACTATTGGATACTAAATTTCATGAAAAACAATTCAAACCAATGGAGGATTACCAACATGTGAGGGAAGAGGTCCCAAAATGGATGGTAATGGACACTAGGTACTATAAGCAATTGACTTAGGGTTAACCTTAATGGTAGATATATGCCCACTAGTAATCCAACTAATGAAAATTCCATAGTCATACAGGATAATATTATAATTAACTTGATTAGAATGGGCATCCTAACCTTGATTCTAGTTTTGTTATTTTTAATTCTACCTCTGATTTTAATTGTTAGGAGGCTTGTTTTGGTTGTTATCTTGATGTTGATTTTGGTTTTGATTATTGTTAAAATTATGTTATGGAAAAGGGTTTTGATAAATACCCAAATTTTGATTAGACATCATCGCCACATTATCCAACTATTTCACCACTTTCAAGCAAATATTGGATGAGATGGTGATTTATGCATGCATATATGAGTATAAAAACCTTTAACCTGATGATAATCAAAAAATTCATTCTCTTTATAATAATCAGGTTTAGACTATTTTTTTTAGAAATGGTTTTTGCATTATATAAATGATCATGTTCGTGGTATCTAACTTGTATAAAATAATCTCAATATGCTATACAATATTAATAAAAACTCTATTATGATAATGACCTCTTCTTGGAGGGGCCATTATAAAGTGAGAGGTTGAGTAGGTGGGTTTACCTGAATAGGTGATGTTTATACCATTTACACAATCTAGGATTCAGTTACCCCATATCCTACAACATTTTTGTTCCTATTAAATGGTTTAGGCTTATCTAATGTACTTGCTTGTGCTTGTGTAGGAGCTTGTGTTTGATAATTTTTCTATACTTGGTTTTGAGATTAGAAATTGATTACCCCTTTGTTGATAAGGGCTTACTCAATCTATATTCCTTTAAAAATGATTTCTTCAAATGTGTGGGCAAAATAAAGTCTAATATTATAAACAATGTTATATTATAAATTAGTAGAAAACATTATAAATAGTTGTTTATTGGTTAGATTGTGTGGGAATTGGCTAGCCAATGCATGCCACCATTGCAAATATCTATCAAAGGTTTCTACTTCATATTATCTAGCTCAACATAAGTCAACCATAGTCATCTCATGTTCTGCATTATAAGAGAAGTGTTGCATAAATTTATCAAAAAAATCATCAAAATTATCAATGAAATTATTGTATAAACTAAGTAACCATTATAAGGTGTGCCTAGACAAACTACAAGGAAATAAACAAATTAGGTACACACTAATATACACAACCTCTTGACATGCAATAAATAACTCTCTGATATGATACTTTGGATCACCTTTCCCTTTATATTTATAAAATTTTGGAATCTCAAAATTATGTGTGGAAGGTATCTAAAGATAACTCATATCAAAGGGATAAGAGCATATGCCATCTAATTTAAATTTATTATTCATATTTCCTACTTGAATGGATAAAACTGCATCTTTAATCTCCTAAAAAACCTAAAATGTGGGACTAGAGTGAGAGGAATTTGGTAAATTACCTTGGGTAAGATAAAAAGGTTGTATAGAATATTAAGGAATCTATATATGACTGGTTCTACCAGGAATGTCTAATCTTTGATTAGATTTTTATTGCTAATAAGGGACTTGATGTTGAGTGTGGCATTGATTTTGGGGGAACTTAGGTTTGAATAGAGGAAAATTTGTTGTGTTTTTAATAAAACTTGATGAGAATTTAGGGTAATTTTATATTAATTCTTATGAATCTATCACATAAGGGGAACCTTATATTGGTTAAGTAGAATATGTTATTGGCTCTAAAAGTCCCCTTGTTGAATATAAGAAATGGTTGATTAATAAAAATATGATGTTGATTAGATAATGATTGATGAGAATTAGTTGATACTAGCTGAAGTGAGGGGTTAGTTAAAACCTATTGATCTGGGGTATTACTCACCTCTTATTGAAGTGATGGTTTATTACTTATAGCCTATAGTTTTAGATTAGGCATGGTCATAATGTGTTGTTGTGAAGTACCTAGAATTTTGTAACAAATGATATGTTGGGAATTCGGAGGAATGTTTTATTGTGTTGTAGAGGGAACTTAATGAGGATTGAGGTATCCTTTATGAGAATTATCTACCATATTCTGGAAATAATCCATGGGGAGATTCAAATCAAGATTAGCTAATATTTTTTTTTCAAATATAGGTGTGTTATACAAATCTTCCACTAAAGTCTTATTGGTAAATAGATCTAGATTAAAATTCAAATATGATAAAAAATCCAATGGATTCAAAATAAAATGATTTAACTCTATTAGTGATGGATTTTGAATATCCAATGCATTAAGGGACTTAACGAGAGTAGCCAAATCTTGATTAACTTGTTGGATTTGAGAGGCAATAAGCTAAATTGGAAAAGATTGGTTAATGAGTTAACCCTTTCCATTATTGGACACTACAATATCTTGATCATAAGATGATATAAATTTTTTAATTTGGTTATAATTTGATTGATTATGTAATAATGCAAGATGTGTTTCTTTGGGGGATCCAACCAAATAGTGCAAATACTCTATGGGAAATCTAGGGTGAAAATTTTCCCCCTTTTATAACAATCTAACAAGATGTTTATCCTTGTTGTCAAAGAGTTCTCATGTAAATAAATGTTGTCTATATTCAACAGTAGGTGATTCATTTAAAAGGTAAATTAAAATAGGTTTATGATCTATATCAAATGGTATAGGTGTAAGGGATTTTTGATACTATCCTTGTTCATCATTAGGTGGTATGACTGGAAGATATGGGTTATGTTATTTATGTTAGGAATTAGATGGCATGTTAGCAAGGTATTTTTGATCTTCCTCATACTCTACATAGTGGTCATACCCATATGGGTTGTAAACCACGTCTTCATCAAATGATGGGTTATAAATATCCTCACTATGTTTATACTTCAACATGTCTAGGTTTATGATCTTCATTTTGAAAGAGGCTTGAATAGTTTCAACTCATCTTAATTTGGTATGTGACTTAAATTATAATATCACTTAAATTTTTTTTAAGGCATCTTGATTATGTAAAAATATCAAATTGGAATACACCAATCAAAATGTACATCAATGTAAATGGTTTTAACAATCAAGGCTATGTTAATCAAATGTGTTTTCAAAAGGTGTGCATAAAATTTTAAATATAATGGCTCCAAATAAAAAATTTCAATCTTTGGATTTGGAATAATTTTATTTTGGAAAATTTAATTTGTGAATGAAGAAAATAAACCTGACAACTCAGATGAACTATTAATGCTTAAACTGGTGATCTTAGAAATTTGAGGGATTTATAATTTTAAATACGTGAATGATGAAATAAAGTTGGATTTAGAAAATATTTAATAAAGATTAAAATAGAATTTGACCTTAGAAATCCTAAAAGGGGTTAAATATTTGTTGACTTTATAACACATTTAACATTAGCTTTATAAACGAGGTAACTATGGTTGACATTGGAACAAAGTTGACCCTGGTTGACATTGTAATAATTTGACTAGAATTAAAATAATACTAATGACATAATGACACAATATGGATATGATATTTGGATTTAGGTTTTGAATTAGTTTGAATTTTTAAGTGGAATTAAAACTAGGCATTGATTGAAATTGGATAGCCTAACGCCATGGTTTTGAAAATAAAGGTAGGTACTTGGAATTTATTTGACATGGCATGAGTAACGTTTAACCCATAACTTTGGGAAAGTAACACCTTATTATGTGAGCATGTATTAGAGTATGTTTGTATTTTGAACTTGGATTTTTTATTTTTAATATTTGGTTTTAAACATAAACAAGTTTTTGACACAATAATCAATCATCAACACACATGAATTATAAGGAAATTATAATAATTGAGATGGGTTTGCACCATATTTATTTGATCCTTTGATATACTCACCTTAAGAGAGGATTTATAAAATTTAAGATTATTTAAATAATTATTTTAGTTATTTGTTGTGTTTTAATACCACCCTTCTCTCAAAAGTATCATATGAGTAAGGTAATCTTTACGGTTTGTTACTTTTTCACCCCTACATCAATGAATGTTCCATGGCAAAAAAGGTCTTAAAAATTTTACTTGGATTTATATATGGTGTAGATATACCTTATTATAAATGGGAACAAAAATAAATCAATTGGATGTTGATATTTAATTGGTGATTTACCAAAGGGTCTTATTCCTTTGTGACCATTTCATCTGTAATATTTCAGTGAAGTGTTACTAGAAAAATTAAGCTATGAGGGACCTTTCAACTAAGATATCACTAACATAACCTAAATTTATATACCCCACCATATAATGATGTTGTTAATAATGTCAGGGGATGAAATATTGGTCACCACACCCTAAGGACTTGTAATAAGGTGATGAACTCCACCCCGCACAGTCAAAATAAAAAGGAAGGAATTGTCATTCTAATTCATAGAATCCCACCAAGAGGGAAAGTGAAGAGCATTGTAGTAAAATATTTAATCAAAAAAAATAGGAATATTATGTTTTTGGGTCATCCAAAAGGGGATATAATACATGTAAATATCCTCAAAAGATACTCAAGAAACAAGAAGCAAAAGAAAACTTGCACAAAAGGAAAAAACTTGGAAAATAAACAAGTTTCTTTTATAAACCAAATGAAATGTGAATTATTTTTAATCCCAAAAGAAATGTTTTGTGAAGAAAAATTATTTTTATTAGACTTTTAAGACCACTTATTTGGATATTATTCTATGATAAAAGAGTTATATGATTTAAAATGTGGTCTTTGATAAGCAAAATCTATGGCAAACAAGTTAGATTACTATCCTGTAGGAAAACATATTAGTATCATAAGTTTTTATATTTTGTGAAAACTATATGTAACATGAAGATAAAATAATGGAATATTCTCAAAATTTAGGAGAAACCATGGTTTTCAAAAAAATCATAAAAAATGAAGCCTAGATGACCCTGAATGAACCTTTAAAAGTTGGGTCATTTTGTGAAGAATGAGTTCACTAATGTGAAGAATGAGTTCAATGATTTGTATAATGAATTTGATGAAGTTGTATACAATTTCAAAGTTTTTAAAAATACAAAACAAAGTTAAAATACTATAAAAATGATTTAACTAATCCTATAGATGACTTCACCAAAGTTGTCAATAATTTCATAGTTTTGACCTATAAAGAATAGAGATAAAAGACTCGACAAATGATTTTATCATTGTTATAAATGATTTTGATGAATTTTTATATAATTTCATAATTTTTACATGTATATAATAGAGTTAAAAATAATATAAAAATGATTTAACCACTATGACATATGATTTTGTTGAAGCTATCTATAATTTTACTTTTTTAACTTGCACAAAACATAGTTAAAAAGACTAGACAAATGATTTCTCCATTACTACAGATAATTTCACTAAATTTGTCTATAATTTTGTAGTTTTGACCTACATAGAGAAATAGATTTTGATTTCACTAATGTTGACCATGATTTTTCTAATGTTGACCATGATTTCATTGATATAGATGTTGATTTTGTCATTTTATCCTACACATAAAATAGAGTAGTAAACAATATCACCACTGCTAAGGACAATTTCACTAATAAATGTTTTGGTTTCATAATTCAACCTTAAAAATATATATAAACAATAGGGAATGATTTCACCATAGCTTAGGATGATTTTAATGATAAGATTTATGATCTCAATGATAATTTTTCTGAATTCACTCTTATGTAGTAACAATTTTACTATTTATCCTAAGACATAAATTAACAACTTTTTTAGGAAAAATAAGTGAATCAAACTAGTTATTAGGTTAATTATATAAATTATAAGAATGAAAATGGTATATAAGAACTTGTGGGGTGCTTCGGTCCCATTGGGCATGCCATTATGTAAGAACAAGAATCTGAAATAAGTTAGATCATTTTAGTGACCAAAATGAAAAACACAATTGAAGAAATAACATACTAAGATTATTCCCTAGGGAGATCTATAAAAAATAATCAATAAACACAAAATACAAGAAAATCCACTAATTTTATATCTTCCTTGGAGGTTTTCATGAAAAATGGCATGTGTAGAGGCTTGGGCTCGATATTTAGGCTATAAGTCTTTAGCAATGCTTAATTCTGCATGTGGGTAACATCTCTCCTTATCTAAAGTTGATTTGGGGCTTATATTGGCATGCTAATTGTTAAACAAATGTGAAGCTCTAACATGATTTTTGCATATTAAGTTTGCTTCAAGAGAGCTTATTTATAACAACTAAAGACCCTTGTATTTATAGACTTTTAGAATGATTGTGAATTGTCAATCTAATATAAAAATGGAGGGTGGATAATGGATCCTAAAATTCATTATTACATGCATGAAGTGTGTAATACATGCCATTTAAGATCATTTTGGAGTATGTAATGAATATTGAAAGGAGAGTGAAATGATTGGTCCTCTTGGAGTGTGTCATGGGCCATGTAAGAGAGGAATGTGTAAAAGGCCCTGTAAGAGATTTAAGAGAGTGTGTAAGTGTACACGTAATAAACCACCTTTCCCACACTTCAATTAATTCCATTGACATAGCCATATGACATCATTAATGTGAAGTAATAATTCACTTTTGATTTTAGAAAAATATATAATTCTAAATTCATGTAATTTTCCATTATAGGAATGATTAGACTAATTAATGTAGGTGATTAATTGGTAATTATAAGAATAATTGGTAATTATAAGAACAGTGCACTTGCATGTTATTTCATAAATAAAATATTCATTTAATTATCCTATAATAACACAGTGTAAAGGATTCATTTAATTTAGGATTCAATAAATAGTATTATTATTATGATATGATCCATTTCCCCAATCAATGATGTGTCATTGTGATTTTGGGTTAAAATGGTGTATCTGTGGAGAACATATTTCCCTTACTTGCCCCCACTGAAATCTAAAATTATGAAAATGTGGAAGCCATGCCTCTATGACATGACCCTAATAATATTCCCACCTTTTAAATTGAGGGAAGTATAAATTATTAGTTAATGTTGATGTTTTGGAATCTTAGGCTAAATATCAATCCCCACCATTTAAAATTTGATCATTGCATCAATTTTTTTCTCGAAAGGGGGTCTTGAGGTCATTGGTTGAAATCATGAGATGATGGTGAGTATGTATTGTAATCTATTGAAGGTATAATTATGCATATAAAGACTTATTTTTTGAGGCTTACAATGAATAATGAAGCCAAAAATAAGTCTAACAAGGTTGTCAAGATTATAAATTAATGCAAATAGTGTCCCTAAGTGCATAGAAGGGTGTAAAAAGGTCTTAATGTCAAATTAATTGAACCATTCAAGCCACCTATGAAAAAAACCCATATTTAATGAAATATAAGGCCTAATAACATCAAATAACACATAATGACCTTCATTAATCCATACAATGGGGTCAAAATTCATTAACTTATATTCCCTCTCTTTTTGCTTGTTATGGTCTTTATTTCCACTCCAAATGTGTAAAAGTGTTTGTAATAGCCCAAAATTGTTCCACTCTCCAAAATGATAATCATGATTTACATTTTTCAATGATTTTTGAATGTTTTTTCATGGTTATGGAGGTCCATTCATGGATAAATATCATCAATATCAAGCAAAAAGATAAGGAACTCTTAAAAAATTAAGATTTTTCATGATGAAAGACAAGGGTTTGGAGGGTTTTATCAAGTGTATAGAATTATGTGGATGATTTAATATTATATCATAGCCATGTAAGGTTTAAAACATCATGATAAAATCATTTTAGGCTTTTGATAGAGATCTCATGACTAGAAGAACCAAAATAAACACAAAATAATCCTAAATCTTCTTTAAAAGCCCAAATAAACTAATTTTTAAGATGTGTCAACTCTATGGTATAGATGCATGGAAGTGTTTGAACATTATATGAGTAAAATATGGTCCTAAATGAAATTTTATATGTGTTATAATTAAATCATATGAAGATAGCTTTTTGAATCATCATCAAAATTCCTAAACTCGTTGGAAAAGAGCTCATTTGGAGCATGATTTTCATACAGATATTCCATCTCCTACTGTATGGATCAAGGTGGTTATTAGAGGTGATGAATAGGTACCTTTATCAAATTATAAAGTGGATGGAAGATAAAATAATCCATATACTTTATGAGTTTTTTTTAAGAGAGTAGGTTATTTGTAAACCCTACCAAACCCTAAGCAATCATGATGTTTCTTTTAAGTGCTTGAAATTGGTCCATATTGAATGAAAAGATATAGAAAGTTAATAATATGTCATGAATAATTATTTAGTGGTATTAAATAGAGAGTAAAATTGGATAAACCTCCTCTGTTTTATGTGATCTAAGTTAAGAAAGGGGACAAGTAATTTATCTATGAGAGGAATCAATGTTTCCTTGCATTGTCAAGGGGTCTTGTCATTGAGAAATGGAATCAAACCATATAGGTAACCCTTTTAATACTTTTATTATTATAAATCACACTACAAGACATTTGAATATAATATTTTCATAAGTTTTTTTCTCAAGATTCATCTTGTAAATGCACATAGGTTTGTCACATAAAGGTAGGCTCCCCAAGTGTTCAAGGGTTGCTTCCCTCTTATAAGAAGACCTTCAATGGACTAATTCCCTCTTTCTAAGACATATAAATATTACATAAAAACTAAAGAGATAAAAAATACTTATGAATACTCCAAGTTTTCAATATTTTGAAGATTTGAATCCATGAATAATAGTATGTAGTGATGTAAGTTCATGAGGAAGATCTACAATGATCTCAAGGTGACTATTAGTGGAAGAGAATGGAGAGATAAAAATTAGATGATTATATACTTTCCATTAAACCATAATTTTAAAATAGGTGTGTTTTCTAAGTCCATAAAGCCAAGGATGGGTCATACTTCATTTCAATAAAAGGACACAGGCTTGTAAAACATCAATGAATATCAATACATATGTAGGTAGGGTAGTAATGGAAAGTTGAAATGAGGAGTCTTGCTTAATGGATTAGGAGTACCACCTTAATAAAATGGTCTCTAAATTGAGGAAAATATTACAAGAAAAAATTTAAAGTGATATCTCAATATATCCTAGTAGTTTGACTCCTCAAGGTGAAGGTCTATACATAGGGTGTTTAACATAGGGGTCTCTTAACCTAGTTTGAACACAACATGGCTATACAAGTCAATGTAGAGTTGTATATGAAGTTTATTAAAGAAATCATGAATATCAAGGATTAAATGGATAGTATTAGGTCTAATTGTTGACTCTCACATTGATTATGGTCATCAAGGGGAACTCTTTGGCACCAAACCTGAGAAAAAAACTACAAAAAGTCTATGAGATGCCCTGTGAATGCAGATAAAGAGGGTTAAATAGTTATTAGGACTTATTGAAGGTGTTTATAGGGGTAATAAAATATAAATAGATCATAAATAGTATTCAATTATCATGAAACCAACCTATGAAGACACTTGTAAAGATTTATAGCTCACAAGATGGGATGCAAATTTCAATTCATCAATAGACCATGTAGGTGGAGATAATTAAAGCTCTTATGAACATTAAAACCCTAAGATACCATATAGGAATACTAATAATAGTCACATAGTATCAAAATACATGAGAGGGATATAATTTTATGGGTATAATTCAAGATCCTTTGCCAATGTTGAGGTAGTTAGCATTGGTTAAGGAAATATTAGTAGAATTTAAGGTATATTGAACAAGTCCTAATTTCAATGTTATGACCTACCATCTTGATTATGATAATTCATTTTAATATTTTAATATTATAAAATAATAATACTAGGCATTATAAGTAGGTTAGGAGTGAATCCAAGGGTTTTAGGTGCATTCAAGAAAGTAGAGGAAAATTTGTAATTTTGGTGTAAGTACATATCTTAATTACATTTTAGTGAATATCCTCATGGTAAAATATGTATCCATATATTAAATCAACTAATATCACTTTAAATATATTTTTAAACATGCCTACAGACCTATTAGGAATTAAATTACAAATTTTTGGAGAAGGTTGTGGTCTTAAAATCAACACATGGGCCTGCCCATGTATAAATAATGTTTTCATGCATTCCAAGTGTTCTTCACCATGGAAATGGTATTGATAAAGATAAAATGATTATATTTTATAATAAAATCCTCCATGGTATGTTTATTATGAATACTCCATAATAAACCCAATTTTTAGGAGTCTTAGAAGAGCTAAGTTTTGTATTCACCAACATGCCTGCAAGAGGTTTAAACCCTATGAAGGATAGTTTTAATATAAAATAGAAGTCATAAGATATATTGGAAAATGTTATTGGATAAAATATTTAATAAAGGTGTGTCTCTTATAGAGGAGGTAGTTATATAAAATTTTCTAACCCCACAATTCTAAATGATAATCAAGGCTTAAGATGCGTTACCAAGTCTACCTATTGGTTTCACTAACCAAAATGAACTCAAGGTTATTAAATCTCACATATGCCTATAAGGATGGAGTATAAAATATTACATAACAAAGATAATTTTAAGTATATAAATGATTCAAGGTATTAAAAGTGGCATACACTCTTTGGTGATTAATTAACATGATCTTGGATGTCCACCTTACCTTAGGACCTTCAAACAAGTTTCCACATCTTGGGAAGGTTGTACCATTATAAATTTTAAGCATAACTTAAGGATATTTTAGGAGTTAATATTTATAATAAGTCTTAATGTCCTTATAAAAACCCAAAAAAGTTACCAAGAATTTTTGTGTCATGATTTGGCATTGTCTAGGATAGTTTAGTAGTGTTTAAGGTATTTTAGCATTTTTTAATGTATGTAGGCAAGACCAAGTTTCAATGTTATATTATGTCATCTTAGCTTTAGGCATTCAATTTTAGAATGCCTTGTTGACTACACAAAATTAGTTTGGATTAGTCATCTAATAAATGCTATAGATCATCAAAGATATCAAACACTTGTCTAAAGTAGTTTCAAACTAAAGAGAGTTGTGTACTCATAAGCAGACCTATAAAGAGAAAAGGCTTTCAAGTCAAAAAGAGAATTACCTCCATCATAAAGATATGTATAGAATATATTATCATGGAACATGGTTTAATAATATAGTATGGGGTTGTTCATTCTTTAACTCTTCATAATGAAGTCCCATCTGAGTCCCAAACCATTTTTAGTTGTAAAGTTTTAGGTTTTTAGTCCTTAAGAAGAATACTAGTCTAAGCAATGATATAAGGATTTATTGAATTATTGACTAATTTGTAAGGTAAAATATATTCATGAAAGTTAGTTAGGATCATATTATGGAAAAAATAAGAACTTGGATTAATGATCTTTAGGAGAAAATAGAATTTCCATCATTTTCCAAAGTTACAAGTTCTCACCTCTCTTAAAACACATGCTAGTGCAGAGTGGTGATGGGGAATTTGTCTAAGAGTTGTAATACATTAATAGAGATAATATGGGTTATAATTTTTGAGTAATAGTTCTATGTATGGTAATTTTAAATATAATAACACAAAGTTGATAATAAATTGTTAAGTTATATGATTATCTTGAACCTAGACATGCTTGATAATCAAATGGAGTCTTAAACCATTAATGGAGGACCTTAAAAGGGTAAGGGTAGATATATAAGGTTTATATACTTGAATTATACCATGAATAATCATAAAAAACCCATGTTATTTCCAAATATTATATTCATTTATAAATCAATGCTCTCAGCCTATGAAGGAATGTGTACCCTACCTGTGGTTTCCTAAGGCCTAGAAAATCTTGTATTTTGTTTTTTATCCATCCAAATTAGATGAAATTTAGAGGAGAGATAATAGAAAATATTCCAAGTATTTTATAATTTTTAAGTTCTTAGGGTATATCCATAAAGAGTTATCTGAGTTTCTAAGTTTGTAAACCCTGAAAACACTATCTAAGCTTATTAACTCTAAGCCTTGGCTCATATAGGGGATAAATAATGGATGGAGGGAGGTTTTAAATAATAATGAAAATGTAAATAATTAAATAAGGCTTAACCAAAGATTTTAAACTACTTGATAAATTCAAAGGTAGGAGTCTAATTCTATATGGACCCTCATTTAACTTGGAAGTTGTTTTTCAAATTTTGATAAATCCAAGCCTTAATTCATATTAGGATGAGATGATTATGTAGAGGTTGAATATAGGTGAGTTATCAGTGTGATAATGTAAAGAGCTCAAAATATATGAGAAAATGAGTGATAATGTAGAAGACAACTAGGTAAAGCCTAAAACCCCTTAAACACCAAAGCCAAAATTCAATATTTTAATGTTTCAAATTACTTGAAGGTGCTTAAACATGTGGAGATTGAATAAGCTATGTTGATAGATCATTATTTTTGGACTTGTAAGATATTAATCATATAAATATTTAAATAGGAGCAAGAATCAAATTACATGTAAATTTCAAATGTTTTAAGATCCTAGGGGTGACCAAGCTTTCAAAAATATAGAATATTCAAGGTTAAAAAGAGATTTGTAGGTCTCACTAAAAAGACAACTAATAATCATAATCAGAAGGATCTAACCATGCCCTTCAAGAAACCTCTAGCCTCTCAAGATTCACTTTAACTTATTTCACTTCATAATCATGATGTATGTTATGATTCTTGTTAATGATTATAGACATATGAGTATAATTCTAGGCACTTTGACTTGGTGAATCATTTAATGTTCAAGGACAATGATGACTAAAAAAAAGGTTTCATACTCTTTAAACATGTATGGTGAACCCTTGGATGTCTCGAAGAAGGATCAAGTTTCAATTAAAGATTGGTGTGGGTTTTATAAGACCTAACAGTCGTGATGAAGGCTATAAGGAGATGTTATAGGTTTCCCAACAAATGCAAAGTGAAGGAGTGTTTCCCATGGGTGAAATGCACTAGGAAGGAGACATTAGAGGTTAGAAAATGGTGTGGAAAGTTTCAAGGGGAGAGATTAAAGGTCATAAATGCATTTGCAACTAGAAAATTAAGAAAATAATGCATGTTGTATAACCATCATGGAAGATAAGGTAGTTTTTAGGCTGAATTGGCATGCAATGGAAGAGGTGTAGGCTGATCAATGCTACATGGAGGTAAAAATAGGCCATGATATACTAGTTAAACTACCAAAAAAGAGATAATTGAGTGAATTTATTATATTCATGCCTCTTCAAATGATAATATGCCTAATTCAACTCCAACTACTCTATTTATATGCCACCTTATTCATGAGATCTCCACCATTGTAGGTATGTGGCATTGAGAATATAATATTAGCATGAATTTTCATTTATTCTCATCATGAATATGTAGCTGGCAAGTTGTAACAACTAAATTTTAGAAACCTAATAGTGCTCTCTTGCACATTATCTTATAAAAAGGGCTAAGAATGCCTATTATTATATCCCTTTTTTGGGTACAACTAAACTCTACCCTTTTATCATGTTGGATTTTAAGCCTTTTGATCAATAAAAGACTAAAATTTACCTTATTTATGATGATATAATTGTGTGAAACTAATGATTATTTTATCTCTAACTATGATAGAAGTTTTATTCCTCATGTATGTCCTTTGATTTTTCCTTGTTATTAGTAAGTTACATTTACACAGGTTGTATGCTATGTTGACATTGTCTAGGCTAGGGAATTGTTATAGAAACCAACTAATTATGTCTAATTTAATGCCTTTCAATTATCTCTTAATGTCTGATGCATAGAATCATAACCCTCATATGAAATATTTATGTGTGAAATCCATTTGAGGAGAGTGTAAGAGAGTTTTAGTTAAATTTGAGTCATTTAGTATTATTAAGAAGCTTGTTTAGGGATAAAAACATCTTGGTGCATCATCTTTCTTAAGATTTAGGTTTAGTTCATATAATTCTCCATTTTACTTGAAAATACATTATTTTAGTGTTAGATTTAAGATATTCACCATGGGAACCAACCCTCTTTATATGTTCTCCCCTCAAATAGGGTCACCCATAACCCGAGGAGTGTTCTCAGTGTATCAATCGGGTGAGGAGGTCTAAAACACCTCCTCAAAGGGTGTAATACAAGTTGATAAAAGTTAGCTTACCTCAAAAAGATACAATAAAATTATAATATATGTATGGATCATGTAACATATAGAATTAAAATACCTAGGTAAATATATCAAACATGTATATACTATGTGCTCACATCAAGTCATAAGATGTATGATGTAGATCATGGAAATGTTGAGAAAGTAAAAGTACAAGCTCACTAAATAATCAAGTACACACACAAGAGAATTTGAACGTAAAATAAAAGGTAATGGTATAGAGAGACCTCATACAATGGGAATATTCAAATGTGTTACAATTAAAGGGACATGACTTAGTCAAATGCCTATAAATCATAGAGTGACATATTCAAATGTTCACATACAACAAACTATGATATGTTCAAAATGTCAAAATAGGAAAACAAAGTCACATGGGCTGTAAAAAATTGAGCATATCCAAATGCTCAAATAATTAATACAATGCAAGATAATAGAAAACAAGGCAAGAAACTTAAAGAAGTGTGAAAAACAAAAGCATTGAATCATAATAAACTAGCATAATAATATCATAGTAATCCATGGATATAAATATTAGGAAAACATGTTAAGTACGTAGAATATCAAGTACACTATGAAATATGTAATAATGGATAAAGGAATATGTAAGTATATAACCTAAAACATGATAATTGAAATGATGATAGAATAACATAACCTAGGTGCATGTTGATTAAATAAGAGGATGCCCACAACATATAAATGATGTGAGTAAAGGGAAGGCCCAAAATCTGTATGTGCATATATCATGTGTCTAGGCATGCCTATATCACACTCAAAAGATGCATAAAACATATGTGTATATATAGATAAATGATATATTATCTACCAACATGGAGCCAACAAAATAGATTCTAATGAGATAATAAGATATGGAAATGCTAAATATTTTTTATTTTTGAATTATTTATTTTTTTGGTGTTTTTGGAATATCTGATAATAAAAGACTATCCTATGATTTCATCTAAGGGATGCTCATAGGTATCTCCCCACTAAAAACTTAGAGCAACAAATCGATGGTACTACCAAGGAATATGTATAGGTGTAATATCTATCACTTCATGATCTATTATGATTCATGTATGTATAATAGGATTCTGTGGTTGTGAGGAAACAATAGCAAAAAATGGGAGTTTGTGGAACCCATAATTGAGTGATATGTGGGTTTTTTATAGTAACATAAATAGGAACATGTTTTGTTTCTATAAATAACTAAATATGTTGTGTATTATTAGATGAATATTCCATAAAATCCAATGTATTTCTCTGATGCAATACTCTACCAAGTACTATCCACCTAGGAAAGGGGATTGTCTACTACTTTCCCTTTTGTAGAGCATTAACCTTAGTAGGTTTGATAATTAAACTATTGGGCATAAACTTCTCTTTTTCAATTGGATATTCATATATAATTATTAAAACTATGATTAACCTATTGGTATGAATGCATTTAATATACCCATGCACTATGGAAGATACTACATAGAGTTAATGTGTATTTTTTTTCAAATACTTTACTTTTGTTCCTATACTATGTTTGAAATATAATATATGATTATGTGGTAAGGTATTGATTTATTTAATTTAATTTGATTTAATGATAATTAAGGAAATAATTTTACATAATGGAATATAATTGGGAATAATAAATCTTGACTACAATGATCACGTGGTAAATAGGGTTTTACATTTGGTTTTAATACTATAACTGATCTTTTATGGGAGTATCACATTTATAATTAGATGTTGGTTTAGGTACAAAAATATTTTGTGTATATATATGAGTAGGATATATAAAATTATCCCAATTCATTCTCCACATGTCGCTCTATTAATATCTTGGTCAACCAATGGCTCCTTGGCAGGATTAGTGTGTGAATTATCAATTATAATTGAGGGTACACTAAGAGAAGTACTTTGACTAGTGGTTGACTTATATTAAGGTTGATATACCACACATTCATTAAAAGGATAAGCATGTGATGTCTCAACCCTATTATAAAAACCTATACAATAAGTATATGTGTCTCTTTTAAAGGTAATGATCCCATGATCGACAAGCTATATAATATTTTTCTTGAGAAAAATAATCTTTATCTCGATTCTTGTTAATATCATGGTATGTGTAAATGGGTTATATTTTTAAAATTTTAAAAAGATATGGTGGATGGTAGTGTTGTATTCTTGAAGTGCACCCTACCATGTTTTGAGACCAACTTTAAGAGACATAATGGTATTACCCCTAGGTTGTGGGTTACTTATGGTAGGGGTAAATATCTAAAGAATGCTAAATATTTTCAAACCATAATACAACTAATTTAAGATAATATTTAATATTTATAACCTAAAATATAAAATCCTAATATAAATACAACTTTTATTTGGTATGAAAAGGGTGAATAAAGAGATTGAAAACTAAAAATAAGGTGATGCACCATACTTGAATGTCTCCTCCACCTGCCTATAGTAGCATAATATAACTAAATAAGGACATGATTTTTATTACACACCCTAAAAATTATTATTATAATGAAATATTATTTCATATGGAGGTCATGATTTATGCTTATAACTTTAAGGGATAGATGAAAAACCCTACACAAGACACAATTAGCTAATCTCCATAAAACAATCACTAGCATAATCAACTTCAACACAATATATGAATTGCACAAGACCAACCCACTTGTATAAAAGTGAAAGAAAATGGACATAAACAAGAGAGAATGAATTATACTAAAAATTTAGATTAAAAAAACACTAAAAACACACAATAGTACAATTTTTAAGAAGGTAAAATTTAGTCTTTTATTCAATTTAAAGGCCTAAATCTAGTAGTACAATTTTCTAGTTGAGTAAAGTCTTGTCATACGTAGGAGGAGGGATTTAAAATGAGGAATTTACAACCCAAAATATATAAAATAAATGAAATAAAGAGAGGATAAATAACTACTTAATTTCATTAATGAAGCTATTACAACATAAATCAACCTATTCAAGAGAGATCACAAATAATAAATAAGGCCATTAGACAACCTTCAATGTATTATCCTACCATATTTATGATCTTATAATGAATGGTGGTGTAAGAGTGAAACAAAGGGATTATTTTTTTTCTATTTTTATCTCTTTGAGTGCTTGATATGGTGAACATGCTCCTACAAGGTTACTCGACTTGGAAAACTACTACATTTATTTCTCCCACTCACCTCTCTCTTCATACTTACATGTCAAAACTATTGCATGGTTCACTTAGAGGAAAATTTCTATGCCACTTTTATCCTTATAGGTTGACTTTCCTTTATGATCACCTCATGGGGTAGTTACATGCTTGTGAGATCAGATTTCCAATGCCTTAAGTCTTCATTATGTCCTTAATGAGAATCAACCTCTATCATGATCATGCTTGATAAGACTCATAAGCATATCCAAACTAAAAATAACCTTATAACTCCTATAGGTATCCTTAATAAAGATGGAAGAGTTGATGTGTGTCCTAGTTATTCATGAGAATCCTTGAGAGACTTAAAAATTGCATTTATAGGCTTTGACAACCTCATTTTTCCTAATTGACTTTTATGAAAATATGCAACAAGCTTTTCCACCACCATAATAAGATCTCAAAGACCTATTTCACATTGAAATCTAGTGTGTTGGTCACTCTTAAGTTTAAGATATTAATTGGTGTTGACTACCATGAGTAATTTTAGAGAAGTGTTAGGAAGTGTGGTTGAACTTGTAGACTTGCCAAAAGATTCTTGATTATGCTCATGACCTACAACTACCATAATTTGCCTGTAATTTAGGTTTATTGCTTGCTAGACATTAAATTTGAATTATTTAACCATGGAACAATGGATTAGATCATGTTGTATAAATATAACCAAAAAATTTAGTGGTACTGACTACCATGAGTGCTTTTAGAGAAGTGTTAGGAAGTGTGGTTGAACTTGTAGACATGCCAAAAGATTTTTGATTATGCTTATAACCTAAAACTACCATAATTTGCTTGTAGTTTAGGTTTATTACTTGATAGACATGTAATTTAAATTATTTCACCATGAAAATATGGATTGGATCATGTTGTCTGAAGATAACCTATAACTTGGTCATGACCTATTTCACAAACCCATTTGTTTGTATACAAGTTTATGGCTTGAGGAGACCCAATTTGGAATTTATCTTGTACATTATCTATAAAAATTTGAAAAAATTGGTTGTAAAACACACCATGGAGGCTTATAATCCATAACGGAAATTTTTTAGGCCTCACATTCTTGAGCACACCCAAATACCTTCAAGTTTTTTAATTTCACCTAGTCAGACTAATAGACTTGGCTAATTGCCTATAATTGGTCTCATCTTTCCTACAACTTGTAGGTTAGGTTTTGAGAGATAAAAACACTCTCTTATAGAATTAAAATAGAAACAATCTACATGGAACCTTATTTCATGTTCCTCCAAGCCTGTGATGATATCAACTTGCAATTTCTAATCCACAACCTCTTAGTCCTTAGATTGAAACTCTATTTTGTCTTCTTGTCCTCTTGAGGAGGTTTAATGATCCAAATTTTGTCCATATTACTCTAAATATATTTGAATATATAAAAATTATATTTTTAACTTTTTATTGAAGCTTTAAAGGCCACATCATATATTATATCATCCTCTTTCATCATCATTTGAAGACTTTAGCACCATCTTTTGGTCCTTAAATGAGTATAAACTCAATTTTAGTAGGGTTTGGACTATGTTTTCATTTTTATTAACCTTAAAACTCACATGAGTCCTTTGGTAACCAAACTATAATCCTAAAATCATATCATACACCTAAAAAATGATCTATCCCAACTGCATATTTATTTCCATCAACTTTCACTTGGTAAATCAAAATATATGAGGTTCTCTTAGTCTATAAAACCCTAGGTAGAATACAAACCTAAAAACAAGCACAAGAGTAACATTACTTAGATGCATCACATTTTGTGCACTATTATTGGGGGGATTGATGATTGGATGTGGCTTCAAACATGTTTATCCCACTCTTACAACCATTTTTATACCTAAACAATCCTCAATGATGGATTAAGGCTCTCATTTTGAATGTCATAATACAAATCCAAAACCCATAATTGCAACTCCATTGGAAGGATACTGAGGTATATATATGACCTTTTTATGAAGTCTTAGAGCATACCCATACCTCTCACAACCTATTAAACAATGCCACATGATAAGAAGAGGCTCTAGAGGTGTTGATGTATAATGTAACTGATTGGACTTAGAATTGTCATCTTCCCCTTATCCACAAGCCTTTAACCTTATTTATGTTTGATTTCATTCTTGAGACAAACTATAATTGACCTTGATTACATTTAAATCACTACCAGATATTTCACATAGGTGCCTTGAATTTTGTCTAAAAGTTATTCCTTCTTTACACATGCTCTTAACCTTAAAGGTGGAAGCCATTGAGTACATTGAATTTATTAAAAATAATATAAATTTTTTTCAAAGTGTATAAAATGTTTGATATAACCCTTGGGAAGCATTTTTATAATTTGGAATCAGAACTACCATCTCTTTCCATGTATATGTTTATAACTTATTAAACTTCTTTTAATTGCCTAAAAACTTGTTTTGGAAAGGATTTGGATGCATGGAGAGTTTATTGAGTTGATTTAGGATCATATAACAAGGCATAAAGACTTCAAAACATATTAAATCCTCTAATCTTTATTGCAGGCATGTATTAATCATCTTCAAGTATGATCCTTATAGAAACTAGACTATTCATGATTGTAATGGATTACCATCATGTTGTTCAAGATGGAAACCCTATGGTATTTATCAAGTATAATTAAAGTATGTTTGGAAATTCATGATGTCTCATTCTTTGCTAAATTTCAAGTATTGCATACCTTTTATCCATTGAGGACCTATTCTTCTATGTAGCCTATAGAGCTCCTTAATTAAGCTTGAATTTCATCAAAAAATTATTCAAAAATTTAAATTTGTACTCTAATGGGTATACATATATGTCTTGATGAACTTTGAGATATGTAGTTTTATTATGACCCAATTTTGAGAGATAAACACCTAAAACTCATTGAAATCCTCCTCTTTGTGTTTGTAGGCCTTAATATTTCCCTCAAGTTCCAAACCTCATTGAAACCTTGAAAATTACTCTAATAATCCTATAACCCTATTTAAATGGTCTTTAATCAATATATGAGTTGTTTTTATTGATTATATCTTATCGATCAAGATGAAAATGCTCAAAAACACCTTGTAGAGCTTCACCTCTTTGTGTAGGCATGTGTGACCTTTAATCTCATTACTATAGTATCTCTAAGAAAGGTTTCCAAGAATATTTAACCTTGTTTTTTGGGTATTAAAAGGAGGAAAATGGTTACTAGGTTTGTTTATAATCCCTTAATTTAGGGAAAATATATATTTGAAAACCATGAGGACCCATTCTTGCCTATGTAAACCTGTAACTCCTATTCAAGATTGAAACCTTCTCTATTATATATTAAAGATGACCACCATGATACTATATACTTGTTTATATGATATAGAGAGTAATATTGGAGGCATTTAGGATTTGTGAATCTTTTTCCATCATGAAGACATATTGAATATGAACTGAAACACTACTTCATTGCTATAAACTTGTAATTCTTCATTTGCCTAAAAATCTGATTTAGGACCTTGATCATGGAACTCATTACTTGGATAGGACATGAAATGTAAGTAAAAGGTCTTGGAATTTTTTTGAGCCTTTTTAATCAAGTGAGAAAAATTTCAAATATGTTTAACACTCTCCTTTTCATCCTACATACTTGTAGGTCTTGCTTGATTGGAACATGTTTAAAACCCTTATAATTAGAGCTCTCCAGGGCATGAAAATTTTGTTTAGTTATTCTTGAATACAAATGGTAGCCTATTTGGATGCGTGATAACATTTCACTCAAGTGAAAACAACTCAATAACCATTGAAAAACTTTATGTTCTAGTGTGCAAGCCTATTTGAGTATTTTCAAGCCTAAAATCTTATCAAAACTTTAATAATATCCATGCCCAAACTTGAGAATTTGTATGAAAATTAAATTATGATATTATCATCACATTATAAAGTTAATAATCATCAATTTAAATTTATCAAAAACCAAAATGTCAATAAGGTAGTTAATGGGTTCTTAGGGTTTGAAAGCATTTAAGACTACCCATGATATTTTGGGTAGATCCACATGATTTAAGATTATGAATATAGTTATTTGGATCTATATGATTCTATATATATCCCATAACTATCTCCAAGTTCCATTATTTTCCATGCAATAGGAGAAATGAAAACAATTCCTAAATTGTGCCTCTATCAGGCTCATCCATAGGTTATTTTGGCCTATTAACAATGATTCATAGCCCTATTTGAGTATTTTTCATTATAAACACCTAGAATGGGATATTGATGACATCATCATCCTTATAAATTTGTTTTATATGTCCATAAAACTTCTCAACATTTATAGCATGACTTTAAAAATAGCCTATAGGTGCTTGAGAAGGAGAATTAATGTTAAATTTGGCATATTTTGGATCTTGAGAACATAGTTATCCTCATTAAAGGCCTGTTATGAATTTTAAATAATTTAATGGACTCAATATGACCTTGATATATGTTATTTAACTATATTATATTAATGTAACTCCCAATAATTCCTCATAAAACCCTATTTTTCATGCAAAACCTGATGTTTGGAAGCTTTGTTACCTTTTCTACCTAGAACAACTATTGTCACCAAATATTGAAACCTAGAAGAGGTTTTAAAGCCTAATATAGGATTTTTGAAATATTGGAATACCTCTAGGCTTGTGGGTTTCCTATAGTAGAGGTAGACCTCTAGGTTTAAGGGCTAGCTCCCTAATTTGACCTTTAAATGCTTATCACCTATGCTAACTAATTGATTATGGGAAAAGGGGTAGAAATATGCATGGAAGTAAAATATTCTAAGGGTGTGATACACCATGAATATTTACATAATATCATCATACTCTTTCACTAACAAATAAGACATACACCACTAGCTTTAAAGTCCCAAGATGTTCTAACATTAGTATTTCAATATAAAGGTGATATGCATGAGAATACTCAAGGTAAGTGGGAAAGAGTTCATATTGAAAAATATAAGGACAATTTAACACTTTAAGGAAGCCAAAAACACTAGCTACACTCCATATGACTTGTTATAATGAGAACTTCTTGCACCAAACATGAAAGGACAAAGAGAAGACAAAGATAGTCATTTATCATTATACCTCACCATACATCATTTTTCACACTTAGAAAAGATTTTATGAACTAAAAAATAGATTTAATTTATTATTAAAAGGAAAATTACAACATTAAACCATCATGGATTTGCCATACCAAGTATGAAACTATAAAACAAGAGCCAAAATGGCTAGTACTTATAGAATGTGAGAGAGGAAAGAGATAAGTGGAGCTCAAGGGTCACAATTCCACTAGTCAAGGCATGATAAAGATATTAGGTTGTAGAGTATTAGAGTATGGAATAGGCCATAAAATTTCTCTTTGGACAAATTTCCCTTCAAGGCATGAAAACCCTTTAAATTTGGCATAGGACCCTTCAACTAGCCTCTTAGAAACTATCTTCATCATTGGATTCTCTTGAGCACTCCAAATAAAACTAAGGAAAATTTACACATGTGAAATATGATGGGGGGGGGGGGGGTAATAAAAATCTCTAACATGCATTTTATATGTCCCAAATCATTGATATTCTTTTAGACAATTGTTCTCACTACCTACAATCACTATCATCCTTATTTCACTCATTCTTCGCACTTGTCATTCAAATGAACTTTAGTTTCCAAAAAAAATATTATGGGTGTTATGAAACACATAAAGAGTCATCCTATCCCTAAATACATTATTTAGGCCTTAAAATTCCTCCTAATTTGAGTTATCACCTTCTCACTTGATGATCACCTTCTATTCACTATTCCAATTTGGACTGCCTAAAGTGAAGTTGTCTATAAAGGTAATTGTGTGATTTTATAAAGAAATAAATGAGAATTAGGAGTTATATTAGTTCCTAATTTATTCACCAAAGTGATTCTAATATTTAAATTCTCCCTTGAACCTACAAAACATAAAAATTTATCAAGAAAACTAGTTTTATACCTTGTTCATATAGATAAGGTAGAATCCAATATGTTGGGAAGGAATTTTGGGAATTTATCTAAAATCCCAAATAATTTACATAAAAAAAATATCACTTTTAGATGAATTTATATCCACATTTTCCTCATCAAGTCATGATCAAGGGTTTTGGAGGGTTTTGAGTAGTTTTGACCCTTAAGGGTTATTCGTACAATATTAACATTCAATACTCAAATAAATTTCAATAAAATATTGTTTAGGATGCTCTTAAATATATCCCAACTCCTTGAACCTCCATGCTAAGAATTTGTATAGATATGAGCTTCCAAATATGCCTTCATGATCTCTTCCCTGCATTTTGTCCACCTTGAGTTGTTCTTAAGCCAAGAAATGACCTTCTCATGACTTTATCTACAAAATAAATGTTTTAGTTCACATTATAAATACCCATGAAAGTCATACAATTATTTTTAAGGCTCATATCACCTTAGAAGTGGTTTTAGACCTCCTTCAGGCATTAGGCCTAGTCAAGGCCTAGTAGGATTAGTCTATGCTTTATTACTCACAATCACCTCTAAGTGTTTTTCATAACTTTGAGGTATTTTACATGATTTTATATGTTCAAAAAAACTCCTACCACATTTATTTAAAAGTTATAATCCTCTATGCATCTTCATCTCATCATTATCATATCATATTTGTAGACCTTACTATCTGGGAGTGCCCTCTATCTAAGATAGAACATGGGGCACTTACCTATTGTCCCATCCATTTTGAGGTTATGAGAGGCTTGGGAAGGTAATAGGGATGTTATATACCAAATTTCATGGTTTGGTTATGCTCATTGATCCCTCAATTATTCAAAAAACCTTAAGATATGCTTCTTGAACTCATTGACTGTGTAGGGTTTGTAAGCATGGCTATAGACTACATGTTGAAACTCTCCATACTCTATTTTATAATGAATGATAATCATGTAACATGTACATAATAATTGTTAAGGTGTTATTACACATGTCAATACTCATAAATTCTTTTATTTCCTATAATTCTCTTCTCTTCACTTTACTAGGCCTACTCAAATCTATTGTGTGACTATAAGTGCATGTTTTAGAGACCTCCTATAGGTGCCTTCCATGTTAATGCATTTTATGCCATTATCAACTATATTATTACAATATTTTATACCATATTCATTAATTTAGACCTATTCACACCATATTTATTTTAGTACAACCCTTAAGGATTGATATGTTTTAATGTACTATCATCCTATAGTTGATTGTATGTGATCATTCTAAGGGTCAAAAGGATACCTATAGATAAATATTAACTCTTAGAATTTGTGTTACACATATTAGGGTTTATTTTTAGTTATTTTAACTAAATCCAATTATAAAGTATTTATGTTTATAGGTTTCCAATCTCCAAGGTTCATATCATGAGTTTGTAGGTACCTAACATTAGACTATAGGTGACATTTTTGAGGGTATGGGTACACCTGTAGGTGATGATATATGTTAATACCCTATACTTTGACCCCTCTCAATGTTCTTGGAACCACTAGTATCTTTCTCACCTCAATAGGGTCACTTACCATGGAGATATGCTCCTATCATCCCACCTTGGACTAAAAGATCATTTTAAGTTCAACATGTTATAGAGAACATTGAGAACCTATAGTGAAAGATTATATAGAAATGAGGCCTCATATGCATCACTTATTGGGACAAAATACTTACTCTCTTTAGTCAATGATTCACTCTTATGCTTAGGATACAAGATGAAATTATTCAAATATATCTAGATTTCATGCCACCCTATTATATTATATCACAAAGAATGGACAAGGCCTTATTTTAGAAGAATTAAGGTGACATGTCTCTAAAACTCTTTATCCACATATGAACATGACTCCTTAACTTTGCTTACAATATGATAACTCTAGGACTATCGCAATGGAATTTTCAATGATCCTAGGAATTAGTGGAGTACAAACAAGATAAGGCACCTAATATTCAATTTATCACTCCCCTATTGGGACCACCTGTAGGTGTATATGCAGGAGGTTTGTATGTTAATATATGGTACATGTTGTGTACATGGTAGATTAGTTTCACAACCAATCCTAGATCTCCACCATTGATGCTATGAAGCTATTCTATGTTTTTAAACTTGATGAGGCTCTTATAAAAATTCAAAAACTTTTATTACAACCTCATAGGCCCTTGTGGAGTTATAGTCAAACCACTGTAGGCGCATATGTAGGCTACAAGGTAGTGGGTAAGAACTTAGTTGAGAATGCATCCAAATGAGACTATTTGGACATACTAACATGTTTATTTCACCTTGGAAAGGTTATCACCACCTTTAAACCATATCATTACATCACCATGGTTATGTAGATCTTCCTTTACCTTCTTGTAGATGGACACTTGTAGGAAGGTCTGACTATGTATCATATATGATTGCAACTTCATTGATGTTAGCCTTTGAGATTGAGATTTGAAAGGAAGGGTTATTTACATGGATTTTTATAATAATGAAACATAAATACACTTTTTCTTGAAACCTTTACAAGAAAGGGAAACCTATGCAGTTGATGGAACATGCTTGCAACTCTATTGATGATCTCAACTAGAAACTTGAGCTATTAGTCTCCTCAATTCACCTATACACATTAAATACAATATGGAAACCATGAGGGAAGGATGTGCACATATTATATAAATAATTTCATAAAGTGGTTTGTATGAACCAAATCAAATAAGGAGGAGACTTGAAGGGTATGGGGATAAGCATGTAAACATGAATAATTAACTTTTTAGCATTGGTTAATAAAGAATATGCAACTAATATTTGAAATATTACCATGAATTTGAATTATACTAAGTGTAATAACATCCCAAAAAGTCATTTGTCCTAATTCCTCACCTACTATTCATACCATGAGAAATTCTGTTGACCAATTTTATAGGCCAATAAGAGTGATGAAGGATCAAAATGGTTTCATGACAATTTTTGGATTTAAAAATACAATTAAATGTATAAATTAACTTAAGTAATATAAATATTCATTTCATAACCTTCCACACATGCCAAAACACTTACATAGGCCATACAACTACGAAAACCTCCTATTTTCTAATTATTTTCTTGATCTGACTTAGGAACCTACACATTTTGAGTTATAACTACCACTTATGATAGGATTTTGACAAATAGTATGTTTAAAGGCATCTTGATACACTTTTATACTTATTAAAACCATACAAGCTTTATTAATGGTTCAAATAATGACCTTAAGGATGACATAAGACATAAAGGGCTAAAAGTTGACCATGACAAATCCAATGACACATTAAATAACATTTTTAGGACCATGATACAACTTATTACATCTTATAAGACCCGTAATAGACCCCTATATAAGTTTTGAAATATAGGGGGTTGACCTATTTTTACTGGTGGTCAAAATAGTTAACAACAACCACTAAAGAGGCTAATTCACCTAATAAATGTTTTAATAAGGTTATTTAAGATAATTCTCATGTATGAACCTTCAAAATACTTTTAAAAATTTGAATTCATGGCTAAAACCTACAAATTTAAATCTTTTAACTTTCATGAAAGCTTGTTCATCTATAATCCTTACTTGAACCTATCATTTTTACCCATGAGTGGATTTAATTTACATTGGAATAAATTTAAAAACATATTTTAAGCCATAAAATATTCATAACCATGCTTGGATTAAATGGTTTGGTGATGGTCAAGCCACTCTTCCATATTGAAGGAGAAATGATAACCACCAAAAAAGCAAAATAGAGGAAAATAACTATCCTCAACACCCTTTTGACTTATTTTTATGGATTAGAGGGGTTATGGAGGAGTTTCAAACATTATATGACCTTATATTATACACTAAGAATGATTCTTATCCAAAAATGATTTAAATGGGCTCAAATAAGACATGTTGACCTTTTACACTCTCAAATGCACTTTTAAGACTCTTTTGGTGTGTTCATGATCTTGTTATGCTTCATAAGACTTTTTTTTATACCTTATTACCTATATAAAATCACATTTTATGCCCCTTTTTATATGTCTATGACATTGATATGAGATGTTATACCTCTAACTAGATATAGTATTGACATTAACTTAAAATCTTCAAGGCATGAAGTGGGACCTGATCATGAGCCTACATAACCATCATGAGATGCTTGGAAGGAAAATTATTCCACTAAATTTTATAATAAATTCCCCTCTCTAAGTCAGAAATTTCTCTAAGTACCAAGGGTGGATATAATAGCCACTATTCTGGTGATGTCCTAAGGTTTTTTTCCTATCTAAACACTCAAATTAGCTGCCTTATCAAGTCCATTGGGCATGGAGTCAAGTAAAAAATCAATTTCAATGAGATACCCTACCATACTAGCTTCAAGAATATTGAAAAGACCTTGAAAACAAAAAATAAATAAATAATAACCATTATACATGTACAACAACACTTAGGTAAAAAGGAAAAACAAATAGATTACTAAAAATAATGTGAAAATGATGCTTAAAATAATGAGAAAGCCCTAACATACTATGTACAAGGTCTAAAAATGACTTCAATCAACTTGGATCAAAGCAAAATCCTCTTAAAAAATCTTCTACTCCAAGCAAAAATGTCACCATATCTCCTACAAAGACCAACAAGATATTATTTTTTAGATTAGGAGTATATCTTTCTGGGTTTAATCTTACCATTGGGGATGACTACTGGTTCAATGTCTTCCATTTTGATCATAATGTCTCTTATTTCACCCTTAATCTGAAATCCTAAGCTGAATGTACTCTTTAATGATACTATCTCTCTTGACAACTCATTACCATCGAGTTTTACAATCTCAAATTTGATAGGATGCTTTTGATCTTCCTAAGTGTCTTTGGGTCTACCAATGTGAGGAGTGACTATTGCAAGTTATTTGATATTATTATTCTCTTTCTTAGGTTTTATTATCTTGATATAAGACTCAAAATCTTTAATGACATCATCTTATTATTTTCATGCTAGATCTAAGTCTCCCTTTGGCTCTAAGGAGCTAGGAAGGATCATGTGCTTTAATATATCAAATTGATCTTTACTTGTAATCTCTATTGTGTCTTTGTTTTTCAACTTAAGAGGAACTAGTATAATCATAGACTCAAATTCCTTAATTATTCCAACATATATATTCCATGTCTTATCATCATCTTCTTGTGGTTATAAATATATATCACCCTTTGGTTGATCCTTAGAAGAAGAATTATCTTTATCTAATGATATAACCTGTTGTACATGCTCTCTTATGCTTCCTTTGTGTGTGTCAAATGAATATCCAATAATTTCAAGCAGATAAATATTCTCATTCTACCCATTAAATATTTTTATCCCACTATTAGCCTCAAACTCTTTATCAATATCATAGTATAAGGGCCAAGCTTCATCAATGTCTCTTCGAAGTCTCACAACTCTATCAACCTTTAGTTTACTATTAGGAAAATAATCTTCCTCAACCACTAATGTAACATGATGTTCCTATTCCTTAATGTTGTATTTTGTCATAACAACCTACATTTCAACTAATACAGGCCTTTTAGTATCCTTATTTTGATTTTTAAGAGCTTTTAGCCTACTAACAACCTCAAACTCTTTGACAAGGTCAAAGTTTAGCTACCGATATTGATTAAGGTTTTTATGAGACTCCAAATCTATTTCAATAACTTCCTAAGGATTAAAAATATTTGAAAACATAGAATCTTCTTCATGTATAAAATATGAGGTCAAACCTACATCTTTCATACAATCATGTTGGTCAAACTCATAACCCTCCTTTACTCAATCATCAAAACAAAAAATAAGAGCTTCTTTTATTGGTGTAGTATCCCTATGATAAGTATCATCTTCCTAATGCAATATTTAAGTTCCCAAACTATTCTCTTTAATGAAATTATAAGGATCATATCCATGATGTTCAATTTCCCAATCATCAAGCAAAAGGTTAGGGATAAATTCAAAAGGTATAGATGGTTCACGATCTAGGACAACCTCTTCTTCATCAAGAATGGTGCAATTAACATTGTGAATATTAGGCATATATGGATCTATGTGATACCTAGAAATTGGTTAATACTTGATGATAAACCTAGTGTCATACCTTGTCCTAAAAAACACATGAGATTAATTATAGGACAAATAGCTATCTAACTTAGTGGTGAAGTCACATGATAGGCATAAATAAAAATATAGGGGAAAGTCAATGAATAAGATGTCTTGGATAAAAAAGACACTTGGAAAATCATACAAAATGAGACTCAAACCCTTAATCACACCAACTATCTTGGTGGCTATACCATCTAATTATAACACACATCTAGTGTTAGGTTCATATTTCAAGCCTAGCTTATCAGATACTTGCTTAGGCATCACTAAACTACTTACCCCTAAATTTATCATGAAATTACGTACCAAGAAATCACATATGATTATATAAAGGTAAAAATGATGAGATTTAGGTTTGTCACTTCCACTTGAATGTTATTTCTTAGGGAATGTTCTTTCTTAGGTTGAGGTGCATTGGTAAGGATTGATTTCACCTCTTTTGTTGGTCCAGCTAAGAGATTAGGATTAGACAAGGCTTCTTGAAATAGATTATTTTATGATGGGATGGAAAAAACCTCTCACATGGAAATGTTAACACTTATCTTCTTCATTTGATAAATTTTGTTGAAAGGAGTACCACTAACCTTTGGATATCATTTAATAATAACTGTAACTTCCACTTGATTGGTTTGGGGTTGATCCTTAGACTATAATTTACTTATCATGGACTTATTTCTAGGAATACCAAACTTTTTTACGCAATCTATAATGTTTTGGATTTTAGTTTGCATTTGAATAGCTAGATTTTCTAGTGATTTGGTTAGACCAACTATTTTCCCCTTGGAAGCCTCTTAAGAAGCATGCTAAGATGCAAATTGATCATTTGAGTTAGAATAAACTCTTTCTATTTCCCTCTTCTTGGAACTTGTATTATATGCTACAGACATTCCACCTTTACTTGGAGACTCAATATAATTTATAAAATAGAATTATCCTTCTTGCCAATTCACCAAACTAGACTCACCTTGTGCTTGAGTTGATTCATGTCCTCCTTCCACTTGTGGAGTTGATTCATGTCTTCCTTCCACTTGTGGAGTTGATTCACTAGTATGCCCTAGGAAAGATGCCACACTTGATACCATTATATCTTGATTTAGCAATCCATTAAGACAATTAGTTTGATTGTGTGGTTGAATGCAAGTATAACACCACTCGTAGTCCTGCACTAGGTTGTTTTATATAGGCACAATAGATTTTGAGGTGATAAAAGAATTAAGATTGTGAATCTATTAAGGCCTAACATGAGTAACTTGACCTTGAGCTTGTATATTTTCTTGGTGTGGCTACCTATAAGGATATAATGTTTGGTTATAAGGATGATAAGGCCTAATATTATACACTTGTTAGCTATTTAAATCAATTAATTCAATTACAAAGCTTTGTAAAAGTTACTTAACCTCATGAAGCTCATTAAGATGGGAAACATGAGTAACTTGTGGGTTGATTGAAACTATTATAGGTGATAGAGTAGGTTTAATAATTAGAATTAAAAGTTGTACAAGGTGCATATAGGGTGAAAATTCTAGAAAGAGTGGTAAGAATGGCCTTGGAGTAATTTTTCTTGCCTATATGAGGTAATTTTCAACCCTAATATAAATATTATAGGCATCAAGGAAGGTTGTACCCCCCATAGATTAAATCATCACTACTATGTCACTATTTAATGATCTCAAGTAATATAATAAAGTAGTTTTGGGAGTGGGTTTTACCATGGAATTATATTCCATGTCTTTTGAAATATGAAGTAATAATCCACCATGAACTCATATGGGTCTCTCTTAATGGTGGCTAGTTACTCCATGAATGAAAGGTGATCACTCTTATCCTTAATTTACTGACACAACTTCTCCTCCAACTCATCCTAATTATAGATTAACCTTTATTGTATACCTATATACCATTGAATATCTCTCCCTTTAATGTATGAAGCTATAATTCTCACATATATGTTGTCATGAGTGACATGATGAATTGAAAAAATATCTAATATAACTTAAATATGCTCAATGGGTGTTGTGGACTTCTCACCATTGAAATACAAGATGCTATTCAAGGCTACATCTAGTATGTCATCATATTTTTGTAGAGCCAATGTGATGCCTCTATCAAATGCAATAAAAAGTTGATTATTTTAGGCTACCATGTGATGATGTTTATTGAATCTCCCTCTTAGACTTGAAACTATAGCAAATGGAGGTGTTAACTATGATCTTGGATATAATTTTCTAGAAGCTCTCTCTCTTATTTTAGGGGATTGTGATGCTATAGTTCTCCTTATCCTATGAGTGAGAGATAAATCAATAGAATCAAAATTTGTACCTATATTAAAAGACCTTATTTCCTTTAGCACAAAACTGATGGGCTAATATGAAACCATCAGTACATGAAATCACCAGGTGCCTTTGTAATGTATTAAAAATACTAAAACTTGTTGAGTATATAACCAAATCCTCAACTAAATCATTCCAACTCTATGGAAGTCATCCCATTGAGCATTCTATAAACTATCTTCTTGAAGTGTACCCTGTAAGTCTTAAGACCTAATTCAAGATGAAATGGAAATAACCTTAGGTTTTGGGTGATCTATGATAGGGGAAAATATCTAGAGAAGTAAATCTCCTTTTAAATAATAATACAAGTAATTTAAGATAAGATTTCAACCTTATAACCTATACTATAAAAGCTTAATATAAACTAAAAATATGATTTGGTGTGAAAAGGGAGAAGAAAGAGACTAAAAACTAAACATAAAGTGATGCAATATACTTTAGTGTCTCCTCCACTTTCCTATAACAACACAATAAAACTAAGAAAGAACTTAATTTATCTTACACACTCTCCAAATCAAGCTTCTCATGCATTAGTATTTCATATGGAGGTCATCATTTATGCTTAGAACTTGAAGGGATAGCCAAGAGGCCCTACATAAGACGCAATTAGCTAATATCCATAACAAATCACTAACATAATCAACTTCAACACAACATATGACCTTACAATACCAACCCACTTGTATCAAGGTGAAAAGAAATGGAAATACACAAGGGATAATTACTTATAACACAAATTTATATAAACAAAACACTAAAATCACATAATTGTACAAGGTTGAATAAAGTAAAATTCAAATTTTTATTTAATTCAAAGGCTTCAATACATTGATAAAAGTCTCCAATTAAGTAGACTCTTATCATACCTAGGAGAAGTGATTATAAATGAGGCATTTCCATCCCAATTTATATAAAATAAATATAAGAGAAAGGATAAAGAATTACTAAACTAAATTAATGCAATTATTAAATCAACTTATTCAAGAGAGAAGACAAACAACAAATAAGGCCATTAGACCACCTTAAATGCATTAGCCTACCATATTGATGATCTTCTCATGAAGGGTGGCATAAGAGTGAAATATAGGGATTACTTGTTTGATAATTTTATTTGTTTGAGTGTTTGAGATGGTGAACATACTCCTATAACGTTTTTCCACTTAGAAAACTCTTGCATTTTTTGCTTGCTCTCACCTCTCTCTTCATAATTTTATGTCAAAACTATGGCATGGTTGACTTGGATGAAGACTTTGTACACCAATTTTATACTTGGAGGTTGGCTTGCTTTGATGAGCACCTCATGGGATAATTACATGCTTGTGAGATCATCTTTACAAAACATTAAGTCTATTTTATGTCCTTAATGACCCTCAACCTCCACCATGGTCATCCCTGATAAGCCTCATGAGTGTATCCAAACTAAAAATCACCTTGTAACTCACGTAGGGATCCTTAAGAAAGGTAGAAGAGCTAATGCATGTCCTAGTTTTTCATGAGACTCCTTGAAAGACTTTAAACCTACATTATTATGCTTTGATGACACCATTTTGCCTTCATGTCTTCTATGAAAACCTAAAACAAGATTTTACACCATGTCAAGAAGCTCTCAAAGACCTATTGCACATTGAAACCTAGTGTGGAGGTCACTCTTAAGCTTAGGATATTCTTTGGAATATTGAATCATCACATTAAGAACTATCCAAAACTATTGTATCCTTATTCTTAGATTTATTAGTGGAATTTAATAATATGAGTACTTGTAGATAAGTGTTAGGAAGTGTTTTTAAACTTATAGACCTTGAAAAATATTCCTGATTATGATCATGACTTGAAACTACCAAAATATACCTATAATTTAGGTTTATTGCTTGTTATACATTTAATTTTAACTATTTTACCATGGAACTATGGATTGGTTCATGTTACCTCAAGATAACATGTAACTTAATCATGGCCTATTTCACAAACCCATTTATTTGTATACAAGATTATGGCTTGAGGAGACCTAATTTGGAGTTTATCTTGTACATTGTCTATAATAATTTGAATAACTTGATTGTAAACCACATCATGGAAGCTTAGAATCCATGAGGGAAATGTTGTAGGCCTCACATTCCCAAGCACACCAAGAGACCTTAAAGTTTTTTTATTTCACTTAATAAGACTAATAGACTTGGTAAATTACCTATAATTGGTCTCATATTTATTTCAACATGTAGGTAAGGTTTTGAGAGATAAAAACATCTTATAGAATTGATACATCAAAACACTACATGGAAAATTATTTCATGGTCCTCCAATATTTTGATGATGTCAACTTATAATTGCTACTCCAAACCTTCTTGGTCTTTCTTGGCTTGAAATTCCATATTATATTCTTATCCTATTGAGGAGGTTTAATGATCTACACTTTATTCAAATTACTCAATATATTTGAATCTATCAATATTATATTTTGAACTTTATATTTAAACCTTAAAGGCCACCTAATAGCTTCTAGCATACTCTTTCATAATCATTTAAAGACCTTTAACACCACCTTCTAGTCCTTGAATGGGTATAAACTTAGGTTTAGTAGGGTTCAAACTATATTTTTGCATTTTTTTACCTTGAAACTAATAAAAATCTTTTTTTAGACACCCTAGCATCCTGAAAACATCTCATGCACCTAAAAAATGATCTATACCATCTCCCTCTTCAGTTTCATCAACTTTTACCTAGTAAATCAAAATATATGAGGTTCTCTTGGTCTCTAAAACCCTAATTAGAAGACACACATAAACATAGGCCGAATAGTAACATTCCTTGTATGAATCACATTTTATGTAGTATTATATGGGGTTTGATGATTTTATCTGGCTTTAAACATGCATATCCCACTCTTACAACCATTTTACCACCTGAACAATCCTTAATGATGGATTGAGGCTCTCATTTTGATTGTCATAATACTAATCCAAAAACCATACATATAACTCCATTATAAGGATCTTAGGTTTAGATATAACCTTGTTATGAGGTCTTGGAGCATGCCCATACCTCTCACAACCTCTTAAATAATGTCACATGCTAATAAGAGGATATAAAGGTGTTGGGAGATAATGTAACTCCTTGGACTTAGAATTTTCATCTTCCCCTTCTCCATAGGGCTGAAACCTTCTTGATGTTTGAATTTATTCTTTATACCAACTATAATTGTCATTGTTTTCATTAAGAACACTACCAAAGCCTGTATGTGAGTTACTTGAATGTTGTCTAAAACTTAGTCCTACTTTACACATGCTCTAAACCTTTAAGGTGGAAGCCATGAAGTAAATCCATGTTCATAACAACCATATTAAATGTTTATAAAAGGTATATAAGGTTTAATTTAACCCTTGGTAATTATTGTGATTTTTTGAAACTAAAACTTCCATCTCTTTCCCTTTATATGTTTAAAACTTACTAAATTTCTTTCACTTTCCTAACAACTTGTTTTAGTATGGATTTAGATGCATGTATATTTTATTGACTCACTAAAGGATTATATACCAATATATAAACACTTAAAAACATATTTAATCCCTAGTCTTTATTGCATGCCTTTGTTAATCATCTTCAAGTTTGAACCTTATAGAAACTAGGATAATTTATGGTTCTCATAGATTAACACCATGTTGTTCAAGATGGAAACCTTGTGGTATTTATCAATAAATTTTAAAGTATGTTTGTAAATTCATGATATGTCTCATTATTTTCCAACTTTAAATTATTGCATACCTTTTCTCCATTTAGGACCTATTCTTCTATGCAACTTGTAGAGCTCCTTAATTAGGCTTAAAACTCATTAAAACATTATTTTAAACATTAAAATTTGTACTCTTATGGGTCTAAATATATATTTTGATTATATTTGAGATATTTAGTTTACTTATGACTTAGTTTTGAGAGAGAAACACCTAAAACTCATCAAAAGCCTCCTCTTTATGTTTGCAAGCTTGTGTGTCTCCCTCAAGTTCAAAACCTCATTCAAACCTTGAACATTACATTAATCATCTTGAAACCCTATTAAAATGGTATTAGATGTTAAAGGTATTTTATTGGATTAATTTAAGCCTAATGATCAAGAGGAAAATTATGTAAAACACCTTGTAGACCTTCACCTCTTTTGTAACAACCCCTCAAGGTTAACTATAGTTAGATTATTTTTTTCTAACTCAAGTTAAAAAATAATACAACATTAATGATACCTAAATAAATGAATCAAATGAGATAAATATGTTATTGATCATGATATTAAGTGTGATTCATTTAGAAAGTGATCATCATAACACGTGCTAATTTACTTTCATAATTTCAACAATATAAAGTACAATAATTATCCAAGATAATAATTCATCCACTGTTGATTAAATATTAAAACAAGTACAAATATATTATAGCCTACTACTATTGTTTAAAATTAAAATGATATAATCATATCTGAATAATCATATTAAAATTATATAATATTTCACAAAACATATGAGTTTCAAGAACTCATTATTATCCAAAAATAATCCTAAATAAAGACTCTATTGGTTGACTATTAGAAGGGGAGGGAGAGTATCATATTAATTATTTTATACACCAAACATGGACCATTTATTATCCATACAAACTCCTAACAAGGTAATGGTCCTCCCTTCATGGATTGGTAAATAGTGATAGTGCAGAAATCAAGAAAGTCAACTAGAAACCTATGTACTATAAGATAACTATCACATGCAACATTTATTAAATAAATACATTATAAAATGATATCATTAAATACATGAAAACTAAATCAAACATTCTAAATTATAATTTTCAAACCATAAAAATTAGTTTGGCCAAAGTTTTAGTATAGTTTTTGCAAATCTCAAGATTAGTCAATTTAACACACACACACACACACTGATTTGGGCTACTTCAATATGCCGATTAAGGGCACTAAGTATGTGAAATATATTACACCTACTTATTTTATGTCAATAATACCATATATGCATATTAATTATAAATTCCATAGATTCAAACAAACAAATATTACATAATGAATGTCATAGAGGGTACAAATATAAGGACACCATGATCATTCTAATAATTCATTATGAACATCTAAGTGTTAAAATCAGTTAATAAATATTTAATTAATCCTTTTTAAATCATATAGGTAAATCCATTTGATCATAAAAAATAATAGTAATATTTAATTCATGATCAAAATTTAAGGATAATTTAATTTCACCCCATTTTCCATAGTTTTAAATTTATACTAACTATAAGTCTCAAACACATAAAAACCCTTATATTTCCCTTACAATCATATAAACCATAGTATTTATTTTTATAAGTCCATATAAAATTACTAATAAGAAATCATTATATTAAATCCCCAAAATGTCAATAGAGCTTTAATTCAATTGTGTCTCATTTTTGAATTAAGATAATTAAAAGTCAAATATTATTCCTAGATAAGATCAATATGAAACATGATAATATATAAATCATACTAAATTAAACATTTAACAATGTACAACCACTAAAATATTATAAAATATTCAACTACATACACACACACACACACACACACACACACACACACACACACACACACACACACACACACACACACACACACACACACACACACACACACACACACACACACAAACACACACACACACACACACACACACACACACACACAAACACACACACACACACACACACACACACACACACACACACACACACACACACACACACACACACACACACACACACACACACACACACACACACACACACACACACACACCAAACCAAATAATGCATTTTAAAATGATCATCCTATTAGCAACCCAAGTTGCACCCTGTTGAAGTAGATTGCTTAGATCTCCTTCAAACCTAGACTAACATTGGATTGGTCTATATGATGTGGGATATCTGTACTTAAACCAAAACTCTAGATTATGAGGATAACTCCTCTGATATGTCAATTCTAAATCCTTTTCTTAAATATACTTTGATTTGGGGTGAAAAGAGTTAGAAAGATAATTGAAAGAGAAAAACTAAACTAGTGATGGTGATCATTCATCTACTCAAATTTGTACTCATAACAATATTAATGAACTAGAAATAGATTGAAGCATTATCTCTAAAGATCCTAAGCAATAATGTTTCATATGAAGCTCCTTATGGATAACTATGACTTTATGGTTAAGGATGAGAGTTTTTTCTTGAAACACTTTCAACCAAAAAACACTTTAAGCATGATCATCAAACCTTTGACACTTCATAAAACCTGCATAAAGCAACTAATTAACATATAGGTGTGACAAGGACATGTTAAGGGAATATTTATTCCACTTTTACACATTTTAACAAGCATAAACACACTATAATCCACTAATGGAGTTGTGGTAATAGTCCATTTTATTGATTCAAGAGGTTACGAATCTCAATCTTGGTAGAGTTTCCTCATGCCCAATAGAAGGATCCTTAAAATAAGGCCTAAAATCCTAAATATATATAAAATGAAGGGAGAAGAGAAGAATCATGTCATATAGGAGATAATAAGAGGTCATCCAATCATTAACTCAAGTATAACTTAGTTATAACTAGTTGTAAACAATCTTCTATAAAATATCTCCTTGATTGATGTTCTTGCATGAGTTGTTTGGCATTCAAAACAAGATGGTGGGCCATCATAGGTGTATATCTACTTCTCTTTTTTTTGGAATAAGACTTAAATAAAGATAAAATCCTTAAATTAAGACTTATAACATGCATTTATTATTATTTAAGGATTATCTATTTAGGGTGATTGCCACTTAAGATCAGTTAACTCATTCTTTAGCCCTCTTTTGCATTGATTTCCACTTAGGTCCCATTATGCATGAAATTACACTTAAGATATGTGCATGGATTGATTATTATCTCTTAAGGATATATTATGTGGCATTATTTCTCCACATTAAGTCTAATTAATAGCCTTCCACACCATTATTCATTTTACTTACTTGATCAAGTAGGTCTATAGGGCCAATTAGGCATAGTAGCCTAACTCTTAGTAATTTATGGCCATGAAACCTTGAATAAAACTATATAAAAATATGAATAAGTGTGTTTTAGACATGAATCAATTCCTCACATCATGAAATAGGTCTCCTTAATCAGTAAACACTTGTAAATCTACCATACTAGTTACCTAGGTCAACTTGTGTTTCACTTCTTATAGATTAGATATTTTGAATGAAATCATATGGGAACTTAAAAGAATATTTTTGAGCATATGATGATTTGAGTAGGTATAAAAAGTACCAAAAAAAATCTCCAATGATTGTAATCTTTTTAGACTACCTTGCACCTCTTTTTATGTACTTTTTCCTTTAAAAACCCTTTTTTATGATAGGTTTGTATAGTTAAATATATAATAATACCATATAAATGACCCTATCTAAATTTAATTCTTGGTTAAAGAGTTTATAGGATGATTCATGGGTGTTTGGAGGCAAGAAACTTCACTTTTCTCAAAACTAGTTTGTAGGAGGGTTTATGAAGGGTTTTATAGGTGAACCTTCTTAACAATGATTAATAAAGTATGGAAATCAAAAATATAACTTATTTCATGGATATTTATTCAACACATCCATTTAGGGTTCCCATGTAAAAGTTGTGAAAAGATATGTATGTAGACAAGTTTGTTTGTAGGGTTTTACATGCATTTTTGATCTACTTATAGTCTTAGTGATAGTTCATAAAATTTATCTCTTTAACCAACCTCAATATTTCATGTATTTTAATATCACTAGTTTTCCCATCTCATTCTAGGATCATTTTTTCCAAGTCCCCATGTGATGAAAGATATAAGCAATGAAACAAGTGGTTCAAATGATTGTCTTGACTGCATAGTTTGAATTACCTCCTTAAGGAATAAATTGATATTTATTTTGTTTCTATCTATTTGAAATAAAATTTATAAAAATTGAACCATCCCATTAAAACTTCTCATGGTCTGATTTTTCTTGATAGGGTTTTCAAGTGTCTTCATGGTGATGTGAGTTTATAGGTATTAAGACTATCTTTAGGTGTAAAAGGTCTAATACTAAGTTTTAAAAGTTTGAAGTACCTATAAGAGGATATTAGGGTTAAAAATAATCAGTTTAAAATTATTCAATTTTTTTTTCACCTCTTAAATTTTATTTTATTTTCCAAACTTCACTTTGTCTCCATGGTCTCTTAAGACTGCCTGTAGGCTTTCTCTACCTACCTGTGTGTTTGGGGCTATGAGATCTAAGAGCTTATTATCCTTTAAAAAAATGTTTTTTGAAGTTTTTAATCCTAAAATGTATTTAAATATTGTTAAAATTCCTAAAGTTGAGTCTCTATCCTCTCAAAACCCTATACTCTCTTCATCTCTCTACCTTAGGGTTTGCAAGCAGTCATAGCTTCTTAACCCCTGGGTGACTGAGTTTGGTGACTTTTTTTGCTTAACATAAGATATTATTTATCATGAGATATTAATATAATTTAAAACATCCATATAAATTATATTATATAATAAATAAACCTTGAAATAAGCAAAAAGTTTAGGATTATGCACATATGCCTGTTTTGGATCTTTCTCCCTTAGTTAGCCCTCAAGAAATTTAAATTGAAAATTGATTATTATAAATAAATAAATAATGTGAAAATATTTAAAATCACATATGATTTTATCATAACCCCTTTAATTAATTTAAACATCATGTCTTACCCTCAAACTTTCCAAATGTGCATCTCATTTCCTCCATGATTGCTAGCAGACTAGGTTTGTCTATGATAGAATAGTGAGTGATTCCAATGGTCATATGAAATTTAGGATGATATTAATAGTTTTATATACTTACCATGATAATATTTAAAAAAAATTATAACCTAAATCCACCTTTATATTCTCTAAAGTCACAAATTTCTCCAAGACTATTTCTTGGGCAGTGACTGTGACTACAAGTCCTTTTAGATTTTAATTGGTTCAAGCCTATCTATGAAAATATCATCATCATAATCAGAAAGGTATTAATGGTATAGAGTTTTAATAATTTATAAATCACTCTCAAATATTTCTCATTCCTCTCAACATGCTTACAGTCCATGACATCCTTTAGTCAAGCAAAGACTATTCAGAACAAGGGGACTGTAGCTTCCCCACTTGACTATGATTTTATGTTTAAATACCATTTTAAATTTATACATTCCTTAAATTTTTTTAATAATTCTTGTGATATTTTATCATATACAACAATTCATCATGTTTATACACCATAATTGTACCTCCAATTCAATACATAAGACTAAGTTTTTGTCTGTATTTCATATACCTCTATTGGGTTGGCTTTAGGTACATATTTCATTGTCACATTAAGCCTAATATCCTAACAAAAAATCATTGAGTTTGATTCAATATTTAATTTCTTATATCCCTTGGCTCCACTTTCTATCTCCTCTATTTGAAGTAAATATTGACTATATGTTAGCATGAGTGTAGTTGTAGATGATGGTTCATTGTGCCTTGTACCAACTAAGAGAGATTTAGACATTGAGAAGGTCAAAGATATATATTATGAAATTATCATCCATTAAAAAATTGTCTCCATATATTCATAATCTCATTTAAAGATAAACTTACCTTGAAAGTCTTTAATTATTGCTCTATTCACCTCTTGGCTTATGAGTGTGTGTCCTTGAAAACATGACTATAAGTGATCTTTCATAACTGATTCTAGATCATATCTTCTTGATTCATCATATGGACCTCTTGTAACTTGATAAAAACATCAAAATAATTCTCTCTATCTTTATTTAAATCTAAAACATAGAAACCTTTTTGAGATAGTAACTTGACTATGTCTTAGTATGATTGTGAGTGATAAGTCACTATGTTTTGAGTACAAACTAAGTTGAATATTAGATGTTAGAAGAGCTTGATGAGGTTACCAACATGTACATGGTGTAATTTAAAATAAATTATATTTAAAACATTTCTTTATAGACCTCAATCCATAGTCATTTAAAAATATTGACCTCAATAAAAGTTACAGATGTAATATGACCTTGGTTGTAGGTGGAGGTTGACTGCGTGCTTGAATAGACTAAGACAAGCTTGGAAAAGTGGATATTATGATGTATAATGGGTAAATAAATATTATAATCTTCCTTTATCCATGTTTATTTTGTGGATAATTAAAATTTCCATAAGATTTAGTAAATGGAGAAGAAACAAGGAAACACAAGTTACCTTAACTTTCATAAAGTTACCTTAAAAACTTGTAACAATGAAAACTTTCAAGCTATTTCTCTCTTGGTTATCATGGCTGAATTTCACTAGGTTTCCTTTATTTTATTGATTTTATTGACTATACTTTTCCCTAGTGTCATTTAAATTTCATTGATATGACCACCATAATGTATTAGAGATATTTTGAATCTTGAGGTGAGACCTTGACTACTGTAAGTAATCATTTCACTTAAGAAACTTATCATCATTTGCTTACCAAGGATTTTGAGAAGGTGTTATCTATAATGATTAATATAGTTTTAATTTTTACTCCTTATATGATTTATAGAGGTAAAATGAAGTGTCTTATTGTCTATACA